>LR738710.1:384283311-384887771 GCA_902687465.1 Secale cereale | reverse complement strand
GTTACTGTTATAAGAATGATCATGATGCCCTCATGTTCGTATTTTATTTTTATCGGCAACTCTATCTCTAAACATGTGGACTTATTTTTCGATATCGACTTTCGCTTGAGGACAAGCGAGGTCTAAGCTTGGGGGAGTTGATACGTCCATTTTGCATCATCCTTTTATGTTGATATTTATTGCAATATGGGCTGTTATTACAAGTTATGTCACAATACTTATGCCTTTTCTCTCTTATTTTACAAGGTTTACATGAAGAGGGAGAATGCCGGCAGCTGGAATTCTGGGCTGGAAAAGGAGTAAACATTGGAGACCTATTCTGCACAACTCAAAAAGCCCCGAAACTCCACAAAACACCGTTTCGGAAAATAAAAAATATCTGGCGAAAGAGATACGAGAGGGGGGCCGCCACCTGTCCACGAGGGTTGGGGGCGCCTCCTGCCGCGTGGGCCACCTAGTGACTCCATGATGCCCATCTTCTCCTATATGAGGTGTTTTGACCTGGAAAAAATCAGAAGGAGCCTTTCGGGACAAAACGTGGCCGTCTCGAGGCGGAACCTTGGCGGAACCAATCTAGGGCTCCGGCGAAGCTGTTTTGCCCGGGATACTTCCCTCCGGGAGGGGAAATCGTCACCGCCGTCATCACCATCAACTCTCCCATCTTGGGGAGGGTTATCTTCATCAACATCTTCACCAGCACCATCTCCTCTCAAACCCTAGTTCATCTCTTGTATCCAATCGTTGTACCAAAACCTCATATTGGTACCTGTAGGTTGCTAGTAGTGTTGATTACTCCTTGTAGTTGATGCTAGTTGGTTTACTTGGTGGAAGATCATATGTTCATACCCATTATGCATATTAATACCTCTCTGATTATGAACATGAATATGCTTTGTGAGTAGTTACGTTCGTTCCTGAGGACATGGGAGAAGTCTTTCTATAAGTAGTCATGTGAATTTGGTATTCGTTCGATATTTTGATGAGATGTATGTTGTCTTTTCCTCTAGTGGTGTCATGTGAACATCGACTACATGACACTTCACCATTGTTTGGGCCTAGAGGAAGGCATTGGGAAGTAATAAGTAGATGATGGGTTGCTAGAGTGACAGAAGCTTAAACTATAGTTTATGTGTTGCTTCGTAAGGGGCTGATTTGGATCCATATGTTTCATGCTATGGTTAGGTTTACCTTAATACTTATTTTGTAGTTGCGGATGCTTGCAATAGAGGTTAATCATAAGTGGGATACTTGTACAAGTAAGGGCAACACCCAAGCACCGGTCCACCCACACACCAAATTATCAAAGTAACGAACGCGAATCATATGAACATGATGAAAACTAGCTTGGCGATAATTTCCATGTGTCCTCGGGAGCGCTTTCCTTTATATAAGAGTTTGTCCAGGCTTGTCCTTTGCTACAAAAGGATTGGGCCATCTTGCTGCACCTTATTTACTTTTACTTTTTGTCGCTTGTGATAGAGGCGAGGGGCCCGATCTTTCGATGAGATGATAACTATTGATTTGGTGGATATGACTTTGACGATCCGACTACAAACGTGCACGACGTTGCGCCTTAGCAACCGCTAAATCAATCTCCAAGGGTTACTAACAATGCCAGAAGCACGATCAGCCTGACCACGAAGGTCTATTCCTGCATGCAATCGAAGAACAAGCAAGAATATGATAAAGCAATCTGAATATTGCAAATATAAATGATGTATTGATAAAGGTGGGGATCCGTAAGCGGTCTTGGTCTGGTCGTTGGACACAAACGAAGTACACGAAGTTGCAATGGCTAACTTTTGACTAAAAAAATCCCAAAGTCTAAACAACGCCCTAAGGGCTGTATATATGGGGGAAAGAGGGGGGAATTTCGTGGCCCTTGGTGGAGGGGTCCGAAACCAACCCTAACTCTTGTTTCCCCACACATACGGACTCTAAAAACAGCCTATACTCAAGTATTTCGAAATTACATGGGCCTGGCCCAATAATAAGGTGACGCAGCACCTATAATAGCCTGTGGACGAAATTTATGAAGTGGCATCTTGTATATTTCGTCCAAGGCTTCTCGCACTCATTATGGTGGCTTCAAAGTCCTGAAATCATCAATTGTAACTCCATTCTTGTTCCCCTTGGGCATTCCATCATCTCCATGCTTGATCTTGCTCCAATGTTCATCCTTCTTGTCCAAGCTAGGCCCTTCATTTGTAAGCAAGACAAATGTATCCAATTTAGGCAGCATCATATTCTCATGAACATTAGATTCATTACCAAGAAACGAAAGTACCTGGTAATTTAATTGGCGTGCGCGAGCTCTAGTAATTGGTCCTGTATATGTGTCAGTTGGATCTGTGGGTGTAACCTTGTTAGTGATGTCCTCATCATCCTCCCCTTCTTGAATTGAAGTCGTCCTCGATGGAAGCTCATCTTCCTCACCCAAGTAAGGCTTCAAATATGCAATGTTAAATGTGGGACTAACCCCAAAATCTGCAGGCAGCTCAAGTTTATATGCATTATCATTTATTTTCTCTAACACCTTGAAAGGACCATCAGCACGTGGCATTAGCTTTGACATGCGCAATTTAGGAAACCTATCCTGACGCAAATGTAACCAAACAAGATCTCCAGGTGCAAAAACAACACGTTTTCTACCCTTATCTCCAACAAGTTTATATTTAGCATTCATGCGCTCAATATTTTCCTTAGTTAACTCATGAATTTTTAAGATCAATTCAGCACATTGTTTAGCATCAAAATTAACCTTCACCGAAGATGGAAGAGGCAACAAATCAATAGGTGCACGAGGTAGGAAACCATAGACAATTTCAAAAGGGCACATCTTAGTAGTAGAATGCAACGAATGATTATAAGCAAATTCAATATGACGCAAGCATTCTTCCCACATTTTCTTATTATTCTTCAAAACAGCCCTAAGCATAGTACACAAAGTTCTGTTGACTACTTCAGTTTGTCCATCAGTTTGGGGGTGACAAGTAGTACTAAAAAGCAGTTTAGTCCCCAACTTAGCCCATAAACATCTCCAAAAGTGGCTAAGAAATTTAGTATCACGATCTGAAACAATAGTATTTGGCACACCATGCAAGCGAATAATTTCACGAAAGAACAAATCAGCAACATTAGCAGCATCATCGCTTTTATGACATGGTATAAAGTGTGCTATCTTCGAGAACCTATCCACGACAACAAATATGATATCCCTCTCCTTCTTTGTTCGAGGTAAATCCAAAACAAATTCCATAGATATATCTTCCCAAGGAACACTAGGGACAGGCAAAGGCATATGTAAACCATGAGGATTGAGTCGTGACTTAGCTTTTTGACATGTAGTGCAACGACCAACAAAACGCTCAACATCCCGTCGCATCTTTGGCCAAAAGAAATGTGTAGCAAGTACGTCCTCCGTTTTCTTCATGCCAAAGTGTCCCATTAATCCTCCTCCATGCGCCTCCTGCAACAACAAAAGATGAACAAAGCTAGCTGGAATGCATAGCTTGTTAGCACGAAACACAAAACCATCATTAACAACGAACTTGTTCCATGTTCTCCCTTCTTTACAATTATGCAATACATCTTTAAATTCAGCATCATGCACATATTGATCTTTGATGGTCTCCAAACCAAATATTTAAAGTCAAGTTGTGAAAGCATAGTATAACGACGAGACAATACATTAGCAATAACATTTTCTTTTCCCTTCTTGTGTTTAATAACAAAAGGGAAAGTCTCTATGAATTCAACCCATTTAGCATGTCTACGGTTCAGTTTTGCTTGAATTTTAATGTGCTTCAAAGATTCATGATCAGAATGTATAACAAATTCTTTGGGCCATAAATAAAGTTGCCAAGTCTCCAAAGTCCGAACAAGAGCATATAATTCCTTATCATAAGTAGAATAATTCAGACTAGGCCCACTCAATTTTTCAGAAAAGTATGCAACAGGTTTACCATCTTGTAATAACACACCTCCTAACCCAATTCCACTAACATCACATTCAAGCTCAAAAGTCTTATTAAAATCAGGAAGTTGGAGTAAAGGAGCATGTGTCAACTTATCTTTCAATACCATGAATGCTTCTTCCTGTGCAGTACCCCAAACAAAAGGCACATCCTTCTTTGTAAGCTCATTAAGAGGTGCAGGAATGATGCTGAAATCTCTCACAAAACGCCGATAGAATCCAGCGAGGCCAAGGAAACTCCCCACGTGTGTGACCGTTTTGGGCTGCGGCCAACTCTCAATGTTGGGGAACGTTGCATGGGAAACAAAAATTTTCCTACGCTCACCAAGATCAATCTAGGAGATGCATCTACGAGGGAAGAGTCGGATCCACATACCCTTGTAGATCGCTAAGCGGAAGCGTTCAAGAACGCGGTTGATGGAGTCGTACTCGCCGCGATTCAAATCGCCGAAGATCCCAGCACCGAACGGACGGTGCCTCCGCGTTCAACACACGTGCAGCTCGGGGACGTCTCCTCCTTCTTGATCCAGCAAGGGGGAAGGAGAAGTTGACGGAGAAACCCAGCAGCACGACGGCGTGGTGGAGATGGTGGTGGAGGAATTCCAGCAGGGCTTCGCCAAGCACTGCAAACTAAACGAAGATATTCGTGGGAGAGAGAGGGCAGCGCCGAGGCACGAACTTGTGTTGCTGCCCTCCCTCTGCCTCTCTTTATATAGGGGGGAGAGAGGGGAGGGGGCACCCCTAGGGTTCCCCTAGGGGGCGGCGGCCAAGGCCAGATGGGGCGGCCAAGGGGGGGGGCGGCGGCCAGGGCTAGGGTTTCCTCCCCCAGGCGCCTTGCCCCCCAAGCCTAGGGGGTGCGGCTGCCCTAGGGGGGCCCAGCCCCCTTAGGCGCAGGTGGAGGGGCCTAGGGGGGGCGCACAGCCCCTGTGTGGGCTGTTGTGTCTCCCCACTTATGGCCCATAGGGCCCGTAACCTTTACCGTGGCCCCCGAAACACCTTTCGGTTCTCCGATTCCTTCCCGATGTTCCCCGGAACAATTCCGGACTCCGTTCACTCTCATCCCATATATCAATCTTCGTCCCCGGACCATTCCGGAGACCCTCGTCACGTCCGGGATCTCATCCGGGACTCCGAACAACCTTCGGTTACCATGCACTGTTCTCACTAACAACCCTAGCGTCACCGAACCTTAAGTGTGTAGACCCTGCGGGTTCGGAAACTATGCAGACATGACCGAGACACTCCCAGGTCAATAACCAATAGCGGGATCTGGATACCCATATTGGTTCCCACACGTTCCTCGATGATCTCATCGGATGAACCACGATGCCAAGGATTCAGGCAATCCCGTATACAGTTCCCTTTGTCTCGTCGGTATGTTACTTGCCCGAGATTCGATCGTCGGTATCTCTATACCTAGTTCAATCTCGTTACCGGCAAGTCTCTTTACTCGTTCCGTAATACATAATCCCGTGACTAACTACTTAGTCACTTTGAGCTCATTGAGATGACGTATTACCGAGTGGGCCCGGAGATACCTCTCCGTCACGCGGAGTGACAAATCCCAGTCTCGATCCATGTCAACTCAACAGACACCTTCGGAGATACCTGTAGAGTACCTTTATAGTCACCCAGTTACGTTGCGACGTTTGGCACACACAAGGCACTCCTACGGTGTCAGTGAGTTACATGATCTCATGGTCATAGGAACTTATACTTGACATGCAGAAAACTATAGCGATAACTGATACGATCAAAAGCTATGTTTAACGTTTGGGTCTCGTCCATAACATCATTCTCCTAATGATGTGATCCCGTTATCAAATGACAACTCATGTCTATGACCTGGAAACCGCGGTCATCTTTGATCAACGAGCTAGTCCTGAAGAGGCTTACTAGGGACACAAAGTTTGTCTATTTATCCACACATGTATTTAAGTTTCCAATCAATACAATTATAGCATAGATAATAAACGATTTATCATGAACAAGGAAATATAATAATAACTCTTTTATTATTGCCTCTAGGGCATATTTCCAACAGTCTCCCACTTGCACTAGAGTCAATAATCTAGCATTACAAGGTAATGAATCTAACACCCATAGAGTCTTGGTGTTGATCATGCTTAGCATGTGGAAGAGGCTTAGTCAACGGATCTGCAACATTCAAATCCGTGTGTACTTTGCAAATGCTTATGTCCTCCTCCTTGACTGAATCGCGGATGGAATTGAAGCGTCGCTTTATGTGTCTGGTCCTCTTGTGAAACCTTGGTTCCTTGGCTAGAGCAATGGCACCAGTGTTGTCACAAAACAGAGTCATTGGGTTCAATGCACTAGGCACAACTCCAAGATCTGTTATGAACTCCTTCATCCAGACACCTTCCTTTGCCGCCTCCAAGGCAGCTATGTACTCCGCTTCGCATGTAGAATCGGCTACCACGCTTTGCTTGGAACTGCACCAGCTGACCGCTCCCCCGTTGAGAATATATACGTACCCGGTTTGAGACTTAGAGTCATCCGGATCAGTGTCAAAGCTTGCATCGACGTAACCCTTTACGACGAGCTCTTGATCACCTCCATAAACGAGAAACATTTCCTTAGTCCTTTTCAGGTACTTCAGGATATTCTTGACCGCTGTCCAGTGATCCATACCAGGATTACTTTGAAACCTTCCGGCCATACTTATGGCAAGGCTGACATCTGGTCTTGTGCACAGCATTGCATACATGATAGAGCCTATGGCTGAAGCATAGGGGATGACACTCATCTTTTCTCTATCTTCCGCAGTCACTGGGCATTGAGTCTTACTCAACTTTGTACCTTGCAATACCGGCAAGAACCCCTTCTTGGATTGATCCATTTTGAACTTCTTCAAAACTTTATCAAGGTATGTACTTTGTGAAAGTCCTATCAAGCGTCTCGATCTATCTCTATAGATCTTGATGCCCAATATGAAAGCAGCTTCACCGAGGTCCTTCATCGAAAAACTCTTGTTCAAATACCCCTTCACGCTATCCAAAAGTTCTATATTGTTTCCAATCAGCAATATGTTATCCACATATAATATTAGAAACGCTATAGAGCTCCCACTCACTTTCTTGTAAATACAAGCTTCTCCGTAAACTTGTACAAACCCAAACGCTTTGATCACCTCATCAAAGCGAAGATTCCAACTCCGAGATGCTTGCACCAGTCCATAAATGGAACGCTGGAGTTTGCAAACTTTGTCAGCATTCTCTGGATCGACAAAACCTTCCGGTTGTATCATATACAACTCTTCCTTAAGAAAACCGTTAAGGAACGCTGTTTTGACATCCATCTGCCAAATTTCATAATCGAAATATGCAGCTATTGCTAACATGATTCGGACGGATTTAAGCATCGCTACGGGTGAGAAAGTCTCATCGTAGTCAACTCCTTGAACTTGTGAAAAACCCTTTGCCACAAGTCGAGCTTTATACACGGTGACATTGCCGTCAGCGTCCGTCTTCCTCTTAAAAATCCATTTATTCTGAATGGCCTTCCGCCCTTCAGGTAATACTTCCAAAGTCCATACTTTGTTTTCATACATGGATCCCATCTCGGATTTCATGGCCTCTAACCATTTGTCGGAATCCGGGCCCACCATCGCTTCTCCATAGCTCGCAGGTTCACTGTTGTCCAACAACATGACCTCCAAGACAGGGTTACCAAACCACTCAGGTGCAGTGCGTACCCTTGTCGACCTACGAGGTTCGGTAGTAACTTGATCAGAAGCTTCTTGATCATCATCATTGGCTTCCTCTTCAACCGTTGCAGGCTCCACAAAAACATCTTTCTGTGCTGTGCTACTCTCTGGTTGAAGTAGAGGTTCAATAACCTCATCAAGTTCTACCTTCCTCCCACTCAATTCTTTCGAGAGAAACTCTTTCTCGAGAAAGGACCCGTTCTTAGCGACAAACACTTTGCCCTCGGATCTGAGATAGAAGGTGTACCCAACCGTCTCTTTTGGGTATCCTATGAAGACACATTTGTCCGCTTTGGGTTTGAGCTTTTCTGGCTGAAGCCTTTTGACATAAGCATCGCAACCCCAAACTTTGAGAAAAGACAACTTAGGTTTCTTACCAAACCATAGTTCATACGGTGTTGTCTCAACGGACTTAGATGGAGCCCTATTTAAAGTGAATGCAGCTGTCTCTAACGCATATCCCCAGAACGATAGTGGCAAATCGGCAAGAGACATCATAGAACGCACCATATCCAATAGGGTTCGATTACGACGTTCGGACACACCATTACGCTGTGGTGTTCCAGGTGGCGTCAACTGTGAAACAATTCCACATTTTCTTAAGTGATTGCCAAACTCATAACTCAGATATTCTCCCCCTCGATCAGATCGTAGGAACTTGATCTTCTTGTTACGATGATTCTCAACTTCACTCTGAAATTGCTTGAACTTTTCAAAAGTTTCAGACTTATGCTTCATCAAGTAAATATACCCATATCTACTTAAGTCGTCAGTGAAGGTGAGAAAATAACGATATCCACCGCGCGCCGTGACACTCATCGGGCCACACACATCAGTATGTATGATTTCCAATAAGTCACTTGCCCGTTCCATTGTTCCTGAAAACGGGGTCTTAGTCATCTTGCCCATGAGGCACGGCTCGCATGTGTCAAGTGATTCAAAATCAAGAGACTCCAAAAGTCCATCAGCATGGAGCTTCCTCATGCGTTTCACGCCGATATGACCCAGACGGCAGTGCCACAAGAAAGTGGTACTATTGTTATCAATTCTACATCTTTTGGCATCAATGTTATGAACATGTGTATCATCATTATCGAGATTCAATAAGAATAAACCCCCTACTTCGGGTGCATGACCATAAAAGATATTACCCATATAAATAGAATAACCTTTATTCTCTGATTTAAATGAGTAACCGTCTCGCAATAAACAAGATCCAGATATAATGTTCATGCTCAACGCAGGCACTAAATAACAATTATTCAGGTTCATAACTAATCCCGATGGTAATCGAAGAGCGAGCGTGCCGACGGCGATCACATCAACCTTGGAACCATTCCCCACGCGCATCGTCACTTCGTCCTTTGCCAGCCTCCGTTTATTCCGTAGTTCCTGTTTAGAGTTGCAAATGTGAGCAACCGAACCGGTATCAAATACCCAGGCACTACAACGAGAGTTGGTAAGGTACACATCAATAACATGTATATCACATATACCTTGCTTGTTGTTGTTGTTGGCCCCCTTCTTGTCTGCCAGATACTTGGGGCAGTTCCGCTTCCAGTGGCCGTTCCCCTTGCAATAGAAACACTCAGTCTCTGGCTTGGGCCCAGCCTTGGGTTTCTTCACTGGATGAGCAACTGCCTTGCCACCCTTCTTAGAGTTACCCTTCTTGCCCTTGCCATTCTTCTTGAAACTGGTGGTTTTATTGACCATCAACACTTGATGCTCCTTCTGGATGTCTGACTCAGCGACTTTCAGCATCGCAAACAGCTCGGCGATGGTTTTGTTCATCCCTTGCATGTTATACTGCTGCACGAAGCCCTTGTAGCTAGGTGGGAGTGACTGGAGAATTCTGTCAATGATAGCCTCCTCCGGGAACACAAGTCCCAGATCAGCTATGCGGGTATAGTACCCAGACATCTTCAGTAAGTGCTCACTGACAAACGAATTCTCCTCCATCTTGCAAGCAAATAATTTATCGGAGGTCTCATACCTCTCGATCTTGGCATTCTTCTCAAAGATGAACTTCAACTCCTGGAACATCTCATATGCTCCATGACGTTCAAAACGCCTTTGAAGTCCTCCTTCCAAGCTATACAACATGGCACACTGCACTACTTAGTAGTCATCCGCACGCGACTGCCAGGCGTTCATAACGTCCACAGAGGCCGGAGCGGGGGGTTCACCTAGCGGTGCATTTAGGACATAAACCTTTTGGGCAGCTGTGAGGATGATCCACAGATTGCGGAGCCAGTCCACAAAGTTGCTCCCATCATCTTTCAGCTTAGTTTTCTCTAGGAACGCATTAAAATTCAGGGGAGCTACTGCGGGAGCCATCTACAACAAAAGATTTGCAAAGACATCTTAGACTATTGTTCATGATAAGTGAGTTTTAACTAATCAAATTACTTATAACTCCCACTCAAATTGACATCCCTCTGGTCATCCGAGCGTGACATGATCCAAATCCACCAACCCAAGTCCGATCATCACGTGAGATGAGGTGGTGTCAATGGTGAACATCTTCATGTTGATCATATCTACTATATGACTCATGCTCGACCTTTCGGTCTTCCGTGTTCCGAGGCCATGTCTGTACATGCTAGGCTCGTCAAGTCTAACCCGAGTGTTCTGCACGTGCAAAACTGGCTTGCACCCGTTGTATGCGAACGTAGAGTCTATCACACCCGATCATCACGTGGTGCTTCGAAACGACGAACCTTCGCAACGGCGCACACTCGGGGGGAACACAATTTTATCTTGAAATTTTAGTGAGGGATCATCTTATAATGCTACCGTCGTCCTAAGCAAAATAAGATGCATAAAAGGATTAACATCACATGCAAATCATAAGTGACATGATATGGCCATCAACTCGTGCTTTTGATCTCCATCTCCAAAGCACCGGCATGATCTCCATCGTCACCGGCGTAACACCATGATCCCCATCATCATGATCTCCATCATCGTGTCGCCATCGGGATTGTCGCGCGCCCACCATGCTCTTACTACTATTGCTACGGTTTAGCGACAAAGTAAAGCATTACATAGCGCTTAATGATTGACACGCAGGTCATACAAAAATTAAAGACAACCCTATGGCTCCTGCCGGTTGCCATATACATCGACATGCAAGTCGATATTAACTATTACAACATGATCATCTCATACATCAAATATATCTCATCATGTCTTTGGCCATATCATATCACATACATACCCTGCAAAAACAAGTTAGACGTCCTCTAATTTGTTGTTGCATGTTTTACGTGGCTGCTATGGGTATCTAGCAAGAACGCTTCTTACCTACGCAAAGCCACAACGGTGATATTTAAGTTGCTATTTAACCTTCTACAAGGACCGCCTTTGTCGAATCCGATTCAACTAAGATAGGAGAGACAGACACCCGCCAGCCATCTTATGCAACAAAAGTCGCATGTCTGTCGATGGAACCGGTCTCATGTACGTGGACATGTAAAGTTGGTCTGGGCCGCTTCATCCCATAATGCCGCTGAATCAAGAAAGACCAAGGAGGGAAGCAATCTAAACATCAACGCCCACAAACCCCTTTGTGTTCTACTCGTGAAAACATCTACGCAAGATCCTAGCTCATGATGCCACTGTTGGGGAACGTTGCATGGGAAACAAAAATTTTCCTACGCTCACCAAGATCAATCTAGGAGATGCATCTACGAGGGAAGAGTCGGATCCACATACCCTTGTAGATCGCTAAGCGGAAGCGTTCAAGAACGCGGTTGATGGAGTCGTACTCGCCGCGATTCAAATCGCCGAAGATCCCAGCACCGAACGGACGGTGCCTCCGCGTTCAACACACGTGCAGCTCGGGGACGTCTCCTCCTTCTTGATCCAGCAAGGGGGAAGGAGAAGTTGACGGAGAAACCCAGCAGCACGACGGCGTGGTGGAGATGGTGGTGGAGGAATTCCAGCAGGGCTTCGCCAAGCACTGCAAACTAAACGAAGATATTCGTGGGAGAGAGAGGGCAGCGCCGAGGCACGAACTTGTGTTGCTGCCCTCCCTCTGCCTCTCTTTATATAGGGGGGAGAGAGGGGAGGGGGCACCCCTAGGGTTCCCCTAGGGGGCGGCGGCCAAGGCCAGATGGGGCGGCCAAGGGGGGGGCGGCGGCCAGGGCTAGGGTTTCCTCCCCCAGGCGCCTTGCCCCCCAAGCCTAGGGGGTGCGGCTGCCCTAGGGGGGCCCAGCCCCCTTAGGCGCAGGTGGAGGGGCCTAGGGGGGGCGCACAGCCCCTGTGTGGGCTGTTGTGTCTCCCCACTTATGGCCCATAGGGCCCGTAACCTTTACCGTGGCCCCCGAAACACCTTTCGGTTCTCCGATTCCTTCCCGATGTTCCCCGGAACAATTCCGGACTCCGTTCACTCTCATCCCATATATCAATCTTCGTCCCCGGACCATTCCGGAGACCCTCGTCACGTCCGGGATCTCATCCGGGACTCCGAACAACCTTCGGTTACCATGCACTGTTCTCACTAACAACCCTAGCGTCACCGAACCTTAAGTGTGTAGACCCTGCGGGTTCGGAAACTATGCAGACATGACCGAGACACTCCCAGGTCAATAACCAATAGCGGGATCTGGATACCCATATTGGTTCCCACACGTTCCTCGATGATCTCATCGGATGAACCACGATGTCAAGGATTCAGGCAATCCCGTATACAGTTCCCTTTGTCTCGTCGGTATGTTACTTGCCCGAGATTCGATCGTCGGTATCCCTATACCTAGTTCAATCTCGTTACCGGCAAGTCTCTTTACTCGTTCCGTAATACATAATCCCGTGACTAACTACTTAGTCACTTTGAGCTCATTGAGATGACGTATTACCGAGTGGGCCCGGAGATACCTCTCCGTCACACGGAGTGACAAATCCCAGTCTCGATCCATGTCAACTCAACAGACACCTTCGGAGATACCTGTAGAGTACCTTTATAGTCACCTAGTTACGTTGCGACGTTTGGCACACACAAGGCACTCCTACGGTGTCAGTGAGTTACATGATCTCATGGTCATAGGAACTTATACTTGACATGCAGAAAACTATAGCGATAACTGATACGATCAAAAGCTATGTTTAACGTTTGGGTCTCGTCCATCACATCATTCTCCTAATGATGTGATCCCGTTATCAAATGACAACTCATGTCTATGACCTGGAAACCGCGGTCATCTTTGATCAACGAGCTAGTCCTGAAGAGGCTTACTAGGGACACAAAGTTTGTCTATTTATCCACACATGTATTTAAGTTTCCAATCAGTACAATTATAGCATGGATAATAAACGATTTATCATGAACAAGGAAATATAATAATAACTCTTTTATTATTGCCTCTAGGGCATATTTCCAACACTCAATAGCTTCAATCTTGGCTTTATCAACCTCAATTCCCTGTGGAGTAACAACATAGCCAAGAAAAGATACTCGGTCGGTGCAAAAGGTGCACTTTCCAAGGTTACCAAACAAACGTGCATCACGTAGAGCAATAAAAACAGCACGTAAATGTTCCAAATGTTCCTCCAAAGATCTGGTAAAAATCAATATATCATCAAAGTAAACTACCACAAATCGTCCAATGAAAGCACGTAAAACTTCATTCATTAATCTCATGAAAGTACTAGGTGCATTAGTTAACCCAAAAGGCATGAGTAACCACTCATATAATCCAAACTTAGTTTTAAATGCTGTTTTCCATTCATCTCCCAATTTCATACGAATTTGATGGTATCCACTACGCAAATCAACTTTGGAGAATATTGTAGAGCCACTCAATTCATCAAGCATATCATCTAGCCTAGGAATAGGATGACGATAACGAATAGTAATATTATTAATGCTTCTACAATCAACACACATACGTGATGTACCGTCCTTTTACGGCAAAAGAATAATAGGAAAAGCACAAGGACTAAGGGATTCGCGTATATAACCTTTGTCGAGTAGCTCTTGTACTTGACGCATAATCTCCTTCGTCTCTTTTGGATTGGTACGGTATGGTGCGCGGTTGGGTAGCGATGCACCGGGAATTAAGTCAATCTGATGCTCAATCCCTCGAATAGGTGGTAATCCCGGTGGCACGTCTTGTGGAAAGATGTCGGCGAACTCCTGCAAAATGTTAGTGACATCAGGAGGCAAAGAGGAAGGCACATCCTCGAATGAAAATAATGCCTCTTTGCACACAAAAGCATAGCAAACAGATTTGCTTAAATCTAGATCATCAATATCAGATTTGGTGGCAAATAAACATGCAATTTTCAATTTAATTTCAGAAGCAACAGTAGATGGTTTATTATTAGGCTTCATTTGTTGCTCAAATTCTTTTGCCACAATCTGATTTTCACTCATATTTTTCTCATGTTTTGCTTTATTAGCTCTATTAATATCATCTTTCAAAATGGAATCAGGAGTCATAGGAAGCAAAGTAATATTTTTATCCTTATGAACAAGAGTATACTGATTGTTTCTACCATGGTGTACAGAATTTTTATCAAATTGCCATGGTCTACCAAGTAATAAGGAACATGCTTGCATAGGTACCACATCACAATCAACATAATCAGCATATGTAGAGATACTAAAATGCACACGAATAGTACGTGTTACCTTAACCTTGCCGCTGTTGTTGAACCATTGGATGTAGTAAGGATGTGGATGTGGTCTTGTGGTGAGAGATAGCTTCTCCACCATCTCCATGCTAGCGAAGTTGTTGCAACTCCCTCCATCTATGATCACGCGAACAGAACGTTCCTTCACAACTCCCTTTGTATGGAACAAATTATGCCTCTGATTTTGCTCAGCTTGTGTGACCTGCACACTCAAAACACGTTGAGCAACTAAACATTCATACCTATCAGCATCTTCAGGAGCCATGTATTGCGTCTCATGATCAGAATCGTCTCCGCTGTGTTCTTCACGTGTAATAAGAGCCAAAGTCTCCTCATCGTAGTCACTAGCGGACTCATATCCACCATCCTCAGTAGCAATCATCACACGCTGAGATTTGCATTCTCTCGCAAAATGTCCTCTTCCCTTACAATGACGACAAATAATATCACTGGTGTGCCCTGTTGATGCCATGGAAGAAGACGAACTCTGTGCAGGCCCAATAGGTGTGCTCTTGGCAGATAATGGTGGTTGTGTCTGCTTCCTTGTATCATGGCTGGAGGTAACCGCTGATGGAAGTGTCGATGCAGTAGAATGTGTGGAAGTAGAGGATGCACGCGGTGTCCATGATGAAGGTCGACCTGCAGAAAAGTTAGTCCGCGCCAATGCCTGTCGATCCTGCACTTCACGTTCAGCTTTACAAGCAAGATGGAATAAACGAGTAATATTATTATAATCCTTATACTCTAGAATGGTTGAATCTCTCTATTTAATCCACCCATAAAACGTGCAAGCATAGCTTCATTCTCCTGAACAATACCACATCTAATCAGGCCAGTTTGTAATTGCTGATAATATTCTTCTACAGAATTTTTTCCTTGTCTTAAGCGCTGCAGTTTTTGAAGTAATTCACGTTGATAATATGGTGGAACCCAACGAGTACGCATAGCAGTTTTCAAAGCAGCCCAAGTAGCTGGAATAGGATATAATCTACAATGTTCAGACCACCAAACACATGCAAAACTAGTGAAAGCACAAACAGCAGCAGGAACACGTCTCTCCTCGGGATAATGTAAACATGTAAAACGTTGTTCAGTTTCTAACTCCCAAGTAAGATATATATCAGGAACATATCTACCCTCAAATGGTGGAATATTCAATTTCAGTTTAGGAAGATGGTCATGTACCTCAGGTGGTGGTGCAGCCCTACCGCTGCGATGATATGCATGAGGACGACCTGGTGGTGGTGGTGCTGGTTGTTGCACGTAGTTCTGATTTTGGTCAACCTCATCCTCGTAATGGTCCTCCACCTCTGCAGTAGCAGCAAGAGCTACAGAAACATCAACAACAGCACCAGAAGCTTGACCAGGCTCAAGGGGAACGCACTGTGCTCGTCCCACTTGATTTGGAAGGTGATGTTGTTGTTGTTGTTGTAGAGCTGGGACAGCTGCAGCAGCCGGTGGTGGTGGAAAACGCGAAAGCAATTCAGCAAACTTGTTATTGAGCTTTGTTTCAAACATCTTATCCATGCCATCTATCTTCTCCATGGCCTCGTCCAATGTGTTTAGCACATCTTGCACCTGTACACTCATCATTTGCTGAAACTTATCATGAAGCTCCTTGTTCGTCAAGTTCTCCCAGTCAGTCTCGTCGACTTGTGATCCTGGTATGGTTAGCAGCAATAGAAACACACAAGAATATGATCCTACAGACTACTAATAAGTGGTGGTGGTGGCGGGTGTCTCAAATCCGACAAGCAAATCTCAAATTCTTACCAGTTCTTACCCAGCAACAGGTGGTGATCGGCAACCGTGGTAGTCAAAACTCTCAAAGCTTGGATAAAGTGATTACCAGGGAGAGTCAAACGCATGACGTAGATGTATGTGGAGCTGGGAAGGCTTATAAGATGGTAGCAAAAGGGGTCAGCAATAATCAATTCAGAGATGCAAAGTTGAATAAACACTCAACGACGGTAATGTGCTGGTCCTAGGCTAGACCGTACTAGAGACGCGAGCCTAGAACAATAACAAAATCACGGCGCTGCACGTAATAAAGGGGAAAGCACACTCTGAATTTTTTTTCGCCTCTATTTTTTGCCCTGCTTTTTTTTTTTGCCGAAAATCACTATAATGGCGAGTGTCTCAAAACACTTCCCAAGTCAAACTAAGATGACAGGCACGAAATTTTTTTGACGAATTTTTTTTTCGGAATCAGGGCAACGACGACGAAAAAGTGCGGTAAAAAAATAGTATAGTGGCACGTGTCTCAAAAGACTCAGAAAAGCCCAAAAATATGATAGGGAAAAAAATTCACCTCTCGAAATTTTGGCCTAAAAACTGCCCGGGGGTCTCCAGACTCTATTTTTTCTGAGACCTACGCAGGCAAGGAAACATGAAACCGAAACTAGATGGATCTCGAAAGCCAATCTAGAACGAAAAGAACTCGGATTGGTGGTGGATATGTGGCGGTAGAATATGGCAGCGGTGGTGGTATTTGGTAGTGGTGGTGGTATATGGATACGGATTGGTGGTGGTATATGGATACGGATCGTTGGTGGTATGTGGCAGTAGCGATGAAGATAGTGCGGCGGCGGCGTGACAACTTATGACCAGAACTCGAAACTCTAAAAGACTAGACGCTAAGACCAGCAACTTGACACGACGATGCAACCGCAAATTCAACTAAGCAAACACGGAAAAGATTATGCAATGGCTCAGACTGGTTCGGATATGATGAACTAACCCTAAATTCTTTTTTTGGCTTTTTCGTGGACTGTAGGTATGAAGAACAGACTCGATCTAATCTACGAAAAACTGTAAAATCTCACCGAGCAACCTGGAAATATGATACCACTTGATAGAGGCGAGGGGCCCGATCTTTCGATGAGATGATAACTATCGATTTGGTGGATATGACTTAGACGATCCGACTACAAACGTGCACGACGTTGCGCCTTAGCAATCGCTAAATCAATCTCCAAGGGTTACTAACAATGCCAGAAGCACGATCAGCCTGACGACGAAGGTCTATTCCTGCATGCAATCGATGAACAAGCAAGAATATGATAAAGCAATCTGAATATTGCAAATATAAATGATGTATTGATAAAGGTGGGGATCCGTAAGCGGTCTTGGTCTGGTCGTTGGACACAAACGAAGTACACGAAGTTGCAATGGCTAACTTTTGACTAAACAAATCCCAAAGTCTAAACGACGCCCTAAGGGCTGTATATATGGGGGAAAGAAGGGGGAATTTCGTGGCCCTTGGTGGAGGGGTCCGAAACCAACCCTAACTCTTGTTTCCCCACACATACGGACTCTAAAAACAGCCTATACTCAAGTATTTCGAAATTACATGGGCCTGGCCCAATAATAAGGTGATGCAGCACCTATAATAGCCTCTGGACGAAATTTATGAAGTGGCATCTTGTATATTTCGTCCAAGGCTTCTCGCACTCATTATGGTGGCTTCAAAGTCCTGAAATCATCAATTGTAACTCCATTCTTGTTCTCCTTGCGCATTCCATCATCTCCATGCTTGATCTTGCTCCAATGTTCATTCTTCTTGTCCAAGTTTGGCCTTTCAATTGTAAGCAAGACAAATGTATCCAATTTAGGCAGCATCATATTCTCATGAACATTAGATTCATTACCAAGAAACGAAAGTACCTGGTAATTTAATTGGCGTGCACGAGCTCTAGTAATTGGTCCTGTATATGTGTCAGTTCGAGCTGTGGGTGTAACCTTGTTAGTGATGTCCTCACCAGCTTGTTACCAATTACCTTATCACAAAACTCTCTGCTACCGATAATTTCAGTGCTTGCAGAAAATACCTTACTGAAAACTACCTATCATTTCCTTCTGATCCTCGTTGGGTTCTGATAGAGGCGAGGGGCCCGATCTTTCAATGAGATGATAACTATCGATGTGGTGGAGATGACTTTGACGATCCGACTACAAACATGCACGACGTTGCGCCTTAGCAATCGCTAAACCAATCTCCAGGGGTTACTAACAATGCCAGAAGCACGATCAGCCTGACCACGAAGGTCTATTCCTGCATGCAATCAAAGAACAAGCAAGAATATGATAAAGCAATCTGAATATTGCAAATATAGATGAAGTATTGATAAAGGTGGGGATCCGTAAGCGGTCTTGGTCTGGTCGTTGGACACAAACGAAGTACACGAAGTTGCAATGGCTAACTTTTGACTAAACAAATTCCAAAGAACAAGCTACTAGATGGATCTACTTATATAGGAGCAAGGGGTGGCGGCCAAGGAGGTGGAAGGACGTCCCAAGGCATCCTAAAACTAACCCTAGGTCGTACAAGGCTCATGGGCCCAAGTGGAGGTAATGCAACACCTTTGGACTTGTAGTTTGACTCGGATTCTGCTGCAGCGTCACATTGTTTCGTCGATATCTCAACACTCCGGATGAATTTGAAGGTGAATCTAATTGGGTCGGAAAGTTTACGAAATCTAGTTTCAAACAAAAAAAGAAACACCCAATTCGGAGTCCGTATGAAGGAGTTCTTGCCATTTTGAGTCAGGTATGTCTGTGTAGTCTAAATCTGGATGCGGAACGTGAGAGACTTGGACTCTATGTTATCTTGGCCCAAAAGTGACGTGAGAGAACTTTTTGAACAGCACCTAAACTTCTCTTTTTCCCTTATCTTCATATGTGGATTGTACAAATGTCGCATACACCTGGAATTAGACATGGCACAAAAGTCTGTGAAGTATTTTTTGTCCTGGATGACATAAATAAATTGTTGCATAGTTCGCATTAGAAATCACCTCACAAATATACATGTATGCAATATTTTTGGTCGTATTCAAGGTAGTCATGTCCTCATCAGGTTCAACACTCTTACTTATCGAAAGTACTATGATAGATCCCCTACACTTGTGGGTCAACAAGGACGTAGCACAAATTCCTTGCCCTTCATCTTGAAGCTATAATGGTTGGTCCATCCATTGTGGGTGACTCCGCGAACGTATTACCATGGTCTTCCAAGGAGAAGGTGGAAAACTGACATAGGGACCATATCACACTCTAATGTATCCTCGTAGGTGCCTATCTTGAAAGGTACTTGCACGATGTGCTTGACTCGAATAGTTCCGACGTCGGTAAGCCATTGGACCTTGTAGGGATTAGGGTGCTTCGTCTTGACCAAATGTAGCTTGTCGCATAGCTCTTCACATCCCAAGTTATGCCAACTTCCTCCATCGATGAAAACCTTGACGGAACGTCCATTGATGTCGGCCTTGGTATGGAAGATGCGACAACGTTGATCTTTGTCTTGATGATGTTAAAGTGTCAATACCTTGGAGACAACGAGGTTGGGATTCGAGTCATTGTCGCAAAAAAATTGATGGTCTTCATCTTCATTCATTGGGTGGTGCATAGCTACATGCTCAAGGGCTTCCATCTCATCATCGCTCATTGAGTCATAGGATCCGTCGTCATTGATGGTCATGGTTTGAACGGTCTTGCACTCAAATGACTTGTGGCGTTGCCCTTGGCATTTGAGACACTTGATGGAGCTTGTCTTGGAGGTATCCCCGGTTGGGGTTGTAGATGATGAAGCTCTTGGCTTGAAGTTGTTCGTAGAAAGGGGGGGACTTGATGTAGTCGAATTCTTGTAGCTTTACTAGTCACCTAAGCTTGTAGATGGTTTGGTAGAGGTAGGAGGTGCCGAAGTCATTGAAGCTTGGCTGTAGGAGCCGTAGTTCTTGGAGTTAAACTTGGAGTACTTGTAGTCTTCTTGTACTTGTCGCTCCGCTTTGATTGCTTGGTGTACTAGCTCTAGGAGATTCGTCTATGGTTGGAAGTCCACAATCTTCTGGATAGGATAGTTGAGTCCATTCAAGAATCTCTCCATAGTTTGTTCTTCATCTTCCGAGATGTTGGCTCTTATCATGGCAATCTCCATTTCCTTGTAGTACTCTTCAACGGACTTGGTTCCTTGCTTGAGGAGTTGCAAATTTTTGAACAAGTCACGGTTGTAGTGTGTTGGCACGAAAGATGCTCTACTGACATCCTTCATTTGACTCCAAGTAGTGATAGGTGGTTTGCCTTTTAATTCTCTTCTCTCGATCACTTGCTCCCACTGTAACGCCCAGGATGCGGCTATATCTCCTACGTGTCGAGGCACGACTTAGAGTCATAACCGCATTCTGGAATGGTCTCAGGTGTGGTATCTTTACACAACCCATGTAATGAACAGGATGAAAAAGAGTTTAATAGTTGGCTTACACTCGCCACGTCACACAATTAATACAATAAACATACATTCATCCAGAGAACACGGAGTCCGACTATGGACGAAATCAAACGAAGAAAAAGTCACCACACAAGTTAATCCTGGTCGGCCCTAGTAGGAACCACTACTGATCGTCGGGGTACGTCACGTACATACGCCCATGCTCTTCATCGAACTCCCACTGTGGCTCTTGCACATCTCCTGCGTTAAACTCTAAGGTACATGCACCTGTTTATGTAGTAACTATGAGTCACGAAGACTCATCAATATTGTTCCCGGGTATCAAAACTAGCATGGCTTTTAGGTGTGGAGAGGTTATAAAGTGGTTGCAGCAGCACTAAGCATTGTATGAGGCTAGCTTACGAAAAGAGCGAGATGAGAATATATGCCATCGGTCGCAACTAGAAGTGATCAAGAAGTGATCACGTCTACTTACGTTCATACATAACCCCACTATGTTCACTGTCCAAACCCCTTCAAAAAGAGACCATCATGGTTACTCACACAGGTAGTCTATTCTTATTTGAGTTATGGTGTCAAGTTATCTACAACCGGATATTAACAACTCCAATCTGCCACATAACCGTGGGCACTGCTTTAGAAAGATCATAACCCTGCAGGGGTGTCCCAACTTAGCCCATCCCAAGCTCTCACGATCAGCGCAGTAACAACTCGATGTTGGGAAGACCCAAGTATTCTCGGAATCCCGCGCTCAAGTTCTTCGAGGAAAGGAAAACTATTCCAAGGAGATCTCTTGGTGAGTCAGATCCGTGTCTAGACTCGAGCGCTCTCTATTTACGGACTCGTCCGTCTATGCAAAGTGGATGATAGCCAAAATACCTCAAGTTGCCCCAAGGCAGCACCGCCAACTGCTAGGTATGTGGACCAACACTCATGAAGAGCACTGGCCCGGGGGTTGATTAAGAATCCTCGGGTTAATTACTCCATATGCATTTTTTAGTTATTAGGCAAATAGTAAAACCAAAGTTGGATCTCCTCGGGAAAGCTTTACTTTAAGCAAAGAAGCAAGGGGGCCCATAAACCCCAACCGTGTTAGGAACGCAATATCAAGGAACATAACACTGGTTTATCAGATCCTAAGGCGGCATGAGTGGAACAAAACACCAAGCAAAAGGCCAAGCCTTCCACCCATTACCAAGTATATATTTGTGCATTAATTAAGTAAGATATATATTGTGTTATCCCAAAGAATCCATATTCCAACATGGAACATCTTCCATCTTCACCTGCAACTAACAACACTATAAGAGGGGCTGAGCAAAAGCGTACTTAGCCAATCAACGGTTTCCTAGGAAGGCGGTTAGAGTGTTTCATGGCAACATAGGAGGCTGACAAGACAAGAATGGGCAGCGCGACATATCTATAGAGCGAGACAACTAGCAAAGCAAAGATAGAGGTGATATCGAGGAACGGTCATCTTGCCTGAGATCCCGCAAGGAAGAAGAACGAGTCCATGAAGAAGACAAACGGACACAGTTGAAAGCATCCTCACAACTCCGGAACAAAACCGAAGCTAACGACAGAAGCAGACCGGAAAGAAGAAAACAACATGGTAAACACACAAGCATAAACATGGCATATGATGCACAAGCAAGTATGATGCATGGCAGGTTTAAATATGCATGGCGTGGTAAAGTGCACAAACAACTAAAAGTTAAGTGGAGCTCACTATGCAACAAGTTTCATATCGACGAAACACCACATTCAAGTATTTAGTTGCTCTCGTTATGAACCCAACAAGTTTAAATGTTAATTAACATGGCAAGAGGTGAAGCATAAGTAATCTAACTATCTAAGCAATTTAAATGGGGCCGGAAACAACAACAATTATGGAAAATCGCCACGTGTCATTTAGCAATTTTAAGCAAACAACAATTTAAACCATTTTAAATGTTGTTACCATGATGCGGATGACATATGCAAGTTTTATGCAATTTTAAGAAATTTTTGACATGAGCATGATAAGGAGCATCTCGTCGCCACAACGGAAAGAAAGGGGTGTCATGGCGGCAAAACAAAAATGGTGCCACGGCAACATTGCGGTTCCGACAACTCATTGAGAGACCGGTGCACACACGGGCATCTCAAACATCACACATAAATTCATCCACGGGTCATCGTCTCACTGGTTATACCTTCAAAGCATGCATTTTTGGAGCGGTTCTAGTTCGTAGTGGAAGTAGTTGTTCACGGGTCGTCGTGGGAAGTAGTCGTTCATGTGGCGACGGTAGTGGTACATCTTGTAGGGGAACTTGGGCGTAGTGGTACACGTTCGTAGATGTTCGGGTCGTCCGTAGAGGTACTTGACGCAGTCCACGCATGCTTGTTCGGTTATCGGTCTTGACAAGGTGTACTTGGCGAGTTACCCGGCCGTGGTAGTCCTCGGACTTGAGGCTTCGTGCCCGAAGATGATCTTGTCCTTTGCAGTGATTCAAAAAGGGGCCTTGCGAAGTTAACCCGTAGGCATGCTGCGGTCGAAGGGCGTGTGACTTCTGCCCACAAGGAACAAAACATGGAGGTGGCTGTAGCGGTGCGACCAAGCAAAACAGCAAGCAAGGCCAAAGTGGCCATGGAGGAGCTCCTGTTGACAAGTAGAGAGAGCGAGTTGAGGGAACGAGGAAGGCGGAGGTAGAAGGAACGGAAGGTGCGGCGTTGTGCTTATTGGTGGCGGGGATGATGGCCTCCGGTGGTGTGATGAACGAACAAGGACGCCGGGTTCCGGCCACGAGATCGTAGGTGAGCTCAGGAGGTTGAGGTGGCGTGCAAGAGCCTCATGCTCGAGGTCGATGCAGAGGGGTGGCACGCCGGGCAGTGACCCATTGGCTCGAGGGGGCACGCGACCATTGCGAGGAGGCGGCGACGCTCGCTGATGGAGGAGGACATGAGGTCGTCCCCGTGGCGGGACGGCAGCGGCGCTCCGACGCGTGGAGGATTGGCGAGGGGGAGGGAATGTGATAGAGGCAAAGGTGTCCCGTCTTTCGATGAGATGGTGGCTATCGTTTTGGAGGAAGTCGACTTTGACGATCCAACTACGAACGTGCGAGGATGTCGCGCCTTAGCAATCGCTAAACCAACTCCGAGAGGTTATTGACCACACCGGAGCACGATCAACCTGACCACGAAGGTCTGTTTCCTATAGGCAAACGAAGAACAAGCACGAAACTAAGATTGCAATATGGATATTGCGAATATAAGAAGAAAGCTTTATTGATCAAGGTGGGGTTCCGTCACGCCTTTGTCTGGTCGTTGAACACAAACGAAGTACGCGAAGTTGCAGCTATGGCGAACTTTTAATCTAAACAAAACCCAAAGTCTAAATGATGCCCTAAGTGCAGTATATATGGGGGAAGAGGGGGAGGGGATTTCGTGGCCCTTGAAGGAGGGGTCCGAAACCAACCCTAACTCTTGTTTCCCCACACATACGGACTCTAAAAACAACATATACTCAAGTATTTCGAAATTACATGGGCCTGGCCCAATAATAAGGTGATGCAGCACCTATAATAGCCTCTCGACGAAATTTATGAAGTGGCATCTTGTATATTTCGTCCAAGGCTTCTGATAGAGGCGAGGGGCCTGATCTTTCGATGAGAGGATAACTATCGATTTGGTGGAGATGACTTTGACGATCCGACTACAAACGTGCACGACGTTGCGCCTTAGCAATCACTAAACCAATCTTCAGGGGTTATTAACAATGCCAGAAGCACGATCAGCCTGACCACGAAGGTCTATTCCTGCATGCAATCGAAGAACAAGCAAGAATATGATAAAGCAATCTGAATATTGCAAATATAGATGAAGTATTGAGAAAGGTGGGGATCCGTAAGCGGTCTTGGTCTGGTCGTTGGACACAAACAAAGTACACGAAGATGCAATGGCTAACTTTTGACTAAACAAATCCCACAGTCTAAACGACGCCCTAAGGGATGTATATATGGGGGATTGAGGGGGGAATTTCGTGGCCCTTGGTGGAGGGGTCCGAAACCAACCCTAACTCTTGTTTCCCCACACATACGGACTCTAAAAACAGCCTATACTCAAGTATTTCGAAATTACATGGGCCTGGCCCAATAATAAGGTGACGCAACACCTATAATAGCCTCTGGGCGAAATTTATGAAGTGGTATCTTGTATATTTCGTCCAAGGCTTCTCGCACTCATTATGGTGGCTTCAAAGTCCTGAAATCATCAATTGTAACTCCATTCTTGTTCCCCTTGCGCATGCCATCATCTCCATGCTTGATCTTGCTCCAATGTTCATCCTTCTTGTCCAGGCTAGGCCCTTCATTTGTAAGCAAGACAAATGTATCCAATTTAGGCAGCATCATATTCTCATGAACATTAGAATCATTACCAAGAAACGAAAGTACCTGTTAATTTAATTGGCGTGCGCGAGCTCTAGTAATTGGTCATGTATATGTGTCAATTGGAGCTGTGGGTGTAACCTTGTTAGTGATGTCCACATCAGCTTCACACACTCATTATGGTGGCTTCAAAGTCCTGAAATCATCACTTGTAACTCTGTTCTTTTTCCCCTTGCGCATGCCATCATCTCCATGCTTGAACTTGCTCCAATGTTCCTCCTTTTTGTGCAAGCTAGGCCCTTCATTTGTAAGCAAGACAAATGTATCCAATTTAGGCAGCATCATATTCTCATGAACATTAGAATCATTACCAAGAAATGAAAGTACCTGGTAATTTAATTGGCATGCACGAGCTCTAGTAATTGGTCCTGTATATGTGTTAGTTGGGGTGTGGTTGTAACCTTGTTAGTGATGTTGATGTACGGTGGAACCCTAGATGGCCGATCTTTCACGAAATGGAGGGATCCCGCGATGAACACGAAGAACACAAAGGGGAATCACGAGGGAAAAACACTCAAGAACAAGTCCAATCACACATCCACTAGACAATCAAACACACAAGATCACAAGGTACATGAGCAACAAAGGGAAAGATACAAGGTAGAGTTCATATCCAAGAGGAGGTCTTGAATCCGTGAAGGATCTTCCCGTTAGGGGTCTTGAATCCAAGGTGGATCTTCTCCGTAGAGGGGCAGCGGTCTCTCTCGTGGAGTAGATCCGTAATGGATGAGCAAAGCTCTATCTCACATATGAGCTAAACCAATTCTAACCCTAAAAGATGGAAGGGAAGGAGTACTTATAGTCTAGGGGTAAGTTGGGGGGATACATGGGGTGAAAACCCTTCAACTGCGCGCAGGCAGGGCGGTAGTACCGATCCTAGGACCGGTAGTACTGGTTTTTGCGGTTTTTGCGGAAGTTCCGACCATGCACCGGTCGATCACAAAAGGTAGACCGGTAGTTGACCGGTAGTTGGACCAGTAGTACCGGCAGACCGGTAGTTGGACCGGTAGTACCTCTATCTCTGCGCTGGGAAGATTCCTCTTCTTCCTTCTCTTCCATGCTTCGCTTGCGGATGGTGTAGTTGTACACTTGCGCTCGCACTCCTCCTCCTCGTCCAAGGTGTTCCGAAAATACCTATGTATGCACACGAGTGGAGTGTCAAGTAGTATACCATCCTCAAAGGGGTTAAGTGAACACGTGTAAAGGAGATGATTCACCTTTATGTATGAGAAGTAGAGGTCGCACGTGTCACTTGCCAAACGGACTCTTGACATGGTGATGTCCTTAGGATGCTCCGCATCATCCCCTCCCCCTTGGAAAAGATCCGACCTCAGATCGAAAGCCAAATCACCATGGGAAAGAGGTGGCGTCGCCCTGTCGAAGCGGTCGATCACCAAGCACTGATCATCTTGAAGCTCAAAATGGGCACTCTCCAATGTCGCACCATCTAGTGATTCCTTCAAAAGGAGCAAGGACAACAAACACTTGGAAAAACAAATGTGGTTAGCGTTAGTGCAAAACCAAGCATTCAAGTGGTGATTCACCCAACAAGTGTGGTCATCAAGCATAGCATGTGGTGTGACAAAGGATTGTGACATGGCATGTGAGCATATGAGTTGAGCACAATCAAGGTCATCATGGAAACAAGCATGTAAATGTGAGGTAGAGATGCACATATATTTGACAAGAGAATAAGCATCTACCTCAAAGTCATAGCAAGCATGCATAAAGAGCTCAATGAAAGGTATATGGTAGGCGTACGAATCATTCACAACACCAAGTAAAATGAAGTGTCTAAACACACGAGTCAAGTGCAAGACAATCCAGGCATACCGTGCATAGGGTGTAGTGAAAGTCGTGTGGCACTCAACACAATAGAAAGAGCAATTGTTTGACATGTGTGAGGCAAATAAGTCAAGCATGTGACAAGTAAAGGGACATGGCATATGTGAAGGGATGACATTGGTGCAACCAAACATGTGATATGAGCAATTATGCAACAAGTTGGATGCACCACACAAGGCATATATATCATGAAGCATAGCAATGTGACAATGACAAGTCGAAGCAAGATCTCGAACATGTGTGCAATCAAGGGGTCCAAGATGACAAATAAGTCTCATGGTGCAAGCAACACATGTAGTGTGATCCACAATAGCCATGCTCATGGTTTTGGGTGTCTCGAAAGAGAAGGATATCACCTCCTTCACAATGCCGAAGCACGAGCAAGTGCGATGTAGAAGCGTCGTGAACAAAGGTGGTTCGCTCTCAAGAGCTCGAATGGTCAACTCACGTGAAGTGGAAGTTGACACGAAGTCCAAGTATCCTACCCATGCACACAAGAAAACAAAGAATGTATGTGCATGGTAGATAAACACATCATCCATCATGATGGTTCTCTTCTCTTGCACATAACCATTAGAAGCAAAAGTGCATGAATAATATGATGCTACAATGGCTATATTCATGGCACTAGGCATATGGTGCAAAGAGGTAAGACAAGCATGCTTCGCAAGAAATATGTCAAAATCTCCAAATAAATGCGAGAATGCTATGGGGGCAATCTCATTGGCAAGACTAAAATCATGGTTGCGCTCAATGCATGGACAATCATATAGCATGAGAGAGGCAACATGTGGAGACATATGACAACAAGCAATACCAATCATGTGCAAAGCATGGCAATGGTTGACATCAACCGCATGAAAGGAGCAAGTATGAATCATCGGTGATGCAACATAAGCAAGCATATCAATCATGTCGTGCAAACTAGTGGACCGAAGATGCAACACACTAGATGAGTTCATAGCAATCATGTCATGTGTGCCAATAGTAGGCATAAGCCATGCACACGACATATCACAAGCACGAGCACATAGCATGAACAAGGTATCATCATAGGCATTTGGCACAAAGCAAACATGGCAATAACAAGCAATATCTCCACCAAGCTTGCAAATACACATACAAGTATGAGAATCAATCATCATGTGTAATGCGAAGCATGGGTCAGAAATGCATAGCAAAGGCATATAAATGAGCATGTCATGCAAAGTGAACATGGCAAGAGGGGCATAAGAGATATAATGGACAATAAGCCATAACCATGTGAGGGCCATGTAGAAAAGATGCGCGAAGTCTTTGCGTGGAGGGAGCGGTGGGAAAGATAATCCACGGAATCCCAAGTCATCATCGCTCTCTAGAGCTCGTTTCGTCAACTCGTGCTCTTGCGATGTTGACGAGTAAGTATGGGGACCTACACAAAAGACACACAAACCAAAGAAATTGTGCGCGTGGTAAATGTACACATCATCCATCATGATGTGTATGTGCACGTTAGAGTTAGCACAAGATAAGCATTGCTCAAAGAAATTTGAGGCACGATAGAGAAATATGTCATCCATCATGAAAGAATAGTTGTCATGTATAGCACGATGGGGACACAAATTAGAGCAAGTATGTGGCACAACAATAGCATTGGCATTTACGAAGAGCATATTGTGCACACAAGCATGGGGATCATGAAATGGATGTGATGGATCAAAATCTCCTAAAATGTATGAGGAAACTATGGGGGTCTCCTCATGAGCAATATAGGAAACATAATGTGGAGAAGTGGAACAACATCCAAAACAATGCATGTCCGAAGCTAGGTAATCATGGCATGGCCTATAATGGATATGGTGCAAAGGAAGCATGTCAATATCATCACAAGAAAAAAATAACCATGGGCTTGTCATCTATGCCAGAAGTGCAAATTGGATTTATCTTAATGGCATATCCATAGTTACCACGATGAGAAAGCAAATATGACATTGTTGATCTCATCCATAGCATATGACAAGTCAAGTGGATTGTCAAACATGATGTGACCGAGAGAATTATCACAAGAAATCCTATGCAACATGGCATCACAACTAATAGACTCCACATGGCAATCATCAAACTCATCATAAATGGGTAAATCATTGCATGAGGAAATCATAATAGAATGAAGCATGGCAATAGGTGGATCAACATCATGCAAGCAATCAATGTCGACATGGTCCACTAGTGGAACGAGATCATCACCTTCACCTTTGTTACCTTTCTCATTCCACTCATGTAGTGTAGGTGAGGTGGGAAAGACCAAATGGTGGTCATCATCTTCATCTTGATGGAACCATGTGGGGGGTGCATCATATTCCACCATGGCCATCCTCTTGTCCAATGGTAGGACGAAGTCGTCGAGGATCAGCGCGTCATCAAATGTGGGACCTAGCACCAAATGAGAAGACACAATAGAGGTAGAGGTCAAGTCGTTAGTGTTTAAAGTGGCCTCACATGCCGTATCAACCATCTCACTCTCTCTATGTGGTGGCTCACTCACTCCCTCAAGGTAGGTGCACTCAATGTCGCATATGGTGGAGTCACTCATCTCACTCAAGTGGTGGGGGTTGTAGTTCTCCTCACATGGGAATTGGGGCAGCTCATCATATATGGGGCTAGTGGTGAACTTGCTCTCACTCTCAATATGGTGGCACGAGTCACTCAAGTCATCATACGTCGTCGTGGTCGAAGGGAAAATCCCATGCTCAACCATCTCGTCACCGTCGTCATGGATGAAGGCCGAAGATGGCACATCATCACTCTCGCCTCCAAAGGAGGAAGCATCATCCTTGCTCGTCACCATGTCGTTTGCCTCCAAAGCTTGGTCTTCGAATGGCTCTGTAGTCGTAGTCGCCGCCGCACCGCCTTGAAAAAGAGTCGAAGTAGACTCGGCATCATCAATGCCACAAAGAGGGATGGCGGTGGAGTCGAACTTGGGAGCGTCATCTTGAAGCTCGTTGGGCTTGGACATCATGGTGCTACTATCCTCATGCTTGTCGTCTTGGAGCTTGGTCTTCGAGAAGTTTGCTTGAGGTGGAGACGCCTTGGCCTTCATTAGTTCTTGTTCCGCCTTGAGAGCACCAATGTAGTTGTCGTCAAGGGACTTGTAGTTCTCGAGGAAGATTGTCTTGTAGATGTCGTTGTACAATCCCATCATGAAGTGGAGCTTCATCGAAATGGGGTCATCCACACCGGCTCATCGCAAGGCCATCTTCATCTCCTTGAAGTACTTGTCGATGGACTTGGATCCTTGTATGGTGTTCTCTAATTGGCATAGAAGTTGTTTCGTGTAGGTGGGAGGCACAAACTCTCGCCGCATAGCTTTCTTCGTCTTGGGCCAATTCACGTTGAAGCTCGTCGAAGGTGTGTGAAGCCACCAAGTTGACGCGTTGTCGTGGAAGTTTCTGGTGGCACACTTCACTTGATCTTCTTAGGGAACTTGATGTAGCTTGAGGTAGTCGTCCATCTTGCGCTCCCACTCGAGATACTCCTCGGGGTCTTGAGTCCCATAGAAAGGAATCTCGTGGTCGTCGTCGAGGTCGTAGTAGCTCGTGGAAGTCGCGGACTTGAGCTTGGGGAGCTTCTCTTGAGCATAAGCTTGGGGTGCTTGTTGGCGAAGATGCCATATGTCCAAAGGCGAAGATGCCTTGAAGTCGCTTGGTGAAGATGCCAAGGTACATGGTGAAGTCGTTGAGCGGTTGTTGGTGTTGAGCTCATGACCTTCACATTCTTGTCGTTGATGGTGTCGATGCCGATGTGATCTCGCCGAAGATGGTAGCTCGGAAGGATGTGCACTAGAGCGTCTTCTCGAGGATGAGGGAGACCTCCTGCGGTTCTTGATGAGGGCTTTGAGCTCCTTCATTTGAGCATCCATGTTGGCGCACAAGTGGTTCGTCATGGCATCGAACTTGTCGTTGTTGTTGTAGACCGAAGTAGATGAAATGCTTTGCCTATCCATCACAAGACTCGAGCAAAGGTGAGTAGGAGATGAGATACACAATACCAAGTTACCTTTTCCCAACGTTGAGGATGTATCCCGTTTCACTCAATGTGAAATGAAAGAATAGTGGAATTGATACCGGACTTGTTCACTCACACCTATCAAGTAAATCTTATCGAGTGACTTGGTTAGGATAAGTGGCACAAAAATTTGATGCAAAATGTTAGCAAGAGTCAATAAAGTTGAAAGAGATTCACAAATTCGCAAGTGAAACAAGTAGACCAATAGCAATATGTGGCACACGGAAACACACACACGGATAGATAAATGGGGTTGTGCAACCAAGGAATGAGCTGAAAATGTGGAATCCACGGAAAATGCTCTTGTCGCACAACACTAGAGAGACGCTAGCCGATTGCTCAATAGGCGGATACGAACTTGTGCACTACCTATATGAGAAAAAATGTAGCGACTTCCTATCACAAGCATGCTATGTGTATGATGTTCCGGTGCTTTTAGCACAAGATGATCCAAGATGATCGGATATGGCAATTTTATATGCAGTGTGGTACGATGCTATGGCTCTTGATTACAAGCTTCTTTGTGGCTCTTTTGCTTAAAAGCTTATTCTTCTATTCTTCTTTTTTGTATATGGCCAAGATGCGAAATGCACAAACCAAGATAGCGATTGTGTATATGCGGGAACAATCTTGTGACACAAGGGATGATATGATGATACCAATATGATATGGTATATATGCAATGGAAGGGCGGATCGATGATCACTAATGTGCACAAGTAACGTTGCCGGCAATACTCAAAGGCTAGTCTCGATAGGCAAGTGACGCAAAATGGGCTAGGGGTTAACAAAGCAATTGCAAGGGGAATATACAATGATGTCGTCGAGGTTACCGTCCTTATGTACGATGACGACCTCATGGCGATGATGAGTGGCGGTGTTCTCGATGTAGACCCATTCCTAATTAGCCGAAACACCTTAGGAAACGGAAAAACCACAACTCAAAATATCAAGGACAAATGTCAAATGGTGGTAGCGGACAAGCGGTGGTGGTTGCGTAAATGTTGGTGGAAACCCGGTCAAAAATGGGTTATGGTGGCGGAAGGGTATGATGGGCTATACACTGTGTCGGAGTTGAAGGCACAGTCCCTAAGTAGCCGAAACACCTTAGGAGACACAAGACACAACTCAAACAAGCTCGAACAAAATTTGGTTAAGTTGGGTTGGTAATGTATAGTGGGCAATGGGTATGCGGAAGTGGTGGTCGTGGTTGATGAAGAAGCAATTGTCCCTAAGTAGCCTAAACACCTTAGGAGACTCAAATCACTACTCAAGCAACCACAAATGCTATGGTGTACAAAATGGGTTAGATTGCGGAAAGCTATGGTGGCTATGCGGGTGATATGGTGGAGGCCCTAGGCAAACATGCCAAATTGCACAAAATTTGATGGAGTCAAATGATGATGGAACCTATCTAGGTGGATGGGGGATGTCAATAGCTACTCAACCAGCTAAAGAACGCGAAAATCGGACTCCGGATGTGAAAGTTGTGGTCAAAACTGTCAATCAGCCGAGACGAAACCTGGGAGGGGCGGTTGTACCGCTTGCATGGGCGGTTGTACTGCTCCTGGAGCGTCCCGGGGCACCAGTTTTGGCTACCAGGTGATGGGGGGGGGCGGTAGTACCGCCTTGGGGGCCGGTTGTACCGCTGGTGTCGGGAAGATTCGCAGATCTGGATCGGGATGGATTTTGGGGCGGAAATGGATGATTTCGGGGGCAAAATTTGACGGATTTCGTGGATGGAAGGTGGGGAAACTTGTGGGGAAGCTAGATCCACTTGAAACCAAGCGAATCCATGGATACAAATCAACAAAATCTCATCAAACCAACAGATCACAAAAAAAATTTGGGGCTATTTTTGGAAGGGAATTTTCAAATTTGGGGAAGAACACAACAAAACAAGGCTAGAAAACGGTGGGGAGGCTCCAAATTCGTGATGAACCAAGGCTCTAGATACCATAATGATCACTAAACTAGGTTGGGGGCTCCAATTTCGTGAGAACCCATGGCTCTTGATACCATAATGATGTAGGGTGGAACCCTAGATGGCCGATCTTTCACGAAATGGAGGGATCCCGCGATGAACACGAAGAACACAAAGGGGAATCACAAGGGAAAAACACTCAAGAACAAGTCCAATCACACATCCACTAGACAATCAAACACACAAGATCACAAGGTACATGAACAACAAAGGGAAAGATACAAGGTAGAGTTCATCTCCAACAGGAGGTCTTGAATCCGTGCAGGATCTTCCCGTTAGGGGTCTTGAATCCAAGGTGGATCTTCTCCGTAGAGGGGCCGCGGTCTCTCTCGTGCAGTAGATCCGTAATGGATGAGCAAAGCTCTATCTCACATATGAGATAAACAAATGCTAACCCTAAAAGATGGAAGGGAAGGAGTACTTATAGTCTAAGGGTAAGTTGGTGGGATACATGGGGTGAAAACCCTTCAACTGCGCGCAGGCAGGGCGGTAGTACCAGTCCTGGGACCGGTAGTACCGGTTTTTGCGGTTTTAGCGGAAGTTCCGACCTTGCACCGGTCGATCACAGAAGGTAGACCGGTAGTTGACCGGTAGTTGGACCAGTAGTACCGGCAGACCGGTAGTTGGACCGGTAGTACCTCTATCTCTGCGCTGGGAAGATTCCTCTTCTTCCTTCTCTTCCATGCTTCGCTCGCAGATGGTGTAGTTGTACACTTGCGCTCGCACTCCTCCTCCTCGTCCATGGTGTTCCGACAATACCTATGTATGCACACGAGTGGAGTGTCAAGTAGTATACCATCCTCAAAGGGGTTAAGTGAACACGTGTAAAGGAGATGATTCACCTTTATGTATGAGAAGTAGAGGTCGCACGTGTCACTTTGCCAAACGGACTCTTGACATGGTGATGTCCTTAGGATACTCTGCATCAGATGTCCTCATCAGAATGGCTTCGGCGGCTGGCTACACTGGCATGGTGTGTAGGGATGGTGAGGTCGAGGCTATTGGGAGGCAATGAGGAGTCTTAGGCACGGCAGGGACAGCGATGCTGGTGAGCGGGATCAAGTGAGGGGATCTCGCTCCTCTTTTGCGGCGCGAGCAGGGGAAGGAGGGAGAGGCCAGGGGGTCAAGAGGAGGTTGGTCGGTTAGGGTTAAGGGTTGGAGGGGTGCGGCTAGGCCTTGGGCCATGGGCCTAGGAGCAGATGGGCCGGCGCGGTAGAGGGCTGGATGGGCTCTCTCTCTCCCTCATATTCTTTAGCAGAAAAGAAAAAGAAAGAGAGGGTTAGGGAAAGAATTTGCACATGAGGTTAATTTCTCTTGGACATGCAAAATGTGACTGTTCCAAGAAAAATAGGAGTTGACAACAATGCAAGATATAAATTTAAACTCATTTCAATTTAATTCAAAAGAGTGTGAGAAGGAAGTGGGTAATTTGTAGGTCCAAAAATGTTGAAAATTTAGTAGGAGCCTCGATAAAAGAGGTCAGAATTGTTGGCAAAGTTTGAGGCAAGGAATTGAGATAGAAAATGCATGGAACTTAAACTGTAAGTGTGTTATGGTTTATTCTTAAAGAATGAAATATTTATCATAGCTCCCTAAATAATATTGGGAGCCTTTGTATATGTTATAAAGAGAAAACACCATTGTGAATATCCCTTGATTTAAATGGACCAAAGATCCATACGATTTATTTAATTGAGTTCCAAAGATTTAATGAGATGAAGCATGATAACATGATGCAATGCAAAATAAATAGAGCAAGCAAAATAAAACACACAGTGATCACAAAATATATGGAAGGCTTCTGGAGTGTCGGTCTTGGGGAGTCACAACTCTCCCACACTAACAGAGGATCTCGACCGAGATCCTAGGGATGGTAGCGAAGAGAAATGGAAAAGGAAGAGGTAAACAAAGTTGCTTCTTCACAACCGATTGAAACCAACAAACCTTGAGAGGTTGGAAACTTGAAGAAATGACACGATACAAATGATCGGAATTGAAAACACTCTGTTAGACAAGGGGAACAAAGAATACGAGGAGAATGATGAGCTTAGGTGACAAGATAGACACGGAAACCAGTCCGGTTAAAACAAGATAGAGAAGGAATAAGAATGAAATAATTCGGACAACACTTTGACTGAAAATGGAAGAAATAGAACATGAACTTGAGAAGATGGGATGATGCTTGATGAAATTAGCAACACACTGCCTCCGAAACAATTAAAAGAATGGCACAAGGGGTAAGAAGGATTTAGACAACACTCTGGTTGAAAAGAGAGACAAAACTTGATAAGATGAGAGCACTTGAACGGAGGACACGAGACTGTTAAATGGACCAGAAAGGAAAAGAACATGATCTTGAACAAACGAGATGACGGGGCGAAGAGAGCAATATCACAAGCCTCCGTAATGAATAATAGAGTGAAAAGAACAAAGAAGAGCAACATCTTCTACTTGAAATTAATTTGAAAACATCCTTACGAAGAAGGGTTGAGCGGAGTTGTTGAAAAAAATCAACAACAAAATAATAAGCTCTCATGGGCTTATGGAAAACATCTCAAAATTATGAGGTGACAATCAACCTCAACGAAAGCATTTGATTGTATTGATATCAACAAGGAGACAAAAAACTTATTTCACCAGGAGGATAAATGAAAAACTTGGGTCATTTATAAGCACCATAAATAGCGACAATCCTTAGGGAAAGCTTTTAGGTGAGATACAACCCAAGATAACTCCAATGAATAAATTCAGGGGTGGTGAAATTATCTCCTAAACAAAGAAAAATGATGGGTTTAAATATCTCATTCTTGACAACTTGTGAAACATGAAACATGAAGGGAAATTGTCAAAATTGACATAACACCACCTCAAAAGATAAGGGAGAATTTATTTGCACTTCAAAGTGCAAAGAGAAGAATCTTGAGCTCCTCCAACAAGAATCTTGAAGAATACTTCAAGGATAAATTAAATCATGATGAACCACCATGAAGAACTCCGGAGACAAAAGGATGATAAGTGAAGGATGAAAATAATAATATTAAGGCCTTGCAGTGATTTATATAGAGCTTCGTGGCAAGTTAATTGAGAGAGCTTAGAACACCGGGAGACAAGACGAACAACTTGAAACCAAGAATTTCTTCATCAAGAACTAACTCTTGGAGAAGGAAATAATCACTTGGATGAAACAAGAATAAGAATTATGTTACGCGTATCCTTCATCAATTTAAATTGATGACAGACAACGGATTTGGCATACTACTTATTCTTCTTGAAAAGGATTGGAGAGAGATATAGCACAATTCAACGGACCACCAATAGGATTGAAACGAATGAAGAAATGAGAACGAATCACCGGAAAGAATTAGAAAAAGGAACAAAGGCACTTGAGGAAACTTATATACAAAAGAAAGAAGAGATCACGAGAAGAGTAGAGAATACTTAAATGATACACCGGAAGAATTAGAGAAAAAGAGTAGAACATTGAGAATGAAGAATTCTGAAATGATGACTTCCGTATAAACAACACAAAACACTCCTGAAATGATTCAGATGGGTAATGAAAGAATTTTTCATGATCGAAATTTTTTTGAGAGGATAACAGAAGGTAGAACCACGAATCTTCAAGGAAAAGAACCAAGATTTAGGAGAAATTCTTCTTCAGTCTTCAACATCTGAGAATGACGACGAGATACACCACCATGGATTATTGAGTCACTCCGGAATGAAGAATTAAAAGGTTGAACCAATGATGAAAATAATTTGAAAGCGATCTTAGATAAGGCATGTGACTGATGGAAATCATTTTTATGTCACACTATGTAAAGAATTTGGAAATAACTCCGGAAAATTAGAAGAGTCAGGTAAGATCCTGGGAAAACACATGTGGGTTAGGTCCCACTCAAAACAAACACCGTTGGAAAAGATTGCTTGAAAGAGAGATTGCACGGTTGAATTAAATGGTATGGATGAGGTAACAACCTCGAAATAGCTTGAACAGATTAATAATGGAAACATGAATCTTCTGAGGTATCTTCTACGCTCCGGATATGAATAGAGAGAGGCGAATAAATAATAGAGTCTTGGAAAAGAAATTCCAGCATGGAAAAATATGTGAAACAAGGAGAAAAGATATGGTTAACACCGAAGCTTGAATTTAATCCACTGGGGAAGAAAATGAGAATGGAGAATGATAAACTAGACGAGAATTCACCAGTTGCAATAATTGAGGAAAGAATTCAAAGACTTCACACGAATATAATGGATTACTTGATTAAGAATTCTGGATCCATAAAGAAAAAGGGGCGAGGGTGGGGAAAAACAAAGACAACTTGGGATGAATGAAATAGACACCGTTGAGAAAACCAAGAGTTGGTCTTGCACATATTGAAAGGATCGGGTTAACTTGAACAGAAGCATGCCGGTTGAGAAGAATTTACATGACAATCTCGATGATCAAGAAGGACTAGCTCTCCCATAGAAATATGAGAACACCGATTAGGAAAGGTATGGAATCAACACTTGACATCGGAGCAACTCGAATACCACAACTCAAAACGAAACAAAGAATTTGGATTGTAGAATAAGCCGGAACAAACATATGATAGACATTCCATCCAAAGTTTTCGTGATGACGTCCCCCAGGCACGACGTTAAAGCGGACATCACGTCCCCGAATTGGCATAGCCAAGGATTCATTAAGACGCAGTGAGACCACTATAAAATCGACCGTGACAAGAGAACCACTAGACGTTGGATCCCAACCTTCTATCATGTATTTGTCGGAAGATTACCTAGAGCTACTTGAATTCCCACCTACTAATTCCTGAAACTTTCTGGTTATGCAATCTGGTGTTGGAGATACAGGGGAAGCACAAATAACTCACCCAACTAACAATCCCTACATCCAGTTGTATCCACCCATCAACACATAACCAGGAACATTCGGAAACCGTGTACCACAGACCTTCGAAAAGCATCCGCTGTACTAGCTGTGGCAATACTCCCAAACTATCCCCCAAGTATTGGGTGACGTCGGGGTTATCTCACCACCAGACATGCATAGAAGAGTTTTCGATGTCGGCGACCTCTGGTATTTCGAAACCGCAACGATACAATTGGGACGACTAGATCTCAGAGCTCAACTCCCCGGGTCCAATCCAAACATACAGGAGGCACCAAGACAGAATTCTCATCAAAAAGATATCGGAACGATCCCAACAATACCTGTGTGATCCTAAAAAATTAGTGAAAGAGAGGATATGGAATTCAAAACTTCTACGTCAGGAGTCCTCACCTGAGCGACGAAGGGGATAAGGAGTAAAATAATTCCTACTCTCTGATATATATATTCCTAAGACTCAAAATAGTTTTTGATTCTAGACTCAACATCGGCAGTGGTTCGATCAAGGAGGGGCTCCTAGGTCGGGGAAGGCTCTTATTACCAACTTGTAACACCCAGGATGCGGCTATAGCTCCTACGTGTTGAGGCACGACTTAGAGTCATAACCGCATTCTGTAATGGTCTCAGGCGTGGTATCTTTACACAACCCATGTAATGAACAGGATGAAAGAGAGTTTAATAGTTGGCTTACACTCGCCACATCACACAATTAATACAATAAACATACATTCATCCAGAGAACACAGAGTCCGACTACCGGCGAAATCAAACGAAGAAAAAGACACCACACAGGCTAATCCTGATCGGCCCTAGTAGGAACAACTACTGATCGTCGGGGTACGTCACGTACATATGCGCACGCTCTTCATCGAACTCCCACTGAAGCTCTTGCACATCTCCTGCGTCAAACTCTGAGGTACCTGCACTTGTTTGTGTAGTAACTGTGAATCACGAGGAATCAACAATCTTGTTCGCGGGTATCAAAACTATCAAGGCTTTTAGGTGTGGAGAGGTTATAAAGTGGTTGCAGCAGCACTAAGAATTGCATGAGGCTAGCTTACGAAGTCAGAGCGAGATGAGAATATATGCCATCGGCGTCGCAACTAGAAGTTATCAAGAAGTGATCCTATCTACTTACGTTCATACATAACCCCAACGTGTTCAATTTCCAAAACCCTCCGAAAAGAGACCCATCACGGTTACTCACACACGTAGTGTATTCTTATTTGAGTTATGGTGTCAAGTTATCTACAACCGGATATTAACAACTCCAATCTACCACATAACCGCGGGCATGGCTTTCGAAAGATCATAACTGATAGAGCCAAGGGGCCCGATCTTTCGATGAGATGGTAACTACCGATTTGGTGGAGACGACTTTGACGATCTGACTACAAATGTGCATGACGTTGCGCCTTAGCAATCCCTACACCAATCTCCAGGGGTTACTGACAATGCCAGAAGCACGATCAGCCTGACCATGAAGGTCTATTCCTGCATGCAATCGAAGAACAAGAAAGAATATGATAAAGCAACCTAAATATTGCAAATATAGATGAAGTATTGATAAAGGTGGGGATCCGTAAGCAGTCTTGGTCTGGTCGTTGGACACAAACGAAGTACACGAAGTTGCAATGGTAACTTTTGACTAAACAAATCCCAAAGAAAAAGATACTAGATGGATCTACTTATATAGGAGCAAGGGGTGACGGCCAAGGAGGTGGAAGGAAGTCCCAAGGCAGCCTAAAACTAACCCTAGGTCGTACAAGGCTCATGGGCCCAAGTGGAGGTGATGCAACACCTTTGGACTTGTAGGTTGACTCGGATTCTGCTGAAGCGTCAGATTGTTTCGTCGATATCTCAACGCTCCGGATGAATTTGAAGGTGAATACAATTGGGTTGGAAAGTGTACGAAATCTAGTTTCCAACAAAAAAAGAAACACCCAATTCGGAGTCCGTATGAAGGAGTTCTTGCCGTTTTGAGTCAGGTATGTCTGTGCAGTCCGAATCTGGATGCAGAACGTGAGAGACTTGGACTCTATCTTCTCTTGGCCCAAAAGTGACGTGAGAGAACTTTTTGAACAACACCTAAACTTCTCTTTTTCCCTTACCTTCATATGTGGATTGTACAAATCTCCCATACACCTGGAATTAGACATGGCACAAAAGTCTGTGAAGTATTTTTGTCCTAGATGACATAAATAAATTGTTGCATAGTTTGCATTAGAAATCACCTCACAAATATACATGTATGCAATATTTTTGGTCGTATCCAAGGTAGTCATGTCCTCATCATCCTCCCTTTCTTGAAAATAAAGTTGTCCTCGGCGTTGCTTAATCTGAAATGTGGGTAAGAAAATAGACAAGGTGTACATGTTGTATAATGTATATGTCATCCATTTTTACTTCCCTTAATTTTCGCACATATGACACATGTATAGATGAGTAACTTTCGTAGTTCATAAAATATAAAGCCAAAATATTATCACAAGAAGTAGAAGGCATGAAAATATTGCAACTCAATTTGCACACATAAGTGAAGCTCTTAATCGTTACAAAAGATTGGCAATGCTCATCATTAAACCATCCCAACCTTGGTGAACCATCACCAAGATTAGAGGTCATATCAAAATGATTAAACATTGGCACAACTATTTTCACACGTATTTGATCCAAATTTGATTTATTCCCTGATTCAAATGGTTCTTTCGCATCAATAGTTAATTCAATTGGTTCACTCACAATTGTTTGATCACATGGCAAAGTCAAATCACGAACATATTCCTCTAAAATAGTTGGTGTGATCAAAGTAGTGGATAGCCCATCGCATGGTTCATTTAAATTGACAAGGCATTCATCATACTCATGTGGAGGTGGAAGATCGGTACCTTTGTCATTACCTCTTATGATCAACTCAGATGATGTAGGCACTGTCGGAGGTAATGTGTCACATGGTGGAGGTGATGTAGTCCTCACAACAACGGATGTGTCTGTCATAATACACCTAGTAGTGGAAGGAACAACCGTATCATCTCTTGGAATGTGCACCTGGCGCTTATTCTCCTTATGGACAATACGTCGTTTTATTTCCTGTTCAGCACTACTAGCAAGACGAAACAAATGGTCCATAGGATAACACTCTTCATGAATTAGCATCTACTGAATATCATGGTTTAATCCTCCCCAAAATCTATCCATAAAATCATCTTCACTTTCCTCTAAAAAGGAGTGCAACAAGGTAGTTCATAAATCATCATAATATTTTGTTACAGTGTCACTACCTTGTTTCAAATGTTGTAGTTTTTTAATCATGCAACGAGTATAATAAACATCGACAAATCTATCTCTCATCACAAGTTTTAAATCATCCCAAGTAGTAGGTACATGACTAGGGTATAACCGACAATATTCACTCCACCAAACTAAAGCATAACCAGTGAAAGAACCAACCACAACCTTAACTTTTTTACATTCATCAAAACTATGGGAAGAAAATATATTATTGTTGTTGAACTCCCATTCAATATATAAATCAGGTTTAAAACGACCACGAAAAGGTGGCATGGAAATAAGAACCTGTTTGTGCGCATTCTGATGTCTTTGTACCTCTTGTGATGGTGGTTGCATTTTCTAAGGTGATGACACGTCTCCCACGATCGATGAAGCCCAACTGACTCTTGAACCTGCCATGATTAGTAGAAACAAGAAACAAAATACAAAAATAATGTTCCTATGAACTACTAGGATGTGGTGGTAAAGCGCTCACAGTAAAGCAAATATCAATATCTTACAAGTTCTTACCATGCAGCAGGTGGTGATAGGCAACCAACGATGTCAAATAACTCCAAAGATTGAGTAAAGCGATTGCCAGGTGAACGTACGTAAACACGATGTAGAAATATGTGGAGTTGGGTTGGCTTTATATATGGTAGCAAAAGATTAGCAATAATCAATTCAGAGATGCAATGTTGAATAAACGCTCAACGACGGTACTGTGCAGGTCCTATGCTATCAAGTGGTATCAAGTGGTATCAGTTTTCAGGTTGCTCGGTGAGAATTTCCAGTTATTCCTAGATTAGAATTATTTTCTTACCTATTGTCCAAGAAAAAGTCCAAAAAAAAAAGTTAGATCTATTCATCCTTTGTCCAAGCCAGTCTGAGCCTTTGCAATTTTCTTTTCATTGTTTGCATTATTGAATTATCGGTTGCATCGTCGTGTCGAGTTGCTGGTCTTAGTGTCTAGTTCATTAGAGTTTCGAGTTCTGTTCACATTAGTCACGTCGCCGCTGCATCGTTTTCCCTTCCGCTGTCCACCACCTTATCCATCAATTTCCACCTCGTGCAACCCATCGTTCGTTGTCACAATCATAGTTGAAGTCGTTCGCATCTTTGCTTGATCCAATCTGCATCTTATCTAGTTTGTCTTGGAAAGAGGGAGAAAGAAAAAAAAAGACAGAGAAAAAAAAGTAAAAAAAAGAGGAGAGAAAGAAAAAAAAAGTGTGAGAAAAAAAGAAAAAGGAAAATAAGGAAAAGAAAGTTGGAGAGAGTGTTGTTGTATATTCTGCTTGGCAGTTGTTTTCATCATTATCTTTAGTGCCGTTGTGATCTTCACTTATATCTTGCTGGCCAGAGCTACTTCATATCATTTATTGATGCTAGTTATGCTACACCGTGACCTCATTAGTGTTATAGGCCCGCGTCTCTAGACCGCTCTAGCATAGGACCAGCACAATACCGTCGTTGAGCGTTTATTCAACATTGCATCTTTGAATTGATTATTGCTAATCTTTTGCTACCATATATAGCCAACCTAGCTCCACATATTTCTACACCGTGCATATTTACGTTCACCTGGCAATCGCTTTACTCAATCTTTGGAGTTATTTGACACGCTGGTTGCCTATCGCCACCTGCTGCATGGTAAGAACTTGTAAGATATTGATATTTGCTTTACTGTGAGCGCTTTACCACCACATCCTAGTAGTTCATAGGAACATTATTCTCGAATTTTGTTTATTGTTTCTACTAATCATGATAGGTACCGGAGACAGAAGTTCTTGGACGATGGATACATCTTCACCATCACGAGACGTGGGACAACACACACAGGCACATGGTCAGGTTATTTCTTTACAGTCATTTGAGGGTAGATTTAATCTTGTTATTTACCTAGCTTGGGAGCTTGAAGTAGAAAAAGTTTTTAGTCACCATCATTTTTCTAAATTTGAGAGAGTACGAGTCGCCACTAGAGTATTTACCGGTTTTGCTTCTGTTTGGTGGAGTGTGCATTGTAAGAAAAATATCGATAACCAACCCACAACTTGGAAAGATTTGAAGGTTGTAATGAGAAAACATATTTTTCCTCCTTACTATCGCCGTGAATTGCTTTGCAAATTGGAACATTTAAAACAGGCAGTAACACTGTTCATGCTTACTACCAGGAGTTCAAATCTTATATGCATCATTGTGACATAGAAGAATCTGAGGATGATACAATGAATAGATTTTTTGGTGGTTTGAACCATGATATTCGCGCAAGATTTCAATATATTCCTCGTTGCATTACTGGTATGTATGTTCGTGCTTGTACCTTTGAGAGACAAATACAGGAGGATGCATTGTGTGACTACAACAACAACTATTCCAGTTCATGCTCACCACCACTGGTTGGTTCCTCCACCATTGCACCTACTAGAGCAGCCACACCTCTGATTGTGAGCATGACATCATCTAAAGTGTATGGTACATTATCATCGTCCGTACCTACATGAGCTACATCTCTGCGACAAGGTAACAGTAAAATCAATGATGATATAACTTCACATGAGGATGATGCATATCTAGTTAACTTGAATACATCATGTATTGAATTACCTGTTGATTTGAGCACACCACCTAGTTTAGATAATCATGTTACTGTCATGAATGCGTCATGTGATCAAACAACTGAAATACCAACAATTTTGAGTGCACCTATTGAATTAACTGTTGATGCAAAAGAATCATGTGAATCAGAGAATAAATCAGATTTGGACAAAATACATTTGAAAATAATTGTGCCAATGTTTAATTATTTTGATATGACCTCTAATCTTGGTGACAATTCTATGTCAAATGACTTATTGCATGTTTGCTTATTTAAGCATGTTGTAGCCTATGAATTTCATGCAAAGAAGGTTTATTCACCAATGTTGGGATGGTTATTGATGAACATTTTCAATCTTTTGATATGAATAAGAGCTTCACTTATTTGTGCAAACTAAGTTGTAATATTTTCATGCCTTCTACTTCTTGTGATAATATTTTGGCTTTCTTTTTTATGAAATACGAAAGTTACTCATCTATACATGTGTCATATGTGCGAAAATTAAGGGAAGTAAAAATGGATGACACATACATATACAACATGTACACCGTGTCTATTTTCTTACCCAAATTTCAGATTAAGCAACGCCGAGGACGACTTTATTTTCAAGAAAGGGAGGATGATGAGGACATGCCTACCATGGATACGACCAAAAATATTGCATACATGTATATTTGTGAGGTGATTTCCAATGCAAACTATGCAACAATTTATTTATGATATCCAGAACAAAAATACTTCACAGACTTTTGTGCCATGTCTAATTCCAGGTGTATGGGACATTTGTACAATCCACATATAAAGATAAAGGAAAAAAAGAAGTTTAGGTGTTGTTCAAAAAGTTCTCTCACGTCACTTTTGGGCCAAGAGAAGATAGAGTCCAAGTCTCTCACGTTCTGCATCTAGATTCGGACTGCACAGACATACCTGACTCAAAACGGCAAGAACTCCTTCATACGGACTCCGAATTGGGTGATTCTTTTTTTGTTGGAAACTAGATTTCGTACACTTTCCAACCCAATTGGACTCACTTTCAAATTCGTCCGGAGCGTTGATATACCGACGAAACAATCTGACGCTGCAGCAGAATCCGAGTCAAACTACAAGTGCAAAGGTGTTGCATCACCTCCACTTGTGCCCATGAGCCTTGTACGACCTAGGGTTAGTTTTAGGCTGCCTTGGGACGTCCTCCCACCACCTTGACCGCCACCCCTTGCTCCTATATAAGTAGATCCATCTAGTAGCTTTTTCTTTGGGATTTGTTTACTCAAAAGTTAGCCATTGCAACTTCGTGTACTTCGTTTGTGTCCAACGACCAGACCAAGACCGCTTACGGATCCCCACCTTTATCAGTACTTCATCTATATTTGCAATATTCAGATTGCTTTATCATATTCTTGCTTGTTCTTCGATTGCATGCAGGAATAGACCTTCGTGGTCAAGCTGATCGTGCTTCTGGCAGTGTATGGGACATTTGTACAATCCACATATGAAGATAAGGGAAAAAGAGAAGTTTAGGTGCTGTTCAAAAAGTTCTCTCACGTCACTTTTGGGCCAAGAGAAGATAGAGTCCAAGTCTCTCACGTTCTGCATCCAGATTCGGACTGCACAGACATACCTGACTTAAAACGGCAAGAACTCCTTCATACGGACTCCGAATTGGGTGATTCTTTTTTTGTTGGAAACTAGATTTCGTACACTTTCCAACCCAATTGGACTCACTTTCAAATTCGTCCGGAGCGTTGAGATACCGAAGAAACAATCTGACGCTGCAGCAGAATCCGAGTCAAACTACAAGTCCAAAGGTGTTGCATCACCTCCACTTGGGCCCATGAGCCTTGTATGACCTAAGGTTAGTTTTAGGCTGCCTTGGGACGTCCTCTCACCTCCTTGGCTGCCACCCCTTGCTCCTATATAAGTAGATCCATCTAGTAGCTTTTTCTTTGGGATTTGTTTAGTCAAAAGTTAGCCATTGCAACTTCGTGTACTTCGTGTGTGTGCAACGACCAGACCAAGACCACTTACGGATCCCCACCTTTATCAGTACTTCATCTATATTTGCAATATTCAGATTGCTTTATCATATTCTTGCTTGTCTTTCGATTGCATGAAGGAATAGACCTTCGTGGTCAGGTTGATCGTGCTTCTGGCAATGTCAGTAACCCCTGGAGTTTGGTTTAGCAATTGCTAAGGCGCAACGTCGTGCACGTTTGTAGTCGGACCGTCAAAGTCGACTCCACCAAATCGATAGTTATCATCTCATCGAAAGATCGGGCCCCTCGCCTCTATCGAGCAGACTAGAGACGCGAGCCTATAACACTAATGAGGTCACGGTGTAGCAAAACTAGCATCAATAAATGATACGAAGTAGCTGTGGCCAGCAAGATATAAGTGAAGATCACAACGGCAGTAAAGATAATGATGAAAGCAACTGCCAAGCAGAATATACAACAACACTCTCTCCAACTTTCTTTTCCTTCTTTTTCTTTTTCTTTTTTCTCACACTTTTTTTCTTTTTCTTTCTCTCCTCTTTTTTTTACTTTTTTTCTCTGTCTTTTTTTTCTTTCTCCCTCTTTCCAAGACAAACTAGATAAGATGCAGATTGGATCAAGCAAAGATGCGAACGACTTTAACTATGATTGTGACAATGAATGATGGGTTGCACAAGGTGGAAATTGATGGATGAGGTGGTGGACAGCGGAAGGGATAACGATGCAGCGGCGACGTGACTAATGTGAACAGAACTCGAAACTCTAACGAACTAGACACTAACACCAGCAACTCGACACGACGATGCAACCGATAATTCAATACTGCAAACAATGAAAAGAAAATTGCAAAGGCTGAGACTGGCTTGGACAAAGGACGAATATATCTAACTTTTTTTTGGACTTTTTGTTGGACAATAGGTAAGAAAATAAATCTAATCTAGGAATAACTGGAAATTCTCACCGAGCAACCTGAAAACTGATACCACTTGATAGAGGCGAGGGGCCCGATCTTTCGATGAGATGGTAACTATCGATTTGGTGGAGACGACTTTGATGATCCGACTACCAACGTGCACGACGTTGTGCTTTAGCAATCGCTAAACCAATCTCCAGGGGTTACTGACAATGCCAGAAGCACGATCAGCCTGACCACGAAGGTCTATTCCTGCATGCAATCGAAGAACAAGCAAGAATATGATAAAGCAACATGAATATTGCAAATATAGATGAAGTATTGATAAAGGTGGCGATCTGTAAGCGGTCTTGGTCTGGTCGTTGGACACAAACGAAGTACACGAAGTTGCAATGGCTAACTTTTGACTAAACAAATCCCAAAGAAAAAGCTACTAGATGGATCTACTTATATAGGAGCAAGGGGTGACGGCCAAGGAGGTGGAAGGACGTCCCAAGGTAGCCTAAAACTAACCCTAGGTCGTACAAGGCTCATGGGCCCAAGTGGAGGTGATGCAACACCTTTGGACTTGTAGTTTGACTCGGATTCTGCTGGAGCATCAGATTGTTTCATCGATATCTCAACGCTCTGGACGAATTTGAAGGTGAATCCAATTGGGTTGGAAAGTGTACGAAATCTAGTTTCCAACAAAAAAGGAAACACCCAATTCGGAGTTCGTATGAAGGAGTTCTTGCCGTTTTGAGTCAGGTATGTTTGTGCAGTCCGAATCTGGATGCAGAACGTGAGAGACTTGGACTCTATCTTCTCTTGGCCCAAAAGTGACGTGAGAGAACTTTTTGAACAACAACTAAACTTATCTTTTTCCCTTACCTTCATATGTGGATTGTACAATTGTCCCATACACCTGGAATTAGACATGGCACAAAAGTGTGTGAAGTATTTTTGTCCTAGATGACATAAATAAATTGTTGCATAGTTTGCATTAGAAATCACCTCATAAATATACATGTATGCAATAGTTTTGGTCGTATCCAAGGTAGTCATGTCCTCATCAATAACCTTGCAGGGGTGTGATACGTCTCCAACGTATCTATAATTTTTGATTGTTCCATGCTATTATTTATGAAGTCTTGTATGTTCAATAGGCATTATCATACACTTTTATATCATTTTTGGGACTAACCTACTAACCCAAAGGCCCAGTCCATATTGCTGTTTTTTGCCTGTTTCAGGGTTTTACAGAAAAAGAATATCAATTGGAGTCCAAACGGAATGAAACCTTCGCGAGAGATATTTTTGGAGAAAATCACGCATGGGGGACTTGAGAACCACGTCAGGGGATCAAGGGGCTGCCCACGAGGGTGGGGGCGCAACCCCCTTCCCAAGGCGCGCCCCCTGCCTCGTGGGGCCCCCGAGCACCTCCCCGGTGTCCTCCTTCTTCCTATATAATACTACGTACCCCGAAACCTTCGACAACAGAGAGAAAACCGTAATTCCACCGCTGTAACCTTCTGTTCCCGTGAGATCCCATCTTGGAACCTGTTCCGGAGCTCCACCGGAGGGGGATCCATCACGGAGTTCTTCAACATCATCATCATCATCGCCCTCACCATGAGATGTGAGTAGTTTACCACAGACCTTCAGGTCCATAGCTAGTATCTAGATGGCTTCTTTTCTCTCTCTCTGGATCTCAATACAAAGTTCTCCTCGGTCTTCGAGGAGATATATTCGATGTAATCTCTTTTTGTGGTGTGTTTGTCGAGATCCGATAAATTGTGAGTTTATGATCAAGATTATCTATGAAGGATATTTGGTTCTTTTCTGAACTTTTTATGTGTGCTCATAATATCCTTGCAAGTCTCTTCGAATTATTGGTTTGGTTTGGCCTACTAGAACTATAGTTCTAGCAATGGGAGAAGTGCTTGGCTTTGGGTTCAATCTTGCGGTGTCCTTTCCCAATGACAGTAGGGGCAGCAAGGCACGTATTGTATTGTTGCCATCGAGGATAAAAAAGATGGGTTTTATATCATATTGCTTGAGTTTATCCCTCTACATCATGTCATCTTGCTTAAACCGTTACTCTGTTCTTATGAACTCAATACACTAGATGCATGCTGGATAGCGGTCGATGTGTGGAGTAATAGTAGTAGATGCAGAATCGTTTCTGTCTACTTGTCTCGGACATGATGCCTATATACAATGATCATGCCTAGATAGTCTTATAATTATTCGCTTTTCTATCAATTGCTCGACAGTAATTTGTTTACTCGCCGTAGAATATCGCTGTCATGAGAGAAGCCACTAGAGAACACTATGGCCCCCGGGTCTATTCTCAACATATCAATCTACATCTACTTTGCTTTTATCGCTTTTATATGGTGTTCTTATAAACCAAAAATACCAAAAATATAAACTATCATCTCTATCAGATCTCACTTTCGTAAGTGACCGTAAAGGGATTGACAACCCCTTATCGCGTTGGCTGTGAAGTTCTTATTTGTTTGTGCAGGTGCGAGGGACTCGCGCGTGGTCTCCTACTGGATTGATAGCTTGGTTCTCAAAAACTGAGGGAAATACTTACGCTACTGTGCTGCATCTCCCTTTCTTCTTCGAGGGAATACAACGCAAGCTCGAGAAGTGGCAAGAAGAATTTCTAGCGCCGTTACCGGGGAGGCTTACGCAAAAGTCATATACCAAGTACCTATCACAAACCCTTATCCTTCGCATTACATTTTTGCCTCTCATTTTCCTCTCCCCCACTTCACCCTTGTCGTTTTCTTTGTCCTTCTTCCGCCGTGTGTTTATCGTTCGCTTGCTACGTGCTTGCTTGTCATTATGGCGAGTCCCTTATCCGCTCCTTTGTCTCCCGAGTTTGAAGTGCTTCACTTCAAGCAAAAGCAAGGAGAAAACTTAAAAGATGCTTGGTTTAGGATGATGGAATCTTATCGTAAGTGCACCTTAGAGGTGAATTTTAGAATCTTGCTTCGCAATTTTTATGTTGGGTTGAATATGTCTCACAGACAACTCTTGGATTGCGTTGCCAAAGGGAATTTTATCGAAGTTGATCCTAGTATCGCACATGAAATTAAAGAGGGAATAGTGGGAACACTAGCTCGCCAAAAAGGGTCAAATTCAACCCCGTAAGGGACGCAAGTTTTTGAGAAAATTTGCGAAGTAACAAAAATATTACAAAAGTCTCTTGAACCTCTTAAAAGTGTTAGTGGGAATCTCCACCGCATGAATATGTTGATTACTCTTTGTAATAAGCGGTTGGATGCTTTAGATCTACAGATTTCCTAATATGAAGGGAAACGTAAAGAACCTCCCGGATTCGAGCTTGGCACCATTAAAAGGGTGAAGATCAAAGATGGCAATACCTAGATTTATCTTGTATCATGCCTAGCTAGGGGCGTAAAATGATAGCGCTTGTTGGGAGGCAACCCAACTTTAAATTTTTTGTTTTTGTTGCTGTTAGTGAATAAATATTGCATCTAGCCTATGATTAGATGTGGTTTCATGTTTTGTTTAGTGTTTGTGCCAAGTAGAACCTTTGGGAAGACTTGTGTGAAGTTTATGTGATCTTGCTGTGAAAAACAGAATCGTTAACGCTCGCTAAAGTGGTTATCTGATTTTAATGGAGCGTGCTATTTAGTTGATTCTTTTTGCAGATGATTAGTAGACAAATTCCTATAATTTACCAATTTAGTTTGAATTTTTGGAGTTCCAGAAGTAGACGAAACCTGCAGATTACTACAGAATGTTCTGTTTTTGATAGATTCTATTTTTCGTGTGTTGTTTGCTTATTTCAATGCGTCTATGAGTAGTATTGGAGGATATGAACCATAGAGAAGTTGGAATACAGTAGGTTTAACACCAATATAAACAAAGAATGATTTCATTGCTTGTTGTAGGGTGAAACCCTAGGGGGGTCTTTTCACACTTGGAGGGGGAAAAGAGGAAGAACACACAAGAACACAAGACACAAATCTCTCAAAACAAACCCAATATCACATCCACTAGAGTAGCATACAAGAGATCCACAAGATTACAAGATCAATCCAAGGAAACAAGCACAAAGGTAAGGTTCTTCCCACTCCTTGATGAGGACATCACTAACAAGGTTACACCCACAGCTCCAACTAACACATATACAGGACCAATTACTAGAGCTCGCGCACGCCAATTAAATTACCAGGTACTTTCATTTCTTGGTAATGAATCTAATGTTCATGAGAATATGATGCTGCCTAAATTGGATACATTTGTCTTGCTTACAAATGAAGGGCCTAGCTTGGACAAGAAGGATGAACATTGGAGCAAGATCAAGCATGGAGATGATGGCATGCGCAAGGGGAACACGAATGGACTTACAAGTTATGATTTCAGGACTTTGAAGCCACCATAATGAGTGCGTGAAGCCTTGGACGGAATATACAAGATGCCACTTCATAAATTTCGTCCAGAGGCTATTATAGGTGCTGCGTCACCTTATTATTGGGCCAGGCCCATGTAATTTCGAAATACTTGAGTATAGGCTGTTTTTAGAGTCCGTATGTGAGGGAAAACAAGAGTTAGGGTTGGTTTCGGACCCCTGCACCAAGGGCCACGAAATTCCCCATCTTTCCCCCGTATATACAGCCCTTAGGGCGTCGTTTAGACTTTGGGTTTTGTTTAGATTAAAGTTCGCCATAGCTACAACTTCGCGTACTTCGTTTGTGTTCAACGACTAGACAAAGACGTCACAGAACCCCACTTGATCAATAAAGCTTTCCTCTTGAATTCGCAATATCCAGATTGCAATCTCAGTTTCTTGCTTGTTCTACGTTTGCCTGCAGGAAACAGACCTTCGTGGTCAGGTTGATCGTGCTCCGGCCTGGTCAATAATCTTTCGGAGTTGGTTGAGCGATTGCTAAGGCGCGACGTCCACGCACGTTCGTAGTTGGATCGTCCAAGTCGACTTCCTCCAAAACAAAAGCCACCATCTCATCGAAAGACGGGACACCTTTGCCTCTATCAAGTGGTATCAGATTTCCAGGTTGCATCATCGTGTCAAGTTGCTGGTCTTAGCGTCTAGGCTTTTATCGTTTCGAGTTCTGGTCATAAGTTGTCACGCCGCCGCCGCAACATCTTCATCGCTACTGCCACATACCACCACCGATTCATATCCATATACTACCACCAATCCGTATCCATATACCACCACCGCTGCCATATACCACCACCGCTGCCATATTCTACCACCACATATCCACCACAAATCCGAGTTCTTTTCGTTTTAGATTGGTTTTCGAGATCCATCTAGTTTCGGTTTCGTGTTTCCTTGCCTGAGTAGGTCTCGGAAAAAAAGTCCGGAGACCCCCGGGTAGTTTTTAGGCCAAAATTTCGGCAGGTGAAAATATTTTTTCGCTATCCTATTTTTGGGCTTTTCGGAGTCTTTTGAGACACGTGCCACCATACTATTTTTTTACCGCACTATTTCGTCGTCGCTGCCCTGATTCTGAAAAACAAAATTCGTCAAAAAAAATTCATGCCTATCATCTTAGTTTGACTTGGGAAGTGTTTTGAGACACTCGTCATTATAGTGATTTTCGGCAAAAAAAAGGAAGCGCAAAAAAAAATAGTGCAAAAAAAAGGCGAAAAAAATTCAGAGTGTGCTTTCCCCTTGATTACATGCAGTGCCATGATTTTGTTAGTGTTCTAGGCTCGCGTCTCTAGTACAGTCTAGCCTAGGACCAGCACAGTACCATCGTTGAGCGTTTATTCAACTTTGCATCTTTGAATTGATTATTGCTGACCCTTTTTCCTACCATCTTATAAGCCTTCTCAGCTCCACATACATCTACATCGTGCGTTTTGAATCTCCCTGGTAATCGCTTTATCCAACCTTTGAGAGTTTTGACTACCGCGGTTGCCGATCACCTCCTGCTGCTGGGTAAGAACTGGTAAGATTTTGAGATTTGCTTGAGGGATTTGTGACGCCCGACCACCACCATTTTATAGTAGTTTGTAGGATCATATTCTTGTGTGTTTCTATTGCTGCTAACGATGCCAGGATCACAAGCCGACGAGACTGACTGGGAGAACTTGACGAACAAGGAGCTTCATGATAAGTTTCAGCAAATGATGAGTGAACAGGTGCAAGATGTGCTAAACAGATTTGATGAGGCCATGGAGAAGATAGATGGCATGGAGAAGACATTTGAAACAAATCTCGATAACAAGTTTGCTGAATAGCTTTCGCGTTTTCCACCACCACCGGCTGCTGCAGTTGTCGCACCTCTACAATAACAACAACATCGCCTTCCGAATCAAGTGGGACGAGCACAGCGCGTTCCCCTCGAGCCTAGTCAAAATTCTGGTGCCACTGTTGATGTTTCAGTAGCACCTGCTGCTTCTGCACAGGTGGAGGACCATTACGAGGATGAGGTTGATCAAAATCAGAACTACGTGCAACCACCAGCACCACCACCACCAGGTCGTCCTCATGCATATCATCGCAACGGTAGGGCTGCACCACCACCTGAGGTACATGACCATCTTCCTAAATTGAAATTGAATATTCCACCATTTGAGGGTAGATATGTTCCTGATATATATCTTACTTGGGAGTTAGAAACCGAACAACGTTTTACATGTTTACACTATCCCGAGGAGAGACGTGTTCCTGCTGCTGTTTGTGCTTTCACTAGTTTTGCATGTGTTTGGTGGTCTGAACATTGTAGATTATATCCTATTCCAGCTACTTGGACTGCTTTGGAAACTGCTATGCGTACTCGTTGGGTTCCACCATATTATCAACGTGAATTACTTCAAAAATTGCAGCGCTTAAGACAAGGAAAAAATTATGTAGAAGAATATTATCAGCAATTACAAACTGGCCTTATTAGATGTGGTATTGTTGAGGAGAATGAAGCTATGCTTGCACGTTTTATGGGTGGATTAAATAGAGAGATTCAGACCATTCTAGAGTATAAGGATTATAATAATATCACTCATTTATTCCGTCTTGCTTGTAAAGCTGAACGTGAAGTGCAGGATCGACAGGCATTGGCACGGACTAACTTTTCCGCAGGTCGACCTTCATCATGGACACCGCGTGTATCCTCTACTTCCACACATTCTACTGCACAGACACCTCCAGCAGCTGTTACCTCCAGCCGTGATACAAGGAAGCAGGCACAACCACCATTATCTGGCAAGAGCACACCTATTGGGCCTGCACAGAGTTCTTCTTCTTCCATGGCTTCAATAGGGCACACCAGTGATATTATTTGTCGTCGTTGTAAGGGAAGAGGACATTTTGCGAGAGCGTGTGATGATTGCTACTGAGGATGGTGGATATGAATCCGCTAGTGACTATGATGAGGAAACTTTGGCTCTTATTACACGTGAAGAACACGGTGGAGACGATTCTGATCATGAGATGCAATACATGGCTCCTGAAGATAATGACAGGTATGAATGTTTAGTTGCTCAACGTGTTTTGAGTGTGCAGGTTACACAAGCTGAGCAAAATCAGAGGCATAATTTGTTCCATACAAAGGGATTCGTGAAGGAACGTTCTGTTCACGTGATCATAGATGGAGGGAGTTGCAACAACTTGGCTAGCATGAAGATGGTGGAGAAGCTATCTCTCACCACAAGACCACATCCACATCCTTACTACATCCAATGATTCAACAACAGCGACAAGGTTAAGGTAACACGTATTGTTCGTGTGCATTTTAGTATCTCTACATATGTTGATTATGTTGATTGTGATGTGGTTCCTATGCAAGCATGTTCCTTATTACTTGCTAGACCATGGCAATTTGATAAAAATTCTTTACACCATGGTAGAAACAATCAGTATACTCTTGTTCATAAGGATAAAAATATTACTTTGCTTCCTATGACTCCGGATTCCATTTTGAAAGATGATATTAATAGAGCTAATAAAGCAAAACAGGAGAAAAATAAGAGTGAAAATCAGATTGTGGCAAAAAGATTTTTGAGCAACAAATGAACCTAATAATAAACCATCAACTGTTGCTTCTGAAATTAAATTGAAAAGTGCATGTTTATTTGCCACCAAATCTGATATTGATGAGCTAGATTTTAGCAAATCTGTTTGCTATGCTTTTGTGTGCAAAGAGGCATTATTTTCATTCGAGGACGTGCCTTCCTCTTTGCCTCCTACTATCACTAACATTTTGCAGGAGTTCGCCGATGTTTTTCCACAAGACGTGCCACCGAGATTACCACCTATTCGAGGGATTGAGCATCAGATTTACTTAATTCCCGGTGCATCGCTACCCAACCGCGCACCATACCGTACCAATCCAGAAGAGATGAAGGAGATTATGCGTCAAGTACAGGAGCTACTCGACAAAGGTTATATACGCGAATCCCTTAGTCCTTGTGCTGTTCCTATTATTCTAGTGCCGAAAAAGGATGGTACATCACGTATGTGTGTTGATTGTAGAGGCATTAATAATATTATTATTCGTTACCGTCATCCTATTCGTAGGCTAGATGATATGCTTGATGAATTGAGTGGCTCTACAATCTTTTCGAAAGTTGATTTGCGTAGTGGATACCATCAAATTCGTATGAAATTAGGAGATGAATGGAAAACAACATTTAAAACTAAGTTTGGATTATATGAGTGGTTAGTCATGCCTTTTGGGTTAACTAATGCACCTAGTACTTTCATGAGATTAATGAATGAACTTTTATGTGCTTTCATTGGAGGATTTGTGGTAGTATACTTTGATGCTATATTGATTTTTAGCAGATCTTTGGAGGAACATTTGGAACATTTACGTGTTGTTTTTATTGCTCTACATGATGCACATTTGTTTGGTAACCTTGGAAAGTGCACCTTTTGCACCGACTGAGTCTCTTTTCTTGGCTATGTTGTTACTCCATAGGGAATTGAGGTTGATAAAGCCAAGATTGAAGCTATTGAGAGTTGGCCGCAACCCAAAACGATCACACACGTGAGGAGTTTCCTTGGCCTCGCTGGATTCTATCAGCGTTTTGTGAGAGATTTCAGCACCATTGTTGCACCTCTCAATGAGCTTACAAAGAAGGATGTGCCTTTTGTTTGGGGTACTGCACAGGAAGAAGCATTCATGGTATTGAAAGATAAGTTGACACATGCTCCTTTACTCCAACTTCCTGATTTTAATAAGACTTTTGAGCTTGAATGCGATGCTAGTGGAATTAGGTTAGGAGGTGTGTTATTACAAGATGGTAAACCTGTTGCATACTTTTCTGAAAAATTGAGTGGGCCTAGTCTGAATTATTCTACTTATGATATTGAATTATATGCTCTTGTTCGGACTTTGGAAACATGGCAACATTATTTATGGCCCAAAGAATTTGTTATACATTCTGATTATGAATCTTTGCAGCACATTAAAAGTCAAGCAAAACTGAACCGTAGACATGCTAAATGGGTTGAATTCATAGAGACTTTCCCTTATGTTATTGAACACAAGAAGGGAAAAGAAAATGTTGTTGCTGATGCATTGTCTCGTCGTTATACTATGCTTTCACAACTTGACTTTAAATATTTGGTTTGGAGACCATCAAAGATCAATATGTGCATGATGCTGAATTTAAAGATGTATTGCATAATTGTAAAGAAGGGAGAACATGGAACAAGTTCGTCGTTAATGATGGATCTGTGTTTCGTGCTAACAAGCTATGCATTCAACCTAGCTCTGTTCGTCTTTTGTTGTTGCAGGAGGCGCATGGAGGAGGATTAATGGGACACTTTGGCGTGAAGAAGACGGAGGACGTACTTGCTACACATTTCTTTTGGCCAAAGATGCGACGGGATGTTGAGCGTTTTGTTGCTCGCTGCACTACATGTCAAAAAGCTAAGTCACGACTCAATCCTCATGGTTTATATATGCCTTTGCCTGTTCCTAGTGTTACTTGGGAAGATATATCTATGGACTTTGTTTTGGGTTTACCTCGAACAAAGAAGGGGAGGGATAGCATATTTGTTGTCGTGGATAGGCTCTCGAAGATGGCACACTTTATACCATGTCATAAAAGCGATGATACTGCTAATGTTGCTGACTTATTCTTTCGTGAAATTATTCGCTTGCATGGTGTGCCAAATACTATTGTTTCATATCATGATATTAAATTTCTTAGCCACTTTTGGAGATGTTTATGGGCTAAGTTGGGGACTAAACTGCTTTTTAGTACTACTTGTCACCCCCAAACTGATGGTCAAACTGAAGTAGTCAACAGAACTTTGTCTACTATGCTTAGGGCTATTTTGAAGAATAATAAGAAAATGTGGGAAGAATGCTTGCCTCATATTGAATTTTCTTATAATCGTTTGTTGCATTCTACTACTAAGATGTGCATGAGTTAACTAAGGAAAATATTGAGCGCATGAATGCTAAATATAAACTTGTTGGAGATAAGGGTAGAAAACGTGTTGTCTTTGCACCTGGAGATCTTGTTTGGTTACATTTCCGTAAGGATAGGTTTCCTATTCTGCGCAAGTCAAAGCTAATGCCACGTGTTGATGGTCCTTTCAAGGTGTTAGAGAAAATAAATGATAATGCATATAAACTTGAGTTGCCTGCAGATTTTGGGGTTAGTCCCAAATTTAACATTGCAGATTTGAAGCCTTACTTGGGTGAGGAAGATGAGCGTCCGTCGAGGGCGACTTCAATTCAAGAAGGGGGGGATGATGAGGACATCACTAACAAGGTTACACCCACAGCTCCAACTGACACATATACAGGACCAATTACTAGAGCTCGCGCATGCCAATTAAATTACCAGGTACTTTCGTTTCTTGGTAATGAATCTAATGTTCATGAGAATATGATGCTGCCTAAATTGGATACATTTGTCTTGCTTACAAATGAAGGGCCTAGCTTGGACAAGAAGGATGAACATTGGAGCAAGATCAAGCATGGAGATGATGGCACGCGCAAGGGGAACAAGAATGGAGTTACAAGTGATGATTTCAGGACTTTGAAACCACCATAATGAGTGTGTGAAGCCTTGGACGAAATATACAGGATGCCACTTCATAAATTTCGTCCAGAGGCTATTAGAGGTGTTGCGTCACCTTATTATTGGGCCAGGCCCATGTAATTTCGAAATACTTGAGTATAGGCTGTTTTTAGAGTCCGTATGTGTGGGGAAACAAGAGTTAGGGTTGGTTTCAGACCCCTCCACCAAGGGCCATGAAATTCCCCCTCTTTCCCCCATATATACAGCCCTTAGGGCGTCGTTTAGACTTTGGGTTTTGTTTAGATTAAAGTTCGCCATAGCTGCAACTTCGCGTACTTCGTTTGTGTTCAACGACCAGACAAAGACGTCACAGAACCCCACTTGATCAATAAAGCTTTCCTCTTGAATTCGCAATATCCAGATTGCAATCTCAGTTTCTTGCTTGTTCTTCGTTTGCCTGCATGAAATAGACCATCATGGTCAGGTTGATCGTGCTCCGGCGTGGTCAATAACCTTTCGGAGTTGGTTTAGTGATTGCTAAGGCGCGACGTCCACGCACGTTCGTAGTCGGATCATCCAAGTCGACTTCCTCCAAAATGATAGCCACCATCTCATCGAAAGACGGGAGACCTTTGCCTCTATCACTCCTAGAGGAGGTGAGGTCTTGATGATCTTCTCCCTTGGGAGGTCTTGCAATCCACAAGGATTCTTCTCCCTTGGGAGGTCTTGATCTCCTAGAGGAGGGGATACAAGGAGCAAAGCTCTCAAGGTCTCTCAATATCTTTGCTAACCCTCAAAAGATGTGGAGGAGGTCTATTTATAGTCTATGCCACGAAGGGGTAAGAGGGGAAAAGGGGTACATGGCCAAAGGCCAAAGGCTGCGTGTAGGCAGGGCGGTAGTACCGGCCCCACGGGCGGTAGTACCGCTTGCAGGAGGTAGTACCGCTTAAGGAGCGGTAGTACCGCTTGTTCCGGACTGGGCAGGGGCGGTAGTACCGCTCGTTCCGGGTTGGGCAGGTCTTCATTCGCTTCCACGTGATCCGGATTGAACAGGTTCTTCTTTGCTTCTACGCGATCATCTCCTTGGTAACTGAGAATGCACAACATCTCCTTGTAAGGAAGAACCCAATCCTAATGCGAATCCAAACGAAACTCGAAGAGGAAAGAATTCACCTCGTCCTCGATAGTGCGTGCACGTGCTCTAGTCATTGGTCCCTTGAGTGCTTGTGCCGATGACGGAGTGTCCATGGGGATGCTCGCCGGATGCTCCGCATCATCTCCCCCCCCCCTTGGGGAAGATCCGTCCATGGATCGTGCTCTTCATCGCGATGGTACTTGGCCAAGTCTTTCACGTTGAAGATGTCGCTTATGTTGTACTTGTCACGTGGGATGTTGATCTTGTATGCGTTGTCGTTGTAGCGTGCTAGCACCTTGAATGGTCCGTCAGCTCATGGAAGAAGCTTTGATTTGCGTTCCTTGGGGAAGTGGTCTTTGCGAAGGTGTAGCCAAACGAGATCACCCGGATGAAACACCATTGGTGTTTTGTTGGTGTTGAGCTTGATGGCGCGGCATTGGACTTGACGTTCGTTCGTGGAACGTGTTTCTTCATGCATGTTCTTGAGGTGGGCTTCTCTTGCACTTGCGTCCATGTTGGCTCGTTCTTGAAGCGGGAGAGGAAGGATGTCCAATGGTGACAAAGGATTGAAGACGTAGACAACCTCGAAGGGGACTTGTCGGTTGTAGAGTGTCTCGCGTGGTTGTAGGCGTACTCAGCGATGGGTAGGCACTCCTCCCATTCCTTGATGTTCTTCTTGATCAACACACGTAGGAGAGTTGCAAGCGTCCGGTTGGTGACTTCGGTTTGGCCATCGGTTTGCGGGTGGTATGCCGTGGAGAAGAGTAACTTGATGCCGAGCTTGGCGCATAGAGTCTTCCAAAAGTAGCTCAAGAACTTGACGTCACGGTCCGAGACAATCGTCTTGGGCACTCCATGTAGGCGCAAGATTTCCCTACAAAAGAGAGTCACAATATGTGAAGCATCGTCTATCTTGTGACAAGGAATGAAATGTGCCATCTTGGAAAATCTATCCACAACAACGAATACGGAATCCTTTCCATTGCAAGTTCTAGGTAATCCAAGAATGAAATACATGCTAATGTCTTCCCATGGATGGAAAGGAATAGGAAGTGGCATGTGAAGGCCATGGGATTGAGCTTTTGACTTAGCTTTGCGACATGTAGAGCACCGGTTGGTGAAGCGAGAGACGTCACGGAACATCTTGGGCAAAAAGTAGTTCTTGGAGACCGTAGCAAATGTCTTGTCGCGTCCAAAATGTCCCATGAGTCCTCCTTCGTGAGATTCCTGTAAAAGGAGCAAACGAAGCGAAGACTCGGGAATGCAAAGTTTGTTAGCTTTCATGAGATATCCATCCTTTATGTAGTATCGCTTCCAAGAAGTATGTGCTACACATTTGGCATAAGGATTTGCAAACAAAACATCATGCTCATATAAGTCTTTTATGTGCTCAAAGCCAATAACATTCAATTCAAGTTTGGTAACAAGCATGCATTTGTGGGAAAGCGCATCCGTCACAACATTTTCTTTGCCTTTGATGTATTTGATGACATAGGGAAAAGACTCAATGAATTCACTCCACTTAGGTTGACGCTTGTTTAACTTCGTTTGACCCTTGAGATACTTGAGCGTCTCATGGTCCGTGTGAAGAATAAATTCATGGGGTCGAAGATAGTGTTCCCAAACACGCAAAACTCTCACCAAAGCATAGAGCTCTTTATCATAGATGGGGTATTTAAGTTGTGCTCCAGATAGTTTTTCACTAAAATACGCAATCGGACGCTTTTCTTGCATTAACACGCCTCCTATACCGGTACCACTAGCGTCACAATGTATCTCAAACGGTTTGTCAAAGTTCGGTAGGGCAAGAAGTGGTGCGTGTGTAAGCAAAGTTTTAAGTTTATTGAACGCGGTGTCTTGCGAGGGGCCCCAAATGAAGGGTGAGTTCTTCTTGCTCAAGGCGTGTAAGGGCATAGCAATTGTGCTAAAGTCCTTCACAAAGCGTTGATAGAAACCGGCTAAACCAAGAAAGCTACGCACTTGTTGAAGGTTCGTTGGTTGATGCCAAGTTTTAATTGCGTCAATTTTAGTTTCATCAACGTGAACACCTTGTGAAGACACGACAAATCCTAGAAAAACAACTTTATCAACACCAAAAGTGCACTTCTCCATATTAGCATATAATTGTTGTTTCCGAAGGGTTTGCAAAACCATACGGATGTGTTTGACATGTTCCTCAAGCGATTTGCTAAAGACTAGGATGTCATCAAAGTAAACCACTACAAAGACGCCGATATAAGGTCGGAGAACAAAATGCATAAGATGCATGAAAGAGTCGGGCGCTTCCGATAAGCCCATCGGCATGACCAACCACTCATATAACCCAAACTTGGTTTTGAAAGCTGTTTTCCACTCATCACCCTCTTGAATGCGAATTTGGTAATAGCCACATTTAAGGTCAATTTTGAAAAAGATGGTGGCACCACATAATTCATCAAGCATGTCATCTAGGCGTGGAATAGGGTGACAGTATCTAACGGTGATAGCATTTATCGGACGACAATCGGAGCACATGCGAAAACTTCCATCTTTCTTAGGAACGAGAATAACTGGAACTGCACAAGGGCTTAAGCTTTCACGTACATGACCTTTGTCGATGAGTTGTTGTACTTGACGTTGTATCTCCTTTGTTTCCTCCGGGTTGATGCGGTAAGGAGCCTTGTTCGGAAGTGGTGCGCCGGGTACGAGGTCAATGCGGTGTTCGATGCCGCGAAGTGGATGTAGACCCGGTGGTAGCTCATCGGGAAAGACGTCCGAAAATTCCTGCAACAATTGAGACAACACAAAAGGTGGAGGTGGTGAAGTGTTAGTAGGTTTGGCTTCCCCTTTGCATAGAAGCACAAGGTGGAAGACGCTCGAGGGGTTCTCACACACTTCTCTCATCTCACTTTTGGTGGCTAGGAGGACTAAGTTTTTCTCGCTTGGCGAAGAGGCGCACACTTTTGGCTTGTGGCTCTTACTTTCTTTTTGTGGGATCACTCTCTCACTAGGATTTCCACGATGTGTAGATGCTTGCTTATCGGCGATCACTTGGCTTGGTGACATTGGTCGAAGCACATATTCCTTGCCTTTCATCTTGAAGCTATAGTAGTTGGTTCGGCCCTTGTGGATGACTCCACGGTCAAATTGCCACGGTCGTCCCAAGAGAAGGTGGCACGCCGACATGGGAACTACATCGCACTCCAAGGTGGCCTCGTAGGCGCCGATCTTGAAAGAAACTTGTACCGTATGATCCACTTGTATGGTGCCGGAGTCGCTCAACCATTGTACCTTGTATGGACGAGGGTGCTTCTTCTTGACCAATTGGAGCTTGGAACATAGCTCGTCGCTTGCCAAGTTGTGACAACTTCCTCCTGACAAGGTTACAGACCTAGGGTAGGGTCACAGGCCCGACCAAGGTACACCACCCAAGGTCACTACCCTAGAAGATCAAAAGATAAAACTTATGATACCAGAGACAGTCGACTGGGACAGCCCAAGAGGAAACCCCGCTCGACTGGACATCACCTACAAGATGACTCAACTCCACTCGACCAACCCAAGGCACTCGACCCCCGAAGGTCAAGGATCCCTTAGGACAACAACAGTCTGGTATTTACTCGCCGTAGTAAATACCTTAATTACTCTTTACTGCAAGCATTATCAGTAACGCCTGCCTTAATGTACATTGAACCCTTGGTAACGTGGAGCATGGCTGGGGTCCTGGCGCACTATATAAGCCACCCCCTCCTCCAGTTCAGGGGTTCGCACCTTTGTAACTCACATATACACATACCAGTCGACCTCCTCCGGGCACCGAGACGTAGGGCTGTTACTTCCTCCGATAAGGGCCTGAACTCGTAAAACAACTTGTGTACAACTCCACCATAGCTAGGGCCTTGCCTCTCCATTCGTACCCCCTACTCGTACTGTCAGACTTAGAACCACGACAGTTGGCACCCACCATGGGGCAAGGCGTCTTAGCGACATCTGGTGAGGTTGCAACTTCTCCTCCGACCTCCTTCATCATGGTGTCAGGCGGTGGTTTGGCGTCGGGCCGCGAGATCCGGCTCGGCGCGCTCGTTTTCATCGCCGACGACTCCGCGTGGCTCCAGGAGGCCCCTCTTGACTTCGAGGCTCTGCCCACTCGGGGGGTTGTGCACTTCCGCGCCAGCGCCTGCGGCGTCCTCCTTCGGCAGTCGTCGACTCAATATTCATCGATCCCTACATCGTCCCCCATCCCCGCCGGACGCCGCCGCAAGCGATCCGGTCGCTCGCGGCTCCAGCGGTGGGTGAAACACGCGGTGGCCCGTCAAACGGCCACCCCTCAAGTCGCGGCCATTGAGCCCGACGGTTACCTCTACGGGCCGGCCGATCAGTCGACCGAGCTTGTGGATTCCGTTTCCAAGTGCGGGAGCAGCGATCCCGTGGCGGAAATCCTCATGGTCGATTCACGCCAGAGCCCGCCGGGTTTTCCTCGCGGTGGAGACGGCGGCAGCGGCGGCGGCCGATCACACGACAACGACGGTTACATTCCTCAGCCCCTCACCTCTGAGCAAAGGGCTGAGCTTTGTCGCCGCAACGAAGATGCACTCTTCACTCCCATCGTGGGAGATTCTCCAGAGGCTCTGGCCCTCAAAGCCACGCGCTTGGCCATCGTGGCCGAGCACGCGCGCTTGAAAAACATCCAACGCGCACTCGACGAACAGGCCCGCCGACTGGTCCCCGAGTCCAGTCGACGACCGCGGCAATCGCGCGAGCGCGAGACTCAGGTGTTCCGCACGCCAGTACAGAACCTCGAAGCCGCGGCTCGCATCGTGGAATCGATTCAACCCTCTCAGTCGGAGGCTGGGAGAGGCCTTCAGCAGATCCGAGCTTTGCTCCGAACGGCTGAAGAACAAAACGCGGCTGTTTCTCAGTCGCGCAACAGGATTCACAGCAGATCGGTGGCTACAGACACCGTATGGTCAGCCCAAAGTCCAAGATCGCCCTCGAGGCGTGAAGAACGTGGCCCGCGGCAAGACCGGCATCAGGGTCGGAATGACGAGCAACACGACCGCCGACACGGGCATCATGACCGCCGTCGAGTGCCCACGCCTCCTCCGGGAATCGGATCGTACTCGCCCCAGCGGCACGAGGGCAGGCGCGTGCGCGACGATGAGCGGAGGATTCCCCCAGATCCCAGGAGGCCAGGTTTTGACGCAAGGTCCATCCTTGTGCAGGGACGGGTCGACCGGAACAGGGCATCCAGAGAAGAACAAGGCAGAGATCAACCGAGTGGCAGCTGAGCACCTGTCTCCGGGCCCGAGTGTTTCTGTAGTGCTATCAGAGCCGCAGAGATCCCCCGAACTTCAGGTTAGCGGCGGGGGTAAGCAAGTTCACCGGTGAGTCGAAACCAGACACCTGGCTAGAAGACTACCGAGTGGCTGTACAGATTGGAGGTAGCAACGACGACGTGGCCATGAAGCATCTCCCTCTGATGCTGGGAGGTTCTGCTCGGGCGTGGCTCAATCAATTGGCCCCCCGGGAGTATTTATAGTTGGGAAGAGTTCGCATGAGTGTTCATTCGGACCTTCGAAGGCACCTGCAAGCGGCCTGCTGGACTCGCGGAGCTTCAGCACTACGCGTAGAAGTCGAATGAAACTTTGAGAGATTACATCCAGCGATGGACCACCTTGCATCACACGGTGGAGAATGTGTCTGAGTACCAGGCGGTTTGCGCTTTCAAGGAAGGCGTGCGTAACCTAGAGCTGAATCTGAAGTTTGGTCGAACATGCGATATGTCCCTATCGCGGATGATGGAGATTGCCAGTCGGTACGCCAACGGCGAGGAGTCCGATCGGCTCCGCAGCGGCGAGAAACCAGTCGGACAGGATGATCAAAATTCCAATCAGAAGAACAAGCGCAAGGCCGAGCCAGCAGCTCGGGGAGAGGCTGCAGTGGTTAATTAGGGAAAGGGCAAAGGAAAGCCGAAAGGTTCCCGTGCCCCCAAGAAAGGGAAGGATCAAGCTGGAGATGATGTGCTCGACTAGCCGTGCCCCATACACACGAAGAAAGATGAAGAGGGAAACTTGGTATATCCCAAGCACACCACACAACAGTGTCGGCTCCTGATCCAGAACTTCCAGAAAGATCAGTCGACTGAGAAGGAGAAAGAATCAAAAGAGTCCAAAGACAAGGAAGGGGACGGAGGATACCCCCGGATCAACTCCACTTTGGTGATCTTCGCAGACGTCGAGAGCAAAAGTCGATTGAAAATCATCAATAGAGAAGTAAATATGGTTGCCCCGGCGACCCCCACATTTTTGAAATGGTCCAAGACCCCCATCACATTCGACCAGTCTGATCACCCAGCTCACATCGCCACCCCCGGGCGGCAGGCACTGGTGTTCGACCCAGTAATCGAGGGCACGCGACTGACCAGAGTCCTGATGGATGGGGGCAGTGGCTTGAACATCTTGTATGCAGCAACCCTCCGGGATATGGGCATTCGGATGTCCAAGCTGAGGGAAAGTAACATGAGGTTCTACGGGGTAATCCCCGGGAAGAAATCCGGCTCACTTGGCCAGATCACACTCGACGTGGTCTTTGGTGAATCGAAGAATTATCGCAAAGAGAAGCTGACGTTCGAAGTGGTGGACTTCAACAGCGCTTATCACGCCATCTTGGGTAGGCCCGCCTACGCCAGGTTCATGGCTCGACCATGTTACATTTACCTCAAGCTGAAGATGCCGGAACCCAACGGCGTTATAACCGTCACTGGGAACCGTCAGAAAGCGGAAGAGTGCTTCCAGAAAGGCTCGAAGATTGCCGACAAGCAAATGGCAGCAGTAGAGATGGAGGAGTACCAAAAGAGCGTGGATCCGAGTGATCTGCTGAGGGCAAAGAAGCCGGCTTCCGAGTCAGCCTTCCAGTCGACCGGGGACACAAAACCCGTGCACATCCACCCCACCACCCGAACGCAGCACCGACCCACATCTCCACTACAATCGACAACAAATAGGAAGAAGCGCTCGTCTAGTTCCTCCGTGGGAACTGGGACATCTTCGCATGGAAACCATCAGACATGCCGGGTGTACCCAGGGGACTGGCTGAGCACCATTTGCGAGTCGACCCGAAGGTAAAACCTGTGAAGGAACATCTCCGTCGATCCGCTGCGGAGAAGCGAAAGGCAATTGGCGAGGAAGTGGCTCGGCTCCTGGCAGCTGAGTTTATCCGTGATATTTACCACTCTGAGTGGCTCGCCAATGTCGTCATGGTCCCCAAGAAGGACAAGTCTCTCCGCATGTGCATCGATTTTAAGCACCTCAATCGAGCCTGCCCGAAGGATCATTTTTCTCTTCCCCGCATCGATCAGATAGTCGACTCGACTGCGGGATGTGAACATTTGTCCTTTCTAGACGCGTATTCCGGGTACCATCAGATCAGTCTGTTAAGACCCGACGAAATCAAGACAACTTTCATCACCCCCTTCGGGTGTTTCTGTTATGTCACCATGCCTTTGGGCCTAAAAAATGCCGGCGCTACCTTCATGCGCATGATCCAGAAGTGCTTAATAAAGCAAATCAGTTGGAACGTCGAGGCATATATGGATGACATTGTGGTCAAGTCACGGAAAGGTTCCGACCTGCGGATCGACCTCGCTGAGACATTTGCAAACCTAAGAAGCTATGATATCAAGCTCAATCCATCAAAATGTACATTTGGAGTTCCTGGCGGCAAGTTGCTCGGTTTTCTCATTTCCGAAAGGGGAATCGACGCCAACCCAGAGAAGGTCAGCACCATCCCCCAAATAAAACGCCCCGAGCATATACACGATGTCCAGAAGCTTACTGGTTGCTTGGTCGCATTGAGTCGATTCATTTCTCGTCTTGGTGAGAAGGCACTGCCTCTCTACCGACTCATGAAGAAATCCGACAAGTTCGAGTGGAATTCCGAAGCCGAAGCAGCGTTTGAAGAGCTCAAAGCCCTGTTGTCCACCCAGCCGGTGCTCGCTGCCCCAGTCAGCGGAGAGCCTCTTCTGCTGTACATTGCAGCCACCGGACAAGTTGTCAGTACTGTACTCACGGTCGAGCGGGAAGAAGAGGGCAAGGCATCCAAGGTCCAACGCCCGGTCTATTACATATCCGAAGTTTTGAATCCCTCCAAGCAAAGGTATCCACATTACCAAAAGCTTGTGTACGGGATTTACTTGACTGCAAAAAAGGTTGCCCATTACTTTTTGAATCATACAATCTCAGTCGTCAGCGACGCCCCACTGTCAGAGATCCTGAACAACCGACACGCAACTGGTCGAGTGGCAAAATGGGCGATTGAACTTCTTCCGTTAGATATCAAGTTTGAGGCGAAGAAAGCCATCAAGTCTCAGGCTATAGCAGATTTTGTGGCCAAGTGGATAGAACAAGAGCTGCCGACTCAAGTTCAGTCGGACCACTGGACCATGTTCTTCGATGGATCCAAGATGCTGAACGGATTCGGCGCAGGTGTGGTCCTGGTTTCCCCCAGGGGCGACAAGCTCTGTTACGTCCTTCAGATCCACTTTGACTCATCGAACAACGAAGCCGAGTACGAAGCGCTTTTGTACGGGTTGCGCATGGCCATCTCACTCGGCGTCCGTCACCTGATGGTTTATGGCGACTCCGACTTAGTGGTGAACCAAGTGATGAAGGAATGGGACGTCAGGAGCCCGGCAATGACCAGTTATTGCAGTGCAGTGCAGAAGCTTGAAAAGAAATTTGAAGGCTTAAAGCTCCATCATGTGCCCAGAGCCAAGAACCAGTTGGCCGATGACCTCGCTAAAATTGGGTCGACTCGGAGGCCTATACCCAAGAACATGTTCCTGGAGCATCTGCACACCCCCTCTGTCAAACAAGACCCCTTCACGGAAGAGCCCCCACAGCCAGTCAGCACGTCGGATCCGACTGAAGTCGAAGTACCTGCCGTGGTCGACCTGATCATGGAGGTCCTAGTGGTTATGCCAGACTGGACTGTGCCATATATATCGTATCTGCTCAGGCAAGAACTCCCGGAAGATGAGGAGGAAGCACGCCAGATCGTCCGCCGATCCAAGGCGTTCACTGTCATTCAGGGTCAGCTCTACAAAGAAAGCGTCACCGGAGTCGCTCAATGTTGCATCGCTCCAGAGGAAGGTCGACTGATCCTGGATTAAATTCACTCGGGAACTTGTGGCCACCACGCCTCCTCACGGACTATAGTGGCCAAAGCATACCGAGCCGGGTTCTACTGGCCCCGCGCCAACGAGATGGCCAAGGATATTGTGGACAAGTGCGCAGGTTGCCAGTTCTACTCCAACATGTCCCACAAACCGGCGTCCGCCTTGAAGACCATTCCACTAGTCTGGCCCTTTACTGTTTGGGCTTGGACATGGTCGGCCCCTTCAGAACGGGCAGAAGCGAATTCACCCACCTACTCGTGGCAGTCGACAAGTTCACCAAATGGATTGAGGCCAAGCCCATCAAGAACCTCGAGTTGAGCGCCGCCATCACCTTCATCAGGGAATTTATATTCAGATATGGAGTCCCCCATGGCATTATCACAGACAACGGCTCCAACTTTGACTCGGATGAATTCAGAGCTTTCTGTGCTTCTCAAGGAACACGGGTCGACTACGCCTCCGTGGCACATCCGTAGTCGAATGGACAGGCAGAAAGTGCGATTGGTTTGATTCTCCAAGGCCTAAAGCTGCGGCTCATGCATGATCTTAAACATGTCGCTGGGGCTTGGGTGACTGAACTACCATCTGTCTTATGGGGTCTGAGGACAACTCCAAACCGGTCGACTGGGCGTACCCCTTTCTTCATGGTCTATGGAGCCGAAGCTGTGCTGCCGAGCGACTTATTACACAACGCCCCTAGAGTAGAACTCTTCTCCGAAGCCGAGGCAGAGCAGGCTCGTCAGGATGCAGTCGACCTTTTGGAAGAGGAAAGAGAGATGGCCTTGATCCGGTCGACCATCTATCAACAGGACCTGCGTCGATTCCATGCTCGCAACGTCTGAAGTCGAGCATTCCAGGAAGGAGACCAGGTCCTTCGAGTGCATCAGAAACGTCCACACAAGCTCGCCCCGGCCTGGGAAGGTCCATTCATCATCACCAAGGTACTGCACAACGGAGCATACCACCTCTACAGTGTCGCCAAGAAGAAGGACGAACCTCGTTCGTGGAACGCGGACCTGCTCCGCCGCTTCTAAGGTTGAGACACTCGATGGTCGAGTTGTAATAAAAGATTTCCCAGATTGTTTCAAAGACAAGTTAGCAATGATCCTCTAATGATTGATGCTTTCTAAAAACGCTGGTCTTCAAAATCCCCCAGTGGGTGCTTAGCTGCGAACCTGACTCGCCTAAGTTTCAAACGCTCGCTCCGAGTGAAGAGCAACCCTCTCACTCGGGGGCTTAGCTGCAGTCCTCCGAGCTACGTCATAGGTATAACGTGGCTCTGTCTTCCGAGCTCCGCCACAAATACAACGTAGCTTGGAATCGCGTCAGTTATAAACATTCACTCCGAGTGAAGAGCAACCCTCTCACTCGGGGGCTTAGCTGCGACCCCGTGACTCGCCTAAGTTTCAAATGCTCACTCTGAGTGAAGAGCAACCCTCTCACTCGGGGGCTTAGCTGCGGTCCTCCGAGCTGCGTCATAAGTATAATGTGGCTCTATCTTCCGAGCTCCGCTACAAATACAACGTAGCTTGGAATCGCTTAAGTTATAAACATTCACTCCGAGTGAAGAGCAACCCTCTCACTCGGCGGCTTAGCTGCGACACGGTGACTCGCCTAAGTTTCAAACGCTCACTCCGAGTGAAGAGCAACCCTCTCACTCGGGGGCTTAGCTGCGGTCCTCCGAGCGGCGTCATAAGTATAATGTGGCTCTGTCTTCCGAGCTCCGCCACAAATACAACATAGCTTGGAATCGCCTAAGTTATAAACATTCACTCCGAGCGAAGAGCAACCCTCTCACTTGGGGGCTTAGCTGCGACCCCGTGACTCGCCTAAGTTTCAAACGCTCACTCCGAGTGAAGAGCAACCCTCTCACTCGGGGGCTTAGCTGCGTCATAAGTATAATGTGGCTCTATCTTCCGAGCTCCGCCACAAATATAACGTAGCTCGGAATCGCCTAAGTTACAAACATTCACTCCGAGTGAAGAGCAACCCTCTCACTCGGGGGCTTAGCTGCGACCCCGTGACTCGCCTAAGTTTCAAACGCTCACTCCGAGTGAAGAGCAACTCTCTCACTCGGGGGCTTAGCTGCGACCTCGTGACTCGCCTAAGTGTCAAACGCTCACTCCGAGTGAAGAGTAACCCTCTCACTCGGGAGTTTAGCCGCGGACTTCGACTCGAAGAATCAAGCAATCAAAAAAGAGCCGCAAACCAAAAGGTCAAATCCAGATAAAAGTCCCGCAAGATTCTGGCAAGAGTACCTGGGCCACAGGCCCACCAGAGTTTAACGATTAGAAGATCACTTGGCATTCCGAGGCAAATTGGATTGAAGTATCAAAGTCATTCCTCAGGAGGAGGCGGGCTCGCGGGTGCGACAAACTCGTCCAGGTCGATCCCGTCGGTGATGCGGGTGGTGGCTTCCAGGAAAGTCTCCATGAACGACTGGAATTGGAGCTCCTTCGTATTGGCGACCTTGAGCGCCGCGAGCCTTCTCTCCTTCACGTCCTTGCAGTGCACACGGACCAAGGACAGTGCCACGTCGGCTCCACTCTGGGCGGATGACTTCTTCCACTCCTGCACTCAGTTGGGGATCTCGTTGAGTCGAGTCATCAGAGACTCGAGGTCGTTCTGCTGCACGACTCCCCTCCAGAGCGCAGTGTCGATCCGGGCCATCACCGCTTTAAACCGCCCCAGATAATCCGTGGCCGCAATATGGCGGGACTCCAGCCTCAAGATGTTCATGGCAACCTCGTCCTTCACGATGGAATTGGCTGGGTCCAGGCCGGGCTCGACCCGCCCAGTCTCTTCTTCAAAGTTGCGATAGAATTCTGCACCGAAAACAGCAAGTCGAGTCAGCAAGCAAGATATGGGTCGGCCGATCCAGCTTAACCCGAGCCAAAAGAGACATACCTTCGAGCACAAGGTACCATTTCTTGGTAAGGTCACCCTGATAGGCCTCAAGATCAACCCTCTTCCGGAAAAGAGCCTCGTACTTCTCTTTTAGGGCAGTCTTGGAGTTCTTCAGCCGAGTCACCTCTTGATTAGCTGCGTCGAGTGAGCCTCTCAGCCTGGTGATCTCCGCCTCGAGCGCGCCTACGGAAGCCAGCTTCTGCGCCGCCAGTTATGCCTTCTCTTGAGCCGCCTGCTGCGCCGCCGCCAGTTCGAGATCTTTCTGCTCCAAGGCCGCTTTCAGTTGACCTACCAAAGACACCACTGGACAGATGAACATGAGGGAACACAAGGCATATTTATCAAAAGTCAGTCGACAAATGGTCGGCGTCAGTTACCGGCCGCATCATCCTGCGTCTTCTTCAGATGGTCCCGAGCCAACTGCAAGTCGAGATTGAGCTGATTTGCTTCTTCTCAAGGTCTGCAAATTTGGCCCCAAACTCGCAAGATTTTTGCATCAACACAACAAAACAAGATTCTAAGACTACAGTCGAATGAAACACTCAACCGCAGTCTCGGGGACTACACCCAATGGGTGCACTGAGCGTGCCCCCACTGGTTTCACTCGGCCAAGATCATTTCGGCTCGAACTCAAAAAAACAGCAAAGAAGAAAAGTTCTATCATCAGACCATGGCCGACAGCCAGCAGTCGACCACGGTCTCGGGGACTACACCCAGTGGGTGCATTGAGCGTGCCCTCACCGGTTCTCACTCGACCAGGATCAGTCTCGCTCGAGTTCAAGGGAAGTCGAAAGCAAACACATCAAGAACTCACCCAGTGGGTGTGACATCTTCTTACGAACAAAGCGGCAGATTCTCTCAAAGCCAAAGAATATTCCAGTGCAGCAAACCAACCAGTGGAGAAAACGAACCTGGATGTTGGCCCGAAGAGCAGAACTAGCATCATAAGCGGCCATGCTGGCCTCATACGCCACCTTCGTCCTCTCCATCATCACCCCCGCCTGGCGAATGGCTTCTTGAGCCGCTCCCACAGGATCCTCCGGGAGGCGGTAGGAGGAGAAGAGAACGGACGAAGGGGCAGGCTATGGGTCGACGACTGGAGCGGGCGCTGGGTCGACGGCTGGAGCGGGCGCTGGGTCGACGACTGGAGCAGGCGCTGGGTCGACGGCTGGGGCAAGCACTGGGCCGACGGCCCCTCCAATTGACGAAGCGGGGCGTACGGTCGACACAGGGTCGGCAAAGGAGACCGTGGCTCGGGCCGCATCTTCCTGTTGCTGGGCCTCCGAGCCAGATAGTGCCTTCCGTCCCTTCTTCCCTGTGCGTCGTCGGTCTCCTCCCATGCGCTCCTCATCAACATCATCATCGTCATCTGGCAGCTCTATGACGTGGCGCGACACTTCAAGACAAACAATAGCGAAGTTCAGTCGACCGTCACCCCTAACCGACGAAAGAAAAACAAGACACGATCTATAACCCGCACCTGCGCGGGATGTCGCGGCATCTGCGGTCTCCTTGTCGTCCCGACCCTTGTCAATGTCCATTGAGGTCGTGGAAGCAGCGACGCTGAAGGGATCCCTCGAAGATGAGTCGACGAAAGATACGGTCGACCTCCAAAAAACAGAAAGAAACAAAACCGAATGATACTTACGTGGAGGCGATGCGAACATCCACCTTAATCCTGGGCAGGGCCTTCCGGGGCATGGTGGTGGTAACCTTGGGCTGCTTGGGCACCTTCTTAGAGGGGTCAGGAGTGGCCGTGCAAGCGCGCTCGGGCGTTCGGGAGCCTAAGGGACCTGTCCGAGGGCGCGCGGCCCCTGGGTCGTGCTTCTCCTTGGACCGCCGCTCATCACGGGGAGGTGTCTCGACCTCCTCCCTGCTGCTGTAGTCCTCGCTCTCCTCCTCGGTCTCCTCTCCGACTTCCACTCGGTGGCGTCGCCCACGCCCTCCTCGCCCTCCTGGACCAAATCCCCATTGGGCAGCGAGTACATCTCAGTATAGATCTGCAAAAAAGGGAAGGTTGGCCAAATATCAGTCGGATCCGTCAAGACAAATTGCGAGCCAACGACAGAAACATCACTCGGGAGGCAAAGACGAACCTTATCGGGCAGATGGTCAGCGTCGAACGGGAGGACCCTCCCAGACCCCCTGGGGTTGTCTTTGTTCCCCGTGATGCACTTCATGCACTGCGCCACGTACTTCACGTCGTCCGCCTCCGGGTGGACTCGCGACGAGTCGTCGGTGCCGGAGTACAACCACATCGGGTGGTCCCGAGCCTGGAGTGGCTGGATCCTCCGCATGAGGTACACCTCAAACAGATCCATCCCTGTTACGCCCTCGCGGACCAACTGGACGACCCTCTCCACCAACATGTTCACTTCGGCCCTCTCGGCCTTACCCACTATCATTGAAGGAGGCTGGCTGGCTCGACCCAGAGAGAAAGGAGGAAGACCAGTCGACTGACCCGGGGTGGGACTGTCCTTATAGTAGAACCAAGTCGACTGCCAGCCCCGAATCGACTCCGGAAAGATTATGGGGGGAAAGGCGCTCCTATTAATAAGTTGGATTCCGAGCCCGCCACACGCCTGGAGGACGTGCTTCTTATCGTCGCTCGGACTCGCCTTCTTGACAGTTTGCGAGCGGCAGGTAAAGATATGCTTGAACAAGCCCCAGTGTGGCCAGCAACCGAGGAAGTTCTCACACATGGAAACGAACACGGAAAGGAAAGCGATGGAATTGGGCGTGAAGTAATGCAACTAGCCGCCGAAGAAAATCAAGAAAGCGCGAAAAAAGGGATGCGGAGGCATGGAGAAACCTCGGTCGACATGGGTTGCAAGGAGGACGCACTCGTCCTCCCGCGGTCGGGGCTCGAGTTCGCCCTCCGGCACCCGCCAGGAGCCGCGGGCAATCAGTCCCTCCTCCTCCAGCTCCTCCAGATCCTCCGCCACGACGCTGGACCGGATCCGACTCCCCTGGATCCAACCAGCAGGGAGTCCAGACCTCGACGACGATCCGCTCCGGCCGGACCGCCTCCCCTTCCCCGTCGCCGCCTTCTTCGAACGCTCCATCGCCGCGGTCCTATCCTTGCCCATGGCACGCGCGCCGGCGGTCGCTGTGGAGAGAGGCAAGAAGGAGCAGAGGCACGACAAAGAAGCGGAGGGAGAAGAAGAAGGATTGGGCGCACAGTGCCCCCGCTTTGGGCTCGGCGCGCACTTATAGCGCCCCGGTCGAGTGGCTGACCGGTGGTCCCGAGCGATCTTATCAAATCCCTCAACAGGCGCAGACACGATACGTGGCGAAAAAGGTGGCGCGAGGATTGAGGCGTCTCAAGCATATCCCTCCAATTGCTGCGGCACGTCCCGCCCCGCGCGCTTCCCCAAATTTCGAAGCCCCGCAGAATCCGGCGACCAAAGAGCAACCAACCCCATCGAAAACTGCACACGCCAACGGCACCCGGCGCCTAGCGCAAAGTTCAGTCGACGAAAGAAGCGACCAACACACTCGACGGTTCCAGAATCGATCAAGGCGACCAAGACAAGACTGTGGAAGAAAACCCAGTCCGCGAGCTCAGAAGCAGACTACCCCAGGGACGTCGAGCCAGAACCAAATCTTTCCTCGGCACTCTCTTGCTCAAGCCTCAATCCATTTGGGGGCTACTCACAAGGTTACAGACCTAGGGTAGGGTCACAAGCCCGACCAAGGTACCCCACCCAAGGTCACTACACTAGAAGATAAAAAGACAAAACTTATGATAACAGAGACAGTCGACTGGGACAGCCCAAGAGGACACCCCACTCGACTGGACATCACCTACAAGATGACTCAACTCCACTCGACCAACCCAAGGCACTCGACCGCCGAAGGTCAAGGATCCCTTAGGACAACAACGTTCTGGTATTTACTCGCCATAGTAAATACCTTAATTACTCTTTACTGTGGGCGTTATTAGTAATGCCTGCCTTAATGTACATTGAACCCTTGGTAACGTGGAGCATGGATGGGGTCCTGGCGCACTATATAAGCCACCCCTCCTCCAGTTCAGGGGTTCACACCTTTGTAACTCACATATACACATACCACTCGACCGCCTCTGGGCACCGAGCCGTAGGGCTGTTACTTCCTCCGAGAAGGGCCTGAACTCGTAAAACACCTTGTGTACAACTCCACCATATCTAGGGCCTTGCCTCTCCATTCGTACCCCCTACTCGTACTGTAAGACTTAGAACAACGACACCTCCGTCGATGATGACCTTGACGGAAGTCCGTTGATGTCGGCCTTTGTGTGGAAGATATGGCATCTTTGGTCTTCATCTTGATGGTGTTGGAGAGTCAAGACCTTGGATACCACGAGAGAGGGGCTTGAATCGTTGTCACAAAACACTTGATCATCTTCATCTTCATTGACGCGCTGGTGCATGGCCACGTGCTCAATGGCTTCCACTTCGTCTTCGCTCATCGAGTCATATGTGCCGTCGTCGTTGAAGATCATGGTTCTCTTGTTGGTGCACTCGAAGGACTTGTGACCTCAGCCACCACATGTGAAGCACTTGAAGGAACTAGTCTTCACGGTGTCGTATGGTGGTGCCGAAGGTGAGGGAGTCTTGGGTTTGTAGTTGCTTGCCGGAGAACGAGTCGAGGAAGGTGTAGTTTGCTTGGAACTTGACTTGTCGCCGGTACTTGAGGAAGGCGGTACCGAAGTCGCGGGAGCTTGAGTGTAGGAGCCGTAGGTCTTGGACGAGTATTTGGCGTATTTGAAGTCATCGTGGACTTGTGGCTCGGCCATGGACGCTTGATGAACTAGCTCAAGAAGGTTGGAGTATGGTTGGAAGTCGGCAATCCGCTTTATTGGGTGATTGAGGCCGTTCAAGAAGCGTGCCATTGTTTGCTCGTCATCTTCCTTGACGTTGGGTCGTATCATGGCAATCTCCATTTCTTGGTAGTATTCCTCCACCGTCTTCGTGCCTTGTTTGAGAAGTTGCAACTTCTTGAAGAGATCACGGGTGTAGTGTGTAGGCACGAAGCGAGCTCTCATGACATTCTTCATTTCCGTCCAAGTTGTAATTGGTGGTTCGCCTCTTTTATGTCGTTGCTTGATCGTTTGTTCCCACCAAATGAGTACATAGTCTTGAAACTCGAGAGAGGCCATGGCAATCTTCTTCTCTTCTTCAAAGTTGTGGAGGCGGAATATCTTGTCGACCTTCAATGCCCATGAGAGGTATTCCTCGGGATCGGTGCTTCCGGAGAACTTGGGCATAGTGAACTTAAGCTTGCCGAAGCGTTGTTCTTCGTCATGTTGATGATGGTGGTGTCGCTCAGGACGATGTGGTCGCTCCGCGAAAGCGTGCTCCTCACGATGATCTTGCCGGTGGTGGCGCGGCACGTCGTTCCCATTTTGTCGCTCTTGCTCCGCTTTGCGATGAGCGGCTTCATCTTGTCGCTCTTGATGAAGTGCTTCTTGTTGACGTACTTGGTGGTTGCGGTCGGCGAAGATGCGCGTGGAGTCACGAAGAGCTTGTTGTGTGTTGCGTGCTTGATCGTCACGCCGTTCTTGTGCTTGCCTGATTGCATCGTCATCTTCATGTACTTGATGTCAGCGTTGTTGCTCTTGTCGGCGCCCTTGCTCACGTGCTCGAACTCGATCTCGTAACCCATTGCCATGGAATGGATTGTCCGGATATTGTCGATCTTGATTGACGAATTGTTGAGCTTGACGAGGCCGTGGAGGACTTGCATCCGAGGAAGAGTAAGCCGAAGAGTGGTCACTTGCGTGTCGACTTGAATGGCGCCATCTTGATGAAGAAGGCGGAGACGTGCGGTTCACCAAGATGTGGCGGAACTCTTGCATTTGTGTGCGAAAGTCAGAAGCGAGTTGCTCGATGCGGTCGCCCAAAGCTTTGCTTTCTTGGTGAAGAGCTTGTTGGACACCGAAAAGGTGATTCTTGGTGACGTAGTTCGGTGCTTCCACTAGATGCTCGTCGATCCGGTCGGTAGAAGAACTTGGCCTATCCATCATGTAAAGTGGAGGTGAGTAGGAAAATGAGAGAACAATACCAATGTTACCTCTTCCAAAGATTGAAACTGTAACAAGTTTCACTCAATGAAATGCCACAATAGTAGAATTGGAACGACCTTTGTTCCTCACACCTACAAGTAAAGAGGCTTATGGAGTAGCTTGGTTAGGATGGTGGCAAAATTTCAAACAAAGTGTTAGTCAAGATATCGATAAGGTTGAGAAGGTTCACAAAAATGCACGTAAAACAAATAGATCAAAGCCAAGAGTATCACTAGGAACACACGCACGGAAGATAGATGGGATCCGCACAACCAAGGGTGAGCGCAAAATGTGAGTGATCACGCAAAATGCTCTTGTTGTGCGAATGCTAGAGAGACGCTAGCTCGATTGCTCAAATGGGCGAGATACGCGTTGTGCACCAACCTATGAGAGAAACGTGTCGTCCTCGAACCCAACTATGCTATGTATGCGGTGACCAAGATGATATGAGTAAGTAAAGTTTCTCAATGCTATTGCTTATAAGCTCATTGTTGCTCCTCTTTTTGCTTAAAAGCTTTACTGTCTTTTCTTTTTTTGAAAGCTTGATGCTCGAGCCGAGGATAATATGAGATAAGTATGTAAGATATGCACGGGAGAGACTTATGGCATTACGATGATAACATGATCACTACGGTGCACAAAAGCGTGGCCCGGCAATTCTCAACTCGCTAGTCTCGATGGGTAAGCAACGCAAATGGCTCGGGCTATTAATGCAAAAGCAAAAGGTAAGTGTCGTCGAGGTTACCGTACTTGCTTACGGTTAGCGGCGAAGATGACTCCGAGGCGATGATGTCGATGTCACGTGCTCCTAAGTAGCCGAAACACCTTAGGAAGCGCCAAATCGCAACTCGAAACCGGTCAAATACGGAAGGCTGAAACTGTGAGAGGCGGTAGTACCACTTGTAGGAGGTATTACCGCTTGTGGTTATAGGCGGTAGTACCGCTCCGCTGGTGTCGGGAAAAGTTTGCATATCGGGATCGGGGCGAATTATGGGCGGAAATGGATGATTTCGGTGTCAAAATTAGATGGATTTCGTGGTGGGATGGGTGGGGATTGTTTTGGAGGGGCTAGATCCACTTGCCAAACATCAAATCCATGGACCAAAACAACCAAATCTCACAAGATCCAACAAATTGCAAGAAAAATTTTGGGCTATTTTTTGTAGGGATTTTCGAAATTGGGCAAGAACACAAGAAAATCAAGCTAGAAAGTGGGGGGATGGGAAACCAAGATGTGAATCAACCTTGCTCATGATACCAAGATGTTGTAGGGTGAAACCCTAGGGGGATCTTTTCACACTTGGAGGGGGAAAAGAGGAAGAACACACAAGAACACAAGACACAAATCTCTCAAAACAAACCCAATATCACATCCACTAGAGTAGCATACAAGAGATCCACAAGATTACAAGATCAATCCAAGGAAACAAGCACAAAGGTAAGGTTCTTCCCACTCCTAGAGGAGGTGAGGTCTTGATGATCTTCTCCCTTGGGAGGTCTTGCAATCCACAAGGATTCTTCTCCCTTGGGAGGTCTTGATCTCCTAGAGGAGGGGATACAAGGAGCAAAGCTCTCAAGGTCTCTCAATATCTTTGCTAACCCTCAAAAGATGTGGAGGAGGTCTATTTATAGTCTATGTCACGAAGGGGTAAGAGGGGAAAAGGGGTACATGGCCAAAGGCCGAAGGCTGCGTGCAGGCAGGGCGGTAGTACCGGCCCCACGGGCGGTAGTACCGCTTGCAGGCGGTAGTACCGCTTAAGGAGCGGTAGTACCGCTTGTTCCGGACTGGGCAGGGGCGGTAGTACCGCTCTGGAGCGGTAGTACCGCTCGTTCCGGGTTGGGCAGGTCTTCATTCGCTTCCACGTGATCCGGATTGAACAGGTTCTTCTTTGCTTCTACGCGATCATCTCCTTGGCAACTGAGAATGCACAACATCTCCTTGTAAGGTAGAACCCAATCCTCATGCGAATCCAAACGAAACTCGAAGAGGAAAGAATTCACCTCGTCCTCGAGAGTGCGTGCACGTGCTCTAGTCATTGGTCCCTTGAGTGCTTGTGCCGATGACGGAGTGTCCATGGGGATGCTCGCCGGATGCTCCGCATCATTGCTAAACCTTTAAGTAGTGGTTTACTTTCTTATACTAACGGAGCTCACGAGAATTTTTGTCTAAGTTCTGTGTTGTGAAGTTTTCAAATTTTGAGCATTGCTTTGATGGACTATGGAACAAGGAGTAGCAAAGGCCCAAGCTTGGGGATGCCCATGGCACCCCATGTAAACTCAAGATAATCAAAATCCTAAGCTTGGGGACGCCCCGGGAAGGCATCCCCTCTTTCGTCTTCATCCATCGGTAACTATACTTGGAGCTATATTTTTATTCGCAACATGTTATGCGTTTTGCTTGGAGCGTCTTGTATAATTTGAGTCTTTGCTTGTTAGTTTGTCACAATCATCCATGCTGGACAGACCTATTTGAGAGAGTTAAATATGTTTAGAAATTGTTAGAACACTCTATGTGCTTCACTTATATCTTTTGAGTTGAATAGTTTTTGCTCTAGTGCTTCACTTATATCTTTTAGAGCACGGTGGTGGTTATATTTTGTAGAAATTGTTAAACTCTCATGCTTCACTTATATCCTTTTGAGAGTCTATTAAAACAGCATGTTAATGTGTTTAGGCTAAAGAAACTAGTCTTCACATGATAAACATCCAATGTCAATGTAGTAAAAAAAATCACACCAAGTGCATTGAATATAATGAGATGTCGGATGCTTGATAATTGTTTTGAGATATGAGGATAATGATATTAGAGTCATGCTAGTGGGGTTATTATGAAATTGAGAAATACTTGTGTTAAGGTTAGTGATTCCCGTAGCATGCACGTATGGTGAACCGCTATGTGATGAAGTTAGAGCATGAGGTATTTGTAGAGTGCCAACCTTTGTGTGGAGGTCGGGGGCGCGCGATGGTTAACTCCTACCAACCTCCCCCCCTAGGAGCATGTGTTGATTGCTTTGTTTTGATGACTCGTAGATTTTTGCAATAAGTATGAGTTCTTATGACTAATGTTGAGTCCATGGATTATACGCACTCTCACCCTTCCACCATTTCTAGCATCTCTCGTACCGCCCAACTTTCGCCGCTGCCATAAAACCACTATATATCCTTCGTCAAAACAGCCACCATATTATTCCTCAAAACAGCCACCACACCTACCTATCATGGCATTTCCATAGCCATTCCGAGATATATTGCCATGCAACTTTCCACAGTTCCGTTCATATGACACGCATCATATTGTCATATTGCCATGCATGATCATGTAGTTGACATTGTATTTGTGGCAAGGCCACCATGCATAATTTTTATACATGTCGCTCTTGTTTCATTGCACATACCGGTACACCGCCGGAGCCATTCATATAGAGTCATACTTTGTTGTTGTAGTATCGAGTTGTAATATCTAGTTGTAATGAAAGTGTGATGATCATCATTATAGAGCATTGTCCCATGGGAGGAAAGGCTAAATCTATAAAGCCCCTCTGCAAAAAAAGAGAAAGGCCAAAGAAAAAAGGAAGGCCCAAAAAAAGGGACAATTGCTACTATCTTTTTCCACACTTGTGCTTCAAAGTAGCACCATGTTCTTCATTTTAGAGAGTCTCATGTTTAGTCAATTTCATATACTAGTGGGAATTTTTGTTATAGAACCTGGCTTGTATATTCCAACGATGGGCTTCCTCAAATGCCCTAGGTCTTCGCGAGCAAGCAAGTTGGATGCACACCCACTAGTTTCTTTTGTTGAGCTTTCATTCATATTTAGCCCTAGTGCATCCGTTGCATGGCAATCCCTACTCACTCACATTGATATCTATTGATGGGAATCTCCATAGCCCATTGATACACCTAGTTGATGTGAGACTATCTTCCTCTTTTTGTCTTGTCCACAACCACCTCTATTCCACCCATAGTGCTATGACCCTTGCTCACGCTCATGTATTGTGTGAAAGTTGAAAGGTTTGAAAGAATAAAGTATGAAAACAAGTGCTTGCCTGAAATCGGGGTTGTGCATGATATGAATATTTTGAGTGATGAAGAGGGAGCATAGCCAGACTATATGATTTTGTAGGGATAACTTTCTTTAGCCATAGTATTTTGAGAAGACATGATTCCTTTGTTAGTATGCTTGAAGTATTATTGTTTCTTATGTCAATATAGACTTTTATCTTGAATCTTTCAAATCTGAACATTCATGCCACAATTAAGAGAATTACATTGAAAAACTATATAGGTTAGCATTCCACATCAAAAGTTCTTTCTTTATCATTTACCTACTCGAGGACGGGTAGGAATTAAGCTTGGGGATGCTTGATACGTCTCCAACGTATCTATAATTTTTTATTGTTCCATGCTATTATTTATGAAGTCTTGGATGTTTAATGGGCTTTATCATACACTTTTATATCATTTTTGGGACTAACCTACTAACCCAAAGGCCCAGTCCAGATTGCTGTTTTTTGCCTGTTTCAGGGTTTTACAGAAAAAGAATATCAAACGGAGTCCAAACGGAATGAAACCTTCGCAAGAGATATTATTGGAGAAAATCACGCACGAGGGACTTGAGAACCACGACAGGGGATCAAGGGGCTGCCCACGAGGGTGGGGGGCGTGCCCCCTTCCCAGGGCGCGCCCCCCTGCCTCGTGGGGCCCCCGAGCACCCCCCCGGTGTCCTCCTTCTTCCTATATAAGTCTACGTACCCCGAAACCTTTGACAACAGAGAGAAAACCCTAATTCCACCGCCATAACCTTCTGTTCCCGTGAGATCCCATCTTGGAGCCTGTTCCTGAGCTCCACCGGAGGGGGATCCATCACGGAGTTCTTCATCATCATCATCGTCCACACCATGAGTTGTGAGTAGTTTAGCACAAACCTTCGGGTCCATAGCTAGTATCTAGATGGCTTCTTCTCTCTCTCTCTGGATCTCAATACAAAGTTCTCCTCGGTCTTCAAGCAGATCTATTCGATGTAATCTCTTTTTGCGGTGTGTTTGTCGAGATCCGATGAGTTGTGAGTTTATGATCAAGATTATCTATGAAAGATATTTGGTTCTTCTCTGAACTTTTTATGTGTGCTCATAATATCCTTGCAAGTCTCTTCGAATTATTGGTTTGGTTTGGCCTACTAGATCAATAGTTCTTTCAACGGGAGAAGTGCTTGGCTTTGGGTTCAATCTTGCGGTGTCCTTTCCCAGTGAGAGTAGGGGCAGCAAGGCACATATTGTATTGTTGCCATCGAGGATAAAAAGATGGAGTTTATATCATATTGCTTGAGTATATCCCTCTACATCATGTCATCTTGCTTAAAGCGTTACTCTGTTCTTATGAACACAATACACTAGATGCATGCTGGATAGCGGTCGATATGTGGAGTAATAGTAGTAGATGCAGAATCGTTTCGGTCTACTTGTGATAGCCTGGCTTAATAGGGATGATAGACTACTCATATCAATAAGGAATTCCTTCTTTTCTGGGAGCCCATTCGGACAGAACTCCAAAGTTAAGCGTGCTCAGCTTGGAGTAGTTTCAGGATGGGTGACCGACTGGGAAGTTGCTCCCGAGTGCGCACGAGTGAGGACAAAGTGTGAAGAAAAGACTAGTATTGATCTGTGGAGCCAGTCTAGATCCCGCGAGGAGTAACGACCACCGGCGGGTGTGTACGGGGCATTACAAGTAGTCATGTTGTGCATGACGTTTGTGACCCGTCGTGGCACAAGGCATGGCACATGTGTTGTCCTGGAAGCACAACCGTTTGTGCCAAGAGGGAACGTTCCTGTGGCCCGACGAGGACGTCGGTTCCTCTGAGTGGGGTGTATGTGATAGCCTGGCTTAATAGGGATGATAGACTACTCATATCAATAAGGAATTCCTTCTTTTCCGGGAGCCCATTTGGACAGAACTCCAAAGTTAAGTGTGCTCAGCTTGGAGTAGTTTCAGGACGGGTGACCGACTGGGAAGTTGCTCCCGGGTGCGCACGAGTGAGGACAAAGTATGCAGAAAAGACTAGTATTGATCTGTGGGGCCAGTCTAGATCCCGCCAGGAGTAACGACCACCGGCGGGTGTGTCCGGGGTATTACACTACTTGTCTCGGAGGTGATGCCTATATACAATGATCATGCCTAGATAGTCTCATAATTATTCTCTTTTCTATCAATTGCTCGATAGTAATTTGTTTACCCGTCGTAGAATATCGATATCATGAGAGAAGCCACTAGAGAACACTATGGCCCCCGGGTCTATTCTCAACATATCAATCTACATCTACTTCGCTTTTATCGCTTTTATTTGATGTTCTTATAAACCAAAAATACCAAAAATATAAACTATCATCTCTATCATATCTCACTTTCGTAAGTGAACGTAAAGGGATTGACAACCCCTTATCGCGTTGGCTACGAAGTTCTTATTTGTTTGTGCAGGTGTGAGGGACTCGCGTGTGGTCTCCTACTGGATTGATACCTTGGTTCTCAAAAACTGAGGGAAATACTTACGCTACTGTGCTGCATCTCCCTTTCCTCTTCGAGGGAATACAACGCCAGCTCGAGAAGTAGCAGGGTGTCCCAACTTAGGCCATCAGAAGCTCTCACGATCAGCGGAGTAACAACTCCATATTGGGAAGACCCGAGTATTCTCGAAATCCCGTGCTCAAGTTCTTCGAAGAAAGGAAAACTATCCCGAGGAGATCTCCCGGTGAGTCAGATCCGTGTCCAGAGCTGCGCGCTCTCTATCTACGGACTAATCTGTCTATGCAAAGTGGATGGTAGACAAAATACCTCGAGTTGCCCCGAGGCGGCACCGCCAACTGCTAGGTAGGTGGCCAATACTCGTGAGGAGCACTGGACCGGGGGATAGATTAAGAATCCTCGGGTTAATTACTCCCTATGCATTTTTTTAGTTATTAAGCAAATGGTAAAACCAAAGTTGGATCTCCTCGGGAAAGCTTTACTTTAAGCGAAGAGAAAGAGGGCCCATAAACCCCAACCGTTTTAGCAATGCAATATCAAGGAACATAACACCGGTTTATTAGATCCTAATGCGGCATGAGTAGAACAAAACACCAAGCAAAATGCGAAGCCTTCCACCCATTACCAAGTATATATTTGTGCATTAATTAAATAAGATATATATTGTGTTTTCCCAAAGAATCCACGTTCCAACATGGAACATTTTCCATCTTCACCTGCAACTAACAACGCTATAATAGGGACTGAGCAAAAGCGTACTTAGCCAATCAACGGTTTGCCAGGAAGGCGGTTAGAGTGTTTCATGGCAACATAGGAGGCTGACAAGACAAGAATGGACAGCGCGACATATCTATAGAGCGAGACCACTAGCAAAGCAAAGATAGAGGTGATATCGAGGAACGGTCATCTTGCGTGGGATACCACAAGGAAGAAGAACGAGTCGATGGAGAAGACAAACGGACGCAGTCGAACGAATCCTCACAACTCCGGAACGAAACCGAATCTAACGACAGAAGCAAACCGAAAAGAAGCAAACAACATGGTAAACACACAAGCATAAACATGGCATATGATGCATGAGCAAGTATGATGCATGTCTGGTTTAAATATGCATGGCATGGCGAAGTGCACAAACAACTACAAGTTAAGTGGAGCTCAATATGCAACAAGTTGCATATCGACGAAACACCACATTCAAGTATTTAGTTGCTCTCATTATGAACCCAACAAGTTTAAATGTTAATTAACATGGCAAGAGGTGAAGCATAAGTAAACTAACTATCTAAGCAATTTAAATGGGATCGGAAACAACAACAATTTTGAAAAATCCCTATTGACACCAGATTTTGGCATGGTCGAAAACATAATTAAGAAGGCCTCAAATGGAAAAAGTGCTCAAAGTGAGAAAGTTATGTATCGTCAAAAGGAGAAAGTTATTGGGCCATAGCCATCCGGTGTCATCTCTAAGGCCGAAGTTGTGTTCAAAATACTGAGATTTTGTATTCAGAAAACTAATCGGCCAATTACACACCCAAGACGGCCTCATATGGAAAGAAATTCTACATGAATTGTCTTCGTCTCGTCGAAACAGTCGATTTTGATATAAAAATTGTTCCAATCCGAGTTCGTATGCGAAAGTTAGAGCCATCCGAATGCAGCCCTCTCACAAGCCAAAAGTGGCGCGCCCCATCAGCCACGTGTGTGATGGGTAGCGCGAATAACAGCCTGTTTCGCGCGAGCGATTTGTCCGTGAAGGTTACCTCAAATCGAAAAATGTTCAACACGAAAGTTGCTCGTATCGTCGAAACTCTCAATTTTTCTTTTGGGCTCATCTTCATCTGAGGTCTTTTGTAGCCTATGGGACCTAAAAACCAAGCTGATGTTCCAGACTTACCTAAATATGAGTTCGGTTAATTTTGGAAAGATTTGGACGTGATTTGGTGTCCTTTTCTTGTACGGGAAGTCCATCCACCTCTTATATACCTAAGGGGTGACGGTTGGTTGAACAACACACAATCAAACAAATACATCTACCACTTTTATCTTTACATTTATCTCTCTCCCTTGTTCTTCTTCTTTCTCATTCTTCGTTCATTCATCTTGTTGTAGGGTGACGAACCTCAAGGCCCTAGGGGCGATCATGTAATGCCCCGGATGTAACACTTTCTCTATATGGCAATATATAAACTTTGGCTTCATCATTTCTGTTCCGGGTTCTCCTGTCTTTTTGGGTTTCTTTGTTTTGTCGTGTGCGTGTGTGCATTTCATCCATGTCATGTTGTCATGTGCATTGAATTGCATTGTGTTGTCACTTGCATCCGGTCCCACTCGTCTCTTCCCGTTGTCCGTTTCGAGTTCCGACGCTCTCACACGTGCCCGTGGCATCCCCGAGTCCTTCTGTCGTGTTTGGCCGTGTAACGTTTACGGAATGGCGTGAGACTTGTCGCGTGTTGTTGTTTTGGTACGTGTAGGCCGCCTGTCAAGTTTCGTCCCGTTTGGAGTTCGTCTGATACTCCAACAGTTTACCCACTGGGCTAAAAGTACATCCTCTTTGAGGCCCAAGATCCCCTCCACAACAGCCCACCAACCCAGCACGACCCTTCCCATCATCTCGGTCATCTAATTGTGATCGCGTGGCCGAAAACCGCTCCCCATTTGGAGTCTCCTAGCTCCTTGTGCCTATAAAAACGTCCACCCCTCCAATTTCGTCCAAAAACCCTAGTCTTCTTCCACCTCCAGCACCCGCCTCGAAATCCGTGCCGGGCGGACGTGTCCGACCCGGGCCGGACAGGTCCGCCGCGCCAGCCAACCGCCTCCGCCGCCGCGCGGGCCCGAAGGCCCGTTCCCGGCCCGTCGCCGCCGCCTTTCGGGCCAGATCCCGTCGCCCCCGCGCCCTTCGTCCCCGCCGCCTCTGGTGGCCGGGCCACCGCCCCCTCCGCCGCTGGATCCCCGCCGCCGGCGAGCTCGCGCGCCGCCGCCCCTCGCTCCAGTCACCGCCGCCCTTGAAGATCCGCCGCCGCCCGTCATCCTTCGGCGCAGTCGCCGGCCGGAGCAGTGCCAGCAGCCGCGCCGCCGATCTCGATTCCGCCGGCGCTCGCGATCCCATCGAACCAGCGATCCAGATCGGCCATCCCGATCCAGCGGGAACCCTAACGGGCCGTGAACCGGCGCCCGATCCGCACCCGCTCTGCTACCCGGGACCCGCTTCACCCGTTGACCCAGCCCGCACCCGCGTTGACTCCGGAGGTTGACCCCGATTCCCCTGTTTTTTTTTGCTAAGTCTTTAGTTATTTTCATTGTCGGATGCATTTTTGTGATGATGATAACTTTTACTGTGCTTGTCCGATTTGTGCGTATGATATGTCAAAATGATCATGGTGAGGTGTACTATGTTTTGTTCCATTGTGTCATGCATGTTTGAGTCCGTCTAGATGTATTAATCTGCATGACAAGAGTGCTACATGATATAAACTGCTGCTATTAGTTGTTTTCATGCCATGTTTGAGATGTGATAACTTGATGCATGTTTATCCAAATGAAGCAAATGATATGTCCAAATGTTCTTCATGAGATGCTCTACATGTTGATTGCTATAGCATGCATGTTAGAGTTCATATTGCCATGTTTATACCTGTTGCAAAAGTGCATGTGGCTGTTAGGTTTTGTAACTTGTTATGAGATGCCTAGTTGAGGAGCTTGTTGCTATTGTTGTGTTTGTCCCCATGTCACATGCTCGTATGTTTTAGATTCCCCATCATGTGTTCTTTGCTGTGGTGCAAACCACTTGCCATGATATGCTTTGAGGTGACTTAAACATGCTCACAAACATGCCATGATAATGTTACTGTTTTAACAATTAGTGAAATTTCACTAAGTCTGGAATCTGTAATATCCTGATGCTATGTTTGCTTGATGTCCTAGGCAATCCATGTTAGTTTTGGGGTGGCTATTGATCATTCCTTGTTGTATATGTTGTTGTCTATCCATCCATGCCCTCACATGCACATTTGGGTTGCTGTAGCATATTTAATTCTTGCTCCCAAGTTGCTATAAAATATTGCTGTCAGGTTTTTATTGTCATGATCAAAATGTTGTAGCTTGTTGCTATTGATCCATGCCTCCTATGGAGATGCTCCAATGGAGTTGTTTGCTGTAGGAGATGTCTACTTCATGTCCATGCTTCTTGTCACCATGTTTGAGTGCTGTAGAGTATATATTTCTTGCTCCAAAGTTGCTTTGTGGCTGTTAGTTTCAGCTTTGCATTGTTTCTTGTTTCGGGTGTATCTTTTAGTCCGTTGCTCCATTTTGAGCGTGCCCTACATGAAACTTGTGTGGTTTTGCATGTAGATTCATAATATCATCTTGTTAACATGTTTGGAGTATGTTTGCTTGATGTTTGAGTGCATTTTGCACCGTTGCCATGCTTATCTTGTTTTGATCATATCTTCTAGACCGTAGCTCCGTTTTAAACAAACTTTGTAAGAAACTTGACTAGATTTTTGTGTAGATCATCTTGGTGCATGTTAACGTGCTGTTTAACAACTTTAACTTAAAGTTTGTTCAGATCTGGACTAATTTCAAACTATGCATATGAGGACTTACCGGATTTGTCTTAAGTAGTTTCCGGCCTCATTTAAACCTGCTGTTTCTTGTGTTGTTTCTCTGTGCTTCCTACCTTGCCTTGTTTTGCATCCTAAATAGACTTGTCTTGCATCCTACTTGCTTGAGTATATTGTCATGTTTCTTGTGCTGTTTCTCTGTGCTTCCTATGTTGTCATGTTGTGCATCCTAAGTGCATTTGCAGTGCTTCTTTAGTGCATCAGCCATGCATCCTGTAGTTTGCGCATTTCACCTTGTTTGATTTCGTGCCTCGTGTGTTCTTGTGTTGAGTAGAGCCGGAAGCCGGGACCGAGTACGAGAACGAGGTTACCACCAAGGTTGAGAACGAGGAGCCGTCTTACGATCCCATCGACGACTCGACAGGCAAGATGACCTAACCCAGATATCATTACTATCTTTGCCTATTGCTAGAAGTCTCGCTCTTTAGCTTATTGCCTCGATGCCCATGTTTGTTTGTCAGCCTCCTATTGTAACCATGAATCTGTCTAACCACCCTACCTACACAAACCTTTGAGTGGCTACGTAGGCTTCGCTCAGCCCCTCTTATAGCATTGCTAGTTGCAGGAGAAGATTTGAAGATTCTACTTCATGTTGAAGCTTGTTGGGATATCACACTATATAATTTCTTAAATGAAATCATCTATATATAGGTAATGGGTGGAAGGCTAAGCCTCTTGCTTGGTGATTTGTTCCACTCATGCCGCCTAGGAACCGTATAAACCGGTGTTATGTTCCTTGATTTTGCGTTCCTCACACGGTTGGGGTTATGGGACCCCCTCGATAAACCGCTTAGCGCTAAGTCTTTTCCAGCAAGTCCCAACATTGGTACTATTTGCATAACAACTAAAACTTGCATTGGGAGTAATTAACCCTCTTCTTAATCAACAACCCCGGGCTAGTGCTCCACATGAGTGTTGGTCCGAACTGGGCGTGCTGCGGGGCCACCTCGAGGAATCTCAAGGGCTGGTAAAAACCCGTAGCTTGTCCCATCCGGTCGTGGCCTGTGACGAGATACGCGCGGCTGCTATCAGTGTGTCGGCACACCGGGAGGATTTGCTGGATTAGCCTTACCTTAGTCGAAGTATCTTGAGCACGGGATTCCGAGAATACTCGGGCCTTCCCACCTTGGAGTTGCGACTCCGCGGATCGTGGGCTTGTAATGGGCCAAGTTGGAACACCCCTGCAGGGTTTTGAACTTTCGAAAGCCGTGCCCGCGGTTATGTGGCAGATGGGAATTTGTTAATATCCGGTTGTAGAAAACTTGACACCATGTTCAGAACACACTACCAGCGTGAGTACCGTGATGGTCATTTTCCGAAAGGGGTTCGGGAAGTGAACACGGTGGGGTTATGATTGACGTGCTTAGATAGAATCACTTCGTGATCACCTTGTCGCTCGTGGCACTTCTCTTCTCGCTCTTATTACGTAGTGATACGGTGTATCCTATGGACATCACCATGTCAAGAGTCTGCTTGGGAAGTGACACGTGTGACCTCTATTTCTCATACATAAAGGTGAATCATCTCCTTTACACGTGTTCACTTGACCCCTTCGAGGATGGTATACTACTTGACACTCCTCTCGTGTGCATGCATAGGTATTGTCGGAGCTTCACGGATGGCGAGGAGGAGTGCAAGCGCCAAGGATCACCTACACCATCTGCGAGGGAAGCTTGGAAGAGAAGACGGAAGAAGACGGAGCTGCTGATACTACAGCGGCCGGACATCCGGGCCAAAGGCCGGACATCCGGCGCTTCCGCAACAGCCGGACATCCGGCACTCCTCCCGGAAATCCGGGCCCTCCTTCACAGAAGCTGGACCGAGCCAGCCCGGACATCCGGCCGTAACCCCGGACATCCGGCTCGCCCCGAAGCCCCGGACATCCGGCTGCCAGCCCGGACATCCGGCCTTGCCTGCGTGCATGTATCCGGGCCGATGCCCATGTACCCGTTTCGCCCCTCACTTACCCCTTCATGACCCTAGACTATATATACTCCTCCACCTCCACCATTTTAGGGTTAGCAAATGTGATATCTCATTTTAGACTAGAGCTTTGCTCATCTATGTGGTTCTACTCCTACGAGTGACCGCGGCCCCTCTACGGAGAAGATCCACACTGGATTCAAGACCCCTAACGGGAAGATCCTTCACGGATTCAAGGCCTCCTCTTGGAGATGAACTCTACCCATGTATCTTTCCCTTTGTTGTTCATGTATCTTGTGATCTTGTGTGTTTGATTGTCTAGTGGATGTGTGATTGGACTTGTTCTTGAGTGTTTCCCTCGTGATTTCCCTTTGTGTTCTTCGTGTTCATCGTGGGATCCCCTCCATTTCGTGAAAGATCCGCTGATTAGGGTTCCACCCTGTATCATATGGTATCATGAGCCACGGTTTCTCACGAATTTGGAGCCTCCCCACCGTTTTCTAGCCTTGTTTTGTTGTGTTCTTCCCCAATTTCGAAAATTCCCCACCAAAAATAGCCCCAAAATTTTTTGTGATCTGTTGGTTTGATGAAGTTTTGTTGATTTTGATCCGTGGATTTGCTTGGTTTCAAGTGGATCTAGCATTTCCCCAAGTTTCCCCATCTTTCCTCCACAAAATCCCTCAAATTTTGAGCCCCAAATCATCAATTTCCGCCCCAAATTCGAAAAGTTCGTCCCGATTCAGATCTGGAATCTTCGGGCCGGACATCCGGGCCATTGGGCCGGACATCCGGCTCCTGGAGGGGAAAATCCCGCGCGGTTCTGGACATCAGGCCCCGGAAATCCGGGCTCCACCCCGGATGTCCGACCCCTGGGATTTCAGCCACCCGTGTTTCACCGTTTTGTCCATAACTAATTCATCCGAACTCCGATTTCGACGTTCTTGAGCTCGTTTTGAAGCTCTTGACATCCCCCATAACACAAAAATACCACCATAATCATTTGACTCCATCATATTTTGTGGATTTTGGCATCTTTGCCTAGGGCTTCCACCACATCATCCGCTATACCACCACCGACTTCCGCAACCTAACCATTTTGTCCCCCATAGCATTTGTGGTTGCTTGAGTAGTGATTTGAGTCTCCTAAGGTGTTTAGGCTACTTAGGGACCATTGCTTCTTCATCAACCACCACCACCACTTCCGCATAACCTTGTCCACCATACATAGCCAACTCAACTTAACCCAATTTTTGTTCGAGCTTGTTTGAGTTGTGGCTTGTGTCTCCTAAGGTGTTTCGGCTACTTAGGGACCGTGACTTCAACTCCGACATCGTGTATAGCCCATCATTCTACTTCCGCAACCACCACGGCATTGCCGCTACCACCATTTGATATTTGTCCTTGAGATTTTGAGTTGTGGTTTTTCCGTTTCCTAAGGTGTTTCGGCTAATTAGGAACGGGTCTACATCAAGAGCACCACCTCTCATCATCGACACGGACGGTAACTTCGACGACATCATTGTATATTCCCCTTGCAATTGCATTGTTAACCCCTAGCCCATTTTGCGTCACTTGCCTATCGAGACTAGCCTTTGAGTATTGCCGGCAACGTTACTTGTGCACATTAGTGATCATCGATCCGCCCTTTGATACGGTGTATCCTATGGACATCACCATGTCAAGAGTCTGCTTGGGAAGTGACACGTGTGACCTCTATTTCTCATACATAAAGGTGAATCATCTCCTTTACACGTGTTCACTTGACCCCTTCGAGGATGGTATACTACTTGACACTCCTCTCGTGTGCATGCATAGGTATTGTCGGAGCTTCACGGATGGCGAGGAGGAGTGCAAGCGCCAAGGATCACCTACACCATCTGCGAGGGAAGCTTGGAAGAGAAGACGGAAGAAGACGGAGCTGCTGATACTACAGCGGCCGGACATCCGGGCCAAAGGCCGGACATCCGGCGCTTCAGCAACGGCCGGACATCCGGCACCCCTCCCGGAAATCCGGGCCCTCCTTCACAGAAGCTGGACCGAGCCAGCCCGGACATCCGGCCGTAACCCCAGACATCCGGCTCGCCCCGAAGCCCCGGACATCCGGCTGCCAGCCCGGACATCCGGCCTTGCCTGCGTGCATGTATCCGGGCCGATGCCCATGTACCCGTTTCGCCCCTCACTTACCCCTTCATGACCCTAGACTATATATACTCCTCCACCTCCACCATTTTAGGGTTAGCAAATGTGATAGCTCATTTTAGACTAGAGCTTTGCTCATCTATGTGGTTCTACTCCTACGAGTGACCGCGGCCCCTCTACGGAGAAGATCCACACTGGATTCAAGACCCCTAACGGGAAGATCCTTCACGGATTCAAGGCCTCCTCTTGGAGATGAACTCTACCCATGTATCTTTCCCTTTGTTGTTCATGTATCTTGTGATCTTGTGTGTTTGATTGTCTAGTGGATGTGTGATTGGACTTGTTCTTGAGTGTTTCCCTCGTGATTTCCCTTTGTGTTCTTCGTGTTCATCGTGGGATCCCCTCCATTTCGTGAAAGATCGGCCACATAGGGTTCCGCCCTACATCACGTAGGCTAGTGCTAGTGCTGCAGCAGCCTTTTATTTCTTTCTTCAGCCTTGTTCCACACCCAAGGCTTAGATAGTTCTGCTACCCGGGAACGGGATTGCTGAGTCCTCCGTGGCTCACAGATTCTACACCACACCAGATGCAGGTACCATGGTGAGCTACTCAGGTGACGGCACAGAGCTATACTGGGAGTACGATGAGGAACGTAGCCGTTACTATGTGCACTATCCCGATGATCAGTAGTGGTTTCTACTAGGGGCGATCCGAACCTGTGGTTTTATGTATTTTGGTATCTTTCATTTGGATCTTCACCCGTAGTCGGGTTGTGATGTTATTTGGATGATGTTTGACTAGGTAATGAATTGTGTGACGTGGCGAGTGTAAGCCAACTATCTCTTTTCCTTTTCATCCCTATTTTTACATGAGATGTGCAAAGATACCGAACTTGAGATCATTCCAGAATGGGCTTATACCTTTAAGTCATGCCACGACACGTAGGAGGTATAGTCCCATCCTATGCATTAAAAGTTGGTATCAGAGCCTTCTCCAACCTAGAAGCCCCCACTGATTGATCGAATCGTTGACGGTTGAGTCTAGGCACACACTTAAAATGTTTTGAGTCCTATATATATATCGGAGAGTAGGATTTCTTTTGCTCCTCATCTCTTTTCACTCTCGTGAGGACTCCTGACGATTACTCTTGCCTCTTCTACTCTCAAAATTTCACCAATTTTTTTTAGGAATCTCGCTAGTATTGTTTGGATTGTTTCGATGTCTTTGTGACGAGAACATTGTTCTCGATGCCTCCTGTCATTAGGGGTTGTGGCAGTGTCCCGGGGAGTTGAGCTCCGAGGTGTTGTCGTCACAAATATATCGCAGCAGTTCTGGAATACTTAAGATGGCCGACATCGAAAACTCTCCTATGCGGTTAGTGGCAAGATAACCCCGACATCACCCAGTACTGGGGTGGTAGTTCGGGAGTATTGCCATAGCTTGTATAGTAGATGCGTTTCGAAGGTCCGAGGTAGACTGTTTCCGGAAATAACTGGTTATGTGTTGAAGGATGGATACAGCTGGATGTAGGATTAGAGTTGAGTGCGCGATGCTTCCCCTGTATCCCCAACACCTGATTGCATAACTGGAAACTTTCGGAAATTAATAGGTGGGTTCATCTAGTAGCTCATAGGCATTCTTCCAACGAATGCAGGATATGGAGTTCGGGGTTCTACATTGAGTGAAGTAGTTTTATGGCCGTTGTTCCGATCGGGAGTTGCATCTTAAAGGGTCCTTGGCTATGCTGATCCGGGGATTGCAAAACCCTTTCGTAACACGTTCCATAAGCTTTCAGCACGAATATGTCGAACGAAGCTTCTATCTTGTATTTGTTCTATCTACACCTTGTTGTTTTTATTTACCTTTTGTTCTCCCAAGTGGCTTCTCGTGAAGATTGTTGTTTCTATTAAACTGGAAATTTCATTCGTTCCTCTTGTTCGAATGATTCTTGTGAAGACTATGTTGCAATATCTAGCCGTTGATTCAGCTTATATATTCTTTCAATCAATGGCTAATAGTGGTCATCTCTTTCAGGATGGCTCCTAAAAGGGTTCCCAACGCTAACCCAGAGGGTGAAGAGGTTCCTGATCGTCCTCCTTCACCTCCTCCTCCGTCTGAGGCCTGGAGAGCAATTATGCAAGCGACGAACCAGAACACCCAGATGCTTATGCAAATGATGCAGAATATTCAAGCAAATCAAGCAAATCAGGGTGCTCATGGGAACCAAGGCAATTTTTTCAACCAACCTCATTTTGCTACGCTCAACCAGTTCTTGGCAAACCAACCAAAGGCATTCAGTTTCTGCGTGGGCCCTCTAGATGCTGAAGACTGGATAACAGATATCAAGAAGCATTTCGAGTGCAGTAACGTCAGGCCCGAGGACTATTTTAAGTTTGCCGCGTTCCTACTCAAGGACCAAGCAGATGATTGGTGGCAGCAGTACAAAGACTCTAGAGCAGGGCGTGTAATCTCCTGGGATGATTTCTGCAAGGACTTTCGTTCTCACCACATTCCAACAAGTGTCATCGAGGGTATGCGTGAGCAATTCCGCAACCTGAAGCAAGGCTCAATGTCTGTCTACCAATATAATGTCAAGTTCCAGAACCTTGCCCGCTATGCCAAGCAAGACATCCCAGATGCCAAGAGCAAGATCTATCAGTTCCGTGGTGGTCTGAAGGATGAACTCCAACTAGCTCTCACCTTGTTCGAGCCTGATGAGTTTGATCAATTCTATAACATGGCACTTAAGCAAGAGGCAGCCCAGCTCAAGATGGAAGCTTCCAAAAAGAGGATCAGAGACGTTGTTCACTCCTCCTCTTCTTCTCAAGTGGTCGCAAAGCAACATAAGTTTTGGCTTCCACCTCCTCCAGTGATCCGAGCTCCCTACAACAACAACAAGAATTCTGGTGGCCGTGGTTTCTCCCACCCACCCAACCCAAGCAACCAGTCAAAGAATCATTTTCAAGCTTCCAAGTCAAGTGGTCCTTATCACCGTCCTCTCTCAGAAGTGGTTTGCAACAAGTGCACTCAGAAGGGTCATTATGCTAACAAGTGCCCCAACCCAAGGCGCCTTCCGCCTCCTCCACCTGTCAGCACTGCTATTGTCAAGCACAATCCAAAGGTTGCAAGAGTGAATCTGATGAATGCAGCTCAAGCAGAGAATTCTTCAGATGTGATACTTGGTAACCTTCCAGTCAATCTTAAACCTGCTAAAGTTTTGTTTGATTCTGGTGCATCACATTCTTTCATGTCATATCCTTTTGCATTCAAGCACAATGTGGGCACACTAGCTTTACCAAGGGAGTTATCGATTACTTCTCCGGGAAAGCAAATGAATTCTAGATTGTATGCTCCGGATCTATCTATTCGCATGGGTGATTACCGCTTTCTGGCTTCTCCGGTTATTCTCGGCAATTCCGACATTGATCTTATTCTCGGGATGGATTGGCTTTCTCAGCATGATGCTCACATTGATTGTGCAAACAACAAGCATACTCATTCCAACAAAGACGTGATTATCTTCGCCTCTCGGGATAACACAATCAGGCTATTCTCTCTCAATGACAAGGGCGAGATTAATGCCATCTCTCAAATTCCGGTGGTCAATGAATACGAAGACGTTTTTCCTGAAGAGATTCTAGGCATGCCTCCGCATCGTCAAGTTGAATTTGTCATTGAACTCGAGCCAGGTACCGAGCCAGCATGTCGGCGTCTGTACAAGCTCTCCCCTGAAGAGTTGAAGGAGTTGAAGAAACAGCTTGATGAACAAGAGCGTATGGGTCTGATCAGGCCTAGCACGTCTCCTTGGGGCTGTGGTGTCTTATTTGTCAAGAAGAAGAATGGCACAGAGAGCCTTTGCGTTGATTACCGGCCATTGAACAAGAAGACAATAAAGAACAAGTATCCGCTCCCCAACATCAATGAATTGTTCGAGCAGCTCAAAGGAGCTAAAGTGTTCTCTAAGCTGGATCTCCGGATGGGTTATCACCAAATTCGCATTCGTGAAGAAGATATCCACAAGACTGCCTTCAGAACGAGCTACGGATCCTATGAGTAAACAGTCATGTCTTTTGGCCTCGCTAATGCTCCACCCACCTTCTCGAGAATGATGCACTACATTTTCAACCCCTACACCAACGAATTTGTGCTTGTGTATCTGGATGACATCTTGGTATTCTCCAAGAATGAAGAGGATCACGAAAAGCACCTCCGTCTGGTTCTCGACAGACTCCGTGAACATAAGTTCTATGCCAAGTTCACCAAGTGCGAATTCTGGCTCGATAAGGTCTTGTATCTGGGCCATATCATCTCCGCTGATGGTATTGCGGTCAACCCCGAGAAAGTTGAAGCGATTGTCAACTGGGAACCTCCTCAGAACGTCAAGCAACTCCGAAGCTTCCTTGGTCTTGCTAGCTATTGCAGAAGGTTCGTTGAGAACTTCTCCAAGATTGCCAAGCCTCTCTCCAACTTGCTGCAGAAGAATGTCAAGTACAACTGGTCTCCGGATTGTGATGTGGCATTCAAAACTCTCAAAGAAAAGCTCATCTCTGCTCCGGTTCTTACTCCTCCAGATGAGTCCAAGCCCTACGAAGTATTCTGTGATGCTTCTCTTCAAGGACTTGGTGTGTGCTAATGCAGGACAAGAAAATTGTGGCATACACTTCTCATCAATTGAAGCCAAGTGAGAAGAACTACCCCACACATGATCTCGATCTAGCAGCTGTGGTACACGCCTTGATCACGTGGAGACACCTTCTGTTGGGCAGAAAAGTCGACATCTTCACCGATCACAAGAGCTTGAAGTACATCTTCACACAGCCGAACCTGAACCTTCGCCAGACTCGTTGGGTTGAGATGATCCAAGAGTATGATCCAAGCATCGAATACACACCTGGCAAGGCCAATGTCATTGCAGATGCCTTGAGCAGAAAGGCATATTGCAACAGTCTCCTTATCAAGCCGTTCCAGCCTGAGCTTTGTGAAGCATTCAGGAAGCTCAACCTTCAAGTTGTTCCGCAAGGCTTTCTTGCAAATCTTCAAGTTGCTCCTACCTTGGAAGATCAGATCCGTGAGGCCCAACTCAGTGATGCTATGGTGCAAAAAGTGAAACATGGTATTACAAAGGGTACTCCCAAATACAAGTGCTATCGCGTTGATGAGAGAGATACCTTGTTCTTTGAGGACAGACTTGTGGTTCCCAAGGGTGATCTCTGGAAGGTCATAATGAACGAAGCACATGACTCCCTCCTTTCGATTCATCCTGGAAGTTCCAAGATGTACCATGACCTCAAGCAATCTTACTGGTGGACTCGCATGAAAAGGGAGATTTCCCAATTCGTGAATGAATGTGATGTCTACAGAAGAGTGAAGGCAGAGCATCAACGTCCAGCCGGTCTTCTCCAACCTCTTCCGATTCTCGAGTGGAAATTCGACCACATTGAAATGGATTTCGTCACTGGTTTTCCCAAGTCCAAGAAGGGGAATGATTCTATCTTTGTGGTGATCGACAAGCTTACCAAAGTAGCTCACTTCCTTCCAGTCAAAGAATCAATCAATGCAGCTCAACTGGCAGAGTTGTACACTTCCATTATTGTGTCCTTACATGGCATTCCTCAAGTTATCTCCTCAGACCGTGGAAGTTTGTTCACATCAAAGTTCTGGGACTCCTTTCAGTCTGCCATGGACACTATGATCCGTTTCAGCACTTCGTTTCACCCTCAGACTAGTGGTCGAGTCGAAAGAGTGAACCAGATCCTAGAAGACATGCTCAGAGCTTGTGTCATATCGTTTGCCGAGTTCTCTTACAACAACAGCTTCCAAGCAAGTGCCGGCAAAGCTCCGTTTGAAATCCTCTATGGCAGAAAGTGTCGTACACCTCTCAACTGGTCCGAGACTGGTGAACGTCAACTTCTTGGCAATGACTTGATCTCAAAAGCCGAAGAAATGTGCGAAGTCATACGTGAGAATCTCAAGGCTGCTCAGTCGCGTCAGAAAAGCTACTATGACGGCAAGCATCGTGATTTGGCCTTCAACATTGGTGATCATGTCTATCTCCGTGTTTCTCCTATGAAAGGCACCCAAAGATTTGGTATCAAAGGAAAGCTTGCTCCTAGATACGTGGGCCCTTTCAAGATACTTGGCAAAAGAGGCGATCTAGCTTATCAACTTGAGCTCCCTTCCAACTTCGCTAATGTTCATGATGTGTTTCATGTGTCTCAACTCCGCAAGTGCTTCAAGACACCTAAACGCACCATTCCGTTTGAGGAGATTGATCTTCAACAAGACCTGTCTTACCGAGAGCACCCCGTTGCTATTCTCGAAGAAACCGAGCGCAAGACCCGCAACAGGTCAATCAAGTTCTTGAAAGTTAAGTGGTCACACCATACCGACCGTGAAGCTACGTGGGAAAGAGAAGACCACCTTCGTTCCGAGTATCCTTCCTTCTTCCAGTCCTAGATCTCGGGACGAGATCTTTTCGTAGTAGAGGAGAGTTTGTAATGCCCCGGATGTAACACTTTCCCTATATGGCAATATATAAACTTTGGCTTCATCATTTCCGTTTCGGGTTCTCCTGTCTTTTTGGGTTTCTTCGTTTTGTCGTGTGCGTGTGTGCATTTCATCCATTTCATGTTGTCATGTGCATTGCATTGCATTGTGTTGTCACTTGCATCCGGTCCCACTCGTCTCTTCCCGTTGTCCGTTTCGAGTTCGACGCTCTCACGCGTGCCCGTGGCATTCCCGGGTCCTTCTGTCGTGTTTGGCCATGTAACATTTCCGGAATGGCGTGAGACTTGTCGTGTGTTGTTGTTTTGGTACGTGTAGGCCGCCTGTCAAGTTTCGTCACATTTGGAGTTCGTTTGATACTCCAACAGTTTACGAACTGGGCTAAAAGTACCTCCTCTTTGAGGCCCAAGACCCCCTCCACAACAGCCCACCAACCCAGCACGACCCTTCCCATCATCTCGGTCGTCGAATTGTGATCGCGTGGCCGAAAACCGCTCCCCATTTGGAGTCTCCTAGCTCCTTGTGCCTATAAAAACATCCACCCCTCCAATTTCGTCCAAAAACCCTAGTCTTCTTCCTCCTCCAGCCCCCGCCTCGAAATCCGGGCCGGGCGGACGTGTCCGACCCGGGCCGGACAGGTCCGCCGCGCTAGCCAACCGCCTCCGTCGCCGCGCGGGCCCGAAGGCACGTTCTCGGCCCGCCGCCGCCGCCTTTCAGGCCACATCCCGTCAACCCCCGCGCCCTTCGTCCCCGCCGCCTCCGGTGGCCGGGCCGCCGCCCCCTCCGCCGCTGGATCCCCGCCGCCGGCGAGCACAACCCGGCCGGCGAGCTCGCGCGCCGCCGCCCCTCGCTCCAGTCACCGCCGCCCTTGAGGATCCGCCGCCGCCCGAGCCCAAGCTCCCGCCGCCGACCGAGCCTCGGCCTCCTCCAGCCCCGCCGACCGCCGCCCGTCGTCCTCCGGCGCCGTCGCCGGCCGGAGCAGTGCCAGTAGCCGCGCCGCCGATCTCGATTCCGCCGGCGCTCGCGATCTGATAGAACCATCGATCCAGATCGGCCATCCCGATCTAGTGGGAACCCTAACGGGCCGCGAACCGGCGCCCGATCCGCACCCGCTCTGCTACCCGGGACCCGCTTCGCCCGTTGACCCGGCCCGCACCCGCGTTGACTCCGGAGGTTGACCCCGTTTCCCCTGTTTTTTTGCTAAGTCTTTAATTATTTTCATTGGCTGATGCATTTTTGTGATGATGATAACTTTTACTGTGCTTGTCCGATTTGTGCGTATGATATGTCAAAATGATCGTGGTGAGGTGTACTATGTTTTGTTCCATTGTGTCATGCATGTTTGAGTCCATCTAGATGTCTTAATCTTCATGACAAGAGTGCTACATGATATAAACTGCTGCTATTAGTTGTTTTCATGCCATGTTTGAGATGTGATAACTTGATGCATGTTTATCCAAATGAAGCAAATGATATGTCCAAATGTTCTTCATGAGATGCTCTACATGTTGATTGCTATAGCATGCATGTTAGAGTTCATATTGCCATGTTTATCCCTGTTGCAAAAGTGCATGTGGCTGTTAGGTTTTGTAACTTGAGGAGCTCGTTGCTATTGTTGTGTTTGTCCCCATGTCACATGCTCATATGTTTTAGATTCCCCATCATGTGTTCTTTGCTGTGGTGCAAACCACTTGCCATGATATGACTTGAGGTGACTTAAACATGCTCACAAACATGCCATGATAATGTTACTGTTTTAACACTTAGTGAAATTTCACTAAGTCTGGAATCTGTAATATCCTGATGCTATGTTTGCTTGATGTCCTAGGCAAATCCATGTTAGTTTTGGGGTGGCTATTGATCATTCCTTGTTGTATATGTTGATGTCTATCCATCCATGCCCTCACATGCTCATTTGGGTTGCTGTAGCATATTTAATTCTTGCTCCCAAGTTGCTATAAAATATTGCTGTCAGGTTTTTATTGTCATGATCAAAATGTTGTAGCTTGTTGCTATTGATCCATGCCTCCTATGTGATGTAGGGCGGAACCCTATGTGGCCGATCTTTCACGAAATGGAGGGGATCCCACGATGAACACGAAGAACACAAAGGGGAATCACGAGGGAAACACTCAAGAACAAGTCCAATCACACATCCACTAGACAATCAAACACACAAGATCACAAGATACATGAACAACAAAGGGAAAGATACAAGGTAAAGTTCATCTCCAAGAGGAGGTCTTGAATCCGTGAAGGATCTTCCCGTTAGGGGTCTTGAATCCAAGGTGGATCTTCTCCGTAGAGGGGCCGCGGTCTCTCTCGTGGAGTAGATCCGGGATGAATGAGCAAAGCTCTATCTCACATATGAGCTAAATCATTGCTAACCCTAGAAATGAGGTGGGGAAGGAGTATATATAGTCTTAGCCATGAAGGGGTAAGTGGGAGAGGATACATGGGCCTTTGGCCCGACTCTGCGTGCAGGCAGGCGCCGGATGTCCGGGCTGGGGGCCGGATGTCCGGCCGTTCATGGGAGGCCGGATGTCCGGGCACGGGCCGGATGTCCGGCCTGGCGGTGGCCATTCTTCGGGTGCTTCTGTTGCCCTTGCCGGATTTCCGGGGTGATGCCGGATGTCCGGCCTCTGTTGAAGCGTCGAATGTCCGGGCTGGTCGCCGGATGTCCGGCTGCTGATGTGCCAGCAGCTCCGTCTTCTTCCGTCGTCGCTTCCAAGCTTCCCTCGCGGATGGTGTAGGTGTTCCTCGGCGCATGCACTCCTCGTCGTCGTCCGTGAAGCTCCGACAATACATGCACACGAGTGGAGTGTCAAGTAGTATACCATCCTCGAAGGGGTCAAGTGAACACGTGTAAAGCAGATGATTCACCTTTATGTATGAGAAGTAGAGGTCGCACGTGTCACTTGCCAAACAGACTCTTGACATGGTGATGTCCATAGGATGCACCGTATCACTATGGAGATGCTCCAATGGAGTTGTTTGCTATAAGAGATGTCTACTTCATGTCCATGCTTCTTGTCACCATGTTTGAGTGCTGTAGAGTATATATTTCTTGCTCCAAAGTTGCTATGTGGCTGTTAGTTTCAGCTTTGCATTGTTTCTTGTTTCGGGTGTATCTTTTAGTCCGTTGCTCCGTTTTGAGCGTGCCCTACATGAAACTTGTGTGGTTTTGCATGTAGGTTCATAATATAATATTTTTAACATGTTTGGAGTATTTTTGCTTGATGTTTGGGTGCATTTTGTACCGTTGCCATGCTTATCTTGTTTTGATCATATCTTCTAGACCGTAGCTCCGTTTTAAACAAACTTTATATGAAACTTGACTAGATTTTCGTGTAGATCATCTTGGTGCATGTTAACTTGCTGTTTAACAACTTTATCTTAAGGTTTGTTCAGATCTGGACTAATTTCAAACTATGCATATGAGGACTTACCGGATTTGTCTTACGTAGTTTCCGGCCTCATTTAAACCTGCTGTTTCTTGTGTTGTTTCTCTGTGCTTCCTACCTTGCCTTGTTTTGCATCCTAAATAGACTTGTCTTGCATCCTACTTGCTTGAGTATATTGTCATGTTTCTTGTGTTGTTTCTCTGTGCATCCTATGTTGTCATGTTGTGCATCCTAAGTGCATCTACAGTGCTTCTTTAGTGCATCAGCCATGCATCCTGTAGTTTGCGCATTTCACCTTGTTTGATTTCGTGCCTCGTGTGTTCTTGTGTTGAGTAGAGCCGGAAGCCGGGACCGAGTACGAGAACGAGGTTACCACCGAGGTTGAGAACGAGGAGCCGTCTTACGATCCCATCGACGATTCGACATGCAAGATGGCATGACCCAGATATCATTACTATCTTTGCCTATTGCTAGAAGTCTCGCTCTTTAACTTATTGCCTCGATGCCCATGTTTGTTTGTTAGCCTCCTATTGTAACCATGAATTTGTCTAACCACCCTACCTATGCAAACCTTTGAGTGGCTACGTAGGCTTCGCTCAGCCCCTCTTATAGCATTGCTAGTTGCAGGAGAAGATTTGAAGATTCCGCTTCATGTTGAAGCTTGTTGGGATATCACACTATATAATTTCTTAAATGAAATCATCTATATATTGGTAATGGGTGGAAGGCTAAGCCTCTTTCTAGGTGATTTGTTCCACTCATGCCGCTTAGGAATCGTATTAACCGGTGTTATGTTCCTTAATTTTGCGTTCCTCACACGGTTGGGGTTATGGGACCCCCTCGATAAACCGCTTAGCGCTAAGTCTTTTCCAGCAAGTCCCAACATTGGTACTATTTGCATAACAACTAAAACTTGCATAGGGAGTAATTAACCCTCTTCTTAATCAACAACCCCGGGCCAGTGCTCCACATGAGTGTTGGTCCGAACTGGGCGTGCTGCGGGGCCACCTCGAGGAAACTCAAGGGCTGGTAAAAACCCATAGCTTGTCCCATCCGGTCGTGGCCTGAGACGAGATACACGCGGCTACTATTAGGGTGTCGGCACGCCGGGAGGATTTGCTGGATTAGCCTTACCTTGGCCGGAGTATCTTGATCACGGGATTCCGAGAATACTCGGGCCTTCCCACCTTGGAGTTGCAACTCCGCGGATCGTGGGCTTGTAATGGGCCAAGTTGGAACACCCCTGCAGGGTTTTGAACTTTCGAAAGTCGTGCCCGCGGTTATGTGGCAGATGGGAATTTGTTAATATCCAGTTGTAGAAAACTTGACACCATGTTCAGAACACACTACCAGCGTGAGTACCGTGACGGTCATTTTCCGAAAGGGGTTCGGGAAGTGAACACGGTGGGGTTATGATTGACGTGCTTAGATAGGATCACCTCATGATCACCTTGTCGTTCGTGGCACTTCTCTTCTCGCTCTTATTACGTAGGCTAGTGCTAGTGCAGCTGCAGCCTTTTATTTCTTTCTTCAGCCTTGTTCCACACCCAAGGCTTAGATAGTTCTGCTACCCGGGAACGGGATTGCTGAGTCCTCCGTGGCTCACAGATTCTACACCACACCAGATGCAGGTACCATGGTGAGCTACTCAGGTGACGGCACAGAGCTATACTGGGAGTACGATGAGGAACGTAGCCGTTACTATGTGCACTATCCCGATGATCAGTAGTGGTTTCTACTAGGGGCGATCCGAACATGTGGTTTTATGTATTTTGGTATCTTTCATTTGGATCTTCACCCGTAGTCGGGTTGTGATGTTATTTGGATGATGTTTGACTAGATAATGAATTGTGTGACGTGGCGAGTGTAAGCCAACTATCTCTTTTCCTTTTCATCCCTATTTTTACATGAGATGTGCAAAGAAACCGAACTTGAGATCATTCTAGAATGGGCTTATACCTTTAAGTCGTGCCACGACACATAGGAGGTATAGTCCCATCCTGGGCATTAAAGATCATGTCGATCTAGGGCAGCCCATAGCCGTCGCGCGTCTAGACGAGGTCCTTTTCGGGCGCGTGGGGTTTCGGGTGCTCAAAAGCGCCCGCTGGATTGCTTGCGTACTGCACTTCTGGACGGGTCTCCTTCGACACGAGCTGCGCTGCATCACCCTCGGCGTTGGAGGTACACGGTGACGTGTTCATGTGCGAACACACTTTTTGGCGACTCCGCTGGGGACGAAGCTTTGAACGGTCTCCAGTCTGTTCTTGCTACGAAGAGATCGTCATCTAGGGTTTGCAATCTACAAAAGTAATATGAATACTCAATTCACATATGTAGATGCAAATAATGCATATGTTGTTGCTAGATCATCTAATGAACATAATGTATCGGCTAGCCCTAGTTTTATCAATCATGCATCTAATTATGTGCAAGAGCCGATGCAACAAAATCTTCATGCTTTTACTTCATATAATTTTAGCAACATGCAACATATGTATTCCAACTCCCATACATCGGCAACCCCAGAAATATATATGCCGATGAACAACATGATGAGTTCGGTTAATCAAGTTGAAACACCACACATAGGAACTTCTGATAGTATGCAACAAAGTGTTTCACCTTTTTATTCAACGGCAACTAGCTTGTAATATGTTAATCCAAACATGCCGGTGGATAGAGGAATTGGCCGTGCTACTACTAGTTATCCGGCCAATTACTCTCAACCATCATATGCTACACCACATGCTACTAATGTTTTGGCACCATATGCAACTATAGGTATTCATAATTCGGCTTTGCACCTTCACGCTAATAGCCGAATAACTGAAAATTCTATAGGACCACATGTGTCTTCACCTAGTACCATAGCATACAATGTTTCCCCTGCACAATTATAGAATTGCGGCGACACCTCGTTACCGAAAGAGTCTAAAAGTGTTGGGGGGCAATTCTATCCAGATTGGGTCATTAAGAAAAATCTAACGTCTTTTTGGGACGAATGCAATGTTGTTCTAAATGAATTAATCAAAGAGGGAAACCTATTAATTCTGCTGCAATACAAGCTAGATTATGTCAAAAAGAGAAAGCATTGAGTGTGGATAGAATTATCAAAAAGAGTGGAGATTCGGATAACAAAGTTAATTCAGTTATTGAAAAGACCGAATCAAATATTACGTATGCTGAATCTATTCTAGAAAAAGAGGACGACAAGATGTTGGGGAGTTTTTCGAAAGAGGAACAAGATATCATACAAGTAACGCAACCATCATGCTCTCCCAACATATTTGAAGAGGTATGTCTAGTAAGTAATTTACCTATCTTCCTAATTGGGTGCAACTTTATTGTTGATTCTTCTATAAAAAATTCTCATAAATAATATTGAAAGACCAATGAAGAAGGGTAATTTACTTGTTAGCAACAAAAATGTTATAGAGCATATCGGTCAATCTATTGTGCCATTTATAAAGATCGATAGTGACTTATTATTGCAGCCAAAGTTTTCCCTATTGCTTTATCAAAATTTCGTATCTAATTGGGTAGCTTTGCTTGATTTATACTTGGCTTATGCATGGTCTCAATTGAGACATGTATGTTCTAGCTACATTGATTTCAGAAATTTAAAGACAAGGTTATACTCTGTTGAGAAAACCGGTGATAGCATAATTTCCTTTTTCGAAGACATCGGAAATAGAGTGCAAAACACAATGCATAGCTGAATGGGGTAATACAAAATATAAACCATTCATTTGCTTAACTCCAATGCCGTTCTCACAGCAAGATCGGCTAGAGAATATAAATTTTACCTTCAATTCAAGCATGTGTGATCAAATATTTGATTTGTTGATGAAAAATAATTACAAAAGAATTCTTGATCACCATGTCAAGCCATCAATTCTAGGACGAATGTATTGTAGGTTGCATCATTCGTTCAAGCATAATTTGGAGGATTGCAATACGTTTCGTCAAATAGTTAAATCGTCCATTGAAAAAGGACGATCAAAATTTGCTGAAACACTAAAAGATGATCAATCTATTCCGATTGGTCTTGATGGCAAAAAGTTTTTGAATCGGCTGCTTCAAGACGATTCCTTTAATGATGAGAAGGTCAAGACTGCAGGTGATGGGATCAAGCTTTCAAATAAGGAAGTTGTTCGAGAGCATGATGAAAATATTCTTGAGGGCGAAAATTCCGTCAAAGTTGCAATGAAGACGCCAAGTACTGGGGGGCAACAAGAAAATCTGAAGATTAATGCAAGCAAAGGCCGAGGTAAGCACAAAGGTAAAAAGTCGAAAGTCACTTTTGTGCAACTATTGGAAAAATATAAGAAGATAAGTGAGGAGAAAATTGCTTATCGGCCAAGTAAAAAGCATCAAGATCACCCCCTAAGCGCAAATCCAAGGATCGATATTGGCAAGAAGAGAATTTGAATACAACATATTCGTATCCATATTTTGGGCCGACAATGCCATGGATACCTCCCTATGCTCATGTAAATCCATATCCATCTTGGGACAGGTATGATATAGGAGCACATTCTCCATCTTATTTTAGACCATCTCACCAATATTATGCAGCTCTGAGAAGATATACATTTGAACAATCACATGTCAAAGACCGTTTCAATTATAAGGAGTCGGTCCAGAGCTCAAGGAAGAAGAAAGAGGTGGTTGAGAAAGTCTACCGCGTCAAAAGAGATGGTCGTAAGAATGCCACTTCAGATATGATCTCAAATGAAAAAGTGCCAATTAAATTGTTCACATTGGCTACAAAAGGCAACAAGGCAAGTCAATCAAATGCTAAATCTGAAGAGAAGAAGTTGAGAGTGCACAAGGTAAAACAAGAATTGCCATTACTTCAGACAAAATTGCAGCCGGGGTGCCCACTTGGCTTATCGTATTGGCAAAAGAACAAGTTTCAAAAGCTTAGTGCACAAGAACTTCAAAAGAGAAACATGGCATGGGTTCCCAAAGGAAATATTCAAAATAAGACTTATGTGCAAGCTTCCTTTACAAGGAGTACGGCAAAGGTGAAGAGGAAAAAGAGTAAAAACTATGAAGGACAAAGTCGAGGTTTCAACATCTTCGGTCCACACATTCTCCATTTTCTTCAATAATGTCGTTGATGCCTATGCCGTGGAATTTGTCATCAGGTATGATTGGTTACCCTCAATGGGCTTATTTTAATCCATGGATGCAATATAATTTCTTACGACATGAAAGGGTATTACCAAATCATCATATGTTTGATTAGCTTCACTTCTATTGCTAATCTAAATGGCTGATATATACTAATCGCCCTAAGCACGTACAAATGGCCGATGAAGTGTTGACATCGTCCTTAGAAAGAGCATTGTGCAAGTTATTTTTCGGGACGCAAGCTTTGCCGAAAAACAGGGGGGCATGTGTTGACACCAGATTTTGGCATGGTCGAAAACATAATTAAGAAGGCCTCAAATGGAAAAGTGCTCAAAGTGAGAAAGTTCAGTATCGTAAAAAGGAGAAACTTATTGGGTCATAGCCATCCAGTCTCATCTCTAAGACCGAAATTGTGTTCGAAGTACTGAGATTTTGTATTCAGAAAACTAATCGGCTGATTACGCACCCAAGACGGACTCATATGGTGATGAGGACATGACTACCTTGGATACGACCAAAAATATTGCATACATGTATATTTGTGAGGTGATTTCTAATGCAAACTATGCAACAATTTATTTATGTCATCCAGGACAAAAATACATCACAGACTTTTGTGCCATGTCTAATTCCAGGTTTATGGGACATTTGTACAATCCACATATGAAGATAAGGGAAAAAGAGAAGTTTAGCTGCTGTTCAAAAAGTCTCTCACGTCACTTTTGGGCCAAGAGAAGATAAATTCCAAGTCTCTCACGTTCTGCATCCAGATTCGGACTGCACAGACATACCTGACTCAAAACAGCAAGAACTCCGAATTGGGTGTTTCTTTTTTTGTTGGAAACTAGATTTCGTACACTTTCCAACCCAATTGGATTCACCTTCAAATTCGTGTGGAACGTTGAGATATCGACGAAACAATCTGACGCATCAGCAGAATCCGAGTCAAACTACAAGTCCAAAGGTATTGCATCACCTCCACTTGGGCCCATGAGCCTTGTACGACCTAGGGTTAGTTTTAGGCTGACTTGGGACGTCCTTCCACCTCCTTGGCCGCCACCCCTTGCTCCTATATAAGTAGATCCATCTACTAGCTTTTTCTTTGGGTTTTGTTTAGATTAAAGTTCGCCATAGCTGCAACTTCGCGTACTTCGTTTGTGTTCAATGACCAGACAAAGACGTCATAGAACCCCACTTGATCAATAAAGCTTTCCTCTTAAATTCGCAATATCCATATTGCAATCTCAGTTTCTTGCTTGTTCTTTGTTTGCCTGCAGGAAATAGACCTTGGTGGTCAGGTTGATTGTGCTCCGGCGTGGTCAATAACCTCTCGGAGTTGGTTGAGCGATTGCTAAGGCGCGACGTCCTCGCACGTTCGTAGTCGGATCGTCAAAGTCGTCTCCACCAACTCGATAGTTATCATCTCATCGAAAGATCGGGCCCCTCGCCTCTATCAAGTGGTTCTATCAAGTGGTATCAGTTTTCAGGTTGCTCAGTGAGAATTTCTAGTTATTCCTAGATTCGATTTATTTTCTTACCTATTGTCCAAGAAAAAGTCCAAAAATTTTTAGATCTATTCATCCTTTGTCCAAGCCAGTCTGAGCCTTTGCAATTTTCTTTTCAGTGTTTGCATTATTGAATTATCGGTTGCATCGTCGTGTCGAGTTGCTGGTCTTAGTGTCTAGTTCGTTAGAGTTTCGAGTTATGTTCACATTAGTCACGTCGTCGCTGCATTGTTATCCCTTCCGCTATCCACCACCTCATCCATCAATTTCCACCTCGTGCAACCCATCGTTCATTGTCACAATCATAGTTGAACTCGTTCGCATCTTTGCTTGATCCAATCTGCATCTTATCTAGTTTGTCTTGGAAAGAGGGAGAAAGAAAAAAAAGACAGAGAAAAAAAAGTAAAAAAAAAAGAGGAGAGAAAGAAAAAAAAAGTGTGAGAAAAAAGAAAAAGAAAAAAAGGAAAAGAAAGTTGGAGAGAGTGTTGTTGTATATTCTGCTTGGCAGTTGTTTTCATCATTATCTTTACTGTCGTTGTGATCTTCACTTATATCTTGCTGTCCAGAGCTAATTCGTATCCTTTATTGATGCTAGTTGTGCTACACTGTGACATCATTAGTGTTGTAGGCTCGCGTCTCTAGTCCTGTCTAGCCTAGGACCAGCACAGTACCGTCGTTGAGCGTTTATTCAACATTGCATCTCTGAATAGATTATTGCTAATCTTTTGCTACCATATATAGCCAACCCAACTCCACATATTTCTACACCGTGCATATTTACGTTCACCTGGCAATCGCTTTACTCAATCTTTGGAGTTATTTGACACCACTGGTTGCCTATCACCACCTGTTGCATGGTAAGAACTTGTAAGATATTGATATTTGCTTTACTGTGAGCGCTTTACCACCACATCCTAGTAGTTCATAGGAACATTATTCTCGAATTTTGTTTCTTGTTTCTACTAATCATGACAGGTACCGGAGACAGAAGTTCTTGGACGACGGATACATCTTCACCATCACGAGACGTGGGACAACACACACAAGCACATGGTCAGGTTATTTCTTTACCGTCATTTGAGGGTAGATTTAATCCTGGTATTTATCTAGCTTGGGAGCTTGAAGTAGAAAAAGTTTTTAGTCACCATCATTTTTCTAAACTTGAGAGAGTACGAGCTGCCACTAGAGTATTTACTGGTTTTGCTTCTGTTTGGTGGAGTGTGCATTGTAAGAAAAATATTGATAACCAACCGACAATTTGGAAAGATTTGAAGGCTGTAATGAGAAAACATTTTTTTCCTCCTTACTATCGCCATGAATTGCTTCGCAAATTGGAACAATTAAAACAAGGCAGTAACACTGTTCATGCTTACTACCAAGAGTTCAAATCTTATATGCATCATTGTGAAATAGAAGAATATGAGGATGATACAATGAATAGATTTTTTGGTGCTTTAAACCATGATATTCGCGCAAGATTACAGTATATTCCTCGTTGCATTACTGGTATGTATGTTCGTGCTTGTACCTTTGAGAGACAAATACATGAGGATGCATTGTGTGACTACAACAACTACTATTCCAGTTCATGATCACCACCACTGGTTGGTTCCTCCACCATTGCACCTACTAGAGCAGCCACACCTCTGATTGTGAGTGTGACATCATCTAAAGTGTATGATACATTTTTATCGTCCGTACCTACATCAGCTACATCTTTGCAACAAGGTAACAGTAAAATCAATGATGATATAACTTCACATGAGGATGATGCATATCTAGTTAACTTGAATACATCATGTATTGAATTACCTGTTGATTTGAGCACACCACCTAGTTTAGATAATCATGTTACTGTCATGAATGCATCATGTGATTAAGCAACTGAAATACCAACAATTCTGAGTGCAGCCATTGAATTAACTGTTGATGCAAAAGAATCATGTGAATCGGTGAATAAATCAGATTTGGATAAAATACATTTGAAAATAGTTGTGCCAATGTTTAATCATTTTGATATGACCTCTAATCTTGGTGACGATTTTATGTCAAATGACTTATTGCATGTTTGCTTATTTAAGCATGTTGTAGCCTGTGAATTTCATGCAAGTAAGGTTTATTCACCAATGTTGGGATGGTTTAATGATGAACATTGTCAGTATTTTGATATGAATAAGAGCTTCACTTATTTGTGTAAATTGAGTTGCAATATTTTCATGCCTTCTACTTCTTGTGATAATATTTTGGCTTTATATTTTATGAACTATGAAAGTTACTCATCTATACATGTGTCATATGTGCGAAAATTAAGGGAAGTAAAAATGGATGACATATACATATATAACATGTACACCTTGTCTATTTTCTTACCCACATTTCAGATTAAGCAACGCTGAGGACGGCTTTATTTTCAAGAAAGGGAGGATGATGAGGACATGACTACCTTGGATACGACCAAAAATATTGCATACATGTATATTTGTGAGGTGATTTCTAATGCAAACTATGCAACAATTTATTTATGTCATCCAGGACAAAAATACTTCACAGACTTTTGTGCCATGTCTAATTCCAGGTGTATGGGACATTTGTACAATCCATATATGAAGATAAGGGAAAAAAGAGAAGTTTAGGTGTTGTTCAAAAAGTTCTCTCACGTCACTTTTGGGCCAAGAGAAGATAGAGTCCAAGTCTCTCACGTTCTGCATCTAGAGTCGGACTACACAGACATACCTGACTCAAAACGGCAAGAACTCCTTCATACAGACTCCGAATTGGGTGTTTCTTTTTTTGTTGGAAACTAGATTTCGTACACTTTCGAACCCAATTGGATTCACCTTCAAATTCGTCCGGAGCGTTGAGATATCGATGAAACAATCTGACGTAGTAGCAGAATCCGAGTCAAACTACAAGTCCAAAGGTGTTACATCATCTCCACTTGGGCCCATGAGCCTTGTACGACCTAGGGTTAGTTTTAGGCTGCCTTGGGACGTCCTTCCACCTCCTTGGCCGCCACCCCTTGCTCCTATATAAGTAGATCCATCTAGTAGCTTTTTCTTTGGGTTTTGTTTAGATTAAAGTTCGCCATAGCTGCAACTTCGCGTACTTCATTTGTGTTCAACGACCAGACAAAGACGTCATAGAACCCCACTTGATCAATAAAGCTTTCCTCTTAAATTCGCAATATCCAGATTGCAATCTCAGTTTCTTGCTTGTTCTTTGTTTGCCTGCAGGAAACAGACCTTCGTGGTCAGGTTGATCATGCTCCGGCGTGGTCAATAACCTCTCGGAGTTGGTTTAGCGATTTCTAAGTCGCGATGTCCTCGCACGTTCGTAGTCGGATTGTCAAAGTCGTCTCCACCAAATCGATAGTTATCATCTCATCGAAAGATCGGGCCCCTCACCTCTATCATATGGAATAACTTTCTACATGAATTGTCTTCGCCTCATCGAAACAGTTGATTTTGATATAAAAATAGTCCCAAACCAAGCTCATATGCAAAAGTTAGAGCCATCCGAATGTAACCCTGTCACGAGCCAAAAGTGGTGCGCCCCATCAGCCACGTGTCTGGTGGGTAGCGCGAATAACAGTCTGTTTCGTGCGAGCGATTTGATCCTAAAAGTGACCCAAATCGAAAAACGAAGGCATACGAGGAGGAATGTGCAAGCAACAACTCGGACATGGTGCAAACACGAGCATCTCAAACATCACACATAAATTTGTTCACGGGTCATCGTCTTGGTGGTTATACCTTCGAAGCGTGCATTTGGAGCGGTTCGAGTTCGTAGTGGAAGTAGTCGTTCACGGGGCGAAGGTAGTGGAAGTAGTGGTACACGGCGACGGTAGTGGTACATCTCGTAGGGGAACTTGGGCATAGTTACACATTCATAGATGTTCGGGTCATCGACAGAGGTACTTGACGCAATCCACACAAACGGTGCTTGTTCAGGCATCGGTCTTGACAAGGTGTACTTCGCGAGTTACCCGGTCGCGGTAGTCCTCGAACTTGAGGCTTCGTGCTCGGAGATGGTCTTATCCTTGGCAGTGATTCGAAAAGGGGACTTGCGAAGATAACCCGTAGGCATGCTGGGGTCGAAGGGTGTGGGTGTTCTGCTCGCAAGGAACAAAACATGGAGGCGGCTGCGGCGGTTGTGACCAAGCAAGGCTAAAGTGGCCATGGCGGAGCTCCTACTGACAAGCAGAGAGAGCGAGTTGAGGGAACGAGGAAGGTGGAGGTAGAAGGAAGGGACGGGGTGGCATTGTGCGTATTTGGGGCGGGGACTATGGCCTCCGGTGGCGCGATGAATGAACAAGGACGCCGGGGTCCGGCCGCAAGCTCGTAGGTGAGCTCGGGAGGTTGAGGTGGCGCGCAAGAGCCTCATGCTCGAGGTCGATGCAGAGGGGAGGCACACTAGGCAGCGACCCGCTGGCTCGAGTGGGCACGCGACTATGGCGAGGAGGTGGCGACGCTCGCCGATGAAGGCGGGCGCGGGTTCGGCCCCGTTGCGGGACGGCCGTGGCGCTCCGGTGCATGGAGGATTGGCGACGGGGAGGGAATGGCTTCGGCGATTGGCTACGCTGGCATGGCGGGTAGGGATGGCGAGGTCGAGGCTGCGGGGAGGCGACGAGGAGTCTTAGGCGCGGCAGGGACAGCGGTGCTGGCGAGCGGGATCGAGCAAGGGGCTCTCGCTCCTCTTTGGCAGCGCGAGAAGGGGAAGGAGGGAGAGGCCAGGGGGATCGAGAGGAGGTCGGTCGGTTAGGGTTAAGGGTTGGAAGGGTGCGGCTAGGCCTTGGGCCATGGGCCTAGGAGCAGATGGGCCGGCGCGGTAGAGGGCTAGCTGGGCTCTCTCCCTCCCTCATATTCTCTAGCAGAAAAGAATTAGAGAGAAGAAAAAGAAAGAGAGGGTCAGGGAAAGAATTTGCACACTAGGTTAATTTCTCTTGGACATGCAAAATGTGACTATTCCAAGAAAAATAGGAGTTTGCAACAATGCAAGATTTAAATTCAAACTCCTTTGAATTTAATTCAAAAGAGTGTCACAAGGAAGTGGGTAATTCGTAGGTCCAAAAATGTTGAAAATTTAGGAGGAGCCTCGATAAAATATGTAAGAAGCTTTGGCAAAGCTTGAGGCAAGGAATTAACATAGAAAATGCATGAAACTTAAATTGTAAGTTTGTTATGGTTTATTCCTAAAGAATGAAATATTTATCATAGCTCCCTAAATAATATTGGGAGACTTTGTATATGTTATAAAGAGAAATCACCATTGTGAATATCCCTCGATTTAAATGGACCAAAGATACATACGATTTATTTAGTTGAGTTGCAAATATTTAATGAGATGAATCATGATGACATGATGCAATGCAAAATAAATAGAGCAAGCAAAATAAAACACACGTATCAATCCGACTACAAATATGCATGACGTTGCGCCTTAGCAATCGCTAAACCAATCTCCTAGGGTTAGCGATGATTCTAGAAGCACGATCAGCCTGACCACGAAGGTCTATTTCTGCATGCAATCGAAGAACAAGCAAGAATATGATAAATCAATCTGAATATTGCAAATATGTATGAAGTATTGATAAAGGTGGGGATCCGTAAGCGGTCTTGGTCTGGTCGTTGGACACAAACGAAGTACACAAAGTTGAAATGGCTAACTTTTAACTAAACAAATCCTCCGAAAAAAGCTACTAGATGGGTCTACTTATGTAGGTGTAAGGGGTGGCAGCCAAGGAGGTGGGAGGACGTCCCAAGGCAGCCTAAAACTAACCATATGTGGTACAAGGCTCAGGGCCCCAAGCGGAGGTGATGCAACACCATTGGACTTGTTTGACTCGGATTCTGCTGCAGCGTCACATTGTTTCGTCGATATCACAATGCTTCAGATGAATTTGATGGTGAATCTAATTGGGCTGGAAAGAGCACGAAATCTACTTTTCAGCAAAGAAATAATCACCCAATTCGGAGTCCGTATAAAGGAGTTCTTGTGAACGACCTCAACTATGATTATGACAATGAACGGTGTGTAGCATGTGGTATCAGTTTTCAGGTTGCTCGTTGATAATTTCTAGTTTTCCATAGATTAGATTTATTTTCTTGCGTATTGTCCCAGAAAAAGCCACAAAAAAGCTAGATATGTTCATCCTTTGTCCAAGCCAGTCTGAGCCTTTGCAATTTTGTTTTCATTGTCTGCATTATTGAATTATCGGTTGCATCGTCCAAAGAAACATGCATCATGTAGAGCAATAAAAACAACATGTAAATGTTCCAAATGTTCCTCCAAAGATCTGCTATAAATCAATGTATCATCAAAGTAAACTACCACAAATCTTCCAATGAAAGCATGCAAAACTTCATTCATGAATCTCATGAAAGTACTAGGTGTGTTAGTTAGCCCAAAAGGCATGACTAACCACTCATATAATCCAAACTTAATTTTAAATGTTGTTTTCCATTCATCTCCCAATTTCATATGAATTTGATGGTATCCGCTACGCAAATCAACTTTGGAGAAAATAGTAGAGCCACTTAATTCATCAAGCATATCGTTCAGCCTAGGAATAGGATGACGATAATGAATAGTAACATTATTAATGCCTCTACAATCAATACACATACGCGATGTACCATCCTTTTTTGGCACTAGAATAATAGGAACAACACAAGGACTAAGGGATTCGCGTATATAACTTTTGTCGAGTAGCTCCCGTACTTGACGCATAATCTCCTTCGTCTCCTCTGGATTGATACGGTATGGTGCACAGTTGGGTAGCGATGCACCGGGAATTAAGGCAATCTGATGCTCAATCCCTCGAATAGGTGGTAAACCCGGTGGCACGTCTTGTGGAAAGACATCCGCGAACTCCCGCAAAATGTTAGTGACAGCAGAAGGCAAAGAGGAAGGCATGCCCTCGAATGAAAATAATGCCTCTTTGCACACAAAAGCATAGCAAACAGATTTGCTGAAATCTAGATCATCAATATCAGATTTGGTGGCAAGTAAACATCCACTTTTTAATTTAATTTCAGATGCAACATGAGATGATAGTGTGTTATTAGGCCTCATTTGTTGCTCAAATTGTTTTTCCACAATATGATTTTCTGTCAGGCCCAAGATGCGATTCTATCCCGATCACGTGATACACCTCGTGATTGGGCACAATCGCATTTCGGGCGCTTAGCAAGATGGATATCATTACATTGTACCATTACATACATACATGGGGGATACACCAATTCATACAAGGCACATGAATACAACAACATCAATACAAGGCATCCGACTACGGATGCAAACTTGAAAAGCACAACGACATCCATCTGCTATCCCAGGCTGCCGACCAGGAACCTAACCCAAGACTGACGAAGAAGAAGAAGAAAGAACTCCAATAAAAGGAAACATCGCTCTCACGTCAAGTCATCGGAAACCTACACCTGCAACTGTTGTTGTAGTATCTGTGAGCCATGAGGACTCAGCAATCCCATAACCATGGGTATCAAGACTAGCAAAGCTTAATGGGTAAGGAGAGATTAAGTGGTGAGGTTGCAGCAGTGGCTAAGCATATGTATGGTGGCTAACTTATGAGTACAAGAATAAGATGAGCAGCTACGCAAACGGTCGCAACTAGTAATGATCGCTAAAGATCCTGAACTACCTACGAGTCAAACATAACCCCACCGTGTTCTCTTCTCAAAGTGAAAAGAGACGGTCACGGTTACTCACGCGGTTCGTGTGTTTTACTTTAGATCCTCTGTCAAGTTTTCTACAACTGGACATTAACAAATTCCAATCTGCCACATAACTACGGGCACGGCTTTCGAAAGATTATAACCCTGCAGGGGTGTCCCAACTTAGCCCATCACAAGCTCTCACGATCAGCAGAGATAATAATAATATTACCCCTTATCTTAGGGAAGGCCCGATCAGACTCGAAATTCCCGGTGCACAAGACATTTCGACAATGGTAAAACAAGTCCAGCAAGACCTCCCGGCGTGCCGACACCCTGATAGTAGCCGCGCGTATCACGCCTCAGGCCACGACCGGATGAGCGAAGCGTACGGGGATTAGATACCCCAAGTTGCCAAGGGGCGGACCCACAAAGTGCTCTATTTGGGACCAACACCATCAGCACTGGCCCCCCCTATTATGTAGAAAGAATCCTTGGAGACGCGACCCCTATGCAATTTAATTAATTAATTAAGTTATTATTATGTTGCAAATTAAAACCAATGTTGGGCCTTGCTGGAGGAGTTTTATTCAGAGACGAACTGTCAAGGGGTCCCCATATGCCCAACCGCGTTGGGAACGCAAAATCAATGAACATAACGCTGATTTATCGGCTCCTAAGGTGGCATGAGTGGAACAAAGCACCGAGCAAAAGGCCAAGCCTTCCACCCATTACCAAGTATATAGGTGTGTTAATATATATAAGATATATTGTGATATTCCAACAACTAGTTCCGAGATGGAACAATCTTCATCTTCACCTGCAACTAACGACGCTATAAGAGGGGCTGAGCGAGTGGGTAACATAGCCAAACAACGGTTTGCTGGGAAGGTGACAAAGGTTAGAGGTTTCGTGGCAACAAGGAGAGAGGCTGACAATAAATGATGGGTAGCGCGACATATAACGATAGCATCGAGACAACTAACATGGCAATGATAGTAAAGGTATCCAAGGTGATGGTCATCTTGCCATAGACCCCGCAAGGAAGAAGAATGAGTCCATGAAGAAGACGAAGAAGAAGCCACGAAGACAAACCACGTGTAGCCGAACGAATCCTCATGATCGCAACGGAAAAGAACTAACAAGAAGAAAGCACACAACATGGTGAACACACCACTCAAGATCATGACAAGATGCTCAACCAAGTATGGGGCAAGACAAGTCTATATGCTGCAATTCATGGCAAGGTATGAAGCACACAAGAACAACACAAACCAACAAGTTTAAATGCGGCCAGAAACAACATATGACCATTCCGGTAAGTCCTCATATGCACATTTCGAAATTGGTCCAGATCTGAACAGACCGTAAGTTCGAGTTGTTAAACAACAAGTTAACATGCCCCATGATGATCTACTCGAAATTCTAGTCAAGTTACATATGAAGTTTGTTTAATTCGGAGCTACGGCCTAGAAGATATGAGCAAAACAAGACAAGCATGTCAAATATGCAAGGTGCAACCAAACAACAAGCAAACACACTCCAAACATGAAAACAACATGCTGTTATGCATCTACATGCAAAAACACACAAGTTTCATATAGGACACGATCAAAACGGAGCAATGGTTCAAAGCATACACATGAAACAAGATATAACAACAAGCTGTCCAAAAACAGCAACATAGCAACTTTGGAGCAAGGTATAATTATGCTACAGCACCCAAACATGATAACAAGAGGCATGGATGTGAAATAGACATGATACTTAACAAGCATGAACTTAGATCACACCCAAAAACTTGCTGGAACACAATTAAACAAGCATGACAAGATTCAATAAGTTTACAGATTTCTCGGACTTAGCCAAAATCTGGGAAGGCAAAACATCATCACGATGCTGCCTTCGGAGGCACAAAACAACAAGCAAATCAACTCTCCTAAGTATATAAAGATCATGGACATGTAATAGACATAGCATACATCAAACAACTCCATTGGAACAACTCCATAGGAGGCATGGATCAATAACAACAAGCTTCACCAAATTGATCGTGCTGATAATAGTCTGACAGGTAAATTTATAGCAACTTGAGAGCAAGAAATAAATAAGCTACAGTAGTCTATACATGCAAACAAGGGCATGGATGGATAGATCATAACATGTACAACAAGACATGATCATTTGACATACTAAAACAATCTTGGATTTGAGTGGGGCATCAAACAAACATGGCATCAGGTTTAACAGTTTCAGACTTAGCAGTTTTTAACAAGTCCTAGAAAACAACAACAGTGAGTAGGCTACTTTACAAGCTTGTTGCAAACACCTAAGGCATAACATGAAAAGTGGATTGCACCACAGCAAAGATGGCATGATTGTGCTTCTAAAACATATTGACATGTGGCATAAAAGACAAACACACCAATAGCTATGAGCAAGACAAAATATCATCTCATAATAAGTTTCAGCACTTAACAGTCACATGCACTTTTGCAACAGAGTTTAACATGGCAATATGGCACTTAACATGAATGCTACAGCAACCATCGTGTAGAGCACTTCACAATGAACATTTTGACATATCACACACTCCGTTTGGACCAACATGCACAAAGTTACCATCACCACAAGCATGCAACAAAATTACAGTTATCAGCACTTTTAAACATATAGCACTCTTGCAACGATGATTAGGGCATCAAGATGAACTCAAACAAGCATGCCACTGTGGTACAAACTGAAGAGCATTTCACAACGAACATTTTGACATATTATATGCTCCAAACGGAGCCACGTGCACAAAGTTATTAACCACACAAGAATGCATCATGCTGATAGTTTCTGGGTACTTAGCCAAATTTTAGAAGAAGAAAGAAAAAACAGAACGCGCGCAAGAAACTAAAACACGCCTGGGGCAGGTTTTACTAGGTGGATGCTCACCTCATGGCACTACAACAGGACCCCTCCTACAGCAACGCTTTTTTCCGTATCTAGGAGTCCATATATGCGCTGCTAGTGTCTTTACCAACGGTTTTGGATGCGTAGCCTTATCCAGTGTTGCTAGCGCACAATGCAACACTTGTGCATCCGTTGGTAAAAGGGACAGTTGCAAGAGTACAACGCATAAAAGTGACTTCTACTACACTTTTATACGTTGGTGCTGCTTGCCATAGAGAACTTGCAACATTTCATGTGCTGGTACATATATTATGTGATTATTATTATTATTATTATTATTATTATTATTATTATTATTATTATTATATATCGCCACCAATTAAATTAATGCTCCACATATAGGAAAAGGATAATATACTCATAGAGAAAGAAATCATATATTGGACAAAACTGTTGTATTACAATAGTGGATATTACAGGAGGAACATCATCCAAATATGCTGCATAACCTAAATATTTTCTTCACAACGAAACTTCAACTGAAAGAATCCATTAACATCCCTACAACTTAACTAAAACTTAACCGAGGAAAATCATATCAGCAGCGTCCCTACAACTTAACTAGAACCAAAAACATCCTGAGCATCACCATGACCTGGAACATCATCTTTGCAGAATACTTGCCACGCACCCATGTAATCATCCATATATCTTTTGAATCTACAAAGAAAATAACAAATAAATTGTTAACACACAATGCATTGACATGATGCAAGTAGTGATAGAGCTAAGATATTAGACACATACAAAGGTTGAAGGCATACAAACAGTAAAAATAGTAAGTCGTAGCAGCAAAGTGTCTACATATACTGTCCACTTAGATGTCTTGTTGTTTAGCCAGTTAGCGTTAACAAAACACTTTAAAAAGGAGGTTTGATAGTGGGGGCTACACTTGTGCAAATGAGAAAAGTACGCACTACCGCCCAGATGTTCGAAGTTACATGACATTTATCATAATTTGCAAAATAAATATGTATCTAGAAAACCACTATTATTTAAACCTTCAAGTGGCTATTTTCTAAAGGTGTGGATTACATTAACAGTATTTTCTCGAACCGTCAATTGCAATTGCAACAATAACTTATTCAGGTTTCTATATTGAGATTTTATGGAAAAAAATTATCATGGATTGTCCTGATATATATATGTATCCAGGGTGTTAGCAAAACTTAATAATCAGGAAAGTTGTACTATTTGAACAACATATGGCAGTATTAGCAAATAATGTACAAGTAATACAAAATAAAAACATATACATGATCAGAGCATCGACTTGACGATATATGATGGTGTAGATTTTCTACAGTTATATATTTACCAAGACGACATATATGCGAGAAAATCTATTATATATCTCCAAGCAATCTCCAAGCATGCATATATTACTGGCCATAACATCTTAATTAATAAATTGTTGAGCTAATCAAAGGAATGAATATTTAGATCACCTATTGTCAAATATTTATTGCATAAGTACGATATCAAGCTCAAACTAAATTCTAGAAAATACGTTAGCAAGAAACCATAAAGTACCTACCTTCTCGTTGAAAGGTATCAAATTCCGTTAGTAAATGCTGATCTATCCACCTTCACATTATACACTACATGTAGCAATACAGAAAGGATTAGTAACTGCACTAGTATTAGTTTACTCAAGGAAGGGCTTCTCCATTATATCATCACAACAAACAATGAGAAACATAGGGAGGGAGCCTAGCAGGCTGATACATACATTGTTTTTATCTTTTGATGCAATGCCTTTTTCAATTAACGTTGCATCTATGATTTTAGGCTGATGCCGATGTGTACAAATTTCAGGTTAGGCTCATACATTACCAACGACCATTAGAAAGGAAGGAATCATCCATTGCATTAAATTACAAGGGGAAAAGAAGGCAAATGACCTAAGAATGTAGTGATGTGAACCATGTTCCAGCAATACGCACAAAAAATGCCGACATATGCATCTCCTCAAGCCATGGTACACCATGGCCTTTCTCTGTTTTGGAGCTCATTGGGAACCGATCAATAAATGTACGCGCAATCTGAGGCATGAATTAAATTTCAACAGAACAATTACTTGCCTATGTGAGTAAACAAATTAGTTACAAATCTCAGGAAATTATTTGCAATCAAATGAGGGGTATCTATCAAACAAATTAAAATAGAATTGATCAGTATATTACTTGGTAGCATTAGTTAGATCCATCCGCACCTTACTGCCACCATGCTTGTGAACAACATATGAGTTTTATGCCTTCAGGACCACATCCAAGCCTCATAGCGCTGCATCAAACTACAGTTCTCACAGATTATTTCATATATACAATAGCTTGTAGGAAGTGGAGATGCGGCAACATGTGTCGAGGCATCATGAGGATAGAGGCAGCAAAAGGGTCAGGCAATACCATGAAAACGAAGCTGTAGGCTACACTTTCTTACTAGGGCCTTCGTCTCAAATTGCAGGAGCACAACATAAAAATTCGCCAAAACCAAAACCAACTGCCTTCTTGCTCATTGGATACCTGCAGTAAGTCTTCCCTACTTCCCTGAATCTATGGCTGGTAGGGGTTAATCTTCAGTTCAACTGAAGCATCAATTAACACGGACAACAAAATCAAATTGACCACAAGTAGCAGGCACTTGGGCCCAAACAGTGGCAGATCCTAACACAACCAGAACAATAATGGCTCCTGATGTGCCACGAACTAGATCAGAGAGGAGTGGACCGTCTCACCTAAAGCCAGGGGAGGAAGCTCCATGCCTGCTTCATCCCGAGCAGCAGCAAGTCTGTCCACTGACCGTTCCTCCCTGCAGGTCTATAGGAGAAGAGAAGAGGTTATAGAAAGAGGGAGAAAGAGGACGAAGCCAGGGGAGGGGGTGCACTCACCAGATGAGAGGATAACGACACGGCCACTAGCGCCGTCGCGGATGCTCGAAACCCTAGCTATGGAGGAGGGTCATGGGTGCGCTTTGGTGGCCTCGAGCACCAGATTTAGCCGGATGGGACGGTGCCGCGGTGTGAGGGGACCACGGGTTGTGCTGCACGGTGGTGGGATTCGCCGGACGTCCCCTGAATCAGCCGCCGCGGGTGGGGCAGCAAGGAGCCGCATGAAAAGAGAGATGGGACGCAAGAGACATGGGTGGGTGGGGGATGCTATGGATCCGGCAGCCGTCGGAGCTGCGGGGTGGGAGAAGAGGAGGTGGAGGGCGGACGGCGAGGTGGTCGAAGAAGGAAGCGGAGGTGGTGGGTGGCGGCGAGGTGGGAGATGAGATAGAAGGGGAATCGGGAGCTCTGTTTCCCTCTTTTTTTTCATATGTACAGGGAAGTAAACAGGTAAAGGATACCGTGACCTGCAACTGTGCAACGTATATGATGCACCGCTTGTATGCGTATCTACAGTCATTTTTACAACGTATAGTTTAAATGTTGTCGATTTTGTGTTGCTTTATAGGGGATATCCTTGTAGTGTGGGCCGAAGCCCAGGTTGGTGAGGAGGCGGGCCAGCGGGGAGGGGGCGGCTCTGGGCCCGGACGAGGCCGACCCATGAGGCGGCGGGTGACCGGTCGTCGTCGTGCTCGATGGGAAGAGGCCGACGGCGATGTGGCGCAAAGGGCACCGGCGAGGGAAGGCGGTGAGGCGAGGCTCGGTGCGGGCGGCGGCTCTACGGGCGCGCGATGGCGGCGGGGTCAACGGGATCTAGCGGGGCGGCTGCACTGTGGTAGGAGGCGGCGCGGCGGAGCAATTCGGCGAGGCGACGGGCGGCGGGGCAAGAAGCTGGGCGGCGCAGATCCGGCAGGGCACGGGTGACTGCGGTGGTGGCCAACGCGGCTGCTGCGCACCGAGGCAGGCGGTGGGGCAGAGTTTGATCCGGGGCGGCGGGGTGCTGTGGCGACGTGGCCGGCGAAGTCCGGCAAGCCCCGACGAGCGAGCGCGGACGGCGGCGCGCTCGGGCCCAGATGGGTTCGGGTGGGCTAGAGATGTGCTTGGCGGGCCGCGGCGGTGGGAGGTGGTGGTTCGGTGACGTGGCGGTGGTGGATTGGCTCGGGGAGGCGGCGCGCTGAGGTGGCGGACGGTGATTGGCTTGGGCGACGTGGCCAGAGCGGTGGACATGTCCGGCGGCGGCGCGGACACGTCCGGCTGCGCGAGGAGCTGTGGAGGAGCGCGGAAAACGTGGAAATGAACTAGGGTTTCCAGATTTGGACGAGGGAGGTGTTTTTATAGCTAGAGGGAGCTAGGTGAGTCCAAATGAGGAGCGGTTTTCGGCCACGCGATCACGATCCAACGACCGGGAGCATGGAGTTGGTTGGGATGGGCTAGTGGGTTGTTGTAGGAGGCCTCAGGCTTAGAGAAGAGAAGATAAGACAGGCCCGACACTGTGTTTCGGAGACCGAAACGTTCGACAATTCAACCGGCTTCTAGTGCCGCTATAGTTTAACGGTTGGGCTATCAAACGAGCTCCGAACGCAATGAAAATTGGCAGGCGGTCTGTCTACACTATAATAAGACCACACGCCAAGTTCCAACCCATTCCGAGAACGTTTTCCATCCACTCATAAAATAAATATTCGGAGGTGCCGTGGGCGCGTGCGAGTGTGTCTGGGCTCAGAACGGACAACGAAGGGGACGGGCAGACTCGGACGGATGCAAATTTTGAAAACATGCTGATGACAATGCACACAATGACATGGCAAAGATGCAAAACGCAAGCAGATGACATGGCAAAGGCAGCGAATAACTGGGTGACACCTGGCGCCTCGGTCTCGGGGTGTCACAACACTTCCCTACTAACAAGAGATCTCGTCCCGAGATCTTAGGAATGAGACGGAAGGTATAAGGAAGAAGGTGACATGAAAGAATGTCGAGAGGTTGAGCCACTTGAAAGGAAGAATACAACGGAGATGAACTAGGCTAAGAAGCTCAGTTACAAAACAGGAACAAGGAACAGACGAGCTGAACGAATAAGAATAAATTCAAAACCACTCCGGCTAAAAGAGATAGAAAAGGAAATCGAACGAAGGAATTTAGGCAGCACTCCGGCTGTAACTGAAAGGAATAGCACACCGGTTGAACATGAATGGAATGGAACAAGAACTTGAAAAGATGAAATGATACTCAACGAGAGCAACAAACAATGCCTCCGGAAGAATTAAAAGAGTGGAATGAAAAGAAAGGATAAGAGACGAACAACTTCGAGCGTGAATGAATTTGAAAGAGCATCCTTAGGATAAATGATTCAATGGATTTGATGAAGAATCAACAACAAAAGAATAAGCTTGTTGTGGACTTATGTAAACATCTCAAAACTTGAGGTGAATTATGCCGCAACCAAAAGATTGAATAGATGAGATGAGGGAAGAAATGTAAAACTCCACTTCAAAAGAATACGGAGAATTATTTGCACACAAGAGGCAAGAATAAGAATGCTTGAGCTGCTCCAGAAGAATTAGATGAACGTTTGAAGAATGAATTATCTTATGAAGAACCACCATGAAGAACTCCGGTAACAAAAAGGATGATGATATAGAAATGATGGACGAAAAGAATAAGATTAGAGCCTTGCGATGATTTAGACGGGGTTCCAACGAGAAGGCTGAGAAAAACTTGAAGTCCGGAAAAGAAAAGATTACGGCACTTGGAACTAGAATTTATTCATCAAGAATAAACTCCGAAGGGAGGAATAAATCAACTTGGTGAAATAATAATAATTATGTTATGCTTATCCATCATCAAATTAAATTGATGAGCAACAATGGATTTGCATACCACTTATCCGCGTTGAAAATATTAGGAAGAGATATAGCGCAAAACTTGCGAAAATCTTCATAAACCACCGGTAGGATTGGAAAGAACGAATGAATTGATATGAGAGCACCGGAAAAGAACTCTTGAGCGAACCACCGTAAAGAATTGAAGCCGAGTGAAGAAAAGGAACGAACCGTCGAGAAGAATTAAAAATCGAATGATGAAAGAGAACAAATCCACCGTAAAGAATTGAAATTTAGTGAATACGATGAATCGCCGAGAGAATAAAGTACTCGAGGAAATTTAGATACAAGAGAACAAAGAGATCGCGAACTGATTAAAGAATACTTGAACGAAGTACCGGAAGAATACAGAGACGACGAAGAGGCATCAATGAAGAGTATTTGGAGGGCGAAGTTGAAAATTGAGAACGAATAAATCTTCTGAATGATGGCCTTCGGAGGAACACAAAGAAAAGAATTCATGAAAAACTCCGGAAGAATGAAAAGAAGAAAGGTTGAACCAATGATAAAAAGAATTTTGAAAACGATCTTGGAAAAGGCATATGACTGACGGAAACCATACTTATGTCAAACTTTAAAAAGAATTTGGGAATACTCCGTAAATTAGAAGAGTCGGGTAAGATCCTGGGAAAAACCTGTGGGTTATGAGCCCACCGAAGGGAAAACACCGTTGAAAAGGTTCGAATAGGAGATGATGCACCGGAACGATTAAAAGACCCGAAGGAGGTGGCAACCTCGAATTAATTGAAAGACAGACGAATCTCCTGAGATGTCTTCGGAACTCCGACATGATTAAATGGCAAGAGGTGAACGAACAAGGTGAAAAATATTTGAGCCGAGGGAAAAGAATATGATGAACACCGAATACTTGAATTGAATCCACCAGAAAGGAAAGAGATGAAGAATGATGAACTAGACGAGAAATCACCCGTTGAAACAATTGATGAAAGAAAGCAAAGACTTCACACGAGTAGGATGGATACTCGATTAAGGACTCCGTCTCCGAGAAGAAAAAGGGTGGGCGGGTGGGAAAAAGAAATACAACTTCCGAAGGGAAACAACTTCGGTTGGAAAGAACCGAGGATTGAAGAAAAAGACGGGGAGGGTCAAAACGACTTGATGAGAGATGCACCAGATGAAAGGAGCTGACAACGCAACGAACGAAAAACTAACGGCGTGATCCTAAAAAAATTGAAGGGGAAGAGGAGTAATTCAAAACACCTACGTCAAGATTCCTCGGCAGACTGATGAAGGGGCTGAGGAGTAAAAAGAATTCCTACTCTCCGATATGACTAGACTCCGAAAAGGTTTCTTCTAGACTCGACAACGGCCAAAATACGATCAATCAAGGGGGCTCCTATGGTCGGTCGAGGCTCTGATACCAACTTGTCAGGCCCAAGATGCGATTCTATCCCGATCACGTGATACACCCCGTGATTGGGGCAAAATCGCATTTCGGGTGCTTAGCAAGATGGATATCATTACAACGTACCATTACATACATACATGGGGGATACAACAATTCATACAAGTCACATGAATACAACAACATCAATACAAGGCATCCGACTACAGATGCAAACATGAAAATCACAACGACATCCACCTGCTATCCCAGGCTGCCGACCAGGAACCTAACCCAAGCCTGACGAAGAAGAAGAAGAAAGAACTCCAATAAAAGGTAACATCGCTCTCACGTCAAGTCATCGAAAACCTGCACCTGCAACTGTTGTTGTAGTATCTGTGAGCCACGAGGACTCAGCAATCCCATAACCATGGGTATCAAGACTAGCAAAGCTTAATGGGTAAGGAGAGGTTAAGTGGTAAGGTTGCAGCAGCGGCTAAGCATATGTGTGGTGGCTAACTTACAAGTACAAGAATAAGATGAGCATCTACGCAAACGGTCGCAACTAGTAATGATCGCTAAAGATCCTGAACTACCTACGAGTCAAACATAACCCCACCGTGTTCTCTTCTCAAAGTGAAAAGAGACGGTCACGGTTACTCACGCGGTTCGTGTGTTTTACTTCGGATCCTTAGTCAAGTTTTCTACAACCGGACATTAACAAATTCCAATCTGCCACATAACCGCGGGCACGGCTTTTAAAAGATTATAACCCTGCAGGGGTGTCCCAACTTAGCCCATCACAAGCTCTCACGATCAACAGAGATAATAATAATATTACCCCTAATCTTAGGGAAGGCCCGATCAGACTCGGAATTCCCGGTGCACAAGACATATCGACAATGGTAAAACAAGTCCAGCAAGACCTCCCGGCGTGCCGACACCCTGATAGTAGTCGCGCGTATCTCGTCTCAGGCCATGACCGGGGGAGCGAAGCGTACGGGGACCAGATACCCCAAGTTGCCAAGGGGCGGCCCCGCACAATGCTCTATTTGGGACCAACACCATCAGCACTGGCCCCCCCTGTTATGTAGAAAGAATCCTCGGGGACGCGACCCCCTATGCTATTTAATTAATTAATTAAGTTATTATTATGTTGCAAATTAAAACCAATGTTGGGCCTTGCTGGAGGAGTTTTATTCAAAGACGAACTGTCAAGGGGCCCCCATATACCCAAACGCGTTGGGAACACAAAATCAAGCAACATAACACCGGTTTATCGGCTCCTAAGGTGGCATGAGTGGAACAAAACACTGAGCAAAAGGCCAAGCCTTCCACCCATTGCAAAGTATATAGGTGTGTTAATATATATAAGATATATTGTGATATTCCAACAACAAGTTCCGACATGGAACAATCTTCATCTTCACCTGCAACTAACAACGCTATAAGAGGGGCTGAGCGAGCGGGTAACATAGCCAAACAACGGTTTGCTGGTAAGGTGTCAAAGGTTAGAGGTTTCGTGGCAACAAGGAGAGAGGCTGACAATAAATGATGGGTAGCGCGACATATAACGATTGCATCGAGACAACTAACATGGCAATGATAGTAAAGCTATCCAAGGTGATGGTCATCTTGCCTGAGATCCCGCATGGAAGAATAACGAGTCCATGAAGAAGACGAAGAAGAAGCCACGAAGACAAACCACGTGTAGCCGAACGAATCCTCACGATCGCAACAGAAAAGAACTAGCGAGAAGAAAGCACACAATATGGTAAACACAGCACCCAAGAACATGACAAGATGCTCAACCAAGTATGAGTCAAGACAAATCTATATGATGCAATTCATGGCAAGGGATGAAGCACACAAGAACAACACAAACCAACAAGTTTAAATGCGGCCAGAAACAACATATGACCATTCCGGTAAGTCCTCATATGCACATTTCGAAATTGGTCCAGATCTGAACAAACCTTAAGTTCAAGTTATTAAACAGCAAGTTAACATGCCCCATGATGATCTACTTGAAATTCTAGTCAAGTTACATCTGAAGTTTGTTTAATTCGGAGCTACGGCCTAGAAGATATGAACAAAACAAGTAAAGCATGTCAAATATGCAAGATGCATCCAAACAACAAGCAAACACACTCCAAACATGAAAACAACATGATATTATGCATCTACATGCAAAAACACACAAGTTTCATATAGGACACGCTCAAAACGGAGCAACGGTTCAACACATACACATGAAACAAGAAATAACAACAAGCTGTCCAAAAACAGCAAGATAGCAAATTTCGAGCAAGGTATAATTATGCTACAGCACCCAAACATGATAACAAGAGGCATGTATGTGAAATAGACATGATATTTGGAACACAATTACACAAGCATGGCAAGATTCAATAAGTTTACATATTTCTCAGTCTTAGCCAAAATCTGGGAAGGCTAAACACCATCACGATGCTGCCTTCAGAGGCACAAAACAACAGGCATATCAACTCTACAAAGTATATAAAGATTATGGACATGTAATAGACATAGTATACATCAAACAACTCCATTGGAACAACTCCATGGGAGGCATGGATCAATAACAACAAGCTTCACCAAATTGACCGTGCTGACAACAGTCTGACAGGTAAATTTATAGCAACTTGATAGCAAGAAATAAATAAGCTAAAGTAGTCTATACATGCAAACAAGGGCATGGATGGATATAGCAGAACATGGAAAACAAGACATGATCATTTGACATACTAAAACAATCTTGGATTTGAGTGGGGCATCAAACAAACATGGCATCAGGTTTAACAGTTTCAGACTTAGCAGTTTGTAACAAGTCCTAGAAAACAACAACAGCGAGTAGGCTACTTTACAAGCTTGTTGCAAACACTTCAAGGCATAACATGAAAAGTGGATTGCACCACAACAAAGATGGCATGATTGTGCTTCTAAAACATATTGACATGTGGCATAAAAGACAAACACACCAATAGCTATGAGCAAGAAAAAATAGCATCTCATAATAAGTTTCAGCAATTAACAGTCACATGCACTTTTGCAACAGAGTTTAACATGGCAATATGGCACTTAACATGAATGCTACAGCAACCATCATGTAGAACACTTCACAATGAACATTTTGACATATCACACACTCCATTTGGACCAACATGCACAAAGTTACCATCACCACAAGCATGCAACAAAATTACAGTTATCAGCAGTTTTAAACATATAGCACTCTTCCAACGATGATTAGGGCATATAGCACTCCATTTGGACCAACATATAGCACTCTTCCAACATGCACAAAGTTACCATCACCACAAGCATGCAACAAAATTACAGTTATCAGCAGTTTTAAACATATAGCACTCTTCCAACGATGATTAGGGCATCAAGATGAACTCAAATAAGCATGCCACTGTGGAACAAAATGAAGAGCATTTCACAACGAATATTTTGACATATTATATGCTCCAAATGGACCCACGTGCACAAAGTTATTAACCACACAAGAATGCATCATGCTGACAGTTTCTGGGTACTTAGCAAAATTTTAGAAGAAGAAAGAAAACAAAACAGAACGCGCGCAAGCAACTAAAAGACGTCTGGGGTGGGTTTTACTGGGCGGATGCTCACCTCATGGGTTGAAGCCCAGGTTGGAGAGGAGGCGGGCCAGAAGGAGGGGGGCCGGCTCTGGGCCTGGACGAGGCCGGCCCATGAGGCGGCGGGCGACCGGTCGTCGTTGTGCTCGACGGGAAGAGGCCGACGGCGACGTGGCGCAAAGGGCGCCGGCGAGGCGAGGCTCGGTGCGGGCGGCGGCCCTACGGGCGCGCGACGGCGCCGGGGTCGACGGGATCTAGCGGCGCGGCTGCGCTGTGGTAGGAGGCGGCGGCTGACTCGGTGGCGGAGCACTTCGGCGAGGCGACGGGCGGCGGGGAAGCAAGCTGGGCGGCGTGGATCCGGCAGGGCGCGGGTGACCGCGGTGGTGGCCGGCGCGGCTGCTGCGCACCGAGGCAGGCGGCGGGGCAGAGTTTGATCCGAGGCAGCGGGGTGCTCCGGCGACGCGGCCGGCGAAGTCCGGCGAGCCCCGGCGAGCGGGCGCGGACGACGGCGTGATCGGGCCCAGATGGGCTCGGGCGGGCTGGAGATGGGCTTGTCGGGTCGCGGCGGTGGGAGGTGGTGGTTTGGCGACGTGGCGGTGGAGGATTGGCTCGGGGAGGCGGCGTGCTTAGGTGATTGGCTCGAGCGACGTGGCCGGGGCGGTGGACATGTCCGGCGGCGGCGCGGACACGTCCGGCTGCGCGAGGAGCTGTGGGGGAGCGCGGAAAACGAGGAAATGAACTAGGGTTTCCAGATTTGGATGGGGGAGGTGTTTTTATAGCTAGAGGGAGCTAGGAGAGTCCAAATGAGGAGCGGTTTTCGGCCACGCGATCACGATCCAACCACCGAGAGCATGGAGTTGGTTGGGATGGGCTAGTGGGCTATTGTAAGAGGCCTCGGGCTTAGGGAAGAGAAGAGAAGACAGGACCGGCACTGTGTTTCGGAGACCGAAACATCCGACAATTAAATCGGCTACTAGTGACGCTATAGTTTAACGGTTGGGCTATCAAACGAGCTCCGAACGCGATGAAAATTGGCAGTTAGTTTGTCTACACTATAATAAGACCACACGCATAGTTTCAACCCATTTTGTCGTAGTTTTGTCACGGCAGATGTCCTAGCAAAGGGACTTAGTCGTGAGGCCATCGCTACGGGTTAGCTTAAAAGGGTTAAAGCGGACAAGGACACAAGGATTTTATACTAGTTCGGCCCCTTCGATGAATGTAAAAGCCTATGTCTAGTTTGGTGTAATATTGCTAGGGTTTCGATGACCAGGGAGCGAATACGCTTTGCCTGTGTCTCGAGTTGTTGTTATCTCTCCTGAACCGTTTTTGGGTCATCCCTCTATATACACGAGGTGACGCCCGGTCCGGTTTACAGAGTCCCCAGGCCGGCTCATAAACGTGTCCGGCTCAGGCTCTATCTTTCCTATCTTACATCACAAGTCACACACCGTATGGCGGTTTACAAATCATGGGCGCTAACACATCTTGGGCTTTAAACCTTTCTGGTACAAAGTGTCACGCTCCATGCTCCGCTGGGCTTCAGTAGTAATAATCTTGACAGGCATAAACTAGCCCCTCCTGGGCGGTTTATACCTAGTAGTAATAACCCTGACACATTCCGAGAACGCTTTCCGACCACTCATAAAGTAAACATTCGAAGGTGCCACGGGCGCGTGCGAGTGTGTCTCGGCTCCGAAAGGACAACGAAGGGGACGGGCGGACTCGGACAGATGCAAGTTTTGAAAACATGCTGATGACAATGCACACAATGACATGGCAAAGATGCAACACGCAAGCAGATGACATGGCAAAGGCAGCGAATAACTGGCTGACACCTGGCGCATCGGTCTCGGGGTGTCACATTTTCACTCTTATTTTGCTCCTCTTTCGCTTTATTAACTCTATTAATATCATATTTCAAAATGGAATGGGGAGACATAGGAAGCAAAGTACTATGTTTATCGTTATGAACAAGAGTATATTGTTTGTTTCTACCATGCTGTACAGAATTTTTATCAAATTGCGATGGTCTACCAAGTAATAAGGAACATGCTTGCATGGGTACAACATCACAATCAACATAATCAGGATATGTAGATATACAAAAATGCACACGAACAGTATGTGTTACCTTAACCTTGCCGCTGTTGTAGAACCATTGGATGTAGTAACGATGTGGATGTGGTCTTGTGGTGAGAGATAGCTTCCCCACCATCTCCATGCTAGCCAAGTTGTTGCAGCTCCCTCCATCTATGATGACGCGAACAGAACGTTCCTTCATAACTCCCTTTGTATGGAACAAATTATGCCTCTGATTTTTCTTTGCTTGTGTGACCTGCACACTCAAAACACATTGAGAAACTAAACATTCATACATGTCAGCATATTCAGGAGCCATGTATTGCATCTCATTTTCAGAATCATCTCCACTGTGTTCTTCACGTGTAATAAGAGCCAAAGTCTCCTCATCATAGTCACTAGCGGACTCATAACCACCATCCTCAGTAGCAATCGTCGCATGCTGAGACTTGCATTCCCTCGCATAGTGACCACGACTAGTGCAACGACGACATATAACATCATGTGTTGGCATTGTGGATGCCATGGATGAAGAAGAGCTCTACGCAGGACCGGAAGGTGTACTCCTGGTTGACGGTGTGGTGCATGTTTGCCTTTATCATGGCTAGAAGTGACGGATGAAGTAGACGGTGGTGCTGCCGGATGTGTCGAAGTTGAGGATGCACGCAGTGTCCATGATGAAGGTCGACATGGAGAAAAGTTAGTCCGTGCATATGCTTGTCGATCCTGCACTTCACGTTCAGCTTTGCAAGCAAGATGGAATAAACGACTGATATTATTATACTCCTTATGCTCTAGAATTGCCTGAATCTCTCTATTTAAGCCACACATAATGTGTGCAAGCATAGCCTCATTATCCTCAACAATACCACATCTAATCGGGCCACTTTGTAATTCCTGATAATATTCCTCTACAGAATTTTTTCCTTGTCTTCAGCGCTGCAATTTTTGAAGTAATTCACGTTGATAATATGGTGGAACCCAACGAGTACGCATAGAAATTTTCAAAGCAGCCCAAGTAGTTGGAATATTATTCGGATATAATCTATGATATTCAGACCACCACACACAAGCAAAACTAGTGAAAGCACAAAGAGCAGCAGCAACACGTCTCTCCTCGGGATATTCTAAACATGTAAAACGTTGTTCGGTTTCTAACTCCCAAGTAAGATATATATCAGGAACATATCTACCCTCAAATGGTGGAATATGCAATTTTAGTTTAGGGAGATGGTCATGATCGCGTACCTGAGGGTGTGGTGCAGCCCTACCATTGCGATTATTTGCATGTGGACGACCTGGTGGTTGTGCTGGTGGTTGCACGTAGTTCAAATCTTGATCAACCTCATCCTCGTAATCTCCCGCATAATCGTCCTCCTCCGCAGCAGCAGCAGTAGCCACAGAAGTATCAACAGCAGCACCTATAGTTTGCCAGGCTCAAGAAGGGCACGGCTCGGTCGGCGAAGAGCTGTTTCACGACGTGGAGGTAGTTGTTGTTGTTGTTGTTGTTGCAGAGGTGCGGCAGGTGCAACCGGTGGTGGTTGTGGAAGATGCGCAAGCAGTTCATAAAATTTGTTATCGAGCTTTGTTTCGAGTGTCTTCTCAATGCCAGCTATCTTATCCATGGCCTCTTCAAAATTATTCAGCACATCTTGCATCTGTTCAGTCATCATTTGCTGAAATTTATCATGTAATGCCTTGTTTGTCTTGTTCTCCCAGTCAGTCTCGTTGGCTTGTGATCCTGCCATGGTTAGCAGCAATAGAAACACACAAAATATGCTCCTATAGACTACTAGAAAGTGTTGGTGGTGGGGTGTCACAAATCCGTGAAGCAAATCGCAAATTCTTACCAGTTCTTACCAAGCAGCAAGTGGTGATCGGCGACCGTCTTAGTCAAAACACCTCAAAGCTTGGATAGAGCGATTACTAGGGAGAGTCGAACGCACGACATAGATGTATGTGGAGCTGGGAAGGCTTATAATATGGTAGCAAAAGTCTTAGCAATAATCAATTCAGAGATGCAAAGTTGAATAAACGCTCAACGACGGTACTGTGCTAGTCCTAGGCTAGACCGAACTAGATACGCAAGCCTAGAACACTAACAAAATCACGGCGATGCACGTAATCAAGGGACTGGAAAAATAACCAGCCTCTTTTTTTGCACTCTTTTTTTTGCGCTCCTTTTTTTGGGAGAAAAACACTATAATGGCAAGTGTCTCAAAACTCTTCCCAAATCAAAAGAACACGATCGACACGAAAACAATCGACAATTTTTTTCTTTCGAAAATCTGGGCAGCGATGACCAAAAAGTGCGACAAAAAATCACTATGATGGCAAGTGTCTCAAAACGCTCCCACAGACCTAAAAACACGATAGGAAAAAAATATTTTCGGTTGCCGAAATTTTGGCCTAAAAACTGCCCAGGGTCTCGAGACCTACTCAGGCAAGAAAACACGAAACCGAAACTAGAAGGATCTCGAAAACAAACCTAATATGACAAGAACTCGGATTGGTGATGGATATATGGTGATGGTATATGGCAGCGGTGGTAGGATATGGCAATGGTGGTGGTATATGGCAGCGGAGATGAATTTGATGCTGCGGCGGCGTGACAACCTGGGAACAGAACTCGAAACTCTAAAGAACTAGACGCTAAGACCAGCAACTCGACACGACGATGCAACCACAAATTCAACAAAGAAAACAAGGAAAAGATTATGCAATGGCTCAGACTGGTTCTGATATGATGAACTAACCCTATTTTTTTTTGCTTTTTCGTGGACTGTAGGTATGAAGAACAGACTCGATCTAATCTACAAAAAACTATAAAATCTCAACGAGCAACATGGAAATCTGATACCACTTGATAGAGGTAAAGGTGTCCCGTCTTTCGATGAGATGGTGGCTATCATTTCGGTGGAGTTGACTTTGACGATCCGACTACGAACATGCGAGGATGTCGCTCCTGAGCAATCGCTAAACCAACTTCGAGAGGTTATTGACCACACCGGAGCATGATCAACCTGACCACGAGGGTCTATTTCCTGCAAGCAAACAAAGAACAAGCAAGAAACTAAGATTGCAATCTGGATATTGCGAATATAAGAGGAAAGCTTTATTGATCAAGGTGGGGTTCTGTGATGCCTTTGTCTGGTAGTTGAACACAAATGAAGTACGCAAAGTTGTAGCTATGGCGAACTTTAATCTAAACAAAACCCAGAGTCTAAACGACGCCCTAAGTGCTGTATATATGGAGGAAGAGGGGGGAATTTCATGGCCCTTGGAGGAGGGGTCTGAAACCAACCCTTAATCTTGTTTCCCCACACATACGGACTCTAAAAACAGCCTATACTCAAGTATTTCGAAATTACATGGGCCTGGCCCAATAATAAGGTGACTAAGCACCCATAATAGCCTATGGAAAAAATTTATGAAGTGGCATCTTTTATATTTCGTCCAAGGCTTCACATACTCATTATGGTGGCTTCAAAGTCCTGAAATCATCACTTGTAACTCCGTTCTTGTTCCCCTTGCGCATGCCATTATTTGCATGCTTGATCTTACTCCAATGACCGTCCTTCTTGTCCAAGCTAGTCCCTTCATTTGTAAGCAAGACAAATGTATCCAATTTAGGCAGCATCATATTCTCATGAACATTAGAATCATTACCAAGAAACAAAAGTACCTGGTAATTTAATTGTCGTGCGCAAGCTCTAGTAATTGGTCATGTATATGTATTAGTATGGGCTATGGGCGTAACTTTGTTAGTGATGTCCTCATCACATGGTGATCACAAAACATACGGAAGGCTTCTGGAGCGTCAATCTTGGGGCGTCACACCCACCAAATGAGAACATAGTCTTAGAACTCAAGGGAAGCCATTGCGATCTTCTTTTCTTCATCAAAGTTGTGGAGTCTAAAGATCTTGTCAACTTTTAATGCCCATGAGAGGTAGTCTTCGGGACCAATGCTTCTGGAGAACTTTGGCATTGTGAACTTGAGCTTGCCATAGCGATGCTCTTCATTGTTTGCTTGCCTATTGTGAGGGCATTCTTGAGTTGGAGGATTGTCAACCACATGTTGCTCTTGGCATGGTCGAAGCTCATTGTCATGTTGTTCTTGCCGAGCTTGTGGTTCTTGTTGAGGTTGTTGCTCATGTCGCGCTTGAGGAGGAACTTCACGTTGCATTCGTGCTTGATAACGCCTCTCTTGCATCTCATCTCAAAGTGCTTCGTCTTCTTGATGGATGTGTCGATTGCGAGTTGCAACATTGCAATGTGGGTCACGTAGAGCACATTGCACTTTGGGAGCTTGAGCTTCTTGACGTTGTTGTACTTGACGTTGTGCCTCGGCATCTTGCTCTTCTTGGTGGTGGCGCGCTCTCTCTTCTTCTTGTTGGCGTAGTCGTTGCCGTTCTTGTGCTTGCTCAAGTGTAGCTTAGTTTTGACGATGTCGACTTTCTTGCTCTTCAAATAGATCTTGTGAGCTCTTGCCGTGAAGTGGATTCCGGATGTCATGTCGTGCTTGACGCACGGCTTGGCGAAGCGTGTCCGAAGTAGGTTTACTTGAGCCGTAAGTATAGTCGGTATGACGACTTGAGCGGCTCTGTCTTTGAGATGATGTAGATGAAGAGCGTCAGTTGATTATCAACGTCCGTAGCTCATCGAATTGAGTAGACATGTTGGTGTTGATGATATCGAATTCCTCTCTTGTGCATGATTCGGAATGTCGTGCATCGGCGGAGATTTTCTCAATGCGCTCTTGCATAGCTTCATTCTCTTGATGTAGAGCTCATTGAACACCAAATAGATGTAGTTTGGTGACACATTTGTTCGATTCTTGAGGATCGTCGAATAGCGGGTTCGTAGATGTACTTGGCCTATCCATCATTGCAAGTAAGAATGATATTTGGTGGAACCTTATGGGGAGATCTTTTCACACTTGGAGGGGGAAAGAGGATGAACACTGAGAACACAAGGAGGAATTCACTCCAAAAAAACCCATTTACACATCCACTAGAATAGGAAACACATAGATCCATAAGAATACATGAAAAATCCTAGGAAACAAGCACTAGATAAAGGTTCTTCCTAGTCCTAGAGGAGGTGATGTCTTGATGATAGTCTTCTCCTTATGGAGGTCTTGAAATCCACAAGGATTCATCCCTAAAGGGGTCTTGATCCACAAGAGGGAAGGAGCAAGGCTCACATTATCTCACATATACTTTGCCTACCCTAAACATAACCCTAGGTACGAAATATATAGGCTTGGGGTCGAAGTGGAAGAAGAGGGGATCCAAAATAGCATCTCAGCCGCCCATCCTGTACGGCCTGTGTGCACATGGTAAGTTGGGCCCGTGCGCACGGGGGTCCCGTGGGCACGGTACAGGCTTGTGCGCATGAGGTCGCTCAAGTGCCACTTCCGATGTAGCCCATGGGCACGGGGTATTGGGGGCCCATGTGCACGGGGCTGCCTGGGACTTTCTGTCCAGCTCCTGTTGGCCTTGTTCTTCCTCCTTGGTGACTTGGGGCACTTCTCCTTGGTCTTGAAGAAGTTCCACAGCTGCTTGGGGAGGATTGTCTTCGTTTCTAATGAGGCATAGAGTATTTTGGTAAGGTAGCTACCAAGTTCCACTTGTATTCATATGCAAATCAACTAGGAATGAGTTCACCTTGGTTTGCATTGCACATGCTCTAGCTCTTGTGATAGAGGCAAAGGTGTCCCTCTTTCGATGAGATGGGGATTATCATTTTTGGAGGACTAGACTTTGACAATCCGACTACGAACGTGCGAAGACGTTGCGCCTTGGAAATTGCTAAACCAACTCCGAGAGGTTATTGGCCTCGCCGGAGCACGATCAACCTGACCACGAGGGTCTATTTACTACAAGCAAACAAAGAACAAGCAAGAAACTGAGATTGCAACCTGGATATTGCGAATAGAAGAGGAAATCTTTATTGATCAAGGTGGGGTTTTGTGACGCCTTTGTCTGGTCGTTGAACACAAATGAAGTACGCAAAGTTGCAGCTATGGCGAACTTTAATCTAAACAAAAACCAAAGTCTAAACGATGCCCTAAAGGCTGGATATATGGAGGAAGAGGGGGGAATTTCGTGGACCCTTGGAGCAGGGGTCCAAAACCAACCCTAACTCTGTTTCCCCACACATACTAACTCGAAAAATAGCCTATAATGATGGATTTTGATATTACATGGGCCTGGCCCAAAAATAAGGTGGTGCAACACCTATATTAAGCTATGGACGAATTTTATGAAAGGGCATCTTGAATATTTCGTCCATGTCCTTGTACGTCATCATGGTGGCTCGGAAGTGCTGAAATCTCTACTAGAAACTCTGTTCTCGTTCCCCTTGCGCATGTCCTCATCTCCATGCTTGATCATGCTCCAATGTTCATTCTTCTTGTCCATGGTTGGCCCTTCATTTATAAGCAAAACAAATGTATCCAATTTAGGCAGCATCATATTCTCATGAACATTAGAATCATTACCAAGAAACAAAAGTACCTGGTAATTTAATTGGCATGCGCGAGCTCTAGTAATCGGTGTTGTATATGTATCAGTAGGGGCTATGGGTTTAACATTGTTAGTGATGTCCCCATCATCCCCCCCTTCTTGAATTGAAGCCGTCCTCGACGGAAGCTCATCTTCCTCACCCAATTAAGGCTTCAAATCTGCAATATTAAAAGTGGGACTAACCCCAAAATCTATAGGCAGCTCAAGTTTATATGCATTTGTAACATCCCAAAATTCTAAATTTTGGAATGTTATAATAAATAGATAGTTTCGTTTGCTTGTGTCATGTGCTGTGTGCAATTGAGTGAAATTTGAAACTTTTGAAAGTTAAATGAGAGGGAATGAAATGACTTTCCCAAACTTTCACTTTGCCTTTATGATCTCTGGGTATTCAAATTCTTTTCATCACAAAACCCTCGAGTGAAGATAATATGACTTCTTCCATTTATTAAATGAAAAAGGGTTTTGAAAGGATTTTTGAATTTCATCCTCGTAATATTTCAAATTCCCAAACTTTATGCAACTCAATGATTTTCTCGAGAGAAGATAAAATGACTTCTTCAAATTATAGGAAATATGAGTTGGAAGTTCCTTTGAAGTATTTTAAAACTCATTTTCAAAATTTGAGTTATCGGGTTTTATTCAAATTATTTTTTCTCAAAAAATAAAATATATTGAAAATAGGGTAACATGATTCCCTACAGTAGAAAATTGGAGAGAAATAAATTTGAAATCAGAAAAATAAAATATATTGAAAATAGGGTAACATGATTCCATACAGTAGAAAAATGGAGAGAAATATATTTTTTAAATGACTTTTATTGGATTTTATTGCAACAGTAGCACTATTTGATTTATTTAAATTTGTGAGCATTTTATTTGACTGTAGAAAAAATGTTCACCTTGTAGAGTTTATTTTTCTACAATTTTTGATATATTATATGCCTATATAATATTTTAGTTTATTTTTGCTTTATTCTTTTTTTCGTTTGATTAAAAAAAAGTTTCTTCTGCCGAACTGGGCCGGCCCAGCCAATCGGGCCAGGCCAAAGCCCAGCCAGCTCCGCGCCACCTCGCCCGTCGTCCCCGAGCAGGACTCCGCTCGGGAGACCGCCGCCGTCACGGCCGGCCGCCGCCATGGCCGCCACGGCCTCTTTCCTGCCCCCTCCCGCAAGTCGGCCTCCCCCTCCTCCTATAAGTACGCCGCCCTGCCACCCTCTCTCCTCCTGCTCTGCGCCGTAGCCGTACGTTCGCCGCCGCCGCGCCAGCACGTCGTGTCGCGCTCGCGCCTCGCCGCCCGCCGCCTCCAGCCGGAGTCGCCGGAATTTGCCGCCGGCCGATGTCCCGCTGGAGCCCGAACCGCAACCCGCGCCGGACTCGACCCGGTTCGATCCACCCGAACAGGCGGTTTCCGTCGGAAAACCGCCTAGGTATAAAACCCGCCTCGGTTTTCTTTTCAGTTCGGTTTTTTTCTTTAGATCGGTTTTCTTTTTAGTTAGATATAAATAGCTAACGTTCACTAGTTAGGCCTCTGTAGCAAACCGTTTTCATCACTTATGCTTCTGTAGCGAACGTTCGTTTGGTAGATCTTCTCTCTTTTCTTTTAGTTGTCCGCCAGGGACTTAGTTGTAAATAAAAGTTTTACAGTTTAGTCCCTGAACTTCAAACGGCCACAACTTCTTACTCGTTGGTCCAAATCCAACGAAACCAACGCCCACGTCTTCATTACGATCCCCTCTATCCAGTAAAACAACTTAAACATGTTTTGAAAATTTTAAATTTTAAATTCAACTAGATTTGTTTCAAACTTCTTTTTGTCATAACTTGAGTTTTATAACTCCAGTTAGTTGATTCTTTTTTGCAAATCGAAGCTCTTGACCTAAACTTTCTGATAAGGCCAAATTCACATAATTTTGGTACTGTTAGAAATTGTTTTCTCTGAAAAGAGTTATTCGCTTGTTTTCAGAGTTTTTCCGAAGTGTTTTATTCGTTCTTTCCGATCTTCTGAGTGATTGCTTATGTGTGATTACTATTGTTTGCTTACGATAGATTGATCGGAGTGTGATGAGTAGATCTATCACAATTTTTGAGTGCGAAGATTCTACATCGTCAGTACAAGGCAAGTTCACACTTTGATCATATTTTCCAATACCCAGTTTTTATTGCATTAATTCTATCCTCAAACACTTGCATGAGTAGGACTGGTTACATAATATGATGCCTTGTAGTTCATGAGGTAGGAACCCAATGACCTGAGATCAACCAAGGGGGGGTATACGCTTTGTTACTTATTGCTTAGCCTTGCTCATAGACGTGGATTGGTATGAGAGTTTCATGAAAGATGTGAGTGATTTTTAAGGGAAACTTTAAGGTGGTAATTTAATACACATCTGGGTGGATTTGTTGTGGCACCCTGGGGAACCAGTTGCTTGCCCGGACACCTGGGGATATACCTGTGTTGTCCTATGAAATCCCGGGGGTACCGTGTGATTGTCCTATGGAATGCTACCCAGGCTCAAAGGGATCATATAATATTTTCATGCCTAGAAACTTCCATGTGCAGCCACAAGTCATTATGGGCTCTGGCATAGTTGAGTATGTTGTGTGACCTCTTTCAGTGGTAGACTAGCAGATGTAGCGAATGTAGGTGTACCGGTCTACCCGGGGTAAAGAGTTAATGCTTTTGAAAGACTGTGTCTCGGTCATCCGTTTCTCAAACACCATGTAGTGCGAGAAATTAAACGGAGGCGATCGAGTCTTGTGGGGAAAAGTGCACAAACCTCTGCAGAGTGTACAAACTATTCATGAGTAGTCGTGTCCCCGGTTATTGACATCTTTGAGTATCTAGAAGTGGATTATTTTTTGATCTCAACACTCTTTTCAATTATATTGTTGGGTTACTAATGACTTTGGTTTGGGATTGAGATGGGGGTACCATTCTCAATTGTTCATGATTTAAATTTAACAAAGTAGTTAAATAAATGCATTCCTTTGTGGTAGGGAAAAATTAGCTTTCTGCAAAATAAAACTTACAGCCTCCACCAGCCAAATATGCATGTAGTTGTAGGTATTGTTCATCATTATCATTACAGTGTGTTCTTGCTAGTACATTCAATGTACTGACCTACATGGCTGCAATGTCTCATGTTGCAGGAATTATTCGACGAGTAAGTGTTACGTTAGGGTTGCCCTGTCTACACTCAACTTTGCCGTTGGCGTTGATGGGAATCCACAACCTCTGTTGCTTCCGCTATGATTGATTGAGGTAATAGTATTTACGTTACTTTATACATGTGAATTACCTCTGTTATAAATCCTCAAGTACTGTGTGTGTCCGCATACCGATCCAGGGATGACACATAAGCACAGAGACTTGATCCATTCGGGTGGGTCGCTGCAAGATGGTATCAGAGCACATGTTGACTGTAGGACGTGACCCTAGAAACTGGCCAGCCCATAGGAAAGGATTTCTCTAAAACTTTATTTTCAAAAAGATTATTTACCTCTCTTCTTTTCTAAGTTTTGTCAAACCTTCCCTCTTACCTTAATAAGTTAGCCAATACCCTCTCCCATTTTGACCCCTTCAGAGTAAAGAGGATTTTACTATACATTGGAAGTATTGAAGCTACAACAGTGGATACTCCGAAGATTTGAAGAGTTGATGGCTTTGAAGAGATATTTACCTTTAAAAGACAAAACCCCTGTTATGTACTTAAGTTAGATGCGACGATTGTGAGCCGTCATTTGTTTGATGTTTTTCCGATGGCCACAACATAAAACCTGTCTCTTCAAAACTATTGTTTGAATTGAATGTATCTCTCTCTCTATCTCTCTTATCTCATCCCAAAACCCTTGGACCCAATAGAGGATGAAAGAAGATAGACTAGTATTCTATGGATCGATGACCCAGCCGGAGGCAGAGCTATGGATACAAAACATGGAGGATCACTTCAGGAAAAATTTGGTTGCAAGAAAGTATGAGGTTCAATATGCTCTTCAGTACTTCAGAAAAAGTGCAGCAACATGGTGGAAGATGCATCAAGCCATACTAGGATGTAATGGAGCAAAAAGTTGGGAGGAATTCAAGGAGACTCTATTAAGATCCCATCTCATCTGAAAGCATGGTGACAACCCGAAGAAGAAGCCTTGCGCCTACAGGATTTGTGGAGAAATAGGACACACCCAGGAGGAGCACAAGGATGAAAGCCCTCATTGTGAAGAAAGTCACCCGCCTGAAGAATGCCCAACTAGGCAGATTACTTGTTTCTTGTGCGAAGGGACTACCCACTACCCTGCTCAGTGTCACATTCACCCCGTGGTACAACGAACTATCCAGCAGGAGAAAGAAGCAATGAAAGGAGCCCTCGAGGAAATTTCAAAGGAATCTGCGATGGAGCAAGTTATTAACGACCCTGATGGAGAAGGCCTAAACAGATTTTACTCCTGTGCTTGCTATTCATGTGGAGAGGAAGGACATTTTTCACAGCAATGCATGAAGGAAAGCCATGAGTATCTGGGAGACTTACCGACAGAAGAGGTGGAGTTTGATCCATAAAAGATAGAAGAATTGATAGGAACGAAGAAGTCAAGGAAGAGAAAGAGCATGTGTCCCTAGAACAACCCAATTTCTGCGGAAAAGGACCTGAGTCACCCCATGGATCATTACGCTAGCAACTGCCCAACAACGAAGCCAAGAACCCAGTGAACCAACATAGCCACTAGGAAGTCCTTAGATTTGTCTGTTGTCATTAGTTTACGCTGCAAGGAAGTAGAGCATTTTGCCAGAGAAGGTTCAGACCAGAGGAAAGATTGAGCAGAGTAGTTGAGATCTGGATATTAGAGTGAAGCATGTAGCTAAATGTGGAATACACTTTTATTACAATGTTGAGTTGAGTTATGGAAAGAACATTGTAATAGTTCGTGAAGCAATAGAAATTTATGTTTTTGGAATCTAGGAAGGAAAGGTTATGAGCTGTTGGTCGAGTGTGAGTGCCTCTCTTGCTGTCTCACCCAGACTAAAACTTAGAACCCATGACCAAGCGGACCCCAAACCTTGTTGGACAAAACAACCACATTTCACACAAGGAAATGCATACACTGTCCTGAGTACCCCTTCTATCTTATACACCCAGATGACAACCCTTTACGAGTCTTTTCTCAAGGGCCCGAAAACGATCATGACCCTGACTAGCGATCAGGATTTCCCAAAGATCCTGAAGCACATGATGAAGCATATTCACCTGGAAGGAGATGCAGTTTACAAGGGTTATCCCTTCCTGGAGAATGGAGTTGAACTTTGGTACGTGGAGGTACACCTCCACCGTGTGAAAGGAGTTTGCCCAAAAACTGTGGGACAATACTTTTTCATCTCTCGAGTACCACGAACAACATTCTTCGACTCTGTTCGTGAATCGGCTATGGAGGCCATATGACAGATTGGAGAAATACTTTAAGCAAGACTTCATCACACTCAGGAATGCCTGAGTGGGGTGCATGCAGAGATGATGGACATGAAGCACACTACCAATAGGATGAAGCAAAAGATTGATGAATTTAAGAATCACAATTCCAGTGGGACTGAAGCATCCTTAGCTAGGAGGAATGAATAAAGATGGGAGGAATGCTTGACCATATCAAACTATGTGGAGGGCAGCATGTGTAGTGAAGCACCTTTGAAATTGAGTTTTGAATAGTGGTTCAGGATGAAATAAAGGATTTGATGTGAGGAGAATATGGATTACGGATGAACCAGTGCATTTTTTATGGTACCTTACTGTGTGAACCTTGGACCAATGGAAGGAAAATGTTGCCCAAAGAGTGGAGTTTGCACAAAACAAGTTGGAGTTTATATTTGATATGATGCTTACCCCCAAGGGTATGAAGGAAATAAGTACAATTGGATTTAATGAGGGTGTAATGTTGGAGTGTGGAGCAATAGTGACTCCAAGGATGAGTTAACGATATACAAGTTCTGAAGTGGACCCATAAGCCGAGGACCTAAAGGAGGCTACGTAATTACAAGGGAACCACGAGACTTGTCAGAAGTAATATGTTTCTGTTGAGATGAAGCAGAGCACTATGTTAGAGATTGTCCCAATGAGAAGGAGAGTTGTGCTAAGTAGTTGAGTTGAATCATCCAATGGAAATGTAGTAGATCGTCGTAAGTTGAGAGTCAATACATTTAGTATCATGGTATTGATTTCAGATTTTATGAGTTGGTACTATATAAGTGATGAGTGAAGACATGATACATGGATCAAGATTTTGAAAACTAGTGTTATTCATTTTTAAGGGTGGTAGAACCCAGCATCGTTACCCGAATACAAGAGCTGGTTACATCAGACCTTGGAATGGATTAGACAAAGATGAGTCTGAGTAATTACATCGTAGTTTTACCAATAGAAGTAAGGAATACAGTACAATTGGATGGATTTAAGAATGGTAAGGAAGTTGGATGTTGGAAGAATGATCAGTTGCAGCCCGATGATGAGACCAAGTGTTACTAGTGATGAGATGTGTCATAACCCACATGCCCCAGGACCTGTCAAGATGCAAGCACACTCTTGCTGAAGTAAAACCCCTGGTAGAAGTTACGACTTTATCAACAGACGATCTTGTAGGAGTTTACGCAAAACCCGAGGGTTGTGAAGAAACGATAGATGTTTTGTTCAGCTTGCAGAATCAATGGATTTCTTCGAACTTAGTTCGTCGACAAGAGAAATTCTGCAATGCTTGTGAGGATGACCGAGTGTTAGAATTCGAGATTCACTAAACCATATACAAGGTAGTGATTTGGGTGCGGAATGGATTGATCACCATACCGACTTACTCTTATTATTCGCCTCTGCTATACGGGATGGTAAATGTGAGTGACTTACCTATAGAAGAGAGACAACGATGACAAAACCTTGTTCAAACCTTAGAATGGTATAATAGTTTTCCCCTGTACAAGGCAGTTGTTGCCAACCGTAGGTCATACGGTGAGAGTGAAGCCCAGACCCGTTTTCTGCAGGGACCCAGTTAATTGGTTGATGACCACCATGAGATATCAATATTTGTTTAGTATTGGCACCAGACCTGTCAGCTAAGAAGAACCAGTCTCAGAAGAACCTTACCAAGATGAAAGGACACAAGAATTATGGAAAAGGTTATGCCACTACCGAAAGAGCCCAGAGAAGGAATCACAAAGAAAAGGAATTTCCGTGAAGATCTGAGAAGATCGACGTTGTCAACAAAGGATGGAGTAATTGAGTTTTGATGGAACCATAACTATGCTTCTAAGTGTGGTAGCACATTAGACCATACTGATCATTGGATTTGTTAGGAGACCCCGAACCCTAACCTACTTCTTGCTAGCCTCTTCGAATCTCGAGGACGACATTCATTTTAAGTGTGGTAGGTTTGTAACATCCCAAGATAGTTTCGTTTGCTTGTGTGATGTGCTGTGTGAAATTGAGTGAAATTTGAAACTTTAGAAAGTTAAATGAGAGGGAATGAAATGACTTTCCCAAACTTTCACTTTGCCTTTATGATCTCTGGAGATTCAAATTCTTTTCATCACAAAACCCTGGAGTGAAGAAAATATGACTTCTTCCATTTATTAAATGAAAAAGGGTTTTGAAAGGATTTTTGAATTTCATCCTCGAAATATTTCAAATTCCCAACTTTATGCAACTCAATAATTTTCCCAAGAGAAGATAAAATGACTTCTTCAAATTATAGGAAATATGAGTTGGAAGTTCCTTTGAAGTATTTTAAAACTCATTTCCAAAATTTGAGTTATTGGGTTTTAGTCAAATTATTTTTTCTCCAAAAATAAAATATATGGAAAATAGGGTAACATGATTCCCTATGGTAGAAAATTGGAGAGGAATAAATTTGAAATCGTTTTGATATTTTTTTAAATGGCTTTTATTGGATTTTATTGCAACAGTAGCACTATTTGATTTATTTAAATTTGTGAGCATTTTATTTAACTGAAGAAAAATGTTCACCTTGTAGAGTTTCTTTTTCTGCAAATTTTGATATATTATATGCCTATATAATATTTTAGTTTATTTTTGCTTTATTGTTTTTTTGTTTAAAAAAAAGTTTCTTCTGTCGAACTAGGCCGGCCCCGCCAATCGGGCCAGGCCAAAGCCCAGCCAGCTCCGCGCCACCTCGCCCGTCGTCCGCGAGCGGGACTCCGCTGGGGAGACCGCCGCCTTCACGGCCGGTCGCCGCCGTGGCCGCCACGGCCTCTTCCCTGCCCCTCCCGCAAGTCGGCCTCCCCCCTCCTCCTATAAGTACGTCGCCCCGCCGCCCTCTTTCCTCCCGCTCCGCGCCGCAGTCGCACTTTTGCCGCCGCCGCCGCTGGAAGCCGCTCGTGCCTCGCGCTGCCTCGCTGCCCCTTGTGCGAGCCGCCGCCGCCGCCCGCTCGCCTCTGCCTCGCCGCCCGCCGCCTCCAGCCGGAGTCGCCGGAGTTCGTCGCCGGCCGACGTCCCGCCGGAGCCCGAACCGCAACCCGCGCCGGATCCGACCCGGTTCCATCCGCCCGAACCGGCGGTTTCCATCAAAAAACCTCCTAGGTATAAAACCCGCCCTGATTTTCTTTTTTAGTTTTGTTTTTTTCTTCTTTAGGTCGGTTTTCTTTTTAGTTAGATCTAAATAGCTAACGTTCACTAGTTAGGCCTATGTAGTAAACAGTTTTCATCGCTTATGCTTCTGTAGCGAACGTTCGTTTGGTAGATCTTTTCTCTTTTCTCTTAGTTTTCTGCGAGGGACTTACTTGTAAATAAAAGTTTTACTGTTTAGTCCCTGAACTTCAAACGGCCACAACTTCTTACTCGTTGGTCCAAATCCAACGAAACCAACGCCCACGTCTTCATTACGATCCCATCTATCTAGTAAAACAACTTAAACATGTTTTGAAATTTTTAAGATTTGAATTCAACTAGACTTGTTTCAAACTTCTTTTTGTCATAATTTGAGTTTTATAACTCCGATTTAGTTGATTCTTTTTGCAAATCGAAGCTCTTGACTTAAACTATCTAATAAGGCCAAATTCACATAATTTTGGTACTATTAGAATTTTTTTTTCTGTGACAAGATTTATTCGCTTGTTTTCGAAGTTTTCCGAAGTGTTTTCTTCGTTCTTTCCGATCTTCTGAGTGATTGCTTATGTGTGGTTACTATCGTTTGCTTACGATAGATTGATCGGAGTGTGACGAGTAGATCTATCACGAGTTTTGAGTGTGAAGAATCTACATCGTCAGTACAAGGCAAGTTCACACTTTGATCATATTTTCCAATACCCAGTTTTTATTGCATTAGTTCTATCCTCAAACACTTGCATGAGTAGGACTGGTTACATCATATGACGATTTGCAGTTCATGAGGTAGGAACCCAATGACATGAGATCAACCAAGGGGGGTATACGCTTTGTTACTTATTGCTTAGCCATGCTCATAGACGTGGATTGGTATGAGAGTTTCATGAAAAATGTGAGTGATTTTTAAGGGAAACTTTAAGGTGGTAATTTAATACACATCTGGGTGGATTTGTTGTGGCACCCTGGGGATGTACGAGTTGCTTGCCCGGACACCTGGGGATATACGAGTTTTTAGTGTGAAGAATCTGTATAGTTGAGTATGTTGTGTGACCTCTTTCAGTGGTAGACTAGCAGATATAGCAAATGTAGGTGTACCAGTCTACCCGAGTTAAAGAGTTAATACTTCTGAAAGACTGTGTCTCGGTCATCCGTTTCTCAAACACCATGCAATGTAAGAAATTAAACGGAGGCGATCGAGTCTTGTGGGGAAAAGTGCACAAACCTCCGCAGAGTGTACAAGGTATTCATGAGTAGCCGTGTCCCTAGTTATGGACATCTTTGAGTATCTAGAAGTGGATTATTTGTTGATCTCAACACTCTTTTTAATTAACTTGTTGGGTTACTAATGACTTTGGTTTCAGATTGAGATGGGGGTACCATTCTCAATTGTTCACGATTTAAATTTAACAAAGTAGTTAAATAAATGCATTCCTTTGTGGTAGGGAAAAATCAGCTTTCTACAACATAAAAATTACAGCCTCTACCAGCCAAATATGCATGTAGTTGTAGGTATTGTTCATCATTATCATTACAATGTGTTCTTGCCAGCACATTCAATATACTGACCTACATGGCTGCAACATCTCATGTTCCTTGAATTATTCGACGAGTAAGTGTTACGTTAGGGTTGCGCTGTCTACACTCAACTTTGTTGTTGGTCTTGATGGGAATCCACAACCTTTGTTGCTTCCGCTATGATTGTTGGTGTTGATGGGAATCCACAACCTTAGTTAACTCATGCATTTTGAAGATCAATTCAGCACGTTGTTTAGCATCAAAATTAACCTTCCCCGAAGATGGAAGAGGCAACAAATCAATAGGTGCACGAGGTAAGAAACCATACACAATTTCAAAATGGCACATCTTAGTAGTAGAATGCAGCGAACGATTATACGGGAATTCAATATGAGGCAGACATTCTTCCCACATTTTCTTGTTATTCTTCAAAACAGCCCTAAGCATAGTAGACAAAGTTCTATTGACTACTTCAGTTTGTCCATCAGTTTGAGGGTGACATGTAGTACTAAAAAGTAGTTTAGTCGCCAACTTAGCCCATAGACATCTCCAAAAGTGGCTAAGAAATTTAGTATCACAATCTGAAACAATAGTATTTGGCACACCATGAAAGCTAATAATTTCACGAAAGAACAAATCAGCAACATTAGCAGCATCATCACTTTTACGACATGGCATAAAGTGTGCCATTTTCAAGAACCTATCCACGACAACAAATATGCTATCCCTCCCCTTCTTTGTCCGAGGCAAACCCAAAACAAAGTCCGTAAATATATCTTCCCAAGGAACACTAGGGACAGGCAAAGGCATATATAAACCGTGAGGATTGAGTCGTGACTTAGCTTTTTGACATGTAGTGCAGCAAGCAACAAAATGCTCAACATCCCGACTCATCTTTGGCCAAAAGAAATGTGTAGCAAGTACGTCGTCTGTCTTCTTCACGCAAAAGTGTCCCATTAATCCTCCTCCATGCGCCTCCTGCAACAACAAAAGACGAACGGAGCTAGCTAGAATGCATAGATTGTTAGCACGAAACACAAAAGCATCATTAAGGACGAACTTGTTCCATGTTTTTCCTTCTTTACAATTCTGCAATACATCTTTAAATTCAGCATCATGCACATATTGATGTTTGATGGTCTCCAAACCAAATAATTTAAAGTCAAGTTGTGAAAGCATAGTATAACGATGAGAGAATGCATCAGCAATAACATTTTGTTTACCCTTCTTGTGTTTTATGACATAAGGAAAAGTCTGAATGAATTCTACCCATTTAGCATGTATACGATTCAGTTTTTCTTGACTTTTAATATGTCTCAAAGATTCATGATCAGAATGTATAACAAATTCGTTGGGCCATAAATAATGTTGCCATGTTTCTAATGTCCGAACAAGGGCATATAATTCCTTATCATAAGTAGAATAATTCAGACTAGGCCCACTCAATTTTTCAGAAAAATATGCAACAGGTTTACCATCTTGTAGTAACACGCCTCCTAACCCAATTCCACTAGCATCACATTCAAGCTCAAAAGTATTATTAAAATCAGGAAGCTGTAGTAAAGGAGCATGTGTCAACTTATCGTTCAATACTGTGAAGGCTTCTTCCTGCGCAGAACCCAAACAAAAGGCACATCCTTCTTTGTAAGCTCATTGAGAGGTGCAGCAATGGTGCTGAAATCTCTCAGAAAACGCCTACAAAATCTAGAGAGTCCAAGGAAACTCCTCACGTGTGTGACCGTTCTGGGCTACGACCAACTCCTCAATAGCTTCAATCTTGGCTTTATCAACCTCAATTCCCTGTGGAGTAACAACATAGCAAAGAAAAGATGCTCGGTCGATGCAAATGGTGCACTTCCCAAGGTTATCAAACAAACGTGTATCACGTAGAGCAATAAAAACAACACGTAAATGTTCGTCGAGAGATCTGCTATAAATCAGTATATCATCAAAGTAAACTACCACAAATCGTCCAATGAAAGCACGTAAAACTTCGTTTAGTAATCTCATGAATGTACTAGGTGCATTAGTTAACCCAAAAGGCATGACTAACTACTCATATAATCCGAACTTAGTTTTAAATGTTGTTTTCCATTCATCTCCTAATTTCATACGAATTTGATGGTATCTAGTACGCAAATCAACTTCGGAGAATATTGTAGAGCCACTCAATTCATCAAGCATATCATCTAGCCTAGGAATAGGATGACGATAACGAATACTAACATTATTAATGCTTCTACAATCAACACACAGACGCGACGTACCATCCTTTTTTAGCACAAGTATAATATGAACAACACAAGGACTAAGAGATTCACGAATATAACCTTTGTCAAGGAGCTCCTGTATTTGACGCATAATCTCCTTCATCTCCTCTAGATTGGTAAGGTATGGCGCAAAGTTTGGCAGTGACGCACTAGGAATTAAGTCAATATGATGCCTAATCCCTCAAATAGGTGGTAATCCCGGTGGCACGTCTTTTGGAAAGACGTCAGCAAACTCCTGCAAAATGTTAGTGATAGCAGGAGGCAAAGAGGAAGGCACGTCCTCGAATGAAAATAATGCCTCTTTGCACACAAAAGCATAGCAAACAGATTTGTTGAAATCTAGATCATCAACATCAGATTTTGTGGTAAGTAAACATGCACTTTTCAATTTAATTTCAAAAGAAACAGTAGATGGTTCATTATTAAGCTTCGTTTGTTGCTCAAATTCTTTTGCCACAATCTGATTTTCACTCTTATTTTTCTTATGTTTTGCTTTATTATCTCTATTAATATCATCTTTCAAAATGGAATCAGGAGACATAGGAAGCAAAGTAATATGTTTATCCATATGAACAAGAGTGTACTTATTGTTTCTACCATGGTGTACAGAATTTTTATCAAATTGCCATGGTCTACCAAGTAATAAGGAACATGCTTGCATGGGTACCACATCACAATCAACATAATCAGCATATGTAGAGATACTAAAATGCACATGAACACTACGTGTTACCTTAACCTTGCTGCTGTTGTTGAACCATTGGATGTAGTAAGGATGTGGATGTGGTCTTGTGGTGAGAGATAGCTTCTCCACCATCTCCATGCTAGCCAAGTTGTTGTAGATCCCTCCATCTATGATGACGCGAACAGAACGTTCCTTCACAACTCCCTTTGTAAGGAACAATTTAGAATCATCTCCACCGTGTTCTTCACGTGTAATAAGAGCCATAGTCTCCTCATCATAGTCACTAGCGGACTCATAACCATCATCCTCAGTAGCAATCATCACACGCTGAGATTTGCATTCCCTCGCATAGTGACCATCACCAGTGCAAATGATGAGGACACGACTACCTTGGATACGACCAAAAATTATAGAGGCGAGGGGCCCGATCTTTCGATGAGATGATAACTATCGATTTGGTGGAGAAGACTTTGATGATCCGACTACAAACGTGCACAACGTTGCGCCTTAGCAATCGCTAAACCAATCTCCAGGGGTTACTGACAATGCCAGAAGCATGATCAGCCGGACCACGAAGGTCTATTCCTGCATGCAATCGAAGAACAAGGAAGAATTTGATAAAGCAATCCGAATATTGCAAATATAAATGATGTATTGATAAAGGTGGGGATCCGTAAGCAGTCTTGGTCTGGTCGTTGGACACAAACGAAGTACACGAAGTTGCAATGGCTAACTTTTGACTAAATAAATCCCAAAGAAAAAGCTACTAGATGGATCTACTTATATAGGAGCAAGGGGTGGCGGCCAAGGAGGTGGAAGGACGTCCCAAGGCAGCCTAAAACTAACCCTAGGTCGTACAAGGCTCATGGGCCCAAGTGGAGGTGATGCAACACCTTTGGACTTGTAGTTTGACTCGGATTCTGCTGCAGCGTCAGATTGTTTCGTTGATATATCAACGCTCCGGACGAATTTGAAGGTGAATCCAATTGGGTTTGAAAGTGTACGAAATCTAGTTTCCAACAAAAAAAGAATCACCCAATTCGGACTCCGTATGAAGAAGTTCTTGCCGTTTTGAGTCAGGTATGTCTGTGCAGTCCGAATTTGGATGCAGAACGTGAGAGACTTGGACTCTATCTTCTCTTGGCCCAAAAGTGACGTGAGAGAACTTTTTGAACAGCACATAAACTTCTCTTTTTCCCTTATCTTCATATGTGGATTGTACAAATGTCCCATACACCTCACAAATATACATGTATGCAATATTTTTGGTCGTATCGAAGGTAGTCATGTCCTCATCATCCTCCCTTTCTTGTAAATAAAGCCGTCCTCGGCGTTGCTTAATCTGAAATTTGGGTAAGAAAATAGACAAGGTGTACATGTTGTATATGTATATGTCATCCATTTTTACTTCCCTTAATTTTTGCACATATGACACATGTATAGATGAGTAACTTTCGTAGTTCATAAAATATAAAGCCAAAATATTATCACAAGAAGTAGAAGGCATGAAAATATTGCAACTTAGTTTGCACAAATAAGTGAAGCTCTTATTCATATCAAAAGGTTGACAATGTTCATCATTAAACCATCCCAACATTGGTAAATAAACCTTGCTTGCATGAAATTCACATGCTACAACATGCTTAAATAAGCAAACATGCAATAAGTCATTTCACATAGAATCGCCACCAAGATTAGAGGTCATATCAAAATGATTAAACATTGGCACAATTACTTTCAAATGTATTTTATCCAAATCTGATTTATTCTCCGATTCACATGATTCTTTTGCATCCACAGTTAATTCAATGGGTGCACTCAAAATTATTGGTATTTCAGTTGTTTGATCACATGACGCATTCATGATAGTAACATGATTATCTAAACTAGGTGGTGTGCTCAAATCAACAGGTAATTCAATACATGAAGTATTCAAGTTAACTAGATATGCATCATCCTCATGTGAAGTTATATCATCATTGTTTTGACTGTTACCTTGTCGCAAAGACGTAGCTGATGTAGGTACAGATGATGACAATGTACCATACACTTTAGATGATGGCGCGCTCACAATCGGAGGTGTAGCTGCTCTAGTAGGTGCAATGGTGGAGGAACCAACCGGTGGTGGTGAGCATGAATTGGAATAGTAGTTGTTGTAGTCACACAATGCATCCTCCTGTATTTTTCTCTCAAAGGTACAAGCACGAACATACATACCAGTAATGCAACGAGGAATATACTGAAATCTTGCGCGAATATCATGGTTCAAACCACCAAAAAATCTATTCATTGTATCATCCTCAGATTCTTCTATGTCACAATGATGCATATAAGATTTGAACTCTTGGTAGTAAGCATGAACAGTGTTACTGCCTTGTTTTAATTGTACCAATTTGCGAAGCAATTCACGGCGGTAGTAAGGAGGAAAAAAATGGTTTCTCATTACAGCCTTCAAATCTTTCCAAGTTGTGGGTTGGTTATCAATATTTTTCTTACAATGCACACTCCACCAAACAGAAGCAAAACCAGTAAATACTCTAGTGGCAGCTCGTACTCTCTCAAGTTCAGAACAATGATGGTGACTAAAAGCTTTTTCTACTTCAAGCTCCCAAGCTAGATAAATAGCAGGATTAAATCTACCCTCAAATGACGGTAAAGAAATAACCCGACCATGTGCTTGTGTGTGTTGTCCCACATCTCGTGATGGTGAAGATGTATCCGTCGTCCGAGAACTTATGTCTCCGGTACCTGTCATGATTAGTAGAAACAAGAATAAAATTCGAGAATAATGTTCCTATGAACTACTAGGATGTGGTGGTAAAGCGCTCACAGTAAAACAAATATCAATATCTTACAAGTTCTTACCATGCAGCAGGTGGTGATTGGCAACCAGCGGTGTCAAATAACTCCAAAGATTGAGTGAAGCGATTGCCAGATGAACGTAAATATGCACGGTGTAGAAATATATGGAGCTGGGTTGGCTATATATGGTAGCAAAAGATTAGCAATAATCAATTCAGAGATGCAATGTTGAATAAACGCTCAACGATGGTACTGTGCTGGTCCTATGCTAGAGCGGACTAGAGACGCGAGCCTAGAACACTAATGAGGTCACGGTGTAGCACAACTAGCATTAATAAAGGATACCAAGTAGCTCTGGACAGCAAGATATAAGTGAAGATCACAACGGCAGTAAAGATAATGATGAAAACAACTGCCAAGCAGAATATACAACAACACTCTCTCCAACTTTCTTTTCCTTCTTTTTCTTTTTCTTTTTTCTCACACTTTTTTCTTTTTCTTTCTCTCCTCCTTTTTTTTACTTTTTTTGTCTGTCTTTTTTTTTCTTTCTCACTCTTTCCAAGACAAACTAGATAAGATGCAGAATGGATCAAGCAAAGATGCAAACGACTTCAACTATGATTGTGACAATGAACGATGGGTAGCACGAGGTGGAAATTGATGGATGAGGTGGTGGACAGCGGAAGGGATAACGATGCAGCGGCGACGTGACTAATGTGAACAGAACTCGAAACTCTAACGAACTAGACACTAAGACCAGCAACTCGACACGACGATGCAACCGATAATTCAATAATGCAAACAATGAAAAGAAAATTGCAAAGGCTCAGACTCGCTAGGACAAAGGATGAATATATCTAACTTTTTTGTGGCTTTACCTTGGACAATAGGTAAGAAAATAAATATAATCTAGGAATAACTGAAAATTCTCACCGAGCAACCTGAAAACTGATACCACTTGATAGAGGCGAGGGGCCCGATCTTTCGATGAGATGAGAACTATCGATTTGGTGGAGACGACTTTGACGATCCGACTACAAACGTGCACGACGTTGCGCCTTAGCAATCGCTAAACCAATCTCCAGGGGTTACTGACAATGCCAGAAGCACGATCAGCCTGACCACGAAGGTCTATTCCTGCATGCAATCAAAGAACAAGCAAGAATATGATAAAGCAATCTGAATATTGCAAATATAAATGATGTATTGATAAAGGTGGGGATCCGTAAGCGGTCTTGGTCTGGTCGTTGGACACAAACGAAGTACACGAAGTTGCAATGGCTAACTTTTGACTAAACAAATCCCAAAGAAAAAGCTACTAGATGGATCTACTTATATAGGAGCAAGGGGTGGTGGCCAAGGAGGTGGAAGTACGTCCCAAGGCAGCCTAAAACTAACCCTAGGTCGTACAAGGCTCATGGGCCCAAGTGGAGGTGATGCAACACCTTTGGACTTGAAGTTTGACTCGGATTCTGCTGCAGCGTCAGATTGTTTTGTTGATATATCAACGCCCCGGACGAATTTGAAGGTGAATCCAATTGTGTTTGAAAGTGTACGAAATCTAGTTTCCAACAAAAAAAGAATCAGCCAATTCGGACTCCGTATGAAGAAGTTCTTGCCGTTTTGAGTCAGGTATGTCTGTGCAGTCCGAATTTGAATGCAGAACGTGAGAGACTTGGACTCTATCTTCTCTTGGCCAAAAGTGACGTGAGAGAAACTTTTTGAACAGCACCTAAACTTCTCTTTTTCCCTTATCTTCATATGTGGATTGTACAGATGTCCCATACACCTCACAAATATACATGTATGCAATATTTTTGGTCGTATCCGAGGTAGTCATGTCCTCATCAAAAAATATTGCATACATGTATATTTGTTAGGTGTATGGGACATTTGTACAATCCATATATGAAGATAACGGAAAATAGAAGTTTAGGTGTTGTTCAAAAAGTTCTCTCACGTCACTTTTGAGCCAAGAGAAGATAGAGTCCAAGTCTCTCACGTTCTGCATCCAGATTCGGACTACACAGACATACCTGACTCAAAACGGCAAGAACTCCTTCATACGGACTCCGAATTGGGTGTTTCTTTTTTTTTGGAAACTAGATTTCGTACACTTTCCAACCCAATTGGATTCACCTTCAAATTCGTGCGGAGCGTTGAGATATCGACGAAACAATCTGACGTTGCAGCAGAATCCGAGTCAAACTACAAGTCCAAAGGTGTTGCATCACCTCCACTTGGGCCCATGAGCCTTGTACGACCTAGGGTTAGTTTTAGGCTGCCTTGGGACGTCCTCCGACCTCCTTGGCCGCCACCCCTTGCTCCTATATAAGTAGATCTATCTAGTAGCTTTTTCTTTCGGATTTGTTTAGTCAAAAGTTAGCCATTGCAACTTCGTGTACTTCGTTTGCGTCCAACGACCAGACTAAGACCGCTTACGGATCCCCACCTATATCAATACTTCATCTATATTTGTAATATTCAGATTGCTTTATCATATTCTTGTTTGTTGATGTAGGGTGGAACCCTAGTCAGCAGATCTTTCACGAAAGGAGGTTATCCAACGACGAACACGGAGAACACAAAGAGGATACGGAGGAAAACACGAGGGGAAACACTCAAATCAACACAAATATGGTCACACAGGTGCTAGATCCACGATACATATCAAGATACACGATCCATAGTCAACCTCGGTGGTACAAAGATAGTCTTCTCCCTGAGGAGGTCTTGGGTATCCCTTGGGATCTTCTCCGATGTGGAGGCCTTGAATCCGAGGTGGATCTTCTCCGAAGAGGCTGCGGTCTCGTAGGAGAGGAACCACGAAGGTCTATGATGAGCTATCCAAAAGCTACCTCGAAAGGATGGAAGTCAACGAGTATATATTACACGGGGATGACGCCGTCGGGGCGGACGTCCGCTGGTCAACGGACGTCCGGTGGTTCCGGAGGGACTGGACGTCCGGTAATCCTGGGATTTCCGCCAATTACGTTCTGTGGTCGGTGTCACGGACGTCCAGTGGCTTCCGGTTGTCCGGTCGTCTGGGAGTCACCGGTCGTCCGGTGGATGCCGGTCGTCCGGTGCCTGGAAGTCGCCGGTCGTCCGGTGTGGGACGGACGTCCGGTGCCTGTAGCATCTTCAACCTTCCTTCTTCTTGTTCCAAGCACTTGTCGATCTCGCCGTCTTGACCGCTGTGCAGAGCTGTCCCATGGCCTTCACCCAAGTACCTGAGTATGCACAGAGTTTCTGATGAGGGTAGAAGCCATGTCTCATGTGAATCGGAAAGATGTCTAGAGAGGAGCGAAGTCACCTCGGTCTCGAGAGCTCTTGCACGGGCTCGAGTCATTGGTCCTTTGGGCACTTGGTGAGGCGATGAAGGGTCCATGGGGATGACCTTTGGATGCTCCGCATCATCTTCCCTCCCTTGGGAAAGATCCGACCTCGGATCAAAATCTTCATCACCATGGAAAGGAGATAGTTCCTTGATGTTGAAAGTATCGCTCACGGAGTACTTGTCTCGCGGGATGTCGATCTTGTAGGCGTTGTTGTTGTAGCGTGCTAGCACCTTGAAGGGTCCGTCAGCACGAGGTAGTAGTTTGGACTTGCGCTCGTGTGGGAAACGGTCCTTGCGAAGATGAAGCCAAACAAGATCGCCCGGTTGGAACACCATTGGTGTCGTGTTGACGTTGATCTTGGTGGTGAGACGATGGACTTGTCGCTCGATCATTGCTCTTGTATCTTCGTGCACCTTCTTGAGATAGCTTGCTCGTGCACTTGCGTCCATGTTGATGCGCTCTTGTAGAGGTAGAGGTAGGATGTCCAATGGGGACAACGGGTTGAAGCCGTAGACGACCTCGAAAGGGGACTTGCCGGTAGTCGAATGTTTTGCGCGGTTGTAGGCGTACTCGGCGATGGGGAAGCATTGCTCCCATTCCTTGATGTTCTTCTTGATCAACACGCGAAGAAGCGTCGAAAGCTTGCGGTTCGTCACCTCCGTTTGGCCGTCGGTTTGTGGATGGTGTGCCGAAGAGAAGAGTAGCTTGATTCCGAGTTTGGCGCATAGCATTTTCCAAAAGTAGCTCAAGAACTTGACGTCCCAGTCTGACACGATCGTTTTGGGCACGCTGTGTAGACGAATTATCTCCCTACAAAAGAGATTTGCAACATGTGAAGCATCGTCGATCTTGTTACAAGGAATAAAATGAGCCATTTTAGAGAATCTATCCACGACAACTAACACGGAATCTTTGCCATTTTGAGTCCTAGGCAATCCAAGTACAATGTCCATGCTTATGTCTTCCCATGGATGGTATGGAATAGGAAGTGGCATGTAAAGACCATGAGATTGAGCTTTGGACTTAGCTTTGCGGCATGTAGAACATCGGTTGGTGAGGCGTGAGACGTCACGGAGCATCTTGGGCCAAAAGTAGTTCTTTGAGAGCGAAGCAAATGTCTTGTCGTGTCCAAAGTGTCCCATGAGTCCTCCTCCATGCGATTCCTGCAAAAGGAGCAAACGAAGCGAAGACTCGGGAATGCAAAGTATGTTAGCTCTCATAAGATATCCATCCTTTATGTAGTAACGTTTCCAAGAAGTGTGAGTCAAAAACTTAGCATAAGGATTTGCAAAGAAAGGATCATGCTCATATAAATCTTTTATGTGCTCAAAGCCAACAACATTCAACTCAAGTTGCGTAACAAGCATGCATTTGCGGGAAAGCGCGTCCGCCACAACATTTTCTTTGCCTTTGATGTACTTGATGACATAGGGAAACGACTCAATGAACTCACTCCACTTAGCATGACGCTTGTTCAACTTAGTTTGACCTTTGAGATACTTGAGGGTCTCATAGTTCGTATGAAGAATGAATTCATGGTGTCTAAGCTAATGTTCCCAAACACGTAAAACTCTCACCAAGGCATAAAGCTCTTTGTCATAGATGGGGTAGTTAAGTTGCGCTCCGGATAGCTTCTCGCTAAAGTACGCAATTGGGTGCTTTTCTTGCATGAGCACGCCACCTATGAAGGTACCGCTAGCGTCACAATGGATCTCAAACGGTTTGTCAAAGTTTGGTAGGGCTAGAACTGGTGTGTGTGTAAGCAAGCTTTTTAGCTCATTGAACGCGGTGTCTTGCGGAGGACCCCAAATGAAGGGTGCGTTCTTCTTGCTCAAGGCGTGTAGAGGCATAGCAATAGTGCTAAAATCCTTCACGAAACGTCGGTAGAAACCGGACCAAGGAAACTACGCACTTGCATGAGATTTGTTGGTTGAGGCCAAATTTTAATTGCTTCAATTTTAGTTTCATCAACGTGAACACCTTGTGAAGAAACGACAAATCCTAGGAAGACGACCTTGTCAACGCCAAAGGTGCATTTCTCCATATTAGCATATAAGCGCTCTTTCTGAAGGGTTTGTAAAACCATACGGATGTGTGTCACATGGTCCTCTAGCGTCTTGCTAAAAACAAGGATGTCGTCAAAGTAAACCACTACAAAGAAGCCTATGTAGGGTCGAAGACAAAAATGCATAAGACGCATAAATGAACTGGGTGCTTCCGATAAGCCCATTGGCATAACAAGCCACTCATATAACCCAAACTTGGTTTTGAAAGCCGTTTTCCACTCATCACCCTCTTGAATGCGAATTTGGTAGTAACCACTTTTAAGATCAATTTTTGAAAAGATGGTGGCACCACATAATTCATCAAGCATGTCATCTAAGCGTGGGATAGGATAACGGTATCTAACGGTGATAGCATTTATAGGACGGCAATCGGAGCACATGCGAAAACTTCCATCTTTCTTAGGCACGAGAATAACCGGAACGGCACAAGGGCTTAAGCTTTCACGTAGATGACCTTTGTCGATGAGTTGTTGCACTTGCCGTTGTATCTCCTTGGTTTCCTCGGGATTGACGCGGTAAGGAGCCTTGTTTGGAAGTGGTGCACCGAGTATGAGGTCGATGCGGTGTTCGATTCCGCAAAGTGGAGGTAGACCCGGAGGTAGTTCATCGGGGAAGACGTCCGAGAATTCCTGCAACAATTGAGACAACACTAAAGGTAGAGGTGGTGAAGTGTTAGTAGGTTTGGCTTCCCCTTTGCATAGAAGCACAAGGTGAAAGACACTCCATGGGTTCTCACACACTTCTCTCATCTCACTTTTGGTGGCAAATAGTACGAGGTTCTTCTTGTCGCTCATCGTGGAGTCGCTCATATTTGGCTTGTGGCTCTCACTCTCGTTTTGGTGGCTCACTCTCTCACCATACTCTCCACGATGGTTGGTAGGTAAGTGTTTATCGGCGGCTACATGACTTGGAGACATTGTCGGAGCACGAATTCCTTTCCCTTCATCTTGAAGCTATAGTGATTTATCCGTCCATTGTCTGTGACCCCACGATCATATTGCCATGAACGTCCAAGAATAAGGTGGCACACGGACATGGGGATCACATCACATTCAAGAGTGTCCTCATAGGCGCCTTTCTTGAAAGAGACTTGCACGGTGTGCTCGACTCGAAGAATTCCGGCGTCGTTGAGCCATTGGACCTTGTAGGGGTGAGGATGCTTCGTCTTGACCAATTGAAGCTTGTCGCATAGCTCTTCGCTTGCCAAGTTATGACAACTTCCGCCATCGATGATAACCTTGACGGAGCGTCCATTGATGCCGGCCTTGGTATGGAAGATATGACATCGTTGGTCGTCATCTTGTTGGTGTTGGAGTGTCAAGACCTTGGAGACAACAAGATTGGGACTTGAGTCATTGTCGCAAAACACTTGATGGTCTTCTTCTTCATTCACTTGGCGATGCATAACTACATGCTCAAGTGCTTCCATCTCATCGTCGCTCATTGAATCATAAGAACCGTCATCGTTGATGATCATGGTGCAAACGGTCTTGCACTCAAATGACTTGTGGCCTCGCCCTTGACACTTGAAGCATTTGATGGAACTCGTCTTGGAGTTGTCTTCGGTTGGAGTTGTAGTTGATGAAGCTCTTGGCTTGAAGTTGTTGGTAGAAGGTGGACGACTCGATGTAGTCGCATTCTTGTAGCTTGACTTGTCACCGAAGTTTGTAGATGGCTTGGTAGAGGTAGGAGGAGTAGCCGAAGTCGTTGAAGCTTGGTTGTAGGAGCCGAAGTTCTTGGAGTTGAACTTGGAGTACTTGTAGTCCTCTTGAACTTGTCGCTCCGCTTTGGTTGCTTGATGTACTAGCTCGAGGAGATTGTTGTATGGTTGGAAGTCCGCAATCTTCTTGATAGGATAGTTGAGTCCATTCAAGAATCTCGCCATTGTTTGATCTTCATCTTCCGTGATGTTGGCTCTTATCATGGCAATCTTCATCTCCTTCTAGTACTCTTCAACAGACTTGGTACCTTGCTTGAGGAGTTGTAGCTTCTTGAACAAGTCACGGTTGTAGTGTGTAGGCACAAAGCGTGCTCTCATGACTTCTTTCATTTGATCCCAAGTGGTGATAGGAGGTTCGCCTTTTGCTTCTCTTCTCTCTATGATTTGCTCCCACCATATGAGAGCATAGTCTTGGAACTCAAGGGATGCCATAGCGATCTTCTTCTCTTCATCGCAGTTGTGAAGTCGAAAGATCTTGTCAACCTTCAATGCCCATGAGAGGTAGTATTCGGGATCAATGCTTCCGGAAAACTTTCGCATGGTGAACTTGAGCTTGCCATAGCGATGCTCTTCATCATTTCCTTGCCTATTGTGAGGGCGTTCTTGATTGGGACGATTGACAATCTCATGTTGCTCTTGATGAAGTAGATGTCCATTATCATGGTGTGCTTGTCGATCTTGTGGTTCGTGTTGAGGTTGATGCTCTTGTCGCGCTTGAGGAGGAACTTCTTCTTGCATTCTTGCTTGGTGACGCCTCTCTTGCATCTCATCGCGAAGGAAATCCTCTTCTTGACGAGTGTGTCGAGTGCGAGCTGCCACATTGCGATGTGCATCACGTAATGCTTGTTGCGCCTCAAGAGCTTGAGCTTCTCGACGTTGTTGTGCTTGGCGATTAGACTTAGCATCTTGTTCTTCTTGGTATTGACGTGCTCGCTCTTGTTGTTGTTGGCGTAGTCGTTGCCGTTCTTGTGCTTGCTCAAGTGTAGCTTGGTTTTGGCGATGTCGACTTTCTTGCTCTTCAAATAGCTCTTGTGAACTCTTGTCATGAAGTGGATTCCGGTTGTCATGTCGAGCTTGACGTGCGGCTTGACGAAGAGTGTTTGACGTAGGGGTACTTGAGCCATCCGTGGAGTCGGTATGTGGACTTGAGCGGCTTCGTCTTTGAGAAGATGTGGAAGAAGATCGTCGGTTGACTATCAATGTCCGTAGCTCGTTGAATTGAGTAGACATGTTGGTGTTGATGATGTCGAATTGCTCTTTTGTTCTTGCTTCAAATTGGCGCGCGTCCTTGGCGACTTGACCAATGTACTCGCGCATAGCTTCACTTTCTTGATGGAGAGCTCGTTGTACACCGAAGAGATGTAGTTTGGTGACGTAGTTGTTCGCTTCTTGAGGATCGTCGAAAGGCGGGTTCGAAGATGTACTTGGCCTATCCATCATGACAAGCAAGTATGTGAGTGGGAGAAAGGAGAATACAATACCAAATGTACCTTAACCGAAGTTGAAAATGGATCAATGATCACTCAATAATGTAACCCGGAAATATCACTATTGGTACCACTTCGTGTCGATTCTCACACCTACACAAATAAAGCTTTGAGAGGAGCTTGGTTAGGATGGTGGCACAAATTCAATGCAATCGTCAAGGTGACTCAAAGATGTTGAAAATGGTTCATAATTTGCTCATGCAACAAGTAGATCACTAGCAAAGTAGCACACGGAACACACGCACGGATAGATAAATGTGGTTGTGCAACCAAGGGTGAGCGAAAATGTGGAAACCACAGAAAATGCTCGTGTTGCACAACACTAGAGAGACGCTAACCGATTGCTTAATAGGCGGATACGCACTTGTGCACGACCTATAAGACGCAAAACGTAACGACTGTCTATCACAAGTATGCTATGAGTGTATGATGTGCCGATGCTTGAGCACAAGATGATGTATTGCTATGTCATATGATCTCTTTTGATGCAAGGCGTATGATGCTATTGTTGTTTTCCTTATAAGCTTTGGTTGGCTCTTTTGCTTAAAAGCTTGTGAGCTCTTTCTTTGGATACTTATGCATGCTTCTCGGATCAAGGTAGCTATTGTGTATGCAGATCACTCTTGTGGCACACGGAGATATGATGATATGGTATGCAATATCTATGACTATCACTAATGTGCACAAGTGTCGTGGCCCGGCAATACTCAAATGGCTAGTCTCAATGGGAAAGCTACGCAAAGATGATCCATAGGTTGACAATGCAATTGCAAGGTAGAATGAACAAAGCGTCGTCGATGTTACCGTCCTTGCCGAAGTTGAGCGGTGGTGTTGTCGAAGTCTTGCCGTTCCGAGGTAGCCTAAACATCCAAGGAAACGGTGAAACCACAACTCAAATATCCAAGGCAAAGGGAGACAAGATGTTCCAAATCGTAGCGGTTAAGCGATGGTGTTTGCGGAAATGGTGGTGGAATGAAAGGTAGGTGGTAACGGAAAGGTGGAACAAAACTGAACAAATTCAGCTTCGTCAGGGTACGTCGGACGTCCGGTAGGTTGCCGGTCGTCCGGTCGATCGGAAGGGGTCGAACGTCCGGTAAGTCCCGGAAATCCGGTAATAGTTTCTATAGGTGGGGTGCCGGTCGTCCGGTGTTTAGCGGACGTCCGGTGTCTCGAGAGGTGCCGGACGTCCGATAAACGGTCGGTCGTCCGGTAGGTCTGGCCTAGGTTACGCGGATCCGTGGCCAAATTCGTCAAACTTGGCCGAAGTTGCGGATGAAAAATGGTGAAAAAGGTGGGGAAAAGCTAGATCCACTCGTGGCACAGCAAATCCATGGAACAAAATCAACAAAATCTTGCCAAATCAACAGATCACAAAAAAAATTGGGGCTATTTTTGTGGGGAATTTTCGAAAATGGGAGGAACACAACAAAAACAAGCTAGAAAGCAGGGTGTGGGGCTCCAAATTCGTGATCAACCTATGCTCATGATACCATAATATGATGTAGGGTGGAACCCTAGTCAGCAGATCTTTCACGAAAGGAGGTTATCCCACGACGAACACGGAGAACACAAAGAGGATACGGAGGAAAACACGAGGGGAAACACTCAAATCAACACAAATATGGCCACACAAGTGCTAGATCCACAATACATATCAAGATACACGATCCATAGTCAACGTCGGTGGTACAAAGATGGTCTTCTCCCTGAGGAGATCTTGGGTATCCCTTGGGATCTTCTCCGGTGTGGAGGCCTTGAATCCGAGGTGGATCTTCTCCGAAGAGGCCACGGTCTCGTAGGAGAGGAACCGCAAAGGTCTATGATGAGCTATCCAAAAGCTACCTCGAAAGGATGGAAGTCAATGAGTATATATTACACGGGGATGACGCCGTCGGGGCGGACGTCCGCTGGTCACCGGACGTCCGGTGGTTCCGGAGTGACCGGACGTCCGGTAATCCTCGGATTTCCGCTAATTACGTTTTGTGGTCGGTGTCACGGACGACCGGTGGCTTCCGGTCGTCCGGTCGTCTGGGAGTCGCCGGTCGTCCGGTGGATGCCGGTCGTCCGGTGCCTGGAAGTCGCCGGTCGTCCGGTGTGGGCCGGACGTCCGGTGCATGTAGCATCTTCAGCCTTCCTTCTTCTTGTTCCAAGAACTTGTCGATCTCGTCGTCTTGACCGCTGTGAAGAGCTATCCCGTGGCCTTCACCCAAGTACCTGAGTATGCACAGAGTTTCTGATGAGGGTAGAAGCCATGTCTCATGTGAATCGGAAAGATGTCTAGAGAGGAGCGAAGTCACCTCGGTCTCGAGAGCTCTTGCACGAGCTCGAGTCATTGGTCCTTTGGGCACTTGGTGAGGCCATGAAGGGTCCATGGGGATGACCTTTGGATGCTCCGCATCACTTGTTCTTTGATTGCATGCAGGAATAGACCTTCGTGGTCAGGCTGATCGTGCTTCTGGCATTGTTAGTAACCCCTGAAGATTGGTTTAGCTATTTCTAAGGCGCAACGTCGTGCACGTTTGTAGTCGGATCGTCAAAGTCGTCTCCACAAAATTGATAGTTACCATCTCATCGAAAGATCGGGCCCCTCGCCTCTATCAAGTGGTATCAGTTTTCAGGTTGCTCGGTGAGAATTTCTAGTTATTCCTAGATTAGATTTATTTTCTTACCTTTTGTCCAAGGAAAAGCCACAGAAAAAGTTAGATCTATTCATCCTTTGTCCTAACCAGTCTAAGCCTTTGCAATTTTCTTTTCATTGTTTGCATTATTGAATTATCGGTTGCATCGTCGTGTCGAGTTGCTGGTCTTAGTGTCTAGTTTGTTAGAGTTTCGAGTTCTGTTCATATCAGTCACGTCGCCGCAGCATCGTTATCCCTTCCGCTTTACACCACCTCATCCATCAATTTCCACCTCGTGCTACCCATCGTTCATTGTCACAATCATAGTTTAAGTCATTCGCATCTTTGCTTTATCCAATCTGCATCTTATCTAGTTTGTCTTGGAAAGAGGGAGAAAGAAAAAAAAAGACAGAGAAAAAAAGTAAAAAAAAGAGGAGAGAAAGAAAAAGAAAAAAGTGTGAGAAAAAAGAAAAAGAAAAAGAAGGAAAAGAAAGTTGGAGAGAGTGTTGTTGTATATTCTGCTTGGCATTTGTTTTCATCATTATCTTTACTGCCGTTGTGATCTTCACTTATATCTTGCTGTCCAGAGCTAATTCGTATCCTTTATTGATGCTAGTTGTGCAACACCGTGACATCATTAGTGTTCTAGGCTCGCGTCTCTAGTCCGGTCTAGCCTAGGACCAGCACAGTACCGTCGTTGAGCGTTTATTCAACATTGCCTCTCTGAATTGATTATTGCTAATCTTTTGCTACCATATATAAAGCCAACCCAGCTTCACATATTTCTACACCGCACTTACGTACGTTCACCTGGCAATCGCTTTACTCAATCTTTGGAGTTATTTGACACCGCTGGTTGCCTATCACCACCTCCTGCATGGTAAGAACTTGTAAGATATTGATATTTGCTTTACTGTGAGCGCTTTACCACCACATCCTAGTAGTTCATAGGAACATCATTTTTGGATTTTGTTTCTTGTTTCTACTAATCATGGCAGATTCAAGAGTCAGTTGGGCTGCATCGATCGTGGGAGATATGTCATCACCTCAGAAAATACAACCACCATCACAAGAGGTACAAAGACATCAGAATGCGCACAAATAGGTTCTTATTTCCATGCCACCTTTTCATGGTCGTTTTAAACCTGATTTATATATTGAATGGGAGTTCAACATCAATAATATATTTGCTTCCCATAGTTTTGATGAACGTAATAAAGTTAAGGTTGCGGTTGGTTCTTTCACTGGTTATGCTTTAGTTTGGTGGAGTGAATATTATCGATTATACCCTAATCATGTACCTACTACTTGGGATGATTTAAAACTTGTGATGAGAGATAGATTTGTTGATGTTTATTATACTCGTGGCATGATTAAAAAACTACAACAGTTGAAACAAGGTAGTGACACCGTAACAAATTATTATGATGATTTACGAACTACCTTGTTGCACTCCTTTTTAGAGGAAAGTGAAGGTGATTTTATGGATAGATTTTGGGGAGGATTAAACCGTGATATTCAGGAGATGCTAATTCATGAAGAGTGTTATCCTATGAACAGTTTGTTTCGTCTTGCTTGTAGTGCTGAACAGGAAATAAAATGACGTATTGTCCATAAGGAGAATAAGCGCCAGGTGCACATTCCAAGAGATGATACGGTTCTTCCTTCCACTACTAGGCGTACTATGACAGACACATCCGTTGTTGTGAGGACTACATCACCTCCACCATGTGACACATCACCTCCGACAATGCCTACATCATCTGAGTTGATCATAAGAGGTAATGACAATGGAACCGATCTTCCACCTCCACATGAGTATGATGAATGCCTTGTCAATTTAAATGAACCATGCGATGAGCTATCCACTACTTTGATCACACCAACTATTTTAGAGGAATATGTTCGTGATTTGACTTTGCCATGTGATCAAACAATTGTGAGTGAACCAAATGAATTAACTATTGATGTGAAAGAACCATTTGAAACAGGGAATAAATCAGATTTGGATCAAATACGTGTGAAAATAGTTGTGCCAATGTTTAATCATTTTGATATGACCTCTAATCTTGGTGATGCTTCATCAAGGTTGGGATGGTTTAATGATGAGCATTGCCAATCTTTTGTAACAATTAAGAGCTTCACTTATATGTGCAAATTGAGTTGCAATATTTTCATGCCTTCTACTTCTTGTGATAATATTTTGACTTTATATTTTATGAACTACGAAAGTTACTCATCTATACATGTGTCATATGTGCAAAAATTAAGGGAAGTAAAAATGGATGACATATACATATACAACATGTACACCTTGTCTATTTTTTTAGCCACATTTCAGATTAAGCAACGCCGAGGACGGCTTTATTTTCAAGAAAGGGAGGATGATGAGGACATGACTACCTTGGATACGACCAAAAATATTGCATACATGTATATTTGTGAGGTGTATGGGACATTTGTACAATCCACATATGAAGATAACGGAAAAAGAGAAGTTTGGGTGATGTTAAAAAAGTTCTCTCACGTCACTTTTGGGCCAAGAGAAGATAGAGTCCAAGTCTCTCACGTTCTGCATCCAGATTCGGACTACACAGACGTACCTGACTCAAAACGGCAAGAACTCCTCCATACGACTCCGAATTGGGTGTTTTTTTTTTTTTTTTGGAAACTAGATTTCGTACACTTTCCAACCCAATTGGATTCACCTTCAAATTCGTCCGGAGCGTTGAGATATCGACGAAACAATCTGACGCTGCAGCAGAATCCGAGTCAAACTACAAGTCCAAAGGTGTTGCATCACCTCCACTTGGGCGCATGAGCCTTGTACGACCTAGGGTCAGTTTTAGACTGCCTTGGGACGTCCTCCCACCTCCTTGGCCGCCACCCCTTGCTCCTATATAAGTAGATCCATCTAGTAGCTTTTTCTTTGGGATTTATTTAGTCAAAAGTTAGCCATTGCAACTTCGTGTACTTCGTTTGTGTCCAACAACCAGGCCAAGACCGCTTACGGATCCCCACCATTATCAATGCTTCATCTATATTTGCAATATACATATTGCTTTATCATATTTTTGCTTGTTCTTCGATTGCATGCAGGAATAGACCTTCGTGGTCAGGCTGATCGTGCTTCTGGCATTGTCAGTAACCCCTGAAGATTGGTTTAGCGATTGCTAAGGCGCAACGTTGTGCACGTTTGTAGTCTGATCGTCAAAGTCGTCTCCAAAAAATCGATAGTTACCATCTCATCGAAAGATCGAGCCCCTCGCCTCTATCAGCAAAGACGACACATAACATCATGCGTTGGCCCTGTGGATGCCATGGATGAAGAAGAGCTCTGCGCAGGACCAGAAGGTGTACTCCTGGCTGACGATGGTGGTGCTTGTTTGCCTTTATCATGGCTAGAAGTGACACATGAAGTAGACGGTGGTGCAGCCGGATACGTCAAAGTAGAGGATGCACGCGGTGTCCATGATGAAGGTCGACCAGCAGAAAAGTTAGTCTGCGCCAATACCTGTCGATCCTGCACTTCACGTTCAGCTTTGCAGGCAAGATGGAATAAATGAGTGATATTATTATACTCCTTATACTCTAGAATTGTCTGAATCTCTCTATTTCAACCACTCATAAAGCATGCAAGCATAGCCTCAATATCCTCAACAATACCACATATAATCATGCCAGTTTGTAATTCCCTATAATATTTCTCTACAGAATTATTTCCTTGTCTTAAACGCTGCAATTTTTGAAGTAATTCACGTTGATAATATGGTGGAACCCAACGACTACGCATAACAGTTTTCAAAGCAGCCTGACTAGTTGGAATATTATTCGGATATAATCTACGATATTCAGACCACCACACACAAGCAAAACTAGTGAAAGCACAAAGAGCAGCAGCAACACGTCTCTCCTCAGGATATTCTAAACATGTAAAACGTTGTTCGGTTTTTAACTCACAAGTAAGATATATATCAGGAACATGTCTACCCTAAATGGTGGAATATGCAATTTTAGTTTAGGGAGATGGTCATGATCGCGTACCTGAGGGTGTGGTGCAGCCCTACCATTGCGATTATTTGCATGTGGACGAACTGGTGGTTGTGCTGGTGGTTGCACGTAGTTCAGATTTTGATCAACCTCATCCTCGTAATCTCCCGCATAATCATCCTCCTCCTCAGCAGTAGCAGGAGCCATAGAAGTATCAACGGCAGCACCAACAATTTGGCCAAGCTCAAGAGGGACACGACTCCCTCGGCGGAGGGCTGTTTCCCGACCTGGAGGTAGTAGTTGTTGTTGTTGCAGAGGTGCGGCAGGTACAGCCGGTGGTGGTTGTGGAAGACGCGCAAGCATTTCATTAAAAAAATTATCGAGCTTTGTTTCAAACGTCTTCTCTATGCCAGCTATCTTATCCATGGCCTCTTCAAAATTGTTCAACACATCTTGCACCTGTTCAGTCATCATTTGTCGAAAAATTTCATGTAATGCCTTGTTTGTCATGTTCTCCCAGTCAGTCTCGCCGGCTTGTGATCCTGCCATGGTTAGCAGCAATAGAAACACACAAAATATGCTCCTACAGACTACTAGAAAGTTGTGGTAATGGGGTGTCTAATCACAAATCTGTCAAGCGAATCTAACCTCTTACCAGTTCTTACCAAACAGCAGGCGATGATCAGCAACCGTTGTAGTCAAAAACACCTCAAAGCTTGGATTGACCGATTTTCTAGGTGGTGTCAAACGCACGACGTAGATGTATGTGGAAATGGGAAGGCTTATGATATGGTACCAAAAATGTCAGCAGTAATCAATTCAGATATGCAAAGTTGAATAAACGCTCAACGACGGTACTGTGCTGGTCCTAGGCTAGACCATACTAGAGACGCAAGCCTAGAACACTAACAAAATCATGGTGCTGCACGTAATCAAGGGAAAAGCACACTCTGAATATAAAGTTTTCGCTCTCTTTTTTCTTTTGCGCTCCTCTTTTTTTTTGCCGAAAATCACTATAATGGCGAGTGTCTCAAAATTCTTCCCAAGTCAAACTAAGAAGATATGCATGAAATTTTTTTGACTATTTTTTTCGGAAATCAGGGCAGCGACAACCAAAAAGTGCGGGAAATAACAGTATGATGGCACGTGTCTCAAAAGACTCAAAAAAGCATAAAAATAGGATAGGGAAAAAATATTTTCACCTGTCAGAATTTTGGCCTAAAAACTGCCCGGGGTCTCCAGACTCCTCTTTTTTAGACCTACTCGGGCAAGGAAACACGAAATTGAAACTAGATGGATATCGAGAACAAATCTAAAATGAAAAGAACTCGGATTGGTGGTGGATATATGGTGGTAGAATATGGCAACGGTGGTGGTATATGGCAGGGGTGGTGGTATATGGATACAGATCGATGGTGGTATCTGGATACGGATCAGTGGTGGTATGTGGCAGGGGCGATGAAGATGTTGCGGCGGTGGCGTGACAACTTATGACCAGAAAATTGAAACTCTAAAAGGCTAGACGCTAAGACCATCAACTTGACACAATGATGCAACCGCAAATTCAACAAAGCAAAATACTGATAAGACTATGCAAAGGCTCAAACTGGTTCGGATATGATGAACTAACCCTATTTTTGGCTTTTTCATGGACTGTAGGTACGAATAACAGACTGTAACTAATCTCCGAAAAAGTGTAAAATCTCACCCAGCAACCTGGAAATCTGATACCACTTGATTGAGGAAAAGGTGTCCTGTCTTTCGATGAGATGGTGATTATCGTTTTCGGAGGAGTAGACTTTGATGATCCGACTACGAACGTGCGAAGATGTTGCACCTTAGCAATCGGTAAACCAACTCCGAGAGGTTATTGACCATGCCAGAGCACGATCAACCTGACCACGAGGGTCTATTTCCTGCAAGCAAACGAAGAACAAGCAAGAAACTGAGATTGCAACCTGGATATTACGAATATAAGAGGAAAGCTTTATTGATCAAGGTGGGGTTCTGTGACGCCTTTGTCTGGTCGTTGAACACAAACGAAGTACGTGAAGTTGCAGCTATGGCCAACTTTAATCTAAATAAAACCCAAAGTCTAAACGACGCCCTAAGGGTTGTATATATGGAGGAAGAGGGGGGAATTTCGTGGCCCCTTGGAGGAGGGGTCCGAAACCAACCCTAACTTTGTTTCTCCACACATACTGACTCTAAAAACAGCCTATAATGTTGTATTTCGAAATAACAAGGGCTTGGCCCAAAAGTAAGGTGGAGCGGCACCTATATTAAGCAATGGACGAATTTTAAAAGACTGTCTTGAATATTTCCTCCATGTCCTTGTACGTCATCATGGTGGCTCGAAAGTGGTCAAATCTCCACCAGAAACTCCATTCTTGTTCCCCTTGCGCATGCCCTCATCTCCATGCTTGATAATGCTCCGAGGTTCCTTCTTGTCCATGCTTGGCCCTTCATTTATAAGCAAAACAAATGTATCCAATTTAGGCAGCATCATATTCTCATGAACATTAGAATCATTACCAAGAAACAAAAGTAGCTGGTAATTTAATTGGCGTGCGCGAGCCCTAGTAATCGGTCCTGTATATGTATCAGTAGGGGCTATGGGTGTAACTTTGTTAGTGATGTCCCCATCATCTTTTCATGGGTCCAAGTGATGCTTGATATGTTGAAGTAGAGTCCATGGGGATGAGTGCCGGATACTTCGTATCATCTCCCCCACCCTTGGGAAAGATCCGTCCATGGATCGTGATCTCCATCACCATGGTAGATGTCCAAGTCCTTGACGTGGAAGATGTCGCTTACGTTGTACTTGTCTCGTGGGATGCCAATCTTGTAAGCATTGTCATTGTAGCGTGCTAACACCTTGAAGGGCCCATCGGCTCGAGGTCGTAGTTTGGACTTGCGCTCGTTAGGCAAGCGGTCCTTGCGAAGATGAAGCCATACAAGATCTCCCGATTGGAACGCCGTTGGTGTCTTGTTGACGTTGCGCTTGACGGCGAGGCGATGTACTTGAAGCTCGATCGTTGCCCTTGTATCTTCGTGGATCTTCTTGAGATAACTTACTCGTGCACTTGCGTCCCTGTTGATGTGCTCTTGGAGAGGTAGAGGAAGAATGTCCAATGGGTACAATGGGTTGAAGTCGTAGGCGACCTCGAAGGGGGACTTGCCGGTAGTTGAGTGACGTGCGCGGTTGTAGGCGTACTCGGCGATGGGCAAGCATTGCTCACATTCCTTGATATTCTTCTTGATCAATACCTGAAGTAGAATGGATAGCGTGCGGTTCATTACCTCCGTTTGGCCGTCGGTTTGTGGATGGTATGCCGAGGAGAATAGGAGCTTGATCCCGAGCTTGGCACAAAGTGTCTTCCAAAAGTAACTTCGGAACTTGACGTCACGGTCCGAAACGATTGTCTTGGGTACTCCATGTAGGCGCAAGATTTCCCTACAAAAGATATTAGCAACATGTGAAGCATCGTCTATCTTATTGCATGGAATGAAATGAGCCATTTTTGAACATCGTTCCACAACAACAAAGACGAAATCCTTTCCATTTTGTGTTCTAGGCAACCCAAGTACAAAGTCCATGCTAATGTCTTCCCAAGGTTGATATGGTATAGGAAGAGGCATGTAAAGACCGTGAGATTGTGCTTTTAACTTAGCTTTGCGGCAAGTAGAACACTGATTGGTGAAGCATGAGACGTCGCGGAACATCTTGGGCTAAAAGTAATCCTTGGAGAGCGTCGCGAATGTCTTGCCGCGTCCGAAATGTCCCATAAGTCCTCCTCCATGAGATTCCTGTAAAAGGAGCAAATGAAGAGACGACTTAGGAATGCAAAGTTTGTTAGCTCTCATAAGATAACCATCATTGATATAGTATCGTTCCCAAGAAGTATGCGTCACACATTTGGCATAAGAATTTGCAAAGAAAGGATCATGCTCATATAATTCTTTTATGTGCTCAAGGACAATAACATTCAACTCAAGTTGTGTAACAGGCATGGATTTGCAGGAAAGCGCATCCGCTACGACGTTCTCTTTTCCTTTGATGTATTTGATGATGTAGGGAAAAGACTCTATGAACTCACTCCACTTAGCATGACGCTTGTTCAACTTAGTTTGACCCTTAAGATACTTGAGTGTCTCATGGTCCGTGTGAAGAATGAATTCATGAGGACGGAGATAGTGTTCCCACACATGCAAAACTCACACTAAGTTATATAATTCCTTATCATAGATGAGGTAGTTAAGTTGCACTCTAGAAAGTTTCTCACTAAAGTACGCAATTGGGCGCTTTTCTTGCATTAACACGCCTCCTATGCCGGTGCCACTAGTGTCACAATGTATCTCAAAAGGTTTGTCAAAGTTTGGTAGGGCAAGTAGAGGTGCATGAGTAAGCAAGTTTTTTAGCTCATTGAATGTGGTGTCTTGCCAAGGACCCCAAAAAAGGGTGCGTTCTTCTTGCTTAAAGCATGCAAAGGCATAGCAACCGTGGTAAATTCCTTGACAAATCGGTGATAAAATCCAGCAAGGCCTAGGAAGCTACGCACTTGGTGCAAGTTCATTGGAGTTGGCAAAGTTTTAATATCTTCAATTTTAGTTTCGTCTACATGCACACCTTTGGATGACACAACAAATCCTAAGAACACAAGTTTGTCTACACCAAATTTGCACTTTTCCATATTGGCATAAAGTTTTTCTTTGCAGAGTGTTTGCAAAACTATGCTAAGATGATTCACACGGTCTCCGAGAGATTTACCAAAAATGAGGATGTCATTAAAGTAGACTACTACAAAGACTCCAACATACGGCCTAAGAACATAGTGCATCATTCTCATAAACGTACCGGGTGCCTCGGATAAACCCATGGGCATCACAAGCCATTCATACAACCCAAACTTTGTTTTGAAAGTAGTTTCCCATTCATCACCCTCTTGTTTGTGAATTTGGTAATAGCCACTTTTGAGGTCAATCTTTGAAAATATTGTGTCTCCACTAATCTCATCAAGCATATCATCTAAGCGCGGTATTGGGTGACGATATCTAGCGGTAATAGCATTGATTGGACGGCAATCGGAACAAATACGATAAGTGCCATCTTTCTTGGGGACAAGGATTACCGGAACGGCACAAGGGCTCATGCTTTCGCGGACGTGGTCGTTTTCGATGAGTTGTTGTACTTGCCGTTGGATCTCTTGGTCTCTTCCGGGTTCACGCGGTAATGTGCCTTGTTAAGAAGGGGCGCTCTAGGGATGAGGTCGATGCACTGCTCGATGCCACGAAGAGGAGGTAGTCCCTGAGGTACCTCATCTGGAAAGACATCGTGAAATCCTACAACACTTGAGACAACACCAAAGGTAGATGCAGTGAAGTGTTAGTTGGTTTTGCTTCCCCTTTGCATAGAAACACAAGGTGGAATACACTCGATGGGTTCTCACACACTTCTCTCATCTCAGTTTTGGTGGAAAATAACACTAGTTGTTTCTTGTCGCTCATCGTGGAGGTGCTTGATTTAGGCATGTGGCTCTCACTCTCTTTTTTGTGGATCGCTCTCTCACTACTCTCTCCCTGATGGTTTGTTGATTTCTTGTCGGCGACTACTTGAATTGGTGACATAGGATGTAGCACAAACTCTTTGCCCTTCATCTTGAAGCTATAATGGTTGGTACATCCGTTGTGGTTGACTCCGCGGTCGAATTGCCAAGGTCTTCCATGAAGAAGGTGGAAGACATACATAGGTACCACATCACACTCCAGTGTGTCCTCGTATGCTCCGATCTTGAAGGATACTTGCACGGTGTGCTCGACTCGAATAGTGCTGTTGTCACTAAGCCATTGTACTTTGTAGGGATGATGGTGATTCGTCTTGACCAATTGAAGCTTGTCGCATAGCTCTTCACTTGCCAAATTATGACAACTTCCTCCATCGATGATAACCTTGATGGAACATCCATTGATGACGGCCTTGGTGTGGAAGATGTGACACCGTTGGTCCTCGTCTTGTTGGTGTTGAAGTGTCAAGACATTGGAGATGACGAGAGCAGGACTTGAGTCATTGTCGCAGAAGACTTGATTGTCTTCGTTGTCATTTAGTTGGCGGTGCAGTGCCACATACTCAATAGCTTCCATCTCATCTTCACTCATGGAGTCGTATGTGCCATCATCGTTGAAGATCATTGTTCACTTTTTGGTACATTGGAAAGACTTGTGTCCGCGGCCAGCACATGTGAAGCACTTCATAGAACTTGTCTTAACGTGATCGTCTAGTGGTGCCGAAGAACAAGTCTTGTTCTTGTAGATGCTTGCCGGAGGATGAGTCGAGGAAGGAGTCGCTTGCTTGAAACTTTACTTGTCGCCGGTGCTTGGAGATGCTCTAGTAGAGGTAGGAGGTGCCGAAGTCATTGGCGCTTGAGTGTAGGAGCCGTAGTTCTTGCACGAGTACTTGGCGTACTTGAAGTCTTCTTGTACTTGTCGTTCCGCCTTGGTCGCTTGATGAACTAGCTCGAGAAGGTTTGAGTATGGATGTAAATCGGTAATCTTCCATACTGGGTGGGAGAGGCCGTTCAAGAAGCGTGCCATAGTTTGCTCATCATCTTCCTTGACATTGGCTCATATCATGGCAATCTCCATCTCTTGATAGTATTCTTCCACCGTCTTCGTTCCTTCCTTGAGGAGTTGGAGCTTCTTGAAGAGATCTCAAGTGTAGTAAGTAGGCACAAAGCGGGCTCGCATGACATCTGTCATTTGTATCCAAGTCGTGATAGGAGGCTCATCCTTCTCACGTCTCCTTTTCACCACTTGCTCCCACCAAATGAGGATGTACTCTTGACACTCAAGAGATGCCATTGCGATCTTCTTTTCCTCTTCATAGTTGTGGAGACGGAATATCTTGTCCACTTTCAATGCCCATGAGAGATACTCCTCGGGGTCGTTGCTTCCTGAGAACTTGGGCATGTTGAACTTGAGCTTGTCGTAGCGTAGTTCTTCATCATAGTGATAGAGGTAAAGGTGTCCCATCTTTCGATGAGATGATGGTTATTGTTTTGGAGAAAGTCGACTTTGACGATCCGACTATGAAGGTGCGAGGACGTCGCGCCTTAGCAATCGCTAAACCAACTCCGAGAGGTTATAGACCACGCCGGAGCACGATCAACCTGACCACGAGGGTCTATTTCCTGCAATCAACAAAGAACAAGCAATAAACTGAGATTGCAATCTGGATATTGCGAATTTAAGAGGAAAGCTTTATTGATCAAGTGGGGTTCTGTGACGTCTTTGTCTGGTCATTGACCACAAACGAAGTACGCGAAGTTGCAACTATGGCGAACTTTAATCTAAACAAAAATCAAAGTCTAAACGACGCCCTAAGGGTTGTATATGTGAAGGAAGAGGGGGGGGGGGAATTTCATGGCCCTTGGAGGAGGGGTTCGAACCCAACCCTAACTCTTGTTTCCCCACACATACAAACTCTAAAAACAGCCTATACTCAAGTATTTCGAAATTACATGGGCATGGCCCAATTATAAGGTGACGCAACACACACAATAGCCTGTGGACAAAATTTATGAAGTGGCATCTTGTATATTTCATCCAAGGCTTGACGCACTCATTATGGCGGCTTCAAAGTCCTGAAATCATCACTTGTAACTCATTTCTTGTTCCCCTTGCGCATGTCATCATCTCCATGCTTGATCTTGCTCCAATGATCATCCTTCTTGTCCAAGCTAGGCCCTTCATTTGTAAGCAAGACAAATGTATCTAATTTAGGCAGCATCATATTCTCATGAACATTAGAATCATTACCAAGAAACAAAAGTACCTGGTAATTTAATTTGCGTGCGCGAGCTCTATTAATTGGTCTTGTATATGTATCAGTAGGGGTTCTGGGCGTAACTTTTCTAGTGATGTCTTCATCATCATCCCCTTCTTGAATTGAAGTCGTCCTCGACGGAAGCTCATCTTCCTCACCCAAGTAAGGCTTCAAATCTGTAATGTTAAAAGTGGGACTAACCCCAAAATCTATACGCAACTCAAGTTTATATGCATTATCATTTATTTCCTCTAACACCTTAAAAGGACCATCAACACGTGGCATTAGTTTTGACTTGCGCAAATTAGGAAACCTATCCTTATGCAAATGTAACCAAACAAGATCTCCAGGTGCAAAGTGATGAGGACATCACTAACAAGGTTGCACCCACAGCTCCAACTGACACATATACTGATGAGGACATGACTACCTTTGATATGACCAAAAATATTGCATACATGTATATTTGTGAGGTGATTTCTAATGCAAACTATGCAACAATTTATTTATGTCATCCATGACAATAATACTTCACAGACTTTTGTGCCATGTCTTATTCCAGGTGTATGGGACATTTGTACAATGCACATATGAAGATAATGGAAAAAGAGAAGTTTAGATGCTGTTCAAAATGTTCTCTCACGTCACTTTTGGGCCAAAAGAAGATAGAGTCCAAGTCTCTCACGTTCTGCATCCAGATTCGGACTGCACAAACATACCTGACTCAAAACGGCAAGAACTCCTTCGTACGGACTCCGAATTGGGTGTTTTTTTTGTAAACTAGATTTCGTACACTTTCCAACACAATTGGATTCACCTTCAAATACATTCGGAGCGTTGAGATATCGACGAAACAATCTGATGCTGCAGCAGAATCCGAGTCAAACTACAAGTCCAAAGGTGTTGCATCACCTCCACTTGGGCCCATGAGCCTTGTACGACCTAGGGTTAGTTTTAGGCTGCCTTGGGACGTCCTTCCACCTCCTTGGCCGCCACCCCTTGCTCCTATATAAGTTGATCCATCTAGTAGCTTTTTTCTTTGGGATTTGTTTAGTCAAAAGTTAGCCATTGCAACTTCGTGTACTTCGTTTGTGTCCAACGACCAGACCAAGACCGCTTACGGATCCCCACCTTTATCAATACTTCATTTATATTTGCAATATTCAGATTGCTTTATCATATTCTTGCTTGTTCTTTGATTGCATGCAGGAATAGACCTTCATGGTCAGGCTCATCGTGCTTCTGGCATCGTCAGTAACCCCTGGAGATTGGTTTAGCGATTGCTAAGGCGCAACATCGTGCATGTTTGTAGTCGGATCGTCAAAGCCGTCTCCACCAAATTGATAGTTACCATCTCATCGAAAGATCGGGGCCCACGCCTCTATCAAGTGGTATCAGTTTTCAGGTTGCTCGGTGAGAATTTCAGTTATTCCTAGATTAGATTTATTTTCTTACCTATTGTCCAAGAAAAAGTCCAAAAAAAAGTTAGATCTATTCATCCTTTGTCCAAGCCAGTCTGAGCCTTTGCAATTTTCTTTTCATTGTTTGCATTATTGAATTATCGGTTGCATCGTCGTGTCGAGTTGCTGGTCTTAGTGTCTAGTTCGTTAGAGTTTCGAGTTCTGTTCACATTAGTCACGTCGTCGCTGCATCGTTATCCCTTCCGCTGTACACCACCTCATCCATCAATTTCCACCTCGTGCTACCCATCGTTCATTGTCACAATCATAGTTGAAGTCGTTCGCATCTTTGCTTGATCCAATCTGCATCTTATCTAGTTTGTCTTCAAAGAGGGAGAAAGAAAAAAAAGACAGAGAAAAAAAAGTAAAAAAAAAAGAGGAGAGAAAGAAAAAGAAAAAAAGTGTGAGAAAAAAGAAAAAGAAAAAGAAGGAAAAGAAAGTTGGAGAGAGTGTTGTTGTATATTCTGCTTGGCAGTTATTTTCATCATTATCTTTACTGCTATTGTGATCTTCACTTATATCTTGCTGTCCAGAGCTATTTCGTATCCTTTATTGATGCTAGTTGTGCTACACCGTGACCTTATTAGTGTTATAGGCTCGCGTTTCTAGTCCGCTCTAGCATAGGACCAGCACAGTACCGTCGTTGAGCGTTTATTCAACATTGCATCTCTGAATTGATTATTGCTAGTCTTTTGCTACCATATATAAAGCCAACCCAGCTCCACATATTTCTACACCGTGTTTACGTACGTTCACCTGGCAATCGCTTTACTCAATCTTTGGAGTTATTTGACACCGCTAGTTGCCTATCACCACGTGCTGCATGGTAAGAACTTGTAAGATATTGATATTTGCTTTACTGTGAGCGCTTTACCACCACATCCTAGTAGTTCATAGGAACATTATTTTTGGATTTTGTTTCTTGTTTCTACTAATCATGGCAGGTTCAAGAGTCAGTTGGGCTTCATCGATCGTGGGAGACGTGTCATCACCTCAGAAAATACAATCACCATCACAAGAGGTACAAAGACATCAGAATGCGCACAAACAGGTTCTTATTTCCATGGCACCTTTTCATGGTCGTTTTAAACCTGGTTTATATATTGAATGGGAGTTCAACATCAATAATATATTTGCTTCCCATAGTTTTGATGAACGTAAAAAAGTTAAGGTTGCGGTTGGTTCTTTCACTGGTTATGCTTTAGTTTGGTGGAGTGAATATTGTCGGTTATACCCTAATCATGTACCTACTACCTGGGATGATTTAAAGATTGTGATGAGAGATAGATTTTTCGATGTTTATTATACTCGTGGCATGATTAAAAAACTACAACATTTGAAACAAGGTAGTGACATCGTAACAAAATATTATGATGATTTACGAACTACCTTGTTGCACTCCTTTTTAGAGGAAAGTGAAGATGATTTCATGGATAAATTTTGGGGAGGATTAAACCGTGATATTCAGGAGATGCTAATTCATGAAGAGTGGTATCCTATGGACCATTTGTTTCGTCTTGCTTGTAGTGCTGAACAGGAAATAAAACGACGTACGTCCATAAGGAGAATAAGCGCAAAGTGCACATTCCAAGAGATGATACGGTTGTTCCTTCCACTACTAGGCATACTATGACAGACACATCCGTTGTTGTGAGGACTACATCACCTCCACCATGTGACACATTACCTCCGACAGTGCCTACATCATCTGAGTTGATCATAAGAGGTAATGACAAAGGTACCGATCTTCCACATCCACATGAGTATGATGAATGCCTTGTCAATTTAAATGAACCATGCGATGAGCTATGCACTACTTTGATCACACCAACTATTTTAGAGGAATATGTTCGTGATTTGACTTTGCCATGTCATCAAAAAATTGTGAGTGAACCAATTGAATTAACTATTGATGCGAAAGAACCATTTGAATCAGGGAATAAATCAGATTTGGATCAAATACGTGTGAAAATAGTTGTGCCAATGTTTAATCATTTTGATATGACCTCTAATCTTGGTGATGGTTCATCAAGGTTGGGATGGTTTAATGATAAGCATTGCCTATCTTTTGTAACGGTTAAGAGCTTCACTTATATGTGCAAATTGAGTTGCAATATTTTCATGCCTTCTACATCTTGTGATAATATTTTGGCTTTATATTTTATGAACTACGAAAGTTACTCATCTATACATGTGACATACTCCCTCCGTCCCATAATATAAGAACGCTTTTGATACTAGTGCATTGTTAAAAATGTTCTTATATTATGGGACAGAGGGAGTATGTGCGAAAATTAAGGGAATTAAAAATGGATGACATATACATATACAACATGTACACCTTGTCTATTTTCTTACCCACATTTCAGATTAAGCAACGCCGAGGACGGCTTTATTTTCAAAAAAGGGAGGATGATGAGGACATGACTACCTTGGATACGACCAAAAATATTGCATACATGTATATTTGTGAGGTGATTTCTAATGCAAACTATGCAACAATTTATTTATGTCATCTAGGACAAAAATACTTCACAGACTTTTGTGCCATGTCTAATTCCAGGTGTATGGGACATTTGTACAATCCACATATGAAGATAAGGGAAAAAGAGAAGTTTAGGTGCTGTTCAAAATGTTCTCTCACGTCACTTTTGGGCTAAGAGAAGATAGAGTCCAAGTCTCTCACGTTCTGCATCCAGATTCGGACTGCACAGACATACCTGACTCAAAACGGCAAGAACTCCTTCATACGGACTCCGAATTGGGTGTTTTTTTTGCTGGAAACTAGATTTTGTACACTTTCCAACACAATTGGATTCACCTTCAAATACGTCCGGAGCGTTGAGATATCGATGAAACAATCTGATGCTGCAGCAGAATCCGAGTCAAACTACAAGTCCAAAGGTGTTGCATCACCTCCACTTGGGCCCACGAGCCTTGTACGACCTAGGGTTAGTTTTAGGCTGCTTGGGACGTCCTTCCACCTCCTTGGCCGCCACCCCTTGCTCCTATATAAGTAGATCCATCTAGTAGGTTTTTCTTCGGGATTTGTTTAGTCAAAAGTTAGCCATTGCAACTTCGTGTACTTCGTTTGTGTCCAACGACCAGATCAAGACCGCTTACGGATCCCCACCTTTATCAATACTTTATTTATATTTGCAATATTCAGATTGCTTTATCATATTCTTGCTTGTTCTTTGATTGCATGTAGGAATAGACCTTCGTGGTCAGGATGATCGTGCTTCTGGCATCGTCAGTAACCCCTGGAGATTGGTTTAGCGATTGCTAAGGCGCAACATCATGCATGTTTGTAGTCGGATCGCCAAAGCCATCTCCACCAAATCGATAGTTACCATCTCATCGAAAGATCAGGCCCCTCGCCTCTATCATATACAGGACAAATTACTAGAGCTCGCGCACGCCAATTAAATTACCAGGTACTTTCATTTCTTGGTAATGATTCTAATGTTCATGAGAATATGATGCTGCCTAAATTGGATACATTTGTCTTGCTTTCAAATGAAGGGCCTAGCCTGGACAAGAAGGATGAACATTGGAGCAAGATCAAGCATGGAGATGATGGCATGCGCAAGGGGAACAAGAATGGAGTTACAATTGATGATTTCAGGACTTTGAAGCCACCATAATGAGTGCGAGAAGCTTTGGACGAAATATACAAGATGCCACTTCATAAATTTCGTCCAGAGGCTATTATAGGTGCTGCGTCACCTTATTATTGGGCCAGGCCCATGTAATTTCGAAATACTTGAGTATAGGCTATTTTTAGAGTCCGTATGTGTGGGGAAACAAGAGTTACGGTTGGTTTCGGACCCCTCCACCAAGGGCCACAAAATTCCCCCCTCTTTCCCCCATATATACAGCCCTTAGGGCGTCGTTTAGACTTTGGGTTTTATTTAGATTAAAGTTCGCCATAGCTGCAACTTCGCGTACTTCGTTTGTGTTCAACGACCAGACAAAGACGTCACATAACCCCACTTGATCAATAAAGCTTTCCTCTTGAATTCGCAATATCCAGATTGCAATCTCAGTTTCTTGCTTGTTCTTCGTTTGCCTGCAGGAAACAGACCTTTGTGATCAGGTTGATCGTGCTCCGGCGTGGTCAATAACCTCTCGGAGTTGGTTTAGCGATTGCTAAGGCGCGACGTCCACGCACGTTCGTAGTCGGATCGTCCAAGTCGACTTCCTCCAAAACGATAGCCACCATCTCATCGAAAGACGGGGCACCTTTGCCTCTATCAAGTGGTATCAGATTTCGAGGTTGCTTGGTGAGATTTTACAGTTTTTCGTAGATTAGATCGAGTCTGGTCTTCATACCTACAGTCCACGAAAAAGCCAAAAAAAATTAGGGTTAGTTCATCATATCTGAACCAGTCTGAGCCATTGCATAATCTTTTCCGTGTTTGCTTAGTTGAATTTGCGGGTGCATCATCGTGTCAAGTTGCTGGTCTTAGCGTCTAGGCTTTTAGAGTTTCGAGTTCTGGTCATAAGTTGTCACGCCGCCGCTGCAACATCTTCATCGCTGCTGCCACATACCACCACCGATCCATATCCATATACCACCACCAATCTGTATCCATATACCACCACCAATCGTATCCATATACCACCGCTGATGCCATATACCATCATCGTTGAGACCCCCGGGCAGTTTTTAGGCCAAAATTTCGACAGGTGAAAATATTTTTTCCCTATCCTATTTTTAGGCTTTTCTGAGTCTTTGGAGACACGTGTCACCATACTGTTTTTTTACCGCACTTTTCTTCGTCGCTGCCCTGATTCCGAAAAAAATCGTCAAAAGAATTTCGTGCCTAACATCTTAGTTTGACTTGATAAGTGTTTTGAGACACTCGCCATTATAGTGATTTTCGGCAAAAAAAAACAGCGCAAAAAAAAGAGGCGAAAAAAAATTCAGAGTGTGCTTTTCCCTTAATTACGTGCAGCGCCGTGATTTTGTTAGTGTTCTAGGCTCGCGTCTCTAGTACGGTCTAGCCTAGGACCAGCACAGTACCGTCGTTGAGCGTTTATTCAACTTTGCATCTCTAAATTGATTATTGCTGACCCTTTTTGCTACCCATCTTATAAGCCTTCCCAGCTCCACATACATCTACGTCGTGCGTTTGACTCTCCCTAGTAATCTATCCAACCTTTGAGAGTTTTGACTACCACGGTTGCCGATCACCACCTGCTGCTGGGTAAGAACTGGTAAGAATTTGAGTTTTGCTTGACGGATTTGTGACGCCCCACCACCACCATTTTCTAGTAGTCTGTAGGATCATATTTTTGTGTGTTTCTATTGCTGCTAACCATGCCAGGATCACAAGTCGACGAGACTGACTGGGAGAACATGACAAACAAGGAGTTGCATGATAAATTTCAGCAAATGATGGGTCAACAGGTAGCAGATGTCATGACCAGTTTTGACAACGCACTAGCGAGGATGGATGGCATTGAGAAGTCAATTGACACCAAGTTGGATGCCAAATTCGCTGAAGTGCTTGCGTGTCTACCTCCACCTGATGCACCGTTGCAACAACAACAATAACAACAACCACCTTCATGTCGCGAAATCGCTCTCCGCAAAGCGAGCCGTGTCCCTCTTCTGCCTGGCCAATCTGTTGGTGCTGCTGTTGATACTTCTGTGGCTCCTACTGCAGCTGAGGAGGAGGACGATTACGCGGGGGATTACGAGGAAGAGGTTGATCAAAATCAAAACTACGTGCAACAACCAGCACCACAACAACCAGGTCGTCCACATGCATATAATCGCAATGGTAGGGCTGCACCATACCCTCAGGTACGCGATCATGACCATCTCCCTAAACTAAAATTGAATATTCCACCATTTGAGGGTAGATATGTTCCTGATAAATATCTTACTTGGGAGTTAGAAACCGAACAATGTTTTACATGTTTAAAATATCCCGAGGAGAGACGTGTTGCTGCTACTCTTTGTGCTTTCACTAGTTTTGCTTGTGTGTGGTGGTATGAATATTGTAGATTACATTTGGATAATATTCCAACTACTTGGGCTGCTTTGAAAACTGCTATGTGTACTCGTTGGGTTCCACCATATTATCAACATGAATTACTTCAAAAAATGCAGCGCTTAAGACAAGGAAAAAATTCTGTAGAAGAATATTATCAGCAATTACAAACTGGCCTGATTAGATGTGGTATTGTTGAGGAGAATGAAGCTATGCTTGCACGTTTAATGGGTGGATTAAATAAAGAGATTCAGACCATTCTAGAGTATAAGGATTATAATAATATCACTCGTTTATTCCATCTTTCTTGTAAAGCTGAACGTGAAGTGCAGGATCGATAGGCATTGGCGCGGACTAACTTTGTGAGAGAATGCAAATCTCAGCATGTGATGATTGCTACTGAGGATGGTGGATATGAGTCCTCTAGTAACTATGATGAGGAGACTTTGGCTCTTATTACACGTGAAGAACACGTTGGAGACGATTCTGAGCATGAGACGCAATACATGGCTCCTGAAGATCCTGACAGGTATGAATGTTTAGTTGCTCAACGTGTTTTGAGTGTGCAGGTTACACAAGCTGAGCAAAATCAGAGGTATAATTTGTTCCATACAAAGGGAGTTGTGAAGGAACATTCTGTTCGCGTGATCATAGATGGAGGGAGTTGCAACAACTTGGCTAGCATGGAGATGGTGGAGAAGCTATCTCTCACCACAAGACCACATCCACATCCTTACTACATCCAATGGTTCAACAACAGCGGCAAGGTTTAGGTAACACGTACTGTTTGCGTGCATTTTAGTATCTCTACATATGCTGATTATGTTGATTGTGATGTGGTACCTATGCAAGCATGTTCCTTATTACTTGGTAGACCATGGCAATTTGATAAAAATTCTGTACACCATGGTAGAAACAATCAGTATACTCTTGTTCATAAGGATAAAAATATTACTTTGCTTCCTATGACTCCTGATTCCATTTTGAAAGATGATATTAATAGAGCTAATAAAGAAAAACAGGAGAAAAATAAGAGTGAAAATCAGATTGTGGCAAAAGAATTTGAGCAACAAATGAAGCCTAATAATAAACCATCTACGGTTTCTTCTGAAATTAGATTGAAAAGTGCATGTTTACTTGCCACCAAATCTGATATTGATGAGGTAGATTTTAGCAAATCTGTTTGCTATGCTTTTGTGTGCAAAAAGGCATTATTTTCATTCGAGGGCGTGCCTTCCTCTTTGCCTCCTGCTGTCACTCACATTTTGCAGGAGTTCGCCGACGTTTTTTCACAAGACGTGCCGCCGGGATTACCACCTATTCGAGGGATTGAGCATCAGATTGACTTAATTCCCGGTGCATCGCTACCCAACCGCGCACCATACCGTACCAATCCAGAAGAGACGAAGGAGATTATGCGTCAAGTACAGGAGCTACTCGACAAAGGTTATATACGCGAATCCCTTAGTCCTTGTGCTGTTCCTATTATTCTAGTGCCGAAAAAGGATGGTACATCGCGTATGTGTGTTGATTGTAGAGGCATTAATAATATTACTATTCATTATTGTCATCCTATTCCTAGGCTAGCTGATATGCTTGATGAATTGAGTGGCTCTACAATATTCTCCAAAGTTGATTTGCGTACTGGATACCATCAAATTCGTATGAAATTGGGAGATGAATGGAAAACAGCATTTAAAACAAAGTTTGGATTATATGAGTGGTTAGTCATGCCTTTTGGGTTAACTAATGCACCTAGTACTTTCATGAGATTAATGAATGAAGTTTTACGTGCTTTCATTGGACGATTTGTGGTAGTATACTTTGATGATATATTGATTTTTAGTAGATCTTTGGAGGAACATTTAGAACATTTACGTGCAGTTTTTATTGCTCTACGTGATGCACGTTTGTTTGGTAACCTTGGAAAGTGCACCTTTTGCACTGACCGAGTCTCTTTTCTTGGCTATGTTGTTACTCCACAGGGAATTGAGATTGATAAAGCCAAGATTGAAGCTATTGAGAGTTGGCCGCAGCCCAAAACGGTCACACACGTGAGGAGTTTCCTTGGCCTCGCTGGATTCCGGAGTTTTGTGAGAGATTTTAGCACCATTGCTGCACCTCTCAATGAGCTTACAAAGAAGGATGTGCCTTTTGTTTGGGGTACTGCACAGGAAGAAGCATTCACGGTATTGAAAGATAAGTTGACACATGCTCCTTTACTCCAACTTCCTGATTTTAATAAGACTTTTGAGCTTGAATGTGATGCTAGTGGAATTGGGTTAGGAGGTGTGTTATTACAAGATGGTAAACCTGTTGCATACTTTTCTGAAAAATTGAGTGGGCCTAGTCTGAATTATTCTACTTATGATAAGGAATTATATGCTCTTGTTCGGACTTTGGAAACATGGCAACATTATTTATGGCCCAAAGAATTTGTTGTACATTCTGATCATGAATCTTTGAAGCACATTAAAAGTCAAGCAAAACTGAACCGTAGACATGCTTAATGGGTTGAATTCATAGAGACTTTCCCTTATGTTATTAAACACAAGAAGGGAAAAGAAAATGTTATTGCTGATGCATTGTCTCGTCGTTATACTATGCTTTCACAACTTGACTTTAAAATATTTGGTTTGGAGACCATCAAAGATCAATATGTGCATGATGCTAAATTTAAAGATGTATTGCAGAATTGTAAAGAAGGGAGAACATGGAACAAGTTCGTCGTTAATGATGGATTTGTGTTTTGTGCTAACAAGCTATGCATTCCAGCTAGCTCTGTTTGTCTTTTGTTGCTGCAGGACGCGCATGGAGGAGGATTAATGGGACACTTTGGCGTGAAGAAGACGGAAGACGTACTTGCTACACATTTCTTTTGGCCAAATATGCGACCGGATGTTGAGCGTTTTGTTGGTCGCTGCACTACATGTCAAAAAGCTAAGTCACGACTCAATCCTCATGGTTTATATATGCCTTTGCCTGTTCCTAGTGTTCCTTGGGAAGATATATCTATGGACTTTGTTTTCGGTTTACCTCGAACAAAGAAGGGGAGGGATAGCATATTTGTTCTCGTGGATAGGTTCTCGAAGATGGCACACTTTATACCATGTCATAAAAGCGATGATGCTGCTAATGTTGTTGATTTGTTCTTTCGTGAAATTATTCGCTTGCATGGTGTGCCAAATACTATTGTTTCAGATCGTGATATTAAATTTCTTAGCCACTTTTGGAGATGTTTATGGGCTAAGTTGGGGACTAAACTGCTTTTTAGTACTACTTGTCACCCCCAAACTAATGGACAAACTGAAGTAGTCAACAAAAAGTCCATAGATATATCTTCCCAAGGAATACTAGGAATAGGCAAAGGCATATATAAACCATGAGGATTGAGTCGTGACTTTGCTTTTTGACATGTAGTGCAACGAGCAACAAAACACTCAACATCCCGTCTCATCTTTGGCCAAAAGAAATGTGTAGCAAGTACGTCCTCCGTCTTCTTCACGCCAAACAGTCCCATTAATCCTCCTCCATGCGCCTCCTGCAACAACAAAAGACGAACAAAGCTAGCTGGAATGCATAGCTTATTAGCACAAAACACAAATCTTTCATTAACGACGAACTTGTTCCATGTTCTCCCTTCTTTACAATTCTGCAATACATCTTTAAGTTCAGCATCATGCACATATTGATCTTTGATGGTCTCCAAACCAAATATTTTAAAGTCAAGTTGTGAAATCATAGTATAACGACGAGACAATGCATCAGAAATAACATTTTCTTTACCCTTCTTGTGTTTTATGACATAAGGAAAAGTCTCAATGAATTCAACCCATTTAGTATGTATATGATTCAGTTTTGCTTGACTTTTAATATGTCTCAAAGATTCATGACATGAATATATAACAAAATCTTTGGGTCATAAATAATGTTGCCATGTTTCTAAAGTCCGAACAAGATCATATAATTCCTTATCATAAGTAGAATAATTCAGACTAGGCCCACTCAATTTTTCAGAAAATTAAGCAACAAGTTTACCATCTTGTAGTAACACACCTCCTAACCCAATTCCACTAGCATCACATTCAAACTCAAAAGTCTTATTAAAATCAGGAAATTGGAGTAAAGGAGCATGTGTGAACTTATCTTTCAATACCGTGAAGGCTTCTTCCCGCGCAGTACCTCAAACAAAAGGCACATCCTTCTTTGTAAGCTCAATGAGAGGTGTAGTAATGGTGCTGAAATCTCTCACAAAATGCCTATAGAATCCAGGGAGGCCATGGAAACTCCTCACATGTGTGATAGTTTTGGGTTACGGCCAACTCTCAATAGCTTCAATCTTCGCTTTATCAACCTCAATTCCCTGTGGAGTAACAACTTAGCCAAGAAAAGATACTCGGTCGGTGCAAAAGGTGCACTTCCCAAGGTTACCAAACAAATGTGCATCATGTAGAGCAATAAAAACAGCACATAAATGTTCCAAATGTCCCTCCAATATTTGCTATAAATCAATATATCATCGAAGTAAACTACCACAAATCGTCAATTGAAACCACGTAAAACTTCATTCATTAATCTCATGAAGGTACTAGGTGCGTTGGTTAACCCAAAAGGCACGACTAACCACTCATGTAATCCAAACTTTGTTTTAAATGTTGTTTTCCATTCATCTCCCAATTTCATATGAATTTGATGGTATCCGCTACGCAAATCAACATTGGAGAAAATAGTAGAGCCACTTAATTCATCAAGCATATCATCTAGCCTAGGAATAGGATGATGATAACGAATAGTAATATTATTAATGCCTCAGTAATCAACAGACATACGCGATGTACCATCCTTTTTTGGCACTAAAATAATAGGAACAACACAAGGACTAAGGGATTTACGTATATAACCTTTGTCGAGTAGCTCCTGTACTTGATGCATAATCTCCTTTGTCTCCTCTGGATTGGTATGGTATGGTGCGCGGTTGGGTAGCGATGCACCGGGAATTAAGTCAATCTGAAGTTCAAACCCTGGAATAGGTGGTAATCCCAGTGGCACGTCTTGTGGAAAGACATCTGCGAACTCCTGCAAAATGTTAGTGACAGCAGGACGCAAAGAGGAAGGCACGCCCTCGGATGAAAATAATGCCTCTTTGCACACAAAAGCATAGCAAACAATTTTTTTGAAATCTAGATCATCAATATCAGATTTGGTGGCAAGTAAACATCCACTTTTTAATTTAATTTCAGATGCAACATGAGATGATGGTGTGTTATTAGGCTTCATTTGTTGCTCAAATTCTTTTGCCACAATCTGATTTTCACTCTTATTTTTCTCCTGTTTCGCTTTATTAGCTCTATTAATATCATCTTTCAAAATGGAATCAGGAGTCATAGGAAGCAAAGTAATATTTTTATCCTTATGAACAAGAGTATACTGATTGTTTCTACCACGGTGTAAAGAATTATTATCAAATTGCCATGGTCTACCAAGTAATAAGGAACATGCTTGCATGGGTACCACATCGCAATCAACATAATCAGCATATGTAGAGATACTAAAATGCATGCAAACAGTACGTCTTACCTTAACCTTGCCGCTGTTGTTGAACCATTGGATGTAGTAAGGATGTGGATGTGGTCTTGTGGTGGGAGATAGCTTCTCCACCATCTCCATGCTAGCCAAGTTGTTGCAACTCCCTCCATCTATGATCACGCGAACAGAACGTTCCTTCACAACTCCCTTTGTATGGAACAAATTATGCCTCTTATTTTGCTCCGCTTGTGTGACCTGCACACTCAAAACACGTTCAGCAACTAAACATTCATACCTGTCAGCGTCTTCAGGAGCCATGTATTGCGTCTCATGATCAGAATCGTCTCCAATGTGTTCTTCACGTGTAATAAGAGCCAAAGTCTCCTCATCATAGTCACTAGCGGACTCATATCCACCATCCTCAGTAGCAATCATCACACACTGGGATTTGTATTCCCTCACAAAATGACCTCTTCCCTTACAACGACGACAAATAATATCACTTGTGTGCCCTGTTGATGCCATGGATGAAGAAGAGCTCTATGCAAGACCGGAAGGTGTACTCTTTGTTGATGGTGGCGGTGCATGTTTGCCTTTATCATGGCTAGAAGTGACGGATGAAGAAGGCAGTGGTGCAGCTGGACGTGTGGAAGTAGAGGATGCACGCAGTGTACATGATGAAGGTCGACCTGCAGAAAAATTAGTTCGCGCGAAGGCCTGTCAATCCCGCACTTCACGTTCAGCTTTGCAAACAAGATGGAATAAACGAGTAATATTGTTATAGTCCTTATACTCTAAAATGGTCTGAATCTCTCTATTTAATCCACCCATAAAACATGAAAGCATAGCTTCAGTATCCTCAACAATACCACATCTAATCATGCCAGTTTGTAATTCCTGATAACATTCCTCTACAGGATTTTTTTCCTTGTCTTAAACGCTACAATTTTTGTAGTGATTCACGTTGATAATATGGTGGAACCCAACGAGTATGCATAGTAGTTTTCAAAGCAGCCCAAGTAGTTGGAATATTATTGAGATATTATATATGATGTTCAGACCACCACACACAAGCAAAATTAGTGAAAGCACAAAGAGCAGCAGCAACACGTCTCTCCTGGGGATATTCGAAACATGTAAAACATTGTTCGGTTTCTAACTCCCAAATAAGATATATATCAGGAACGTATCTACCCTCCAATGGTGGAACATTCAATTTTAGTTTTGGGAGATGGTCATGATCTCATACCTGAGGGGGTGGTGCAACCCTACCATTGTGATTATTTGCATGTGGATGACCTAGTGGTTGTGGTGCTGGTGGTTACACGTAGTTCTGATTTTGATCAACCTCATCCTCGTAATCTCCCGCATAATTGTCCTCCTCCTCAGCAATAGCAGGAGCCACAGAAGTATCAACATCAGCACCAATAATTTGGTCAGGCTCAAGAGGGACACGGCCCGCTTTGCGGAGGTCTGTTTCGCGACATGAAGGTGGTTGTTGTTGTTGTTGTTGTTGTTGTTGTTGTTGTTGTTGCAATGGTGCAGCAGGTGGAGGTAGACGCGCAAGCACTTCAGCGAATTTGGCATCCAAATTGGTGTCAATTGACTTCTCAAGGCCATCCATCCTCGCTGGTGCATCGCCAAAACTGGTCATCACATCTTCTACCTGTTGACCCAACATTTGCGGAAATTTATCATGCAACTCCTTGTTTGTCATGTTCTCCCAGTCAGTCACGTTGGCTTGTGATCCTGCCATCACTACGAAAAAAATACACTTCCGTGATGATACATGTTTGTCATAGTAGGTCACGTTTTCTGTCATGCATGTACATCCATGACGATTTTATGACAGAATCAAGATAGTCATACTTGTGCTGTCGTAGAAGTGTTCCATGACATTACCAAAATTTTCATCACGGAAGTGTTCACTTCCATGACGATAAATCGCGTGTCAGAGAAGTGCTTTCGACAAGGGTGACCGACACTTGACATCCACCGTAACGGAACGCCGTTAAGCTATCGGGTCTGGTTTTGGATCCGATAACCCGTTAACAGCCCCGACCAATGGGGACTTTCCACGTGTAAAATTCTGATTGGCTGACGGAAATAGGTGTCAGCTCCGCGTTGGCACATGTGTCACTCATCCAATGGGCGAGATGCGCATATGATATGTTGACACGTGGACCAGCCCAAAAGTGGCCCATAAAGTTTAAATGGGCCAGCCCAACTAAAGGCCCTCAAGATTTTGCAGACCATAATGGGCCGGCCCAACTAAAGGCCCACAAGATTTTGCGAACCATAATGGGCCGGCCCAGCTAAAGGCCCACAAGATTTTGCGGGTCATAATGGGCCGGCCCAGGTAAAGGCCCACAAGATTTTTGCGGGCCATAATGGGTCGGCCCAGGTGAAGGCCCACAAAATTTTTGTGTACCATAATGGGCCGGCCTAGCTAAAGTCCCACGAGATTTCGCCGACATTAATGGGTCGGCCTAGCTGTAGGCCCACAAGATTTTGAGGACCCTAGTAGGCCGACCCACTAACTGGCTGCCATATTTTGGGCCAAATGTCGGCCCATATTTGATCCGGTCCATTAATGGTCTGCCACATTCCGGGCCTAATAATGGCCTATGTGAGATCCGACCCGTTAAAATCCTACCACGTTCTGGGCCAAATTACGGCCCAAATCAGGTTCGACCCTTTAAGAGGCTTTGGGCTAAATTATGGCCCATATTAGATTCGGCCCGTCAACTGGACGCTATGCTTTTGGGCCCACTTGCTAAAGGCCCATTTAGTAATTCGGCTTGACATTAGTTTCGGCCTGTTAAGGGCCCGTTTAACATTTCGGCCCTATATTAATATCGGCATGTTAAAAGCCCGTCATATAGTTGGGCCTAACTACGGCTCGGTATGCATCCGGCCTGCTCGCAGCAGATAATCTAATTGGGCCAAACAAGGAGCGAGACAATTTTGGCTTGTTATACGCTCGTGATTTGATTGGCGTATTCATGGGCCGGGGCCTATTTCGGCCTGCTGCCGGCCCGTGAGCTATTCGGCACGATTCAGGCCCAACCTACTTTTCAGCCTCCTAAAGGCCCATTGAGTTTTCTTGGGAAAATAGGGCCGACGGTTTACTCGGCCTATTAAAGGCCTGAATCTACTAGTGGGCCAGTTTACATTTAGGCATGTTAGTGGACCAAGATGACGGGGCCCATGATGTGGATCATACATGGTGATTTGCATGACGGCCTGATTATGTACCGTAATTTTACGGTTTGGCCGGTTTACTGCGAAGATAGGATATATATACAGTAAAATAACTGTAGCATCGTGAATAAGGAAAAAGCCTAGACTATACAATAAAGAAATTACGGCATATTACATCCACTGGGCATCAAAGTTCGCCACTATGATGATAAAGCATAAGCAGATAGCAGATTACATACACTGGGCATCAAAGATCGCCACCAGTGCAACTAAACATGCCGACAAAATAATATACAAAACCGACAACACTTCAATAGAGTTCAAGAAAGGTTAGCCCTACTCGGGAGCTGCAGTGCAAGCAGCTGAGCAAGATGGTGAGACTGCAGTTGTTTGACACTTATATCTTCCTCACTCTGAAAGATAAACAAGCAGATAGATGACAGGTTTTGCACATATAAGTATCAGTGGTGACAATTCATCACATTTCTTACTGACGAATAAAGTGACACAGTTTAAAATAGCATTAACACAATATGGTATTGTTCAGGTCAAGACATGGCAGGAAATGACATTGTGAAGGAGTTGGCAGCTTCACGACACCACTAGATTACGGATCAAGAACTCATAAGTATGAATGGTTAGTGTGATGTCAATTTATCCCATTTCAGATTGGCAAAATAAGATCACTTGCTTTGTATAGTTTAATTTACATGGTATGAAGAAAGAACTTGGTTGTACAACTGAAAACTTAAATTGAGAAGGACAAACTTTTGTTTATCAACTGGAGTACATAATAAACTTTAAACATGCAATTTGATGCAAACACCAAAAATAAATAGGTGTTACAGTCATGCCTAACCAAATATACACAATAAAGTTTGAAGGCTTTAGAAGGACAAACTTACATTATTGGAGAAGGCAGGCTTTATAAAGCCCTTGTCCATTCTGATGGGGGGGGGGGGGCAATTCAAGAAGTTTACCACAGAATCTTCTTCATAAGCATTGCCTTTATTCTACATTTTGTTAAGAGTAAATATAGATGTGACAATATAAGAAAAAATGGAGAATATTTAAGATAAGATTAAGAGTGATGCTACATAACCAAGTAGCTATAAATGTAAGTACAACGATACGGGCATAAGATACAACCAAGAGCAATGCAGAGACAAACTTCTTCAGTACCATCGGTGTTATCCAACCTTATGGTAAGAGTAAATAAAGATCTTATGATAGAGGCAAAGGTGTCCCGTCTTTCGATGAGATGGTGGCTACCGTTTTGGAGGAAGTCGACTTGGACGATCCGACTACGAACGTGCGTGGACGCCGCGCCTTAGCAATCGCTAAACCAACTCCGAGAGGTTATTGACCACGCCGGAGCACGATCAACCTGACCACGAAGGTCTGTTTCCTGCAAGCAAACGAAGAACAAGCAAGAAACTGAGATTACAATCTGGATATTGCGAATTCAAGAGGAAAGCTTTATTGATCAAGTGGGGTTTTGTGACGTCTTTGTCTGGTCGTTGAACACAAACGAAGTACGCGAAGTTTTAGCTATGGCGAACTTTAATCTAAACAAAACCCAAAGTCTAAACGACGCCCTAAGGGCTGTATATATGGGGGAAAGAGGGGGGAATTTCGTGGCCCTTGGTGGAGGGGTCCGAAACCAACCCTAACTCTTGTTTCCCCACACATACGGACTCTAAAAACAGCCTATACTCAAGTATTTCGAAATTACATGGGCCTGACCCAATAATAAGGTGACGCAGCACCTATAATAGCCTCTGGACGAAATTTATGAAGTGACATCTTGTATATTTCGTCCAAGGCTTCTCGCACTCATTATGGTGGCTTCAAAGTCATGAAATCATCAATTGTAACTCCATTCTTGTTCCCCTTGCGCATGCCATCATCTCCATGCTTGATCTTGCTCCAATGTTCATCCTTCTTGTCCAAGCTAGGCCTTCATTTGTAAGCAAGACAAATGTATCCAATTTAGGCAGCATCATATTCTCATGAACATTAGATTCATTACCAAGAAATGAAAGTACCTGGTAATTTAATTGGCGTGCGCGAGCTCTAGTAATTGGTCTAGTATATGTGTCAGTTGGAGGTGTGGGTGTAACCTTGTTAGTGATGTCCTCATCATCCTCCCCTTCTTGAATTGAAGTCGTCCTCGACGGAAGCTCATCTTCCTCACCCAAGTAAGGCTTCAAATCTGCAATCTTAAATGTGGGACTAACCCCAAAATCTGCAGGCAACTCAAGTTTATATGCATTATCATTTATTTTCTCTAACACCTTGAAAGGACCATCAACACGTGGCATTAGCTTTGACTTGCGCAAATTAGGTAACCTGTCCTTACGCAAATGTAACCAAACAAGATCTCCAGGTGCAAAGACAACACGTTTTCTACCCTTATCTCCAACAAGTTTATATTTAGGATTCATGCGCTCAATATTTTCCTTAGTTAACTCATGCATTTTTAAGATCAATTCAGCATGTTGTTTAGCATCAAAATTAACCTTCTCCGAAGATGGAAGAGGCAACAAATCAATAGGTGCACGAGGTAGGAAACCATAGACAATTTCAAAAGGGCACATCTTAGTAGTAGAATGCAACGATCGATTATAAGCAAATTCAATATGAGGCAAGCATTCTTCCCACATTTTCTTATTATTCTTCAAAACAGCCCTAAGCATAGTAGACAAAGTTCTGTTGACTACTTCAGTTTGACCATCAGTTTGGGGGTGACAAGTAGTACTAAAAAGCAGTTTATTCCCCAACTTAGCCCATAAACATCTCCAAAAGTGGCTAAGAAATTTAGTATCACGATCTGAAACAATAGTATTTGGCACACTATGCAAGCGAATAATTTCACGAAAGAACAAGTCAGCAACATTAGCAGCATCATCGCTTTTATGACATGGTATAAAGTGTGTCATCTTCGAGAACCTATCCACGACAACAAATATGCTATCCCTCCCCTTCTTTGTTCGAGGTGTTGGGGAACGTAGCAGAATTCAAAAAAATTCTACGCTATCACCAAGATCAATCTAAGGAGTCATCTAGCAACGAGCATAAAGGAGTGCATCTACATACCCTTTGTAGATCGCGAGCGGAAGCGTTCGAAGGAACGTGGATGAAGTAGTCGTACTCTTTGCGTTCTTCGTCACCGATGATCCTTGTGCCGAACGGACGGCACCTCCGCGTACAACACATGTACGGTACATCGATGTCTCCTCCTTCTTGATCCAGCAAGGGGGAGGAGAGGTTGACGGAGATCCAGCAGCACGACGGCGTGGTGGTGGATGCAACAGGAAAAGCTGCAGGGCTTCGCCGGCGCCCTGCGGGAGGAGTAGGGAGTGTGATGGGAGGGGGGAGAGGCGCCAGAGGCTTGGGTGCGGCTGCCCTCTCCCCCCCCCACTATATATAGGGGCCAGGGGGGCGCCGGCCCTGGGAGATCAGATCTCCAGGGTGGGGCGGCGGCCAAGGGGGGTAGACTTGCCCCCCAAGGCATGGGGGCGCCCCCTCCCCCTAGGGTTTCAACCCTAGGCGCATGGAGGGGGGCCCATGTGGTGCGCCAGCTCACCAGGGGCTGGCCCCTTCCCACTTGCGGCCTAGGGGACCCACCGGGATGGGTGGCCCCACCCGGTGGACCCCCGGGACCCCTCTGATGGTCCCGGGACACTCCCGGTGACCCCCGGAGTTCACCCGATGGCCGAAACTGGACTTCCTATATATCATTCTTTACCTCCGGACCCTTTCAGAACTCCTCGTGACGTCCGGGATCTCATCCGGGACTCCGGACAACATTCGGGTTTCCATGTGCATGTATCTCTACAACCCTAGCGTCACCGAACCTTAAGTGTGTAGACCCTACGGGTTCGGGAGACACGTAGACATGACCGAGACGACTCTCCGGTCAATAACCAACAGCGGGATCTGGATACCCATGTTGATTCCCACGTGTTCCTCGATGATCTCATCGGATGAACCACTGTGTCAAGGATTCACTCAATCCCGTATGTTATTCCCTTTGTCCATCGGTACGGTACTTGCCCGAGATTCGATCGTCGGTATACCCGATACCTTGTTCAATCTCGTCATGGCAAGTCTCTTTACTCGTTCCGTAATCCATCATCCCGTGACCAACTCCTTAGTCACTTTGAGCTCATTATGATGATGTCTTACCGAGAGGGCCCAGAGGTACCTCTCCGTCACACGGAGTGACAATATCCCAGTCTCGATTCGTACCGACTCAACAGACACTTTTGGAGATACCCGTTGCGTACCTTTATAGTCACCCAGTTACGTTGTGACGTTTGGCACACCCAAAGTATTCCTACGGTATTCGGGAGTTGCACAACCTCATGGTCTAAGGAATAAATACTTGACACTAGAAAAGCTTATGCATTTCGAACGTATACGATCTCGTGCTAGGCTCAGGATTGGGTCTTGTCCATCACATCATTCTCCTAATGATGTGATCCCGTTATCACTGACATCCTATGTCCATGGTCAGGAAACCGTGACCATCTGTTGATCAACGAGCTGGTAACTAGAGGCTTACCAGGGACACATTGTGGTCTATATATTCACACATGTATCGCTGTTTCCATAGAATACAATTCAAGCATGAATAACAGACAATTATCATGAACAAGGAAATATAATAATAATACTTTTATTATTGCCACTAGGGCATATTTCCAACAGTCTCCCACTTGCACTAGAGTCAATAATCTAGTTACATTGTGATGAATCGAACACCCATAGAGTTCTGGTGTTGATCATGTTTTGCTCGTGGAAGAGGTTTAGTCAACGGGTCTGCGACATTCAGATCCGTATGCACTTTACAAATATCTATGTCTCCATCTTGAACATAATTCCGGATGGAGTTGAAACTGCGCTTGATGTGCTTGGTCTTCTTGTGAAACCTGGGCTCCTTGGTAATGGCGATAGCTCAAGTGTTGTCACAGAAGAGAGTCATCGGGCTTGACGCGCTTGGAATGACTCCTAGGTCGGTGATGAACTCCTTCATCCAGACTCCTTCTTGCGCTGCTTCGCAAGCAGCTATGTACTCCGCTTCACATGTAGAATCCGCCACGACGCTCTGCTTGCAACTGCACCAGCTGACTGCTCCACCATTCAAAATATACACGTATCCGGTTTGTGACTTAGAGTGATCCAGATCTGTGTCTAAGCTAGCATCGACGTAACCCTTTACGACGAGCTCTTCGTCACCTCCATAAACGAGAAACAGATCCTTAGTCCTTTTCAGGTACTTCTGGATGTTCTTGACCGCTGTCCAGTGTTCCATACCGGGATCACTTTGGTACCTCCCTACCAAACTTATGGCAAGGTTCACATCAGGTCTGGTACACAGCATGGCATACATGATAGAACCTCTGGCTGAGGCATAGGGAATGACACTCATATTTTCTCTATCTTCTCCCGTGGTCGAGGACTGAGCCCTGCTCAATTTCATACCTTGAAAAACAGGCAAGAACCCCTTCTTGGACTGATCCATATTGAACTTCTTCAATATCTTGTCAAGGTATGTGCTTTGTGAAAGACCAATGAGGTGTCTTGATCTATCTCTATAGATCTTGATGCCTAATATGTAAGCAGCTTCTCCAAGGTCCTTCATTGACAAACTCTTATTCAAGTAGGCCTTTATACTTTCCAAGAATTCTATATCATTTCCCATCAGCAATATGTCATCCACATATAATATGAGAAATGCTACAGAGCTCCCACTCACTTTCTTGTAGATACAGGCTTCTCCCCAAGTTTGTACAAAGCCAAACGCTTTGATCACATCATTAAAGCGAATATTCCAACTCCGAGATGCTTGCACCAGCCCGTAGATCGAGCGCTGGAGCTTGCATACCTTGTTAGCATTCTCTGGATCGACAAAACCTTCCGGCTGCATCATATACAGTTCTTCCTTGAGGAAGTCATTAAGGAATGCCGTTTTGACGTCCATTTGCCATATCGCATAATTATAGAATGCGGCAATTGCTAACATGATTCGGATGGACTTCAGCATCGCTGCGGGAGAGAAAGTCTCGTCGTAGTCAATCCCTTGAACTTGTCGATAACCCTTAGCGACAAGCCGAGCCTTATAGATGGTCACGTTACCATCCGCGTCTGTCTTCTTCTTAAATATCCATTTATTTTCTATGGCATTCCTATCATCGGCAAGTCCACCAAAGTCCATACTTTGTTTTCATACATGGATTCTATCTCGGATTTCATGGCTCCAAGCCATATATTGGAATCCGGGCCCGCCATCGCTTCTTCATAGTTCGAAGGTTCACCGTTGTCTAACAACATGATTTCCATGACAGGGTTGCCGTACCACTCTGGTGCGGAACGTGCCCTTGTGGACCTTCGAAGTTCAGTAGTAACTTGATCTGCTTCTTCATGATCATCATCATTAGCTTCCTCCCTTGTCGGTGCAAGCACCTCAGGAAGAATTTCCTGCACTGCGCTACTTTTCGGTTCGGGAGGGGTGACTGTCACCTCATCAAGTTCTACTTTCCTCCCACTCACTTCTTTCGAGAGAAACTCTTTCTCCAGAAAGGATCCATTCTTTGCAACAAAGATTTTGCCTTCGGATCTGTGGTAGAAGGTGTACCCAATCGTTTCCTTTGGGTATCCTATGAAGACGCATTTTTCCGATTTGGGTTCGAGCTTTTCAGGTTGAAGTTTCTTGACATAAGCATCGCAACCCCAAACTTTCAGAAACGACAACTTAGGTTTCTTGCCAAACCAAAGTTCATACGGTGTCGTCTCAACGGATTTCGACGCCCTATTTAAAGTGAATGCGGCAGTCTCTAAAGCATAACCCCAAAAAGATAGTGGTAAGTCGGTGAGAGACATCATAGATCGCACCATGTCCAACAGGGTATGATTTCGACGTTCGGACACACCGTTACGCTGAGGTGTTCCGGGCGGTGTCAATTGTGAAACAATTCCACAGTTCCTAAGGTGCGTGCCATATTCATGACTTAAATATTCACCCCCACGATCCGATCGCAAGAATTTTATTTTTCTATCACGTTGATTCTCAACTTCATTCTGAAGTTCCTTGAACTTTTCAAAGGTCTCAGACTTGTGCTTCATCAAATAGATATACCCATATCTACTCAAGTCATCTGTGATGGTGAGAACATAATGATAGCCTCCGCGAGCCTCAACACTCATTGGACCGCACACATCGGTATGTATGATTTCCAACAAGTTGGTTGCTCGCTCCATTGTTCCGTAGAACGGAGTCTTGGTCATCTTCCCCAAGAGGCATGGTTCGCACGTGTCAAATGATTCATAATCAAGAGACTCTAGAAGTCCATCTGTATGGAGCTTCTTCATACGCTTGACACCAATATGACCAAGGCGGCAATGCCGCAAGTATGTGGGACTATCATTATCAACTTTACATCTTTTGGCATCTACACTATGAATATGTGTATCATCACGTTCGAGATTCATCAAAAATAAACCATTGACCAGCGGGGCATGACCATAACATATCTCTCAAATAAATAGAACAACCATTATTCTCGGATTTAAATGAGTAGCCATCTCGCATCAAACGAGATCCAGATACAATGTTCATGCTCAAAGCTGGTACTAAATAACAATTATTGAGGTTTAAAACTAATCCCGAGGGTAGATGTAGAGGTAGCGTGCCGACGGCGATCACATCGACCTTGGAACCATTCCCGACGCGCATCGTCACCTCGTCCTTCGCTAGTCTCCGCTTATTCCGCAGATCCTGCTTTGAGTTACAAATGTGAGCAACTGCACCGGTATCAAATACCCAGGAGCTACTACGAGCGCTGGTAAGGTACACATCAATAACATGTATATCATATATACCTTTGACGTTGCCGGCCTTCTTGTCTGCTAAGTATTTGGGGCAGTTCCGCTTCCAGTGACCCGTTCCCTTGCAATGAAAACACTCAGTTTCAGGCTTGGGTCCATTCTTTGGCTTCTTCCCGGCAACTGGCTTACCGGGCGCGACAACTCCTTTGCCGTCCTTCTTGAAGTTCTTCTTACCCTTGCCTTTCTTGAACTTAGTGGTTTTATTAACCATCAACACTTGATGTTCTTTCTTGATATCCACCTCCGCTGATTTCAGCATTGAATACACCTCGGGAATGGACCTCACCATCCCCTGCATATTGAAGTTTAACACGAAGCTCTTGTAGCTAGGTGGGAGCGACTGGAGGATTCTGTCAACGACCGCTTCGTCTGGGAGATTTATTCCCAACTGAGACAAGCGGTTGTGCAACCCAGACAACTTGAGTATGTGCTCGCTGACAGAACTATTCTCCTCCATCTTACAACTGTAGAATGCGTCGGAGACGTCATATCTCTCGACTCGGGCATGAGCTTGGAAAACCATTTTCAGCTCTTGGAACATCTCATATGCTCCGTGGTGCTCAAAACGCTTTTGGAGCCCCGACTCTAAGCTGTAAAGCATGCCGCACTGAACCAGGGAGTAACCATCACAACGCGACTGCCAGGCGTTCATAACGACTTGGGTCGCTGGGAGAACTGGTGCATCACCTAGCGGTGCTTCAAGGACATATGATCTCTTGGCAGCTATGAGGATAATCCTCAGGTTACGGACCCAATCCGTATAGTTGCTACCATCATCTTTCAGCTTGGTTTTCTCTAGGAACGCGTTGAAGTTGAGGGCAACTTGAGCGTGGGCCATTTGATCTACAAGACATATTGTAAAGATTTTTAGACTAAGTTCGTGATAATTAAGTTCATCTAATCAAATTTTAATGAACTCCCACTCAGATTGACATCTCTCTAGTCATCTAAGTGACACATGACCCGAATCGACTAGCCCATGTCCGATCATCACGTGAGACGGACTAGTCATCAATGGTGAACATCTTCATGTTGATCATATCTTCTATACGACTCATGTTCGACCTTTCGGTCTTCCGTTTTCCGAGGCCATGTTTGTACATGCTAGGCTCGTCAAGTGAACCCTAAGTGTATTGCGTGTGTAAATCTGGCTTACATCCGTCGTATGCGAACATTAGAGCCTATCACACCCGATCATCACGTGGTGCTTCGGAACAACGATCCTTAGCAATGGTGCACAGTTAGGGTGAACACAATTCTTGAAATTTTAGTGAGAGATCATCTTATTTACTACCGTCGTTCTAAGTAAACAAGATGCATAAACATGATAAACATCACATGCAATCAAATAAAGTGACATGATATGGCCAATATCATCTTGCTCCTTCGATCTCCATCTTCGGGGCACCATGATCATCTTTGTCACCGGCTCGACACCATGATCTCCATCATCGTGATCTCCATCATCGTGTCTTCATGAAGTCGTCACGCCAACTATTACTTCTACTACTATGGCTAACGTTTAGCAATAAAGTAAAGCAATTACATGGCGTTGTTCAGTGACACGCAGGTCATACAATAATTAAGACAACTCCTATGGCTCCTGCCGGTTGTCATTATCATCGACATGCAAGTCGTAATTCCCTATTACAAGAACATGATCAATCTCATACATCACATATATCATTCATCACATCTTCTTGGCCATACCACATCACATAGCACATGCTGCAAGAACAAGTTAGAAGACCTCTAATTGTTGTTGCAAGTTTTACGTGGCTTCTATATGTTTTCTAGCAAGAACGTTTCTTACCTACGCAAAAGCCACAACGTGATTTGTCAATTTCTATTTACCCTTCATAAGGACCCTGTTCATCGAATCCGATCCGACTAAAGTGGGAGAGACAGAAACCCGCTAGCCACCTTATGCATCTAGTGCATGTCTGTCGGTGGAACCAGTCTCACGTAAGCGTACGTGTAAGGTCGGTCTGGGCCGCTTCATCCCACGATGCCGCCGAATCAAGATTGGACTAGTAACGGTAAGAAAATTGAGCAAACTCAACGCCCACAACTTGTTTGTGTTCTACTCGTGCAAGATGCTACGCAAAAGACCTAGCTCAGATGCCACTGTTGGGGAACGTAGCAGAATTCAAAAAAATTATACGCTATCACAAAGATCAATCTCAGGAGTCATCTAGCAACGAGCATAAAGGAGTGCATCTACATACCCTTTGTAGATCGCGAGCGGAAGTGTTCGAAGGAACGTGGATGAAGTAGTCGTACTCTTCGCGTTCCTCGTCACCGATGATCCTTGTGCCGAACGGACGGCACCTCCGCTTTCAACACACGTACGGTACAACGACGTCTCCTCCTTCCTGATCCAGCAAGGGGGGAGGAGAGTTTGATGGAGATCCAGCAGCACGACGGCGTGGTGGTGGATGCAACAGGAAAAGCTGCAGGGCTTCGCCGGCGCCCTGCGGGAGGAGTAGGAAGTGTGACGGGAGGGGGGAGGCGCCAGAGGCTTGGGTGCGGCTGCCCTCTCCCCCCACTATATATAGGGGCCAGGGGGGCGCCGGCACTGGGAGATCAGATCTCCAGGGTGGGGCGGCGGCCAAAGGGGGTAGACTTGCCCCCCAAGGCATGGGGGCGCCCCCTCCCCCTAGGGTTTCAACCCTAGGCGCATGAAGGGGGGGCCCATGTGGTGCGCCAGCGCACCAGGGGCTGGCCCCTTCCCCCTTGCGGCCTAGGGGACCCACCGGGATGGGTGGCCCCACCCGGTGGACCCTCGGGACCCCTCCGGTGGTCCCGGGACACTCCCGGTGACCACCGGAGTTCACCCGATGGCCGAACTGGACTTCCTATATATCATTATTTACCTCCAGACCCTTCCGGAACTCCTCGTGATGTCCGGGATCTCATCCGGGACTCCGAACAACATTCGGTTTTCCATGTGCATGTATCTCTACAACCCTAGCGTCACCGAACCTTAAGTGTGTAGACCCTACGGGTTCGGGAGACACGCAGACATGACCGAGACGACTCTCCGGTCAATAACCAACAGCGGGATCTGGATACCCATGTTGGTTCCCACATGTTCCTCGATGATCTCATCGGATGAACCACTGTGTCAAGGATTCACTCAATCCCGTATGTTATTCCCTTTGTCCATCGGTACGGTACTTGCCCGAGATTCGATCGTCGGTATACCCGATACCTTGTTCAATCTCGTCATGGCAAGTCTCTTTACTCGTTCCGTAATCCATCATCCCGTGACCAACTCCTTAGTCACTTTGAGCTCATTATGATGATGTCTTACCGAGAGGGCCCAGAGGTACCTCTCCGTCACACGGAGTGACAATATCCGAGTCTCGGTTTGTACCAACTCAACAAACACTTTTGGAGATACCCGTTGCATACCTTTAAAGCCACCCAGTTACGTTGTGACGTTTGGCACACCCAAAGTATTCTTACGGTATCTGGGAGTTGCACAACCTCATGGTCTAAGGAATAAATACTTGACACTAGAAAAGCTTATGCATTACGAACTTATACGATCTTGTGCTAGGCTCAGGATTGGGTCTTGTCCATCACATCATTCTCCTAATGATGTGATCCCGTTATCACTGACATCCTATGTCCATGGTCAGGAAACCGTGACCATCTGTTGATCAACGATCTGGTAACTAGAGGCTTACCAGGGACACATTGTGGTCTATATATTCACACATGTATCGCTGTTTCCGTACAATACAATTCAAGCATGAATAACAGACAATTATCATGAACAAGGAAATATAATAATAATACTTTTATTATTGCCTCTTGGGCATATTTCCTACATGAGGTAAACCCAAAACAAAGTCCATAGATATATCTTCCCAAGGAACACTAGGAACAGGCAAAGGCATATATAAACCATGAGGATTGAGTCGTGACTTAGCTTTTTGACATGTAGTGCAGCGAGCAACAAAACGCTCAACATCCCGTCGCATCTTTGGCCAAAAGAAATGTGTAGCAAGTACGTCCTCCGTCTTCTTCACACCAAAGTGTCCCATTAATCCTCCTCCATGCGCCTCCTGCAACAACAAAAGACGAACAGAGCTAGCTGGAATGCATAGCTTGTTAGCACGAAACACAAATCCATCATTAACGACGAACTTGTTCCATGTTCTCCCTTCTTTACAATTCTGCAATGCATCTTTAAATTCAGCATCATGCACATATTGATCTTTGATGGTCTCCAAACCAAATATTTTAAAGTCAAGTTGTGAAAGCATAGTATAACGACGAGACAATGGATCAGCAATAACATTTTCTTTTCCCTTCTTGTGTTTAATAACATAAGGGAAAGTCTCTATGAATTCAACCCATTTAGCATGTCTACGGTTCAGTTTTGCTTGACTTTTAATGTGCTTCAAAGATTCATGATCAGAATGTATAACAAATTCTTTGGGCCATAAATAATGTTGCCATGTTTCCAAAGTCCGAACAAGAGCATATAATTCCTTATCATAAGTAGAATAATTCAGACTAGGCCCACTCAATTTTTCAGAAAAGTATGCAACAGGTTTACTATCTTGTAATAACACACATCCTAACCCAATTCCACTAGCATCACATTCAAGCTCAAAAGTCTTATTAAAATCAGGAAGTTGGAGTAAAGGAGCATGTGTCAACTTATCTTTCAATACCGTGAATGCTTGTTCCTGTCCAGTACCCCAAACAAAAGGCACATCCTTCTTTGTAAGCTCATTGAGAGGTGCAGCAATGGTGCTGAAATCTCTCACAAAACTCCGATAGAATCCAGCAAGGCCAAGGAAACTCCTCACGTGTGTGACCGTTTTGGGCTGCGGCCAACTCTCAATAGCTTCAATCTTGGCTTTATCAACCTCAATTCCCTGTGGAGTAACAACATAGCCAAGAAAAGAGACTCGGTCGGTGCAAAAGGTGCACTTTCCAAGGTTACCAAACAAACGTGCATCATGTAGAGCAATAAAAACTGCACGTAAATGTTCTAAATGTTCCTCCAAAGATCTACTAAAAATCAATATATCATCAAAGTATACTACCACAAATCGTCCAATGAAAGCACGTAAAACTTCATTCATTAATCTCATGAAAGTACTAGGTGCATTAGTTAACCCAAAAGGCATGACTAACCACTCATATAATCCAAACTTTGTTTTAAATGCTGTTTTCCATTCATCTCCCAATTTCATACGAATTTGATGGAATCCAGTACGCAAATCAACTTTGGAGAATATTGTAGAGCCACTCAATTCATCAAGCATATCATCTAGCCTAGGAATAGGATGACAATAATGAATAGTAATATTATTAATGCCTCTACAATCAACACACATACGCGATGTACCATCCTTTTTCGGCACTAGAATAATAGGAACAGCACAAGGACTAAGGGATTCGCGTATATAACCTTTGTCGAGTAGCTCCTGTACTTGACGCAAAATCTCCTTCGTCTCTTCTGGATTGGTACGGTATGGTGCGCGGTTGGGTAGCGATGCACCGGGAATTAAGTCAATCTGATGCTCAATCCCTCGAATAGGTGGTAATCTCGGTGGCACGTCTTGTGGAAAAACGTTGGCGAACTCCTGCAAAATGTTAGTGACAGCAGGAGGCAAAGAGGAAGGCACGTCCTCGAATGAAAATAATGCCTCTTTGCACACAAAAGCATAGCAAACAGATTTGCTAAAATCTAGCTCATCAATATCAGATTTGGTGGCAAGTAAACATGCACTTATCAATTTAATTTCAGAATCAATAGTAGATGGTTTATTATTAGGCTTCATCTGTTGCTCAAATTCTTTTGCCACAATCTGATTTTCACCCTTATTTTTCTCATGTTTTGCTTTATTAGCTCTATTAATATCATCTTTCAAAATGGAATCAGGAGTCATAGGAAGCAAAGTAATATATTTATCCGTACGAACAAGAGTATACTGATTGTTTCTACCATGGTGTACAGAATTTTTATCAAATTGCCATGTTCTACCAAGTAATAAGGAACATGCTTGCATAGGTACCACATCACAATCAACATAATCAGCATATGTAGAGATACTAAAATGCACATGAACAGTACATGTTACCTTAACCTTGCCGCTGTTGTTGAACCATTGTATGTAGTAAGGATGTGGATGTGGTCTTGTGGTGACAGATAGCTTCTCTACCATCTCCATGCTAGCCAAGTTGTTGCAACTCCTTCCATCTATGATCACGTGAACAGAACATTCCTTCACAACTCCCTTTGTATGCAACAAATTATGCCTCTGATTTTGCTCAGATTGTGTAACCTGCACACTCAAAACACGTTGAGCGACTAAACATTCATACCTATCAACATCTTCAGGAGCCATGTATTGCTACTCATGATCAGAATCGTCTCCACCATGTTCTTCACGTGTAATAAGAGCCAAAGTCTCCTCATCGTAGTCACTACCGGATTCATATCCACCATCCTCGGTAGCAATCATCACAAGTTGAGATTTTCATTCTCTCGCAAAATGTCCTCTTCCCTTACAACGACGACAAATAATATCACTGGTGTGCCCTGTTGATGCCATGGAAGAAGAAGAACTCTGTGCAGGCCCAGTAGGTGTGCTCTTGGCAGATAATGGTGGTTGTGCCTGCTTCCTTGTATCATGGCCGGAGGTAATAGCTGATGGAGGTGTCGGTGCAGTAGAATGTGTGGAAGTAGAGGATGCACGCGGTGTCCATGATGAAGGTCGACCTGCAGAAAAGTTGGTCCGCGCCAATGCCTGTCGATCCTGCACTTCACGTTCAGCTTTACGAGCAAGATGGAATAAACGAGTGATATTATTATAATCCTTATACTCTAGAATGGTCTTAATCTCGTTATTTAATCCACCCATAAAACATGCAAGCATAGCTTCATTCTCCTCAACAATACCATATCTAATCAGGCCAGTTTCTAATTGTTGATAATATTCTTCTACAGAATTTTTTCCTTGTCTTAAGCGCTGCAATTTTTGAAGTAATTCACGTTGATAATATGGTGGAACCCAACGAGTATGCATAGCAGTTTTCAAAGCAGCCCAAGTAGTTGGAATATTATCCGGATGTAATCTACAATATTTAGACCACCACACACAAACAAAACTAGTGAAAGCACAAAGAGCAGCAGCAACACGTCTCTCCTCGGGATATTTTAAACATGTAAAACGTTGTTTGGTTTCTAACTCCCAAGTAAGATATATATCAGGAACATATCTACCCTCAAATGGTGGAATATTCAATTTTAGTTTAAGGAGATGGTCATGATCGCGTACCTGAGGGTATGGTGCAGCCCTACCATAGCGATTATATGCATGTGGACGACTTGGTTGTTGTGGTGCTGGTTGTTGCACGTAGTTCTGATTTTGATCAACCTCTTCCTCGTAATCCCCCGCGTAATCGTCCTCCTCCTCAGCAGCAGCACGAGCCACAGAAATATCAACAGCATCACCAACAAGTTGGCCAGGCAGAAGAAGGACACGGCTCGCTTTGCGGAGGGCGATTTCGTGACGTGAAGGTGGTTGTTGTTGTTGTTGTTGTTGCAACAATGCAGCAGGTGGACGTAGACGCGCAAGCACCTCAGTGAATTTGGCATCCAACTTGGTGTCAATTGACTTCTCAATGCCATCCCTCCTCGCTAGTGCGTTGTCAAAACTGGTCATGACATCTGCTACCTGTTGACCCATCATTTGCTGAAATTTATGATGCAACTCCTTGTTTGTCATGTTCTCCCAGTCAGTCTCGTCGACTTGTGATCCTGACATGGTTACCAGCAATAGAAACACACAAAAATATGATCCTACAGACTACTAGAAAATGGTGGTGGTGGGGCGTCACAAATCCGTCAAGCAAAACTCAAATTCTTACCAGTTCTTACATAGCAGCAGGTGGTGATCGGCAACCGTGGTAGTCAAAACTCTCAAAGGTTGGATCGATTACCAGGGAGAGTTAAACGCACGACGTAGATGTATGTGGAGCTGGGAAGGCTTAAAAGATGGGTAATAAAAAGGGTCAGCAATAATCAATTCAGAGATGGAAAGTTGAATAAACGCTCAACGACGGTACTGTGCTGGTCCTAGGCTAGACCATACTAGAGACGCGAGCCTAGAACACTAACAAAATCACGGCGCTGCACGTAATCAAGGGGAAAGCACACTCTGATTTTTTTTCGCCTCTTTTTTTTCTGCTTTTTTGCGCTGTTTTTTTTACCGAAAATCACTATAATGACGAGTGTCTCAAAACAGTTCCCAAGTCAAACTAAGATGATAGGCACGAAATTTTTTTGACGATTTTTTTCTGAATCAGGGCAGCGACGACGAAAAAGTGCGGTAAAAAAAAAGTATGGTGGCACGTGTCTCAAAAGACTCAGAGAAGCCCAAAAATAGGATAGGGAAAAATATTTTCACCTGCCAAAATTTTGGCCTAAAATGTTTGGCCGATTTTTTTTTCCGAGACCTACTCAGGCAAGGAAACACGAAACCGAAACTAGATGGATCTCGAAAGCCATTCTAAAACGACAAGAACACGGATTGGTGGTGGATATGTGGTGGTAGAATATGGCAGCGGTGGTGGTATATGGATACGGATTGGTGGTGGTATATGGATACGGATCGGTGGTGGTATGTGGCAGTAGCGATGAAGATGTTGCGACGGCGGCGTGAAAACTTATGACCAGAACTCGAAACTCTAAAAGACTAGACGCTAAGACCAGCAACTTGACACAACGATGCAACCGCAAATTCAACTAAGCAAACACGGAAAAGATTATGCAATGGCTCAGACTGGTTCGGATATGATGAACTAACCCTAATTTTTTTGGCTTTTTCGTGGACTGTAGGTATGAAGAACAGACTTGATCTAATCTACGAAAAACTGTAAAATCTCACCAAGCAACCTGGAAATCTAATACCACTTAATAGAGGCAAAGGTGTCCCGTCTTTTGATGAGATGGTGGCTATCGTTTTGGAGGAAGTCGACTTGGACGATCCGACTACGAACGTGCGTGGACGTCGCGCCTTAGCAATCACTACACCAACTCCGAGAGGTTATTGACCACGCCGGAGCATGATCAACCTGACCACGAAGGTCTATTTCCTACAGGAAAATGAAGAACAAGTAAGAAACTGAGATTGCAATCTGGATATTGCGAATTCAAGAGGAAAGCTTTATTGATCAAGTGGGGTTCTGTGACGTCTTTGTCTGGTCGTTGAACACAAACGAAGTACGCGAAGTTGCAGCTATGGTGAACTTTAATCTAAACGAAACCCAAAGTCTAAATGACGCCCTAAGGGTTGTATATATGGGGGAAAGAGGGGGGAATTTCGTGGCCCTTAGTGGAGGGGTCCGAAACCAACCCTAACTCTTGTTACCCCACACATACGGACTCTAAAAACAGCCTATACTCAAGTATTTCGAAATTACATGGGCCTGGCCCAATAATAAGGTGACGCAGCACCTATAATAGCCTCTGGACGAAATTTATGAAGTGGCATCTTGTATATTTCTTCCAAGGCTTCACGCACTCATCATGGTGGCTTCAAAGTCCTGAAATCGTCACTTGTAACTCCATTCTTGTTCCCCTTGCGCATGCCATCATCTCCATGCTTGATCTTGCTCCAATGTTCATCCTTCTTGTCCAAGCTAGGCCCTTCATTTGTAAGCAATACAAATGTATCCAATTTAGGTAGCATCATATTCTCATGAACATTAGATTCATTACCAAGAAACGAAAGTACCTGGTAATTTAATTGGCGTGCGCGAGCTCTAGTAATTGGTCCTGTATATGTGTCAGTTGGAGCTGTGGGTGTAACCTTGTTAGTGATGTCCTCATCATCTTATGTGTGGAAAATGGAGGGCAAAGGAAAATAAGTTGTAGAGTGATGGTACATGAACAACTACCTGTCAATATAAGTACGCTGATAAAGGACAACAGGTAATTGTAAGGGCATATTTAGCCAAATGGTGTTTTGGTGATTGATGACAATGCGTTTGCGGACTAATCATGTGTTCTAAGCTCTTTCAGGTACATCTCACAAAGGCACAAGAAGATTAGAGGCCCCTCGGAATCTATGAAAGACGGTGTTTCCTATTTGCTTAGTTTTCGATGGTTCTGAGTGATAGGAAAGCCGTACTATTAAGAGGGGATCCGCTTTGGTAAGGTTTGGGTGGAATCAACATGTACACTTCTTTATTGCACCCATCTTTCCTTCCCGCCGCTGATCCGTGTTACCACCGCCTCGATTCGCGAGCGATTTTTCGTGTCGAGTTTTGCGGTACTAGGTGCGGCAGTAGAGGCGGTAGTACTGCTCCCAGCGGTAGTACCGCCCCGAGACCACGGTAGTACCGCTCGGGGCCCTACCCCTATGGCACGGTAGTACCGCTTGTGTGGCAACGGTAGTACCGCTCTATAAGCGGTAGTACCGCTCCCCCAAGCGGTAGTACCGCTCTGTGCGGGGCTGAGTGGGGGATAACGGTTGGATTGTTCCCCCCACTATATAAAGACTTCATCTTCCTCCTTTTGACTTACCTCTTCCCCCACTTACTCCATTGTTGCTCCAAAGCTCCATTTTTGCCCGATCTCTCTCCCTAGCCAATCAAACTTGTTGATTTGCTCGGGATTGCTTGAGAAGGCACCGATCTACACTTCCACCAAGAGATATTTGATTCCCCCCACTAATCCCTAGCGGATCTTATTACTCTTGAGTGTTTGAGCACCCTAGACGGTTGAGGTCACCTCGAAGCCATATTCCATTGTGGTGAAGCTTCGTGGTTTCGTTGGGAGCCTCCAATTTAGTTGTGGAGATAGCCCCAACCTTGTTTGTAAAGGTTTGGTCGCCGCCTTCAAGGGCACCACTAGTGGAATCACGGCACCTTGCATTATGTGAGGGTGTGAGGAGAATACGGTGGCCCTAGTGGCTTCTTGGGGAGCATTGTGCCTCCACACCGCTCCAACGGAGACGTACTTCCCCTCAAAGGGAAGGAACTTCGGCAACACATCCTCGTCTCCACCGGTTCCTCTTGTGGTTATTTCTTACCTTTACTTGTGCAAGCATTACTTGTTTATCTCCTATAGCTTGCTTGTGTTGTTGTTATCGTTACTTACTTTTAGTTGTCTTCTTAGTAGCATATCTAGACAACTTATTTTGACGCTTAATTTAAAGTGGTTAAGAAAAGCTAAAAATTGTTAGTTGCCTATTCACGCCCCCCCCCCTCTAGTCAACCATATCGATCCTTTCAATTGGTATCAGAGCCTCGTCTCTTTTTAAGGACTTTACCGTCCAAAGAGTATGGGTGACAACATAGTCGAGACGGAGGACCATTCCAGTGGAACTCCATCCTTGCCTACGTCAGATGGGGGAGCCTCGGTCTCTCGTGAGGAGTTCAATGTGGCCTTGACCACATTGAAAGAGTCACTAGCGAGCGAGGTCAATGGCATGTTTAAAGATTTGCTTGAGGGGCTTAAATTATCCACTGCACCGTTGGAAGTGGTTCGTCCTGCTACCAACGTGTCAGAGGCTAATCCCGACAAGGGAGAAGCTAGTAGTGAACAAGCCCCTGTTACTAAGAATGGGAGTGGGATATTTGCCCAATCCGCTCCTCCTACTCACTATGGAGGACCCGTTCCCACACCGCATTTAAATTCCGTTGGGCCTCCTCCCAAGTTTATCAAAAATTCTGATTTTGCTACTTGGGTATTTCGTTTTAAACGTCATATAAATCATTGTTCTACTAATCTTTGGAGAATCATTGAGCAAGGTTTTTACCCGCGTGATCCCGACAACATGACTCCAAGAGAAACTGCGGATCATCAATTCAACGAGTCCGCTCTTTGCATTCTTCAAGATGCCATCCCTCCTGAAGACATTGCACATCTTCGACCCTTCACTGTGGCCAAGGAAGCTTGGGAGCATGTTGGCACTATGTACAAGGGAAGCACTAGCATTCAACGCTCTAACTATGTAGTTGTGCAAGATGAAGCCGATGAGTTTGCTATGATCGAAGAAGAAGATCCTCGTGAACTTTATCGGAGATTAACCACCCTTGCGGTCTCTCTTCGAGATCATGGCAGTAAGGACACGGATGACAACTGGATCAAGCGCAAGTTCCTCAAGGCCATGATGCCCTATCATAAGGCCATGTCCTCTGTCATTCGTCAGAGACCGGATTTCCACCACTTGTCTTCTCATGAAGTGTTGGATGAGTTCATTGCCATGAGGATCTTGGACATGACCGCCGACAATGCGGTCTTAAGAGCTCAACGATCAAAGAAGCCTAATCTTGCCCTGAAGGCCAAGGCTTGTGTGGAAGAAGAGGAGGTGGAAGATGATGATGAGTGTAGCCCCGAGGACACCAAATATGCCTATCATGAGCACATGGCTCTTGCTTCAAGGCAATTCTGGGGCAAGAAGAACACAAGACCCAACTTCAACAGGAACAACTCAAGTGGAAACAAGGGCAAGCAACGAGTAAGGACATGCTTCAACTGTGGCAATGTAAGCCATTTCGTTGTGGATTGCCCATATGAGAAGAGAGAAGACTTTGGAGGCAAGCTTATCCGGAAGGACAAGTCAAAGTCCTATCCCAACAAGAACAACTTCAACAAGAAGACTCCTCCTAAAGGGTTGGTGGCCCAAGAGGAATATGTTGAGGATGATGATAATGATGAAGATGATGAGATGGTCACCATGGCCACAATTGCAATTGCTACTACTCCACACTCATCTCTCTTCGACTCACCAAATGAGAACATCATCGCCAGGTGTCTCATGGCCAAGGCCACCAACAAGGTGACCCCAAACATCAATACTACTATCGCTTCTAATCCTTCATTGACGAATTGTATTGATGAGAGTGAGGGTGCTAAGGAGGGAGAGAATGAATTTGAGTTGTTCATGAAAAATCTCAAGGGAAAACCCAAGAAGCATTTTGTTGCTCTCTTGGAACAACTCGGTGAGGCCAACGACATGATCGAGGCTCACGAGGAAACCATTACTAAAATGGAAGGACATAGTCGAGACTATGCCAATGAGATATCGGATCTCTCTAACGCCCTAGAGTAAGAGCGTGGTCTTCGTTTGGCTCTTGAGGAGTCACACAACGATGGTCATGCTAAATTAAAGAAAGATCTTGATCATGCTTTAGTTGTCTCTCGTGTGCTTAATTCTGATAAGGCAAAACTTGTGGTTGACCATGCTAAACTCAAAGAGGAGTTTGACATACTTGACAAGGCTCACAAGGCCTTGAAAGGTATGCATGCTACTCTCAAGGAGTCTCATGATCAACTCCAAGTTTCGCTAACCAAGGAAAAGGCTATCTTTCCTCGCATGGTATTAATTGATAATGCAAATGCTACTAACCCGTGTTGCGAGCATGTGCATCTTGTTGAAGAGAATGCCGAGTTGAAGAAGCAACTTGAGAAAGGCCTTGTGACATGCATACAAGGTGAGAAGAACCTCAACAACCTTTTGAGCAATCAAAAGGAGGTTGTGGCAAAGGAAGGAATTGGGTTTGTTCCTAAGCCCAAGAAGAAGATGAATGACAAGAACAAGCAACCACCCCATCTCCGACAATCTTTTGTGAAAGAAGGAGAGGGCACATCAAAGAAGAAGAAAATGGTGGAAGGTGGTGGTGTCAAGAAAAACTCCACCATACCATCAAACATGGCCGGCGACTTTAATCCTTCATACGTTTTATGTCGTGCTAGTGATGGTCATGTGTTTGCTAAATTTGTTGGTTCCTCTTATGAGTACATTGAATGGTCCATTTGGGTTCCTAAGACCCTTGTTACTAACCTCAAAGGACCCATTACCAAATGGGTACCTAAATCGAAGCATTGATCTCTTGTAGGAGTTTGCTTCCGGTGGGGGGTCATGGTTGCTCGATAGCGGAGCCACAAATCATATGACCGGAAGCAAAGACTTGGTGGTGGACGTGCATCTAGGTTCATCTATGGCCACCAATGTCGAATGGGGTGATGCTTCATCTTCTAAGGTATTGGGGCTTGGCAAGGTTGTTGTCTCTCATGATCTCACGATCGAGAAAGTCATGCTTGTTGAGTCCCTTGCATACAATTTACTTTCTGTTCGCCAACTTGCACTCATGGGCTTTGCTACATTCTTTGATATTGATACCGTGGCCCTCTTGTGGAGCAAGACTCTTAAAGTAGCCTATGTTGGGCATGTCGAGAACGGCCTTTATGTGGTTAACTTCTCGAAGCAACCCACTAAGGTCGCGACATGCTTAATGGCTAAAGTTGATGTGGGATGGCTTTGGCATCGCCGTTTGGCCCACATCAATATGAGATCTTTGCAAAGTCTTCTCAAGGGGGACCATGTCCGTGGTCTAACAAATGTTAGCTTTGCCAAAGATCGTGCTTGCAGGGCTTGCATTGAAGGAAAGTTACATGAGATGGCTCACCCTCCCACAACTATCATCTATTCAAAGAGACCCCTAGAGCTCCTTCACATGGACCTCTTTGGGCCTCCATCTTTTGATAGTCTTGGGGGTAGAAAGTACTGCTTGGTGATTGTGGATGACTACTCAGGATACACCTGGGTATACTTCTTCAAGAAGAAGAGTGAGACCCAACAAACCTTCATCAACTTTGCAAATGAAGCTCAACGACAACATGAAGCAAATATTTTGATGATTAGAAGTGACAATGGCACCGAGTTCAAGAACTACACCTTGGATGAGTTTCTCAGTGATGAGGGGATCAAACATCAATATGCAGCCCCATATACCCCTCAACAAAACGGTGTAGCGGAGAGCAAGAACCGAACTCTGATGGATGCGGCAAGAACCATGATGGCGGAATTCAAATGTCCATACAACTTTTGGGCCGAAGCCATCAACACCGCTTGCCATGCATCAAATCGGCTCTATCTCCGCAAAGGCTTGAATAAAACTCCGTATGAGATACTTACCGGTAACAAGCCCAATCTCAAGTACTTCCGGGTATTCAGGTGTAAGTGTTTCATTCTCAAGAAAGGTGTTCGCTTGTCTAAATTTGAATCTAGAGCTCACGAGGGCATATGTTTTGGTTATGCTACAAACTCTCATGCTTACCGTGTCCTCAACAAGTCCAATGGACTCATTGAGGAGACGAGTAACGTAGATTTTGATGAAAATAACGGCTCCCAAGTGGAGCAAAGTGGTACTTGTGATGTAGGTGATGAAATTCCTCCTCAAGCCATAAGAAGAATGGGTGTTGGATATATCCTACCCATTGAGGAACCCCTTGTGGCCGAAGGAGAAGGATAATGTTCCACTCAAGTGGAACCATCACCAACCCAAGACCCACACGCTTCTGAAGAACAAAGTGAAGGCCCTCAACCTGACGAACAAGGCCAAGTGCAAGATCAATCACAAGATTGTGGAGAGCCACCAAATGATGCACAAGGCCAAGTTCTGTCCTCCGAGCAAGATCAAGGTCAAGAGGAAGCTCAAGATCAAGATCTAGCTCCTGACGACGCTCAAGATGATCAACTCAATGCTCCTCAGTTAACTCTTGAAGAGCAATTAGAGCGTCGTGCTGCAAAAGATGCCTCCAGGCTTGCTGTTGGGTAACGTAGCATAAATCAAAAAAATTCTACGTCTTCACCAAGATCCAAGTATGGAGACATCCAGCAACGAGCAACTAAGAGTGCATCTACATACCGTTATGAAGATTGCGTGCGGAAGCTTTCAACGAAGCAAGGATGAAGTAGTCGTACTCTTCACGTTCTTCGTCACCGATGATCTAGCGCCTAACGGACGGCACCTCCGCGTTCAACACACGTACGATGCAGCAACGTCACCTCCTTCTTGATCCAGCAAGGGGGGAGGAGAAGTCGCCAGAGATCCGGCAGCACGACGGCGTGATGACGGATGCAGTGGATATCGCAGCAGGGCTTCGCCGGGCTGCCCTGCAAAGGAGTTGGGAGGTGTGACGGGAGGGGGAGAGGCGCCAGGGCTGAGGTGCGGCTGCCCTCTCCCCCCCCCACATATATATAGAGGGCCAGGGGGGCGCCAGCCCCTTGCAGATCCAATCTGCAAGGGGGGGGGGGGGGCGGCGGCCAGGGAGGAGTCCCCCTCCCCCAAGGCAAGTGGTGGCCCCCTTCCCCTTAGGGTTTTATCCCTATGTGCATGGGGAGGTGGGGCCCCCTTGTGGTGCGCCAGCCCAGAGGGCTGCACGCATCCCCTTGCGGCCTAGGGGCCCCACCCGGTGGACCCCCGGGGCCCCTCCGGTGGTCCTGGGACACTCCCGGTGACCCCCGGAGATCACCCGTTGGCCGAAACTGGACTTCCCATATATCAATCTTTACCTCCGGACTATTCCGGAACTCCTCGTGACGTCCGGGATCTCATCCGGGACTCCGAACAACTTTCGGGTTTCCACGTGCATTAATCTCTACGACCCTAGCGTTACCTAACTTTAAGTGTGTAGACCCTACGGGTTCGGGAGACACGTAGACATGACCGAGACCACTCTCCGGTCAATAACCAACAGCGGGATCTGGATACCCATGTTGGTTCCCACGTGTTCCTCGATGATCTTCATCGGATGAACCACCGTGTCAAGGATTCACTCAATCCCGTATGTTATTCCCTTTGTCCATCGGTATGATACTTGCCCGAGATTCGATCGTCGGTATTCCCAATACCTTGTTCAATCTCGTCATGGCAAGTCTCTTTACTCGATCCGTAATTCATCATCCCGTGACTAACTACTTAGTCACATTGAGCTCATTATGATGATGACTTACCGAGTTGGCCCAGAGGTACCTCTCCGTCATACGGAGTGACAACATCCCAGTCTCGGTTCGTACCAACTCAACAGACACTTTCGGAGATACCCGATGCGTACCTTTATAGCCACCCAGTTACGTTGTGACGGTTGGCACACCCAAAGCACTCCTACGGTATCCGGGAGTTGTACAACCTCATGGTCTAAGGAATAAATACTTGACACTGAAAAGCTTATGCATTACGAACTATACGATCTCGTGTTATGCTCAAGTTTGGGTCTTGTCCATCACATCATTCTCCTAATGATGTGATCCCGTTATCACTGACATCTCATGTCCATGGTCAGGAAACCGTGACCATCTGTTGATCAACGAGCTGGTTACTAGAGGCCTACCAGGGACTCATTTTGGTCTATGTATTCACACATGTATCGTTGTTTCCGTACAATACAATTCAAGCATGAATAATAGACAATTATCATGAACAAGGAGATATAATAATAATGCTTTTATTATTGTCTCTAGGGCATATCTCCAACAGTCTCCCACTTGCACTAGAGTCAATAATCTAGTTACATTGTGATGAATCGAACACCCATAGAGTTCTGGTGTTGATCATGTTTTGCTCGTGAAAGAGGTTTAGTCAACGGGTCTGCCACATTCAGATCCGTATGCACTTTACAAATATCTATGTCTCCATCCTGAACATAATTCCAGATGGAGTTGAAACGGCGCTTGATGTGCTTGGTCTTCTTGTGAAACCTGGGCTCCTTGGTAATAGCAATAGCACCAGTGTTGTCACAGAAGAGAGTCATCGGGCTTGACGCGCTTGGAATGACTCTTAGGTCGGTGATGAACTCCTTCATCCAGACTCCTTCCTGTGCTGCTTCAGAAGCAGCTATGTACTCCGCTTCACATGTAGATGCTGCCACCACGCTTTGCTTGCAACTGCACCAGCTGACTGCCCCTCCATTCAAAATATACACGTATCCGGTTTGCGACTTAGAGTCATCCAGATCTGTGTCGAAGCTAGCATCGACGTAACCCTTTACGACGAGCTCTTCGTCACCTCCATAAACGAGAAACATATCCTTAGTCCTTTTCAGGTACTTCAAGATGTTCTTGACCGCTGTCCAGTGTTCCGTACCGGGATCACTTTGGTACCTCCCTACCAAACTTATGGCAAGGTTCACATCAGGTCTGGTACACAGCATGGCATACATGATAGAACCTATTGCCGAGGCATAGGGAATGACACTCATCTTTTCTCTATCTTCTGCCGTGGTCGGCGACTGAGTCTTACTCAATCTCATACCTTGCAAAACAGGCAAGAATCCTTTCTTAGACTGATCCATATTGAACTTCTTCAATATTTTGTCAAGGTATGTACTTTGTGAAAGACCAATGAGGCGTCTTGATCTATCTCTATAGATTTTGATGCCTAATATGTAAGCAGCTTCTCCAAGGTCCTTCATTGAAAAACTTTTATTCAAATAGGCCTTTACATTTTTCCAAGAATTCTATATCATTTCCCATCAGCAATATGTCATCCACATATAATGTGAGAAATGCTACAGAGCTCCCACTCACTTTCTTGTAAATACAGGCTTCTCCATAAGTCTGTATAAAGCCAAACGCTTTGATCACCTCATCAAAGCGAATATTCCAACTCCGAGATGCTTGCACCAGCCCGTAAATCGAGCGCTGGAGCTTGCATACCTTGTTAGCGTTCTCTGGATCGACAAAACCTTCCGGTTGCATCAATACAACTCTTCCTTGAGGAAGCCATTAAGGAATGCTGTTTTGACGTCCATTTGCCATATCTCATAATCATATAATGCGGCAATAGCTAACATGATTCTGACTGACTTCAGCATCGCTACGGGAGAGAAAGTCTCGTCGTAGTCAATCCCTTGAACTTGTCGATAACCCTTAGCGACAAGCCGAGCTTTATAGATGGTCACATTACCATCCACGTCTGTCTTCTTCTTAAATATCCATTTATTTTCTATGGCGTGCCTATCATCAGGCAAGTCCACCAAAGTCCATACTTTGTTTTCATACATGGATTCTATCTCAGATTTCATGGCTCCAAGCCATTTATTGGAATCTGGGCCCGCCATCGCTTCTTCATAGTTCGAAGGTTCACCGTTGTCTAACAACATGATTTCCAGTACAGGGTTGCCGTACCACTTTGGTGCGGAACGTACCCTTGTGGACCTTCGAAGTTCAGTAGTAACTTGATCTGTATCTTCATGATCATTATCATTATCTTCCTCCCTTGTCGGTGCAGGCACCTCAGGAACAGTTTCCTGCGTTGCGCTACTTTCCGGTACAGGAGTGGTGACTATCACCTCATCAAGTTCTACTTTCCTCCCCCTCACTTCTTTCAAGAGAAACTCTTTCTCCAGAAAGCATCCATTCTTGGCAACAAAGACTTTGCCTTCGGATCTGTGGTAGAAGGTGTACCCAATAGTTTCCTTTGGGTATCCTATGAAGACGCATTTCTCCGATTTGGGTTCGAGCTTTTCAGGTTGAAGTTTCTTGATATAAGCATCGCAACCCCAAACTTTCAGAAACGACAGCTTCGGTTTCTTGCCAAACCAAAGTTCATATGGAGTCGTCTCAACGGATTTTGACGGAGCACTATTTAAAGTGAATGCGGCAGTCTCTAAAGCATAACCCCAAAAAGATAGCGGTAAATCGGTGAGGGACATCATAGATCGCACCATGTCCAACAGAGTACGATTTCGACGTTCGGACACACCGTTACATTGAGGTGTTCCGGGCGGTGTCAATTGTGAAACAATTCCACCGCTTCTAAGGTGTGTGCCAAATTCATGACTCAAATATTCACCCCCACGATCCGATCGCAAGAACTTTATTTTTCTGTCACGTTAATTCTCAACCTCATTGTGAAATTCCTTGAACTTTTCAAAGGTCTCAGACTTGTGTTTCATCAAATAGATATACCCGTATCTACTCAAGTCATCCGTGAGGGTGAGAACATAACGGTAGCCTCCGCGAGCCTCAACACTCATTGGACCGCACACATCGGTATGTATGATTTCCAGCAAGTTGGTTGCTCGCTCCATTGTTCCGGAGAACGGAGTCTTGGTTATCTTGCCCAAAAGGCATGGTTCGCACGTGTCAAATGATTCATAATCAAGAGACTCTAGAAGTCCATCTGAATGGAGCTTCTTCATACGTTTGACACCAATATGAGCAAGGCGGCAATGCCACAAGTATGTGGGACTATCATTATCAACTTTACATCTTTTTGGCATCTACACTATGAATATGTGTATCACTACGCTCGAGATTCATCAAAAATAAACCATTGACCGGCGGGGCATGACCATAAAACATATCTCTCAAATAAATAGAACAACCATTATTCTCCGATTTGAAAGAATATCCATCTCGCATAAGACGAGATCCAGAAACAATGTTCATGCTCAAAGCTGGTACTAAATAACAATTATTCAGGTTCAAAATTAATCCCGAGGGTAGATGTAGAGGTAGCGTGCCGACGGCGATCACATCGACCTTGGAACCATTCCCGACGCGCATCGTCACCTCATCCTTCGCCAGTCTCCGTTTATTCCGCAGCTCCTGTTTTGAGTTACAAATGTGAGCAACTGCATCGGTATCGAATACCCAGGAGCTACTACGAGTGCTGGTAAGGTACACATCAATAACATGTATATCATATATACCTTTGACGTTGCCGGCCTTCTTGTCTGCTAAGTATTTGGGGCAGTTCCGCTTCCAGTGACCCGTTCCCTTGCAATAAAAGCACTCTGTTTCAGGCTTGGGTCCATACTTTGGCTTCTTCCCAGCAACAGGCTTGCCAGGCGCGGCAACTTGCTTGCCGTCCTTCTTGAAGTTCTTCTTACCCTTGCCTTTCTTGAACTTAGTGGTTTTATTGACCATCAACACTTGATGTTCTTTCTTGATGTCTACCTCCGCTGATTTCAGCATCGAATACACCTCGGGAATGGACTTCTCCATCCCCTGCATATTGAAGTTCAGCACGAAGCTCTTGAAGCTTGGTGGGAGCGACTGGAGGATTCTGTCAACGACCGCTTCATCTAGGAGATTCATTCCCAGCTGAGACAAGCGGTTGTGCAATCCTGAAATCTTGAGGATGTGCCCACTGACAGAACTGTTCTCCTCCATCTTACAGCTGTAGAATGCGTCGGAGACATCATATCTCTCGACTCGGGCATGAGCTTGGAAAACCATTTTCAGCTCTTCGAACATCTCATATGCTCCATGGTGCTCAAAACGCTTTTGGAGCCCCGATTCTAAACTGTAAAGCATGCCGCACTGAACCAGGCAGTAATCATCACTACGCGACTGCCAGGCGTTCAAAACGTCTTGGGTCGCCGGGAGAGCGGGTGCATCACCTAGCGGTGCTTCTAGGACATAAGTTCTCTTGGCAGCTATGAGGATAATCCTCAGGTTACGGACCCAATCCGTATAGTTTCTACCATCGTCTTTCAGCTTGGTTTTCTCTAGGAACGCGTTGAAGTTGAGGGAAACTGGAGCGTGGGCCATTTGATCTACAAGAGATATTGTAAAGAATTTAGACTAAGTTCATGATAATTAAGTTCATCTTAATCAAATTTTAATGAACTCCCACTCAGAATGACATCTCTCTAGTCATCTGAGTGATACATGATCCGAATCGAGTAGTCCGTGTCCGATCATCACGTGAGACGGACTAGTAAAAAACGGTGAACATCTTCATGTTGATCGTATCTTCTATACGACTCGTGTTCGACCTTTCGGTCTTCCGTGTTCCGAGGCCATGTCTGTACATGCTAGGCTCGTCAAGTGAACCCTAAGTGTATCGCGTGTGTAAATCTGTCTTACACCCGTTGTATGTGAACGTTAGAACCTATCACACCCGATCATCACGTGGTGCTTCGGAACAACGAGCTTTAGCAACGGTGCACAGTTAGGGGAAACACATTACTTGAAATTTTAGTGAGAGATCATCTTATTTACTACCGTCGTTCTAAGTAAACAAGATGCAAAAACATGATAAACATCACATGCAATCAATTATAGTGACATGATATGGCCATTATCATCTTGCTCCTTGGATCTCCATCTTCGGGGCACCATGATCATCTTGTCACCGGCTCGACACCACGATCTTCATCATCATGATCTCCATCATCGTGTCTTGAAGAAGTCGTCACGCCAACTATTACTTCTACTACTATAGCTAACGTTTAGCAATGAAGTAAAATAATTACATGGCGTTATTCAGTGACACGCAGGGCATACAATAATTAAGACAACTCCTATGGCTCCTGCCGGTTGTCAAGTTCATCGACATGCAAGTCTTGATTCCCTATTACAAAAACATGATCAATCTCATACATCACATATATCATTCATCACATCTTCGTTCTTGGCCATACCACGTCACAAAACACATGCTGCAAAAACAAGTTAGACGTCCTCTAATTGTTGTTGCAAGTTTTACGTGGCTTCTATAGGATTTCTAGCAAGAACGTTTCTTACCTACGCCAAAACCACAACGTGATTTGTCAACTTATATTTACCCTTCATAAGGACCCTTTTCATCGAATCCGATCCGACTAAAGTAGGAGAGACAGACACCCGCCAGCCACCTTATGCATCTAGTGCATGTCTGTCGGTGGAACCAGTCTCACGTAAGCGTACGTGTAAGGTCGGTCCGGGCCGCTTCATCCCACAATACCATCGAATCAAGATTGACTAGTAACGGTAAGAAAGTTGAACAAGATCATACGCCCACAACTGCTTTGTGTTCTACTCGTGCCAAGATGCTACGCATAAAACCTAGGCTCAGATGCCACTGTTGGGTAACGTAGCATAAATCAAAAAATTTCTACGTCTTCACCAAGATCCAAGTATGGAGACATCTAGCAACGAGCAACTAAGAGTGCATCTACATACCGTTATGAAGATTGCGTGCGGAAGCTTTCAACGAAGCAAGGATGAAGTAGTCGTACTCTTCACGTTCTTCGTCACCGATGATCTAGCACCGAACGGACGGCACCTCCGCGTTCAACACACGTACGGTGCAGCAACGTCACCTCCTTCTTGATCCAGCAAGGGGGGAGGAGAAGTCGTCAGAGATCCGGCAGCACGACGGCGTGATGACGGATGCAGTGGATATCGCAGCAGGGCTTCGCCGGGCTGCCCTGCAAAGGAGTTGGGAGGTGTGACGGGAGGGGGAGAGGCGCCAGGGCTGAGGTGTGGCTGCCCTCTCCCCCCCACATATATATAGGGGGCCAGGGGGGCGCCAGCCCCTTGCAGATCCAATCTGCAAGGGGGGGCGGCGGCCAGGGAGGAGTCCCCCTCCCCCAAGGCAAGTGGTGGCCCCCTTCCCCTTAGGGTTTTATCCCTATGCGCATGGGGAGGTGGGGCCCCCTTGTGGAGCGCCAGCCCAGAGGGCTGCACGCATCCCCTTGCAGCCTAGGGGCCCCACCGGGAGGGGTGGCCCCACCCGGTGGACCCCCGGGGCCCCTCCGGTGGTCCCGGGACACTCCCGGTGACCCCCGGAGATCACCCGTTGGCCGAAACTGGACTTCCCATATATCAATCTTTACCTCTGGACTATTCCGGAACTCCTCGTGACGTCCGGGATCTCATCCGGGACTCCGAACAACTTTCGGGTTTCCACGTGCATTAATCTCTACGACCCTAGCGTTACCGAACTTTAAGTGTGTAGACCCTACGGGTTCGGGAGACACGTAGACATGACCGAGACCACTCTCCGGTCAATAACCAACAGCGGGATCTGGATACCCATGTTTGTTCCCACGTGTTCCTCGATGATCTTCATCGGATGAACCACCGTGTCAAGGATTCACTCAATCCCGTATGTTATTCCCTTTGTCCATCGGTACGATACTTGCCCGAGATTCGATCGTCGGTATTCCCAATACCTTGTTCAATCTCGACATGGCAAGTCTCTTTACTCGATCCGTAATTCATCATCCCGTTACTAACTACTTAGTCACATTGAGCTCATTATGATGATGACTTACCGAGTGGGCCCAGAGGTACCTCTCCGTCATACGGAGTGACAACATCCCAGTCTCGGTTCGTACCAACTCAACAGACACTTTCGGAGATACCCGATGCGTACCTTTATAGCCACCCAGTTACGTTGTGACGGTTGGCACACCCAAAGCACTCCTACGGTATCCGGGAGTTGTACAACCTCATGGTCTAAGGAATAAATACTTGACACTGAAAAGCTTATGCATTACGAACTATACGATCTCGTGTTATGCTCAAGTTTGGGTCTTGTCCATCACATCATTCTCCTAATGATGTGATCCCGTTATCACTGACATCTCATGTCCATGGTCAGGAAACCGTGACCATCTGTTGATCAACGAGCTGGTTACTAGAGGCCTACCAGGGACTCATTTTGGTCTATGTATTCACACATGTATCGCTGTTTCCGTACAATACAATTCAAGCATGAATAACAGACAATTATCATGAACAAGGAGATATAATAATAATGCTTTTATTATTGTCTCTAGGGCATATCTCCAACACTTGCTTCCAACGAACATCACATGGAGAACATTCTAGGAAGCATCAAAAGGGTGGTAAGCACTCGTAGACAATTAGCAAACTATTGTGCTCATCAAGATTTTGTCTCCTGTGTTGAACCTCAAAAGGTTTATGAGGCGCTCGAAGACCCTGATTGGCTCAATGCCATGCATGAAGAACTCAATAACTTCGAGCGCAACAAGGTGTGGCGTCTGGTGCCAAGACCAAAGGAGAACCATAATGTCATTGGAACTAAGTGGATCTTTAAGAACAAACAAGATGCTCATGGCATTGTCATCCGCAACAAGGCGTGTCTGGTAGCTCAAGGCTACTCCCAAGTCGAGGGTATCGACTACGGTGAAACCTTTTCCCCCGTTGCTCGTCTTGAATCCATTCGTTTGTTGCTTGCCTATGCTTCCCATCATAACTTTAAATTGCAACAAATGGATGTGAAAAGTGCATTTCTTAATGGTCCTATTAATGAGTTGGTGTATGTAAAACAACCCCCGGGGTTTGAGGATCCTAAGCTCCCCAATCACGTGTACCAACTCGATAAGGCAATCTATGGCCTTAAACAAGCCCCACGTGCGTGGTATGAGCATCTTACCGAGTCGTTACAAGATCGTGGGTTTGAAATTGGGAAAATCGACCCCACTCTTTTTACTAAGAAGGTCAAAGGGGAGTTGTTTGTATGCCAACTATATGTTGATGATATTATCTTTGGTTCTCCTAACAAAGCTTTCAATGATGAGTTCACCGCACTCATGACCACACATTTTGAGATGTCCATGATGGGAGAGTTGAAGTATTTCCTTGGGTTTGAAATCAAACAAAGAAGAGAAGGCATCTTCATCAAACAATCCAAGTATACTCAAGACATGCTCAAGAGGTTCAATTTAAGTGATGTCAAGCCGGCTACTACTCCAATGCCAATCAAATGCCAACTTGACATTGATCCCAATGGTAAAGCGATGGATCAGAAGGTATATCGCTCTATGATCGGTTCCTTGCTTTACCTTTGTGTATCTAGACCGGATATTATGTTGAGTGTGGGAATCTGTGCAAAGTTTCAAGCCTCACCTAAAGAAAGTCACTTTGTGGCTGCCAAGCGAATCTTTCGATATTTGGCTCATACCCCAAACTTTGGCTTATGGTACCCAAGAGGAGCAAACTTCAACCTTGTTGGTTTCTCTGATTCTGACTGGACGGGAGACAAAGTGGATAGGAAGTCCACGTCTGGAGGGTGCCAATTTCTTGGTTGCTCTCTGGTTAGTTGGTCTTCCAAAAAGCATAGTTGTGTGTCTCTCTCGTCCACCGAAGCAGAGTATGTGGCTGCTGGAAGTTGCTGTGCTCAACTCTTATGGATGAGGCAAACTTTAAAGGATTACGGTGTCACTTGTGACAAAGTGCCTCTTTGTTGTGACAATAAAAGTGCCATCAAGATTTCTCTCAACCCGGTACAACACTTCAAGACGAAGCATATAGAGATTCGGTATCACTTCATCCGGGATCACATAAGGCAAGGAGAGATCGAGCTTCACTATGTCAACACTCATGATAACCTTGCAGACATCTTCACGAAGCCGTTGGATGAAGCAAGATTTCGCGAGTTAAGGCATGAGCTAAATATCATTGATTTGAGCAATGTGGCTTGAGCTCGTGCACACCTCACCATACTCATCATATTGTCTAGTCTAGGTGTAGGCATGGACATAGGGGGAGCATTGTTCTCTCAATGAACTCTCTCTCCCCCCATTATGCATAAATTGATCTAGTCTTTCATTAACCATCCTTGATGGTACTAGTGCTTCAAAGACGAGTTTTGGTCATGGGCCCAAGGTTAAAATCTTCGTGGCGCCATACCTCTAGACTCAAACATAGGTGACTTCGGTCACCGCCCCCTCGGAGGGGTCTCTTGCCTCTTGCTAGTGTGTGTGTGTGAGTGGTGTTTTGTTCTTTCTTTTTCCCTCTTTGTGCGCCTTTTTCTTTGAGCTTTGCTTTGAACCTTTGTTGCCGTGGCGTGCTGGGCGGTACTACCACTGGTGGTGCACGGTACTACCGCTTGTAAGGGGTACTACCGCCCACCAGCGCGGTACTACCACTGCGGGGAGGTATGCGGGGGTTATATCGGGGCAGGGGGAGGTTTCTCTCCCCCATACCCATTCATTCGCCCCCTCGTTCCTCTCTCTCTCTCTCTCTCTCCAGCAGTTCGTCACCACGGGAGGGCTCCGGCGGATCTCCTCCTCCGGGGTGCTCCTCTCCTTTTCCTTCGGTGGATTCGATCCCCACCTCGTCCTCTTGCCATGGATGTCGGTATTTCCCTCGTTCCTCTTCTCTTCGTGGTTCTTTTTCAGATCTTGTGTTTAGGGGCAATAGTGTTTGCATCTGTAGATTTTTGACTAAATCTAGGCTTGAGTAGGAAGGAGAAAGCAACTAGACTATCTAGATTAGAGTATGATAGAAATATTTTTGAATTTGACAGGACGGTAGTGCCGGATCTGACCACGATAGTAGGAAACCGCTGTTTTCCCACCTCGAGCTGTACTACCGCTCCCTGGAGAGGTACTACCGCTCGGGCGGTACTACCGCTTACCAGATCACGGTACTACCGCCGCATGCCTAGTTCACAGATATTTCTTCATTCCTTGATCTTCTTTTGTTGGGTTCATTGGCTTATGATCGTTCTTTTTGGTTGTCTCATCTGTGTGTGTGTTTGGTTCCAGGTGATGAACTTCCCGAGCATCAGGCTCGCCGTATCAACCCCAATCGTGCAACCTCAAAGCGCCACCACACATCTGAGTCTGCTGGAGGTTCCTCGAGAGCTCCACCTCCTCCTTAACAGAAGAAGAAGGCCATGGCTAAGCCAATGGGCAAAACCCTGACACAGATGAGTGGCAAGGAGTTCTGGGCAAAGCGTCGCCGCAATCCCTATGTGGTTGATCAAGAACCCAATTTGGTCAACCGTCCGTTCTAGAATCGCTTCCAGTTTGCTATCTACTTTGATGTGCTCAAGGCGAAGAAGAATCTCTTTGTCAGTGTTCGCTCCATAGACACGGAATATCTGGAGAAGGATCTGGTGTATTTTGGCGAGGCTCTTCAGATGTGCACTCAGCTCAACATTCTTCAGATCATTCAGTTCAACAAGGACTTTGATGCAGATCTGGTGGCTCAATTCTATGCCACGGTCCATCTAGGGACGGATGAGGACAGAACTCTAACATGGATGACCAATGGCAAACTGTTATCTGTCAAGTGGAAGGCATTCATGGAGTTGCTTGGGGTGGAAGACCAGGGAATTGAGACACCAGTTGGCTTTCGTCCTCACCAGAACGAAACCTCCACTCACAAGCAAGCTCTCTGGCCTTACTGCACTGCGAAGGTCCACCCAGAGACTAAGAAGGTAACATATGAGTTGTCTACCTATCTGGATATCCTTCACCGCATCTTCCATGAGACTCTTTTCCCTCGGATTGGGAATCATGATATGGTTCACTCCTATCTTGTGGACATGCTTCTCTTTTGCCAACATCAGTTAGAAAGGAACACCGGTGAGACTCTGGATATTTCACATGTGATGTGGTATGAGATCCTTTGTGCTATTTCTGAACGCAAGTGCCTCATCTATGGTCCGTTCATCATGCTGCTGATTGAGAAGGCTTGGGATCATGTCTATCCCAATGCATTGCTGGAGACTGGAGAGTTGGTGTCTCATGAGATCAAGCGTCTGAGACGGAAGGACAACTGGGGCACTCATGCCCCCAAGACTGGAGGCTCATCCTCCGCTACTGCTATGGAGACAGAGGAGGCTGAGGTTGAAGCAGATGATGACGATGACTATGAGCCATCGGGTGCAGAGCCCTCATGGGCAAAAAAGCTCAAGAAGAAGATGAAGAAGCTGTTCTGCATGGAGTCTCATGGTCAGTACATGACTCATGTGGCAGAGAAGAAGGCCAGGGGGCGTCACAAGGAGCTCTTGCGTCAGTTGGGTGCAACTGTGGCCAGTGGCTCTGAGGAGCAGGTAACTGAGGAGGAAGAATGGATCAACCAGCATTGCCCATGGACTGATTCCGATGCCGAGCAGTTTCCGGTCGACGACGACGAAGACGATGACCCTGCTGCTATCTGATGATTCGAGACCTTCTCGTGCTCTCACCTGGAGCCGTAGTTTAGCTCTCTGCCCTTTTGGTGTCTCGATGCCAAAGGGGGAGAGAGTTTAGAGATTTGTGCCTTTGTGTTTCTGTCGCTTGTGTGCTTTTCGCTTCTTGTGGTTTGGTTGTTTTTTTTCGTGAGACCTAAGTTCCCGTCATATGGTGTGAGACATATGCTACCCTATCTTATTTATGTACCTGGTACTATCTAGCATGCATGATTATCTTACTATGTACTTTGTTCTCATATCTTGCTTAGGTTGTTGGTCTCTAAAATATAGGGGGAGTGCTGATCCTAGCATATGTGCCGTGCAGTCCAAAGCACTTATCTAGATAGCACACATCTAGGGGGAGCCAGTCTATATTTTAGGGGTGTGGATTTTGCATTTACATTATGTTATTATTCTTTTTGTGCAAATCCCGTGTTGTCATCAATCCACCAAAAAGGGGGAGATTGTAAGGGCATATTTAGCCAAATGGTGTTTTGGTGATTGATGACAATGCGTTTGCGGACTAATCATGTGTTCTAAGCTCTTTCAGATACATCTCACAAAGGCACAAGAAGATTAGAGGCCCCTCGGAATCTATGAAAGACGGTGTTTCCTTTTTGCTTAGTTTTCGGTGGTTCTGAGTGATAGGAAAGTCGTACTATTAAGAGGGGATCCCCTTTGGTATGGTTTGGGTGGAATCAACACGTACACTTCTTTATTGCGCCCATCTTTCCTTCCCGCCGCTGATCCGTGTTACCACAGCCTCGATTCGCGAGCGATTTTTTGTGTCGAGTTTTGCGGTACTAGGTGCGGCAGTAGAGGTGGTAGTACCGCTTCCAGCGGTAGTACCGCCCTGAGACCACGGTAGTACCGCTCGGGGCCCTACCCCTATGGCACGGTAGTACCGCTTGTGTGGCAACGGTAGTACCGCTCTATAAGAGGTAGTACCGCTCCCCCAAGCGGTAGTACCGCTCTGTGCGGGGCTGAGTGGGGGATAACGGTTGGATTGTTCCCCCCACTATATAAAGGCTTCTTCTTCCTCCTTTTGACTTACCTCTTCCCCCACTTACTCCATTGTTGCTCCAAAGCTCCATTTTCGCCCGATCTCTCTCCCTAGCCAATCAAACTTGTTGATTTGCTCGGGATTGCTTGAGAAGGCACCGATCTACACTTCCACAAATTATGCCTCTGATTTTGCTCAGCTTGTGTAACCTGCACACTCAAAACACGTTGAGCAACTAAACATTCATACCTATCAGCATCTTCAGGAGCCATGTATTGCTACTCATGATCAGAATCGTCTCCACCATGTTCTTCACGTGTAATAAGAGCCAAAGTCTCCTCATCGTAGTCACTACCGGATTCATATCCACCATCCTCGGTAGCAATCATCACAAGCTGAGATTTGCATTCTCTCGCAAAATGTCTTCTTCCCTTACAACGACGACAAATAATATCACTGGTGTGCCCTGTTGATGCCATGGAAGAAGAAGAACTCTGTGCAGGCCCAGTAGGTGTGCTCTTGGCGGATAATGGTGGTTGTGCCTGCTTCCTTGTATCATGGCTGGAGGTAACAGCTGATGGAGGTGTCGGTGCAGTAGAATGTGTGGAAGTAGAGGATGCACGCGGTGTCCATGATGAAGGTCGACCTGCAGAAAACTTAGTCCGCGCCAATGCCTGTCGATCCTGCACTTCACATTCAGCTTTACGAGCAAGATGGAATAAACGAGTGATATTATTATAATCCTTATACTCTAGAATGGTCTTAATCTCGTTATTTAATCCACCCATAAAACATGCAAGCATAGCTTCATTCTCCTCAACAATACCATATCTAATCAGGCCAGTTTGTAATTGTTGATAATATTCTTCTACATAATTTTTTCCTTGTCTTAAGCGCTGCAATTTTTGAAGTAATTCACGTTGATAATATGGTGGAACCCAACGAGTACGCATAGCAGTTTTCAAAGCAGCCCAAGTAGTTGGAATATTATCCGGATGTAATCTACAATATTCAGACCACCACACACAAGCAAAACTAGTGAAAGCACAAAGAGCAGCAGCAACACGTCTCTCCTCGGGATATTTTAAACATGTAAAACGTTGTTCGGTTTCTAACTCCCAAGTAAGATGTATATCAGGAACATATCTACCCTCAAATGGTGGAATATTCAATTTTAGTTTAAGGAGATGGTCATGATCGCGTACCTGAGGGTATGGTGTAGCCCTACCATTGCGATTATATGCATGTGGACGACTTGGTTGTTGTGGTGCTGGTTGTTGCACGTAGTTCTGACTTTGATCAACCTCTTCCTCGTAATCCCCCGCGTAATCGTCCTCCTCCTCAGCAGCAGCAGGAGCCACAGAAATATCAATAGCATCACCAACAAGTTGGCCAGGCAGAAGAAGGACACGGCTCGCTTTGCGGAGGGCGATTTCGCGACGTGAAGGTGGTTGTTGTTGTTGTTGTTGCAACGGTGCAGCAGGTGGAGGTAGACGCGCAAGCACTTCAGTGAATTTGGCATCCAACTTGGTGTCAATTGACTTCTCGATGCCATCCGTCCTCGCTAGTGCGTTGTCAAAACTGGTCATGACATCTGCTACCTGTTGACCCATCATTTGCTGAAATTTATCATGCAACTCCTTGTTTGTCATGTTCTCCCAGTCAGTCTCGTCGACTTGTGATCCTGGCATGATTACCAGCAATAGAAACACACAAAAATATGATCCTACAGACTGCTAGAAAATGGTGGTGGTGGGGCGTCACAAATCCGTCAAGCAAAACTCAAATTCTTACCAGTTCTTACCTAGCAGCAGGTGGTGATCGGCAACCGTGGTAGTCAAAACTCTCAAAGGTTGGATCGATTACCAGGGAGAGTCAAACGCACGACGTAGATGTATGTGGAGCTGGGAAGGCTTATAAGATGGGTAGTAAAAAGGGTCAACAATAATCAATTCAGAGATGGAAAGTTGAATAAACGCTCAACGACGGTACTGTGCTGGTCCTAGGCTAGACCATACTAGAGACGCGAGCCTAGAACACTAACAAAATCACGGCGCTGCATGTAATCAAGGGGAAAGCACACTCTGAATTTTTTTTCGCCTCTTTTTTTTCCGCTTTTTTTGCGCTGTTTTTTTTACCGAAAATCACTATAATGACGAGTGTCTCAAAACAGTTCCCAAGTCAAACTAAGATGATAGGCACGAAAAAATTTTGACGATTTTTTTTCGGAATCAGGGCAGCGACGACGAAAAAGTGCGGTAAAAAAAAGTATGGTGGCACGTGTCTCAAAAGACTCAGAAAAGCCCAAAAATAGGATAGGGAAAAAATATTTTCACCTGCCAAAATTTTGGCCTAAAATGTTTGGCCGATTTTTTTTCCGAGACCTACTCAGGCAAGGAAACACGAAACCGAAACTAGATGGATCTCGAAAGCCAATTTAAAACGAAAAGAACACGGATTGGTGGTGGATATGTGGTGGTAGAATATGGCAGCGATGGTGGTATATGGCCGGTGGTGGTATATGGATACGGATTGGTGGTGGTATATGGATACGGATCGGTGGTGGTATGTGGCAGTAGCGATGAAGATGTTGCGACGGCGGCGTGACAACTTATGACCAGAACTCGAAACTCTAAAAGACTAGACACTAAGACCAGCAACTTGACACGACGATGCAACCGCAAATTCAACTAAGCAAACACGGAAAAGATTATGCAATGGCTCAGACTGGTTCGGATATGATGAACTAACCCTAATTTTTTTGGCTTTTTCGTGGACAGTAGGAATGAAGAACAGACTTGACCTAATCTACAAAAAACTGTAAAATCTCACCAAGCAACCTGGAAATCTAATACCACTTGATAGAGGCAAAGGTGTCCCGTCTTTTGATGAGATGGTGGCTATCGTTTTGGAGGAAGACGACTTGGACGATCCGACTACGAACGTGCGTGGACGTCGCGCCTTAGCAATCACTACACCAACTCCGAGAGGTTATTGACCACGCCGGAGCACGATCAACCTGACCACGAAGGTCTGTTTCCTACAGGCAAACGAAGAACAAGTAAGAAACTGCGATTGCAATCTGGATATTGCGAATTCAAGAGGAAAACTTTATTGATAAAGTGGGGTTCTGTGACGTCTTGGTCTGGTCGTTGAACACAAACGAAGTACGCGAAGTTGCAGCTATGGTGAACTTTAATCTAAACGAAACCCAAAGTCTAAACGACGCCCTAAGGGCTGTATATATGGGGGAAAGAGGGGGGGAATTTCGTGGCCCTTGGTGGAGGGGTCCGAAACCAACCCTAACTCTTGTTTCCCCACACATATGGACTCTAAAAACAGCCTATACTCAAGTATTTCGAAATTACATGGGCCTGGCCCAATAATAAGGTGACGCAGCACCTATAATAGCCTCTGGACGCAATTTATGAAGTGGCATCTTGTATATTTCGTCCAAGGCTTCACGCACTCATTATGGTGGCTTCAAAGTCCTGAAATCATCACTTGTAACTCCATTCTTGTTCCCCTTGCGCATGCCATCATCTCCATGCTTGATCTTGCTTCAATGTTCATCCTTCTTGTCCAAGCTAGGCCCTTCATTTGTAAGCAAGACAAATGTATCCAATTTAGGCAGCATCATATTCTCATGAACATTAGATTCATTACCAAGAAACGAAAGTACCTGGTAATTTAATTGGCGTGCGCAAGCTCTAGTAATTGGTCATGTATATGTGTCAGTTGGAGCTGTGGGTGTAACCTTGTTAGTGATGTCCTCATCATCTTATGTGTGGAAAATGGAGGGCAAAGGAAAATAAGCTGCAGAGTGATGGTACATGAACAACTACCTGTCAATATAAGTACGCTGATAAAGGACAACAGGTAATTGTAAGGGCATATTTAGCCAAATGGTGTTTTGGTGATTGATGACAATGCGTTTGCGGACTAATCATGTGTTCTAAGCTCTTTCAGATACATCTCACAAAGGCACAAGAACATTAGAGGCCCCTCGGAATCTATGAAAGACGGTGTTTCCTATTTGCTTAGTTTTCGATGGTTCTGAGTGATAGGAAAGCCGTACTATTAAGAGGGGATCCGCTTTGGTAAGGTTTGGGTGGAATCAACACGTACACTTCTTTATTGCACCCATCTTTCCTTCCCGCCGCTGATCCGTGCTACCACTGCCTCGATTCGCGAGCGATTTTTCGTGTCGAGTTTTGCGGTACTATGTGCGGCAGTAGAGGCGGTAGTACTGCTCCCAACGGTAGTACCGCCTTGAGACCATGGTAGTACCGCTCGGGGCCCTACCCCTATGGCACGGTAGTACCACTTGTGTGGCAACGGTAGTATCGCTATATAAGCGGTAGTACCGCTCCCCCAAGCGGTAGTACCGCTCTGTGCGGGGCCGAGTGGGGGATAACAGTTGGATTGTTACCCCCACTATATAAAGGCTTCTTCTTCCTCCTTTTGACTTACCTCTTCCCCCACTTACTCCATTGTTTCTCCAAAGCTCCATTTTCGCCCGATCTCTCTCCCTAGCCAATCAAACTTGTTGATTTGCTCGGGATTGCTTGAGAAGGCACCGATCTACACTTCCACCAAGAGATATTTGATTCCCCCCACTAATCCCTAGCGGATCTTGTTACTCTTGGGTGTTTGAGCACCCTAGACGGTTGAGGTCACCTCGAAGCCATATTCCATTGTGGTGAAGCTTCGTGGTTTCGTTGGGAGCCTCCAATTTAGTTGTGGAGATAGCCCCAACCTTGTTTGTAAAGGTTCGGTCGCCGCCTTCAAGGTCACCACTAGTGGAATCACGGCACCTTGCATTGTGTGAGGGCGTGAGGAGAATACGGTGGCCCTAGTGGCTTCTTGGGGAGCATTGTGCCTCCACACCGCTTCAACGGAGACGTACTTCCCCTCAAAGGGAAGGAACTTCGGCAACACATCCTCGTCTCCACCGGTTCCTCTTGTGGTTATTTCTTACCTTTACTTGTGCAAGCATTACTTGTTTATCTCCTATAGCTTGCTTGTGTTGTTGTTATTGTTACTTACTTTTAGTTGTCTTCTTAGTAGCATATCTAGACAACTTACTTTGACGCTTAATTTAAAGTGGTTAAGAAAAGCTAAAAATTGTTAGTTGCCTATTCACCCCCCCTCTAGTCAAACATATTGATCCTTTCAATGTACTTACAAGAACAATGCAGAGCTAAAAAAATTCATTGGCATTGGATATATTCTACACTAATGTAACCATTCATATGGATCAGATAATTTGGAGCGAACAATTGATAAACAAGCTATCATGCATACTGCTGTCACATAATGAACCAGGTATGTATGCAAGTACAGTAATACAGGACAACATGTACTAACAAGAGCAAAGCAGCGGGCAGCATATTTGCGATATCATGTCATTCTTTTCAAACCGGAATTCTTTTCGAGCAGATTTCCTGCAAAAAAGTTCTGTAAGGCACATGCGAAAAATTAGAAGTTCAAATTTTCATGCGATATCATAGACAGTACCTCATCCTCAGAACGAGACCAGTGCATAACAAGGTTTTTCCATTCAATGTCTTCTAAATTTAGCACAGGAGACTTCACCAGAAATTCGTTTATAGACTTGCCATCAAAGTGTGATTTCCTCAGGTAACACCAATACTACTGCAATGCTTCCTTGAAAAGTGCAAGCAAGCTTTGCTCGTCATGACTATCCAGATTGACCCTCGCCTACTTACAACAATGTAATGTAAATCATTGATGTGTGCAATCAGCAGAAAACTGGAAAATAATCACCGTGAATAATAGCACTTACACGTAAGTGGGACATGAAGATGCGAAAATGGTGTTTGTCTTCACTATAGTCTTCCAATGATGGGAATATATGCACGTGGTCCCTAACAACATTGAAAGCATTGTCTTTTAAACTGGGAATAACTGGAATGGGGTTCCAATCTGTAGGAATTGGTTGTCTGTGTAGTTGGGATAGGTCTTCGGCCGGTGGACTTGCTGTACTTTTTGCTGGGGTGGGATTTTTCTGTGGTACGGCTGGTGCTATGGCAACTGAAATCGGCATACCTTTTGCTGGAGTGCAGGTCCTGTGTGGTGGGGCTAGTGGTGTGGCCAGTGAAGTATGGGTACAGTCTACTGGAGTCGGTCCTACGTTTTGTGTCACTGGTTGTACAACCAATATAAGTGGGGTGCTGTCTGATTTCTCCGGCACAACCACATTTTTCAAGGACTTTGCTGGTGTTCCTTCACGTTCGGCAATCACCCTCTTCCTTTTTGATGTCTGATGCACAACAAAAACATTTGAGTGGAAAAACATGGTATGATGATAGATGGAATATGTATTGATAATGGATGGGCATGGCATCTCGACATATATGATGAGTAAACTAAGCAGATGGCGGTGCAACAAAGTAAAAGAAATGCAAGACAACGTATGCAAGATACGCACAATCAATAAAACCTTGCCAAATTAGAGCAGGCACCTTGATGGGTGAACATGACAGGCCATCTGCCTTTGACTCCTCGAGGTTAGAATAGTCATTAGGATCATATTCTGAACAAGAATCTACAGGTGGGGAGCGTATGAGTTTCATTGCATCCAGAATGGCACTCAATGCCTTGGAGCCAATTTTGTAAGTCATTGCAGTGTTCCACAATATTCTTCTGATGCGCGGATTCTGATATTCACTGTAATTACGTATAATATCTGAGAACCATGAAAAAATAAATAGTTGTGAGATTATCTTTGTAATGCAGAGGATATTCTAATATAGGGGCGGCCCTGTAAACACTTGTGTGCTATCACTAGATTATGGTGAGAGAGCTCATGTGTGCTATAATATGGTGTGTGCATTTATATAATCTGGCACAAGTACACACAAAATAGGCTCCAGAAGTAAGGATAGTTGGCAGATGATAGGTTCAAAATATACTATATAGAGAGTTTATTGCCAAACAATGATAACAAGAGCACACAACAACTAGGCAGATCATAGTGTACATAAAAGGGGTACAGCATAACCATGATATATAAATCGGGAAAGTGGAACTAGCTTGAAAATACGGTGTTGTATTACCGCTAGTAATTGAAAGCCCATCGATCAAGTACATGCCAACTCTATCAGCTATTGATTGCAGATGTCCATGCTCCCCTTCCTGACAAGGAACATACTGTACGTACTAAATATAGAATAACAAAAGAGGAACATGTTAAAGAACAGAAGAGGAAGCATATTCTTCAGGTTCTGCTTAATTGCATACAATGTTGGTTGCCCACTCATGATGAATCACAGCACCCAAAGAAATGCAATTCCATGTTGTCTCTCTCTATATGTGGCAATTTTGAACAAGAGTCATTAGGATCATATTCTAAACAAGAGTCAACAGGTGGGGAGCATATGAGTTTCATTGCATCCAGAATGGCGCTCAATGCCTTGGTGCCAATTTTGTAAGTCATTGCGGTGTTTAACTTCAAGAGTGGACTGCTGCTAGTGCGACACAAAGCAGCTACACAGATCATAGTGTAGATATAACGGGAAAACCGTAAGCATTAGAGTAAAATCAGCAAAGTGGAACTTGCTGGAATATATGTGCTAGTATTGCCGGTACGGCTAGAAAGGCTTCGGATACCAGCTCTCTTCAACTGAAGGTGTGGTACTGTTAATATCAGTGTAACTCTTAAAGGCGACACAGCTCCCTGCATTTCCTTGCTATTCTTATAGGATTCAAGTGGGCAGGCCACTACAAATCCTATTCCCATGTTTACAAAATCCTACGAATCAAAGGGCACGAAGAGTTCAAAGTGTCCACACCAACCAACCGTATAGACCTCTACACTGCAAATGTCCCTGCTCATCTTCACTACAAGGAACATATTGTACTACTATCATACTCCCTCCTTTCCAAAATATAAGTCTTGGTAGAGATTTCCACTATGGATCACATACAGATGTACCCAGATACATTTTAGAGTGTAGATTCACTCATTTTGCTCCATATGTAGTCCATGGTGGAATCTATACAAAGACTTGTATTTAGGAACGGAGAGAGTACTTATTAAAGAAGAACGGAAAAGGAACATGCTAAAGAAGAGCAAGCAGATTTTGGATAATAAAATGTTCGTTGCGCAGTGCCCACACATGATGAACCAGAGCGCATTAAGAAAGCAACTCCCTGCTGTCTCTCTATATGTGGTGCACGTGCTTTTTCGAAAGTAAAGTAGGAACATTAGCTGACCAATTAAATGTAATCCGTTTTAGTAATATCAACATCATATCAGATTCGTACTTGAGCAACAAGTTTGGAGTTATGAGTGGCACATTGTTTAGCTTATGGATTCAGGAGCAGTGCTAAGCAGGTACGATGATGGTACTGAATATAAAGGCATGTCCGCATGCAAGTCGCGTGACTTTTGTCATTTGGGTCAGTCGACCATTTCAGGCGGTTGGATGAAGAACCTACGTCTACTAACCCTTCTTCTTCCTCGTCTCTGATTCTTCCCATACAGAACACCGCACGAGCTGCCGGACGGACAACCGGCCCCCATCGCCTGTGTCCCTCCGCCACCCCCACCCCCACCCCGCCCCCACCCGCGTCGAGTTTTCTTTGTTCGGCGAGGCCCCACCACACCCCAACCAAAGTCCCCACCCGAGCCCCTTCGTTCGCACCAGCAAACTCCGGCGAGCTCTGAAAAATCGACTAACCCAATTTTGAAATTTAGTCTACTGTGATTTAACTAGTGTGGAATATAAAAGGGGAAACCCATAAGCATTGGGAGTATAGTGTTGAGCGTGCCATGGCGGATCTAAAGATGCAATCCGGACAAAGGCAGCTTCGCAACCAACGTTTGCTCTCAACTAGCAAGTAAGTGATGGACAAGAAATCAGAGTAAAGCAGTGGCGATCTATTTTCTTGCTACGATAAATAAGTTGAGCAGATATGAATGAGTACCGCCTCTGGTGCGGCGCCGTGTATGCATCTGCTGAGAATTTGACGGTGTTGCGGTAGCGATGGCTGTCGGCGCCGTGGAACCAGATCTAGGAGGGTAGATGGTGGCGGCGGGGCGCGGTGGACGAGACGGTCATAGGAGCGGCGCCGGCAAGGTGGACGAAGGCGGGGATGAAGCGAGAGGACGGGATGCAAGGATCCCGGTCCGAAGCCATGGATGAGAGAGGTCGATCTCTTGTAATGGACGGCGGCGTCGGGGTATCACCTCCGGCATGGTGGAGGACGACGGCGGTGGATGGGGTGGCGGACGAAGGAGGCTGGGGTGGAGAGGGTGTTTTGGCGCCCACGGAGTACGAATGGGGAAATGGAGGTGGAGAGGAAGGGGGGAACCTTGTCTGCAGGGCGCGCTTGTCTCAAATGCGAGAAAATTTAGAAACTTAGCCCCAGTTTCAAATTTCCTACATCACACCAATATTAGTCGGTTGGGGATAGGACGGTAATCTCGCATACACCGAATATTTGCCGACGAGAGTTTGTTTTTGGCGCCCACCGTGTATGAATCGGGGAGGGAGTCGATTTTGGCCGAGGACACACTGTGTTTTGGCGACCACCGTGTATGAATCCGGGTGAGAGGCGGTTATGTCACGTTTGAGTGAAATTACAAACCTACCCCTATCAAAACCTATAGAAATCGAGCAGATAGGCTTTGCGTGGCAGGGATAGGCACTAGTAATTTCCATCTCGCTGATTTTGGTTTCGGGGGGTTACCACGACTTTCCTCGCTTCGTTCAAATTTTGTAGAGTGCATGTTTACCATGCCAACTCAATTCGAAGCCCGTTTGTATTCTATTTTTTTTTTCGGGCGGGATCCATTTTCGATTGGAATAAAATTCTATATACATCATTTTTTATATATTCTTTCAAAAGCACAACATAGAATTCTGCTCCTTTATATGTATAATATGATTTATAAATACAATGATCTCGAAATCATAAGGTTGAAATCAAAAAATTAAACCAAATTATGTTCTACTAAAATGTATGGATCAGTAATATCTACATATTAAATAACATAGATGCATGTGAATTCATATGAGTATGCATGTTTGATAGATCAATTTTGGTTCGAGTATGGATTACATGTATCATCGTCTTGAATTCAAATATTTGAATCCCTTTTATGTTCACTCCTTTCATGCCCATCTCTCTCGCATGCATGCTCCTTCATGTAGCTATCACTCTCTTTTCTCCAGCTCACCCGCACGCTCACTTCATGTTTCTCCTATCCTCGCAAACATGGTCACTCGACGTCTCCCTTGAGAAGTGTCACACTCTCTCTATCATTTTACATTACACGGTTTTCATTATCTCTCACGTCTCTGCCGTTCTCTCGTATCACTAGGTACCTAAGCTTTCTTTTTCACCGCCACACACACAGTCTCCACTCGTCTTTCACTTCGTCTTTCTCTCTACGGGATTCTCTCACACACCCTATATGTCTCTAGATATGAATCATACCACTAAAATTACTCCCTCTCTCTCTCTCTCTCTCTCTCTCTCTCTCTCCTGTAGACACAACATTTGTTGCGGTCTCCTTTTCGTCTCCATCACAGACTGACATTATTCATTTGTTTACAGATCAGACAAACTCCCCCCCTCTCTCTCTCACACACACAACTCCTACTTCCACTCACCTTCCCGACTACCGTCTCTCTCTCACACACACACAAAACTCTCGCTTTCGCACCCCCGACTCGTATTTTTCTCACAAACATTTATCGACTAGCCTCTAGATAGGTTTATACACCCGTAGACTCGTGCTTCCACTACCGCATACATGTCTCTCTCCCGCTCCTTGTATATATGTAGATGTTTCTTCCCTTCTTGAGACACACCCTCTCGATCGTGCACACACACTATCGCCTCATTTTAAGCTGATACCTCTCGCACACACACTCTTAGTGTCTTTGTCACACATGCACTCCGTCCTCCTCCTCTCTCCCTCTCTTGCTCACACACATGGGCTTTTTGCAACAACTAGCAAGATGCCCATGCGTTGCACGGAACATCAAGATGCATTTTTATGAGTAGTTTATCTTGTGGGAGAAAAGGATGAACAAAAGAAGGCCTTATTTGCAAGTGTGGAGAGGGGTGTGGGTATCTTTTTGCAAAATTGCCATAGTTTCCTTCTTATCCGTCAGATATAGATCAGACGACCTATATTGCAGGATGGCAGGCACACGATCATCACCGACTATGCTTTTTATAAGAGTAGGGATAAAAACAGAGTTGGTGATGATGGTGGGCCTGCCATCCTGCAATATAGGCCGTCCGATTTATATCTGACGGATAGGAATGAAACTAAGGCAATTTACCCGCACTCCTCTCCACATTTGCAGATAAGGTCTTCCCTCGTTCATCCTTTTCTCCCACAAGATCTTGATGTTCCGTGCAACGCACGGGCATCTTGCTTGTAAGAGTAGAAATTAGACATATACCACTTCTCGAATCTTGAAACCAACAACATTCCTCCCTTATCTCATCAAAACAGCCAAAGGAATATATTTTGAGTGAAACATAACAATTTTTTAGTGATATACATATTCCAAAACTAGACTTTTTTCTATCAAATCGGTGAATATGTATTAATCTACTCAGATCGTGTGGCAACACATTGGCACATTGCTAGTCTCTACTACTATAGTACATAAATTTTTGAATTCGGGTTATCTATCCGCCAAGACCGGTGAGCAATTAGTGGCCATTTGATTTTTTCCACACAGTACCCAACTCAAGTGACTCCAGGAACTTTCTTGAACCCTCACGATGCCAAATGCCCACACACATGCTGGTGCAAAAGTCTGCTATTTACCATCTTCTGTGGCTCTGAACTTTAATGCTTAACAACTGGAGGCTTGTAATATCTGGCAAACAACAACGACTCACTAAACAACTAATGTTTCACAAATCAAAGTACTCAATGTTTCTATGATTATCCCCCCACCTCCGGGAACTTCTAATGCAGCAATTTGATAACCCTTTCTCAAAATGCAACAAATTGAACAATAAAGTTTGTTACATGTTCAATACAATCTTAACAACCATGGGCAGAATAAGCCACCTTTTTAAGAAAAAATGAGTGAGTAAGAAATACGTGCATAGCACGTGCCTTCTACTAGTAGTTATTAGTATAACTTTTTGGACACCAGACAAACGGTGGAGTACATATACGAAGAGAAGAGGCGCACGCACGCAGTCGGTCTCTCGCTGTCTCGCACACACGAGTGTTATGTAAGGGAAACGTTAACAAATAAACCCTAAAACCCTAGGTGCACGATTGCTGCATTCGCGGGTACCAGGTACATGGTGGAGCGCACCTTTGTAGGAATAGTCAGCTCCCGTGATAATTTGATCTGTAGGAGTTGATGGTCGGGACCACAGGTGAACGATTTGGAGGCGGTGGCTCGCCAGTTGCCACAGATCGAGTAGCCACGTTTAAAATTTAGCGAGGTTAAGAGTTCCGATTTTCAATGGCGCGTTATAAGTATTAAGTAGTTTTTAGAACGATTGGTATGGAGCAAAAATGGAATTCATAGTACTACGTACCTCCTTGGCGTATGGTTGTATGGGTTTATGTTGCGAGATATTGAACCTGGTAGTTCTAGGGCAAATACTATGTTTAGATTTAGATGTTGGTTTTCAGTAATGAAAGTCGGAAGGGGGAAACCCTTCTTTGATTAGAAAAAAACTGCTACCTCCGTTCTGGTTTACTAGTCCCCATCCTATTTTGGGTCAAAGTTTGTCCATGAATTTTACTTTTAAAATGTGAATGGAAAATGAGATTTTGTTATACGCAAACAAAAAAGGACTGGAGGGAGTGATTGCTCTGACATGGACGCGACCTCTCATAGCGCACGCACTGAACCGGCGCGCCGGCCAAGATGGCCCCACTCGCTGCAGGCCCTGCTGAACACGCCTCCACACCGCATGCAACCGGCTTCAGACTGCCCCGCCTGCCTTCATTGAATCTGCGCGTGTGCCGGCAACACGTCCTTCCGCGAGCCGGCCAGCATTTTAGAACACAAAAAATGACCAAAATATAATTAATTACGCATGGTCTTGACTTGTTGTGCTCGCACTGGTAGCAGGAACTAGAGGTTTTTCTTTAATCATAACTCTCCTTTTTTTTGGCTTTGAAGTGAATCATGGTTGTGGACATTATGTATGAATGCGGAGATATCTGTGAACATGAGTTTGATGTGGAAGTTGAACTTGGAATGTCGGGCTTGCGCGTGAACTATACCATGTCCAATGCTTCGTCTGTTATTGTTTGGAAAGTAATTGCTCTTATTAAATGACCCGAAAAAAAATATTTTGTGCCACATCAGTAGATGCACGGACATCACAACAGGCATGCTTACTGGATAAACATTTGAACCTAGCTACTATGAAGGAAATTTTGTATTGACAACATTTTTAGATAGCACGAGACGCCTAGCCTGCGCTGCCTCTGCTAGCTTATTTCTGGCTTCTTCCATCTCTTCTTTGGCATGGGTGAAGAGAGCATCTGATAGCTCTTTTTGCTTCTTCAGGAACTCAGCTACATTCTCAAGGGCTGTTGCACGCTTTCTTTCAGCCTTTACTAGAGCAACGAGGACACGAACAGCTCACGACTCCACCTGGCTTGTGCGTAATCCAGCATCATCTGGGAATTTGCACCTTGTGTCTAATCCAACATCATTAGGGAATTGGCACCTTGTGTGTAATCCAGCCTCATTCTGGAAACATGATCTCGAGGTTGACCATACTTCCCTCCTCGCAGGAACTGCATCCTGACATGAAGTTACTTATTTTTTAGATAATTACTCAGAGCAACCCAGATCCATTTAGTAGAAGCCAGATAAATAGAACTGGGAGAAGTGAATTCAAAAGGAAAAAAATATAAAAACATACTACCAGGTGAGAACACCCACTTCCTACATCAAGCTAAAAATGAAAGCATTAGGACGATTAAGACTCTTCTTATGACACATCGAAGAACACGAGGCTTAAGAGAAACAGAAACTACAACATATACACATCGAAGAACACGAGGCTAAACGAAAGTAATGAAAGGGTGTTACTTACCAAAGCTCGTTTTACAGGTTCGATGCAGCTCCTCTTTAACTTGCCATGCTCCTTGAAGATGTCCCCAATATCCCGTGTTTGGTCTTCATTGCTCCTCTGCATGTTCGCGCTCATGGTTTTAAAATCTCAACATGGCAATAAAAATATACTAGTAGTAATACTCGCGCATCTTGTGGGCAACATTAAAGCACTCGTCTGCCATGTTAGGGCATCTCCAATAGTTTGTATGTAGTATTGTTGGTAAAATTGTCCATGTCATCAACCAACAAGGGATCATACCAGTACTCCAATGGTTGCATCTAAATTATCCAATAGAAGTAGAGATCATAAATGTGATTGCTCTCTATTGAACCTTGGAGCTTGTGCAAGAGCTGTTGGTTAATCTACATACAACATTCCTCTCTTTCCTCATTTATTTGTTGCCACATTATCACATATCCTAGGTGGCAAAGTTTACTAACACCTATCTTACAGCTATTGGAGATGCCCTTAAAGCATCTCCAACATAATCGCAACGCGCGACGCTTTAAAAAGCGTTTACAGTGCTGAGATCGAGAAGTAGAGATAGAGAGTAGAGGATAGTTCTCAGCATAGATAGATAAAAAAATAGATTATTCAACTACTCCTCGTCGTCCGACTCCTCCTCGGTGATGTCCTCCTCCGACGTCTGACTGTAGGCCTGAAGATACCGATCATCGTCGGATTCCCAGAGCGACGCTGCTCCTAGCCTCATGTTGAATTGAGCGTCCGCTTTTTGCCTACGCTTGTCCTCGCGATAGGCGGCTCGCTCCGCCCTCCTCTTATCCCTCTCTGCCCTCCTTTGCTCGTAGAACTAGCACTCGTTGATGATATCCTGCCGGAAGCGTTGGCGCCACAGCGCCATGGCTTCCTCGTCCATCCCGGCGATGCCGAGATGGTGCAACCGCCTCCGGTGGTCGCGACGATCCTCGTCGGGGATAAGCCGCGGCACAGGCGTGAGCTCCTGTGCCCGCTCCCGCGTCGGCACGTTGGGGAAGTTCAATGTTCTTTGAGGCCACTGGAGGCGCCACGCCGCCGCGTCGTACGCGCGGGCGACCTTGTTGGCGGTGTCAAAATTGCCGAGGCCGAGGCGCATCCCGCGCAACCGGATCTGGGCAGAGAAGCCGCCGGAGGGGCACGCGCGGACGCCGCGGTATCCCCAAGTTTCCCGGCAACGCGGCGGCATGGTGGCGTGGCGGCGGCGAGGCGAGAAAGAGCGGGGAGAGAGCGGTGCCGAGGCACAGAGCGAGGAGAGAGCTCTGGCAAGGCACAGAGCGGTGGGAGGGTGTTGGATTTTATAAAGCGCGCTGGACGCCGCGCGCCAAAACTAGGGCACGCCCGGCCGCTTTTTCCCGCGCGTGCGCAATCCTTCCCGACGTCTCTGCTATCTCTACTCTCTTCTCTACTGTTATATTTATTTTATATTTAATATTTATCTCTACTTCTCTACTCTCTATTTTTTCTCTACTTTTTCCCTAATTTTCTTCTAAAAACAGAGTTGGTGATGATGGTGTTCCTGCCATCCTGCAATATAGGCCATCCGATTTATATCAGACGGATAGGAAGGAAACTGTGGTAGTTTTGCAAAAAGATACCCACACCCCTCTCCGCATTTGCAAATAAGGCATTCCCTCGTTCATCCTTTTCTCCCACAAGATAAACTACTCATACAAATGCATCTTGATGCGTGCAACGCATGGGCATCTTGCTACTTCTAAAAAACTACCCATCATTTGCCACACTACTGGTTGCAGATGAAATACCTACCCAAGCACAGCACGATACAGGAGCGACGCACAATTACAAGTTGATATTCTGTTGGACAATGGAGGCTATGACCAATTACTTTTACGGGAACAATAGCACGCAGGAAATTTGAAGGGTGGGTATGAACAAAATTGGAACTGCACATGTACTACTAAGTGATTCAATACACACATTACCAATCGATGAGGAGAACGATGGTCGCGGCGGCCTCTGTGAGTCATGGTCGGCAACGGGAGTCAGTTCATTGTCCACGACGGTGGTGCTTCTGCGCTTGGCATCGGCTTCCGGGAAGCAGACCCGAGACCATGGAAGATGGTGCCAGGGATGAGGCTCCGTGTATGACGACGATGGTGGACTGGCTCCAGTGCGGCGTACGAGGTCGTCGATGAGGCAGATGCGCTGCGGTGGACGAGTGCGCCGATGTAGAAGGGGAGGAGCACGAAGGTTGTGGTGCCATGGAGAAGTCTATTTTGCGATGGGGATAGAAAATGGGGAGTATTCAGGTGTACTACTCTGGGTGCCGGGGTGGGGTTGGCTGGGTAGGGTGAACCTGAAGTTACGAAAACAGCCCCCTACCAACCGTCATCTGTCGGCCTGTTCCGAAGGCTATGATGGTAAGTTCCCCCTACTCGAATCAGGGTCGCGGGAGATTTTCTCGCCGACCTCAAAATTTTGTGACACTAAACTCCCCGTGTGGTGTGTTGGGTGATTCGGCTAAGTAACTAGCGAGTAGTACTAGTAAACTCGGCATATTTAGTTTGACCGAAGTCAACCTTCCTAAAGTTGGACCAAGTTTATAGAAAAATATAAACATTTACCATAACATATATGTATGATGTGAAAGTACATTCAATAATGAATCTAATGGTATTTATTTGTTATTGTATATGTTAATATTTTTTGTTATAAACTTTCTGAGAGTTTACAAAAATTGACTTTGACCAGTGCTAATACGCATACATAAATAAAAACAGAGGGTGTGCACATTTGTTTTCCTAGTATGTAGTGAATTAATCATTTGTTGAAATTGTGAAATAAATATATTAGGATACTGACTTCGAATGTAATGTTCTATACAATTCAATAGTTACAATCATTGTCGAATTCCAAGATGTATACGAGATCTATAGTACTCCCTCCGTTATTATTTACTGTGCATATTAGGTTTGACTAAAGTCAAACTTTGTAAAGTTTAACCAAGTTTATAGAAAAATATATAAACATTTACCATAAAAAATCTATATGATGTGAAAGTACATTTAATAATAAATCTAATGGTATTGATTGATTATTGTATATGTTAATATCTTTGTTTATAAACTTTGTCAAAGTTTACAAAGCTTTACTTTGACCAAAGCTAATACGTGAACTAAATAAAAACGGAGGGAGTACTTCACAACATGCTCAAACTCGCATAATCCCAGTCAAATGGACGAGAGAGTAGGAGACAAACCTAACGAAAGAAAGAGAGGGAGATAGCTAGAGAGAGAAAGAGAGAGGAAGAAGTTACGTCTGTGAGAAAGATGGAGACATGTAATATACGTGAGATGCGTGTGCATCCGGATTCTGTACACGTGGAAGGAGTAGAGACAACAAGTTTGATGATAGAGCTGGAAAAACATGGACGAGAGGGGAAGGGTCTCGTGGGTTGAGGGATTGATAAATTTGTGCGGGGGAGAGAGGGATTGGTAATTTTGTGCGAGGGAGAGAGGGTGGGGGAGGATTCAGTCAGCCGTCGTCACAACATCCCGCTTCCAAATGGCCCCGCATTCTCAAGCGCAGTGTGGTCGCCGTCTTCAATCTCCTCGATGCCCTCTTTGAAGATTGAGGTGTTGTGCATGCTGGGGTGCAGAGAAGCACAAGCGAGAGTGGCCACCATATAACCTTGGATGGGGATGAATTGTGTGCTCGGGGGAGGGGGCGTGTGTGTGTTGTGTGATGTGTGTGTGTCAGATATTGAGAGAAAACAAACCTAAGGAGAGAAATGTGTGTGTATGTGATGGAAAACTACTTGCTAAACAGGGTATTCACGAAGAGATTGTGCGTGCGAGATAGAGAGCGATGTGCGGGCCTTGAGGTGGGCAAGGGTCGGGTGAGGGTGTCAAAATGTGCGCGTTGATGCATGTGTTACATGCGATCATGCGAGGGACAGACGAATCGAGAGAGATGGTTGTTGTGTTACGGATGCTCCTCACACACACACACACACACACAAGTAAAATGGAAGACCGTTCTCTCATGTATACACAACGTATCGGCATCTGTCTATGTCTCACTCATGCATGATCATTTGCACATTCACACCTCTCTATGTCTCTATCACACGCACACCGTCTTCTCATTGCCCTTCCGCCACAACACACATATGGACACATACACACGTTCTCTCTCAGTCACACACACAAAATCAGTATGAAAAATAACTAGGGCGCACCTAAAACGTCCAAATCCAAAAAAACAGGAACTGGATCTAAATTCAAATATATGGAAATATTGTAGCGTCAAGAACTTTTCCCAAAAAAAAGTTGAGTAATATTCGAGGATTGTTTTCACACACACAAAAAGTTTCGGTGGATGTCCTTTGACCGCGACACAATGACGCACCGTTCGATCGACCGCGCGGCTGCGGTTCACGCGCTTGCACAGGATTCCGTATCGCGGCTGTGGTAACTAATAAAAGCGCTGCCTAAGTCTAATGTTTACGTGTACTAGTATAGTTTTCTTTTAAGTTTGACCAACCCTATATAAAACTAAACTAAGCTCCCATACGCGCACTCATCAATATGTCGTCGCCGCCGTTGCGCCTGCCGGTGTCCGCCTGCTCCAGCCAACAATTTCTCGCCCATCACCGCCGTGTCGCCGCCAAGCCGAAGGCTCACCCGCTCACGTCGTATGCAATCCCTCCTCGCGATGCCGCCACGCTGCCAAGCACGCGAGCAGCTGGTGGAGCCGCGCCTATGCACGCAGCGTACAAAGAGGAGAACGAGCGCGTGCTCCAGCACGCCGGCGAGGAGGAACTAGCGTGTCATTGTCATCTCCGCCCGCGCGGAGGAGGCGCGCCTGGTGGCTGACGCGGCGGAAGCCGGTCGCGCGTGCGTCAAGCCTGCAAACCGGGTGCGGACGCGGAATCTACCTTCGAGACCTTGAATGCCACATGGATCGTACAATCTGGAGGAGCAATTTGGTCAATCGAATCTTGTGAGCCGTTTGATGCAACATGGATGGCTAGAAGGGCTTCTTCAACCTCCAAAATAGATGCACGATTCATCTTCTCAGCCCGCCACACGCCTAAACGCCTGCCGCCAGTGCCGCGCCCTCCCCTGATCCGCCTGCCACCGCCATGCTCCCCCCACCCCCGCCATCCGTTTAACCCCGGGCATGATCCACTTTTTCCGGCGAACTGCATTCCACACCCAACACTCATAAGATAGATCATGGGCACCCTGCCGTCTTGTTCCTTCACTCCGTCGAACTTCTTTCACAAATCGACTGACCCAAATTATACTACTAGTATGAACGTATTAACTATAGTAGGAACACAAAGATACGAGCAGTAGTACCAACTGCAAGAAGAACAGTAGTAAGACATAGTACTAGTAGTAATGTACGTACCAAAGAGTACAAATAACGAGAAAGAACATAAACATAGTTCTGCTGGGGCCTCAGCACAACACACCCTTGGAAATAAACTAAGCAACTAGTCCGCTTGACACTGCAGTAGAACCAGCATGACCGACGACACTGCCACCTACTCGGAGTCCACGTCCTCGACTTCGTCCTCGTCCCTCTTGCTCTTCCTTTTCGCCGACGCCTCTTTGCTTGAACCAGACACTGGGCTCTGCTTCTTCATCCAGCCCTTGTATATATTTAAAAAGGTAGGCATCCATTGCTGTGTACAGGATGTGATCTTCATCTAATGTCTTCGAATTCCATGCACGATGAAACTTGTGGTGAGGTTTCTTCAGTTTAGCGTACGAACGATCAATCATGGCTGCTGCCAGGGTCAGCATTGAAGGCTGAGAGGAGGACACCAGGCTCTCCTTCTGGAGATCGAAGGGCTAGCCTACAACGAGGCCTATTCGACCTAGGATTTCCTTGTCGTTCCTAAAGTCCACAGTAACGAATTTGACTCGGCTGCCCTTGAGGAACTTCTTAAATTCCTCGCACTCAACGTCGGCATGGCATATGTGGTAGACCAAGCATAAGTCATGCACGCAAACCTGGATCACGGCGGGCTTCTTCTTCTCTGCCTCCTTTATTTTCTTCTCGCTTCCTTCCTAGGACTATGGTATACTCAACATCTAGCCCAGCGACCCACTCATCATTTGATTTTTCGAACATGCGTTCGAAGCGAGCAAGGCATTCTTTCACCATTGCGGAAGAACGGGCGTAGATGACGTCAAACTCATCGCCGGTGATGGTTCTAACCTTGTACTCACCGCGGATCATGGAGATTTGGGACGCCATGGATTTGGGAGGAGGGCTAGGATTGACAGGATGACTGGGAGCGAACTGTTGTAAGGTACTGTACTAGTAGAAGACGGGGACGAGTAGGGCATGCGAACGGCGTGGGGTTGCTAGCGTGCTCGGTGGATAAACGGCTGCAAGCCCCCAAAGAGTTCTCGTGAACTATGCAAGACCCATTAGATGTCATGTCTACTAGACCCATATCGTAGGCCTGGCGGTATAGCTTCTGCCTATTCGCACGCCATGCCGGCTTGTGTGTAACTTCAATTAATTCCGTCAACCGTCGCGCCTCCAATGACCATCGGCCTGTTCGCACACCATGTCGGCTTGTTTGCTATTCCCGTGTGCACGATACTCCGTCCGTTTCAGCTCGCATACCAAGGAGAAGCCCGTTCGAAATTTTCTGGACAAGTTTGCCCCTGCTTTTGCGTGGATTAGAGTACTAGTCGCCTCTAATCCCTCCATGCATGTCACACGTAATCTCTCTCTCCTCCGCTTATGTCTCTGCATGCAAACTAGGAAGTTGCACCAATTGAGGAGATTAATTGCTAGTGAAGCGGAAAGGCAGGGGCAGGCTGGGAAAGGTGCGCTACTCAAGGGGATCACGCAGAGCACTTGGGAAAAAATGAAAAAAGTTATGCACGGAGTATAAATGATCGGAGGGAGTACCAGCTAAGATACCACAATTATGGCCAGCCTTAACAATCACATGCAATAATTTAGTGCATCTAGCCCGGCATGTGTGGGGCGTGTATGTTTTTAATGACTTGAGACTATACCTAGCTCGGCATGCAAGATGATACTTTATGCACCATTCCCCATACCTGCAGGAAGCCCGTTCGTCTCCAAATCTTTGCCTCTCCATGTGTGGAAACAATATGCTTGCCAGACTCTCCTTCTCCCTCCGGCGGTCCCACCACACCACCCGGGGCGCTGCTTCAATTACTTAACTTCAGGTGCATTGAGTCACTGACATATGGGCCCAACAGGGGTCTGGCCCACATGTCAGTGACGCAACTGGACCTGCAGTTAAGTCAGTGCAGCTCAGTCCATATCTTACGTATGTGTGACATTGCTCGCTATAAGTACTGCGCCTCCCACGACATTCGGAAGAATGCTCACGTTCATCGCTATCTCCTCCTCCTCCCTCTCATGTCGACCACTATGGCATCGCCCCTCCCAAGCCCTAGGCGCCCCTCGCTGCACCGCGCAGACGGTCACGCGTCGCCGTTCCGTTCCTCGCCGCCACTAGTCGAGGACGAAGCGTCGGCGTTCCGCTCCTCGCCGCAACTAGTCAAGGAGGACGCGTCGGTGTTCCGCTCCTCGCAGTGACGCATCAAGGTGGACGCGTCGGTGTTCCCAATCTCGCCAGCACGCGCGTCGAAGGACGCGTTGGCTCCCGCTACGAGGAGAATGCCGTGCCACCCGCCGAGCCCTCCCAGCCTTGAGGAGCTTTGGAAAGAAATGCATGTCACCTTGTGGGAGGCTTTGCCTCCAGCAGAGCGCGCCAAAATAGAGGCGGAGAAAAAGGCCGAGGAAGAGAAGCGCGCCGCGGGACAAGCTGCCTGGGAGGCCTATGTCGCGTCCGAGAGGCAATTGGCTCTTTGCCATAAGGCTCGTGCGAGAGCCGCGAGGGTGGCGGAGGACGCCCATGCCAAAGCCCTGAGTGCAGTCGGGTCCAAGCGCTTCATATACGCTTGGCGGTACGTGGACCGGGTGCACGCTTCCAGCTAGGAGGAGTACCTATTGTCGCCGGATCTCCACAACAGTGAGATCACGCTCGCCCGCCGGCAAGCCGCCAATCAGCACCTCACGAGTTGCGAGGCTGAGGAAGAGGAGTTGTGTCGGCACTCTGGGAAACGGCCAAGTACCAGGGCACTCGTGGCGCGCCGCAAGCGCTCCTGCGAGCGTCGTGGCTTTTAGTAGGAGTATAATTTTTGTTTTGTAAGGCGAACTCATTAGTTTTGGGAAGCAAATTATAAATCCCGAACGTTCAGAAATTAGTAGCGTCCTTAATTGAGTATATAAAAGGGAAGTTTGGAAACCTTGTGTGTTCGTACGCATTTTGTAAGTACGTGCATATAGCACAAACTTTACTATATACTATCGCACTACACGTCTCTCTCTATATATGCTTGCAGACTATGCTGCTCCCTCGCTACAGGTCAATAAGTCATCTTTGGTTGTGCACCGTGACCAAGAAAGAGGGAAGACTTATACACCTAGACGGAGGGAGTACTACTATTACTTATGTACGTGCAAATGCACATTTTAACACTACGATGCGGTTTTTGTAAAAGTAGAAAAACAGCACTAGTCAAAGCTTGTGAAACGATTCAATGCAAAAATGCTCATTTGATTGTTTACTTTTAGCTTCCTTCTCTGTGGTTATTTCTCTGTCGTACTTTGTACGGAGTATCTCACTGGTCAGAAAGGCATGCAAATTCCCAAACCGCTTCCTACACAGTGTATCGAATTTTTTGCCTAACAAGTTGTGCCGTGCAATTGGAATTCCAACTTGAGTACTACTCCCTCCGTCTAGGTGTGTAAGTCACCTTACAAAAATCAGATATTCCCAAAACACTTAGGCGCAATGTATCAAATTCCGTCCTCGTTCCCCTCACTACCTCGTTCATCAGCGAGCAATTTGTTTGGCTGAACCACGCGGGGGAGGAAGTTAATGCGGGAGATAATGAGCGACCTATGCATGTAGAGAAGGAACATGTTGATTAGGGGAGGGATTGACCCAATTTGCATGCACGTCAATGGGCCTGCATGGGTTGGCTGAAACGGCAGCCCTATTAATTAGGGATTCATTGCTAATCTCCGTTTGGTTTAGGAGGAAAAAAGTGGCGCGGTGATTGGACGAATTATCGGTCTGATTCTTTGGCATCTTCCAATCCGCAGCCACCTAGGTCGCGCTGCTCCAGCTTAGGTGACTTACACACCTAGACGGAGGGAGTACTACTAGTAGGAGTACCAGGGACCAATTCTTTTAGGCTTCTAGATTAGTAATCCCATAACTACTAAGTACCTCCGTTCTGGTTTATTGGTCCCCATTGTAATCTGTGTCAAATTTTGATCATAAATTTAACTAATGAAATGTTAGTGCATGCCACATGCACTAACATTTTATCAGTTAAATCTTTGGACAAAATTTAGCACAAATTACAATGGTGAGGCATAAACCAGGACGGAGGTACTACTAGTAGTACTAGTTTAGAAGCCCAAATAAATGAGTGAGGCGCCTTAATGTTACTCTCCACTGTGACTAGTCTTATGGGAAAAGCTGGGGATGCCGCCAAAAGAACTGGCCCTAGGAGTAATAGCTAGGGATACTAGGAGCAGTGGCTAGGGATCGAGTGTGCGAGATGAATCGGGGAACGTAAATGCAGAGAGATGAAATGCAAAAAAGACGGAGGGATGTGATGGTTGCTTGTCCGTTTATTTTACCAGGCCACTTATTACTGGGAGTGGTTGGGTTTTGTGATATGAGGGCTATACTGTCGCGCCACGAGCGGGGTGAGACTCCCGTGCAGCGCCGCCCTCTACACTAGTACTACTACATCGGTCGTGGTTTATCCCCCATTGAATTTGACTGAATATTTAACTGAAAAAATGTTAGTGCATATCAACAAAAACAATATCGTTGGATTCGTATTTGAACATAGTTTTCAATGATACAATTTTAGGTGACATGCATCATCATTTATTGTACTATATATAATGTTACTTCAATTTTTGGTCGTACTAATCTATAGTAAGGTGCCCGTGCATTGCACGGAAGAGTGAAATGCATTGATCGGGGAGTTGTTTATTTTGACAAAGGATGTGGGGGTCATATCATGTGTAACGGGTATCAATAGGTTTGTTCGGATATTATTTCATCTCTAGAGCTCACAAACATCCGGGTGAAATAGATAAAAATTACCTTTTGCAAACAAAAGCGTTCAACTGTTCAACCTGCATCCAAAACTTGTGAAGAAATAACTCTTATTGTGCTTTGCAGGAAATGATCTTCAAGAATTAGTTTTTGAGTATCCATTGTTATACATGTTGGCTACAGATGACATGGCACTTTCTTATAGTCAACAGTTGACTATACTATTTAAGTATTAACCATGCCCTTATACACATAAACGGAGGGATTAAATCAGGATGACTTGAAGGGGGCACAGGATATGTAAGAAATGGTTGATCATAAGTCTTTCACCAGTACTGTAGTAAAAATGCATACATGGAAGATTCTAGACTAAACCATAAATGGACACACTTTTATTCATGCACGATACTGCAATACAGCAAGATCATGCATGCTAGTCTCCACATGCTTAGACAGCGGATTACATTGAGCGAAGACTAATGATCAACTTTTAACTTGATAATGCAGATGTCCAGGTGAACCTCCTTGGAGTCCCCATGCACATTCTTGGGGGTCAAATAATATCGTGCGTCTTCCATGTCCACATCGGCGGGAAGGTCCTAGCTCGGCAGAGTCCAAGTCAGCTTACGTAGCCAGTGTCGCCGCCCACGTACCTCCGAGGGGTAGTAATAGTGAGCACACACCCGTACATCGGCCTCGTGTCAGTGTCAGCGTCAGCGGCGTCGCCCCTGAGGCACACTACAGAGATGCGGCGGCCGACGCGGGCCTCGCTGGTACCCACGATCAAGAGCAAGACTCTGCCGCCCTCCCCTGAGACTAGCAGGCGGCGTTGATCCTCCAACGACTCCGGCACGGTGAACTGATAGCATGTCTCGTACTTGATGTTCTTCGCCAAGGGCCAGTAGTGATCTGCGAATTATAAAGACTTCAGGCTAATTGCGTTCTTCAACCGCGGTCTCGCCTATTTGACAGGTCACTGCGGTAAGTCGATAAATCTGCATGTCCGTCGCAGGATCATACATCCTCCATGGTTCTCTGATGTCATTGAACACAAGGGCTTCATTTACGTTGTCGACTCCTTCTATGACTGGACGTATTGCTAGCCTACTCCAGTCATCGCTACAAACGGCTGTTACAGGAGTATGTTACTTTCCTATGATATCATGATGGCTTTCTTATATTACTGTCAACATTTACTGAAAACATATTCATGCTCATAACATGCTGTTCTTAAGATTGACTACATCAAGATCCCTTTTTTATTTGACTCCAACTTTTTTAGGGTTATTTGACTCCACCTTCATATGGAGTTGTAGGCCGCCTCGTGTCCCTACCCTTCCTAATCCCATAACCTTTCAAAGAAAAGCAGCATGGCAGTTGCAGGTGGTTCCTGGCTCGATCAGACGATGGTGAATGATCATTTGTTCGCATGTACCGGACGTGTTGTTTCGCGGAATACAATCACAGTCACTGCAAGGTATTTGACCAGGATCCTAGCTTCTCCAGGCCTTCAGGAATTTTTGACCGGAGGTTGGTAAGTAGCCTTGGTACACGCTCTCTGTTTGCCGGACTAAATTATCCGATTAACCAGGAGATAACCAACGACAAGGATCATGATGGCAGCGCGGTTTCGTTCATCCGGCAAAACTGTGTGTACACAGCGTACCATGCGTCTCTGCATGCACCATACCCTGATATGTGCCGCCACGCTCTGCAGCCCAAAGTAGGAGAGAGGGTCGCAAGTATCAGACTTCGACCTGCTGGCTAGAGTTTCCCCCGTCAGGCACCCATCTGGTTCAAGCTGGTCAGCCAATCTCCACACCTTAATAAATAGTAACGTCTAACTGAGCCAGTTAGTTAGATGCGTACACTTGTGTAGTAGGATCTTTATTTAGTTTGATGCATACACTTGTTCTTTTCTGGTAGCCCTTTTGTAATGATGGCTGATGTTTGGTTTGGAAGAGAGAGCTGCGTCTTCACTCTTCTGGCCTGCTTACTGCTTCTATCGCACCCCCAGCCCTGATTGTTGTTGCTGCTATTTTCAATGTACAATCGGTAGTATATTTTGTATGTTGGTTGAATAAATGTGTTGTTAGAACGACAAACACAATATTTTGGAAGTCGTTGCATGTTTCGATCCTTTATTGCCCCGTACCGCATGTAGCGCATACTATTTTTTGTACGAAACACATTTTCCACTTGTTGATAACATGCAGCCCACTGATCGAGGCCCAATAGAGAAGCCCATAATTTATTGGAAGGGAGGCTCTCACATGAATCTGGCCCAGGTACATGCTCATGGTCCCCTAAACATAAATAAGTAATTCGGAGGAGCAAGTTATAAACTAGGTTGTGCGGTCTCTGTGGCCCGTCTAACAACATGACCAGCCCAGCAGTTTTTTCTTTGGGAAAATAGGTAGCCCAGTATTTCTTTTTGAAGAATACCCAAGCTAGGCCTATTTGTTTTCTCCAACTTACTGGGCTGTAAATCTTTCAAGACGAGGAGGGATGCATTCCGGCCTGGCCAAAGAGTATGGTCAGTGTGTGTTAAAATTAATATCAAAAGGGGTTGAAAATTCCAAAAAAATTATAGCAAATGGGATATTAGTTTCTTTTTTCGTTTTTGTTTTAACCCTGGCACTGACCAGAAAATGGGTAGCAATTCTAAAAATGGAAAACAGGCTGCAATAAATTCCATATGAATTAGAAAATGAGTAAAAATTATTAAAATAATAGCAAATGGGCTGTACACGCCATAGATTTCGAGGCTGACTTGTTTACGCAAGGCTTTGTCAGTCAACACACGATTCTAGCAACAGTGACTGTTGGATGTCCATCCAACGGCCGATGTGCTTCTTCAATCTCTGATCTTCCTGCTCCAGCCACCTAAACTAGTGTCGGCGGGACTGCCTGCTCCATCCTCTTGTGGCCCGCTATGATGCCGTGCCGGCTTCCCCGGCCCACCCTACTCCCTCCGCTGGCCTGGCCGCACGCAATCAACTGCCTCCTTATTACGCGAAAAAAATGATTCGTCCCATTGACATCTGGGGCGCACCGGTTGGGAGGCTGACTTGTGGGCCTACTAAGTTGACGCGTACGCAGAGCTTGTCAACTTAGTCAACAAACGATTCTAGCAGCAGTAACTGTTGGATTTGAATCGAACGGTCTTGTTGCTTCTTCAATCACTGCTCTTCTTGCACCAACCGCCCAAACCAGCGCCGACGAGACCGCCTGCTCCTGCCTCCAGTGGCCGGCTGTGCTGCCATTGAGGCCTCATCGCCCCTAGTACTCCCATTGCTAGCCAGGCCTTGCGGCGACGGCAGCCACACACCGCAGCCGAACCAGTGAACCCTCGTACTCCTCTCCGTGTGGGCATCCACTGTCGTGTCTTCCATGGCTCCGCGTCGTGCCCTTCCTAGGCCTCGCCGTCGCCCACCGCCTTGGTGCTCTGATGTGGAGCATCCCAAGGTCATCCCCATGGACCCACCATCATCTCACCAAATGCCAAGTGGACCCATGACATGTGCTCGAGCACGAGCTCTCGAGGCCGAGGCACCTCGGGTGCAACCATGGAGAAGTCTAGGGACAAGAAGAATCGAAGGAGGAAGATGGAGGAGAAGAACAACCCAGGACTCAGCCTGCCCGGACGATCCGGACGATGTCCCGGACGATCCGGCCGAGGTCCGGATGATCCGGACATCCGTCCGGACGCTCCGGCAAATGTGCCCGAAGACACCCGAAGCTCCACGCCGAAGCCGGACCATCAGGACTCTGGCCCGGATCATCCGGACACACCCGGACATCCGGACGAAGACCCATACATCCGGGCCTCCCGCAGCAGATCAGACGTGTCCGGATCATCCGGACGCCGCCCCGGATCATCCGGCCCCCCGAAGCCCGGATCATCTGGACAAACGTCCGGATCATCCGGACAGTGCCTGCGCGCATGATGTTGGGCCGAGGCCCATGTACCCCTTCGCCCCTCCTAGCCTATATAAATCACTCTACCTAAACTATCTAGGGTCAGCTTTGTGATAGCTCATCATAGAACTTTGTGGTTCCTCTCCTACGAGACCGTGGCCTCTTCGGAGAAGATCCACCTCAGATTCAATACCTCCACCACGGAGAAGATCCCAAGGGATACCCCAAGACCTCTTCCGGGAGAAGACTATCTTTGTACCACCGTTGTTGACTATGGATTGTGTAACTTGATGTGTATCGTGGATCTAGCACCTGTGTGACCGTATTCGTGTTGATTTGAGCGTTTCCTCTCGTGTATTTCTCCGTGTTTTTCTTGTGTTCTTCGTGTTCATCATGGGATCCCCTCCGTCTCGTGAAAGATCTGCTGATTAGGGTTCCACCCTACATCATCTATGGTATCATGAGCCTTGGTTGATCACGAATTTGGAGCCCCACACCTTGTTTTCTAGCTTGTTTTTTTTGTTCTTCGTCCAAATTCAAAAATCCCCACAAAAATAGCCCCACAAATTTTTTTGTGATTTGTGCGTTTTTGATGAGATTTTGTTGTTTATGATCCGTGGTTGAGTTGTGGGACAAGTGGATTACCCTTTTCCCCACCTCCCCCACCCTCAAAAACCACCAAAAACCTGAGAAAAATCAATTTTCCCCAAATTTTTCCCATCTTCCCCGAGTTCTTCCCGAGTGGATTTGACAAACCCGGATCATCCGGCCATCCACCCGGATCATCCAGCTCCACCCGGATCATCCGGCCAGACGTCCGGATCATCAGGCTACGCCTGACGAAACTGCATTTTGCAGTATTTTTGCACCCCGTTTGCGCCACCGCAAAAACCCTAGCCACCTCTTCCGCTATACCCTCAACATACCCATCCCCACTACCATTACCTAACCAACATCACTACGGTCTTACATCTTTGTGTCTTGGATCATTTGAGTTGTGGTTTACTCCATTTTCATTTGTGTTTCGGCTATCACGGAGCGGAACGACATCAACAAGACCACCTCTCAACCTCGACAAGGACGGTAAAATCGACGGGACTTCGTTTACTACCTCGCAATTGCATTGATAGACCCTCATCCACCATTTTGCGTAGCTTTCCTACCGAGACTAGCCATTTGAGTATTGCCGGGCCACGTCACTTGTGCACATTAGTGATAGTCATAGACATTGCATACTACATCATCATATCTACGTGTGACACAAGAGTGTTCCGCATACACAATAGCTACCTTGATCCGAGAAGCATGCATAAGTGGCCAAATAAAGAGCTCACAAGCTTCTAAGCAAAAGAGCCATCCAAAGCTTATAAGCAAAAGCACCATAGCATCAAACGCCTTGCATCCAAAGAGATCATATGAGATAGCAATACTTCACCTTGTGCTAAAAGCATCGGCACATCATACCCTCATAGCATACTTGTGATAGGAAGTCGTTACTTTGCTCTTATAGGTCGTGCACAAGTGCGTATCCGCCTATTAAGCAATCGGTTAGCGTCTCTCTAGCGTTGTGCAACACGAGCACTTTCCGTGGATTCCACATTTTCGCTCACTTTTGGTTACACAACCATATTTATCTATCTGTGCGTGTGTTCCGTGTGCTACCTATTGCTTATGATCTACTTGTTGCATGAGCCAATTACGAATCATTTTCAACATCATTGAATCTTACTCACTTTTTGCATTGAATTTTCCACCATCCTAACCAAGCTCCTCTAAAAGCTTTACTCGTGTAGGTGTGAGAATCCACAAGACTTGGTACCAATAGTGCTATTTCCGGGTTACATTATGGAGTGATCATGATAGAGGCAAAGGTGTACCGTCTTTCGATGAGATGGTGGCTATCATTTTGGAGGAAGTCGACTTTGACGATCCGACTACGAATGTGCGAGGACGTCGCGCCTTAGCAATCGCTAAACCAACTCCGAGAGGTTATTGACCACGCCGGAGCACGACCAAACTAACCATGAAGGTCTATTTCCTGCAGGCAAACGAAGAACAAGCAAGAAACTGAGATTGCAATCTGGATATTGTGAATTTAAGAGGAAAGCTTTATTGATCAAGAGGGGTTCTATGACGTCTTTGTCTGATCGTTGAACACAAACGAAGTACGCGAAGTTGCAGCTATGGCGAACTTTAATCTAAACAAAACCCCCAAAGTCTAAACGACGCCCTAAGGGTTGTATATATGGGGGAAAGAGGGGGGAATTTCGTGGCCCTTGGTGGAGGGGTCAGAAACCAACCCTAACTCTTGTTTCCCCACACATACGGACTCTAAAAACAGCCTATACTCAAGTATTTCGAAATTACATGGGCCTGGCCCAATAATAAGGTGACGCAGCACCTATAATAGCCTCTGGACGAGATTTATGAAGTGGCATCTTGTATATTTCGTCCAAGGCTTCACGCACTCATTATGGTGGCTTCAAAGTCCTGAAATCATCACTTGTAACTCCATTCTTGTTCCTCTTGCGCATGCCATCATCTCCATGCTTGATCTTGCTCCAATGTTCATCCTTCTTGTCCAAGCTAGGCCCTTCATTTGTAAGCAAGACAAATGTATCCAATTTAGGTAGCATCATATTCTCATGAACATTAGAATCATTACCAAGAAACGAAAGTACCTGGTAATTTAATTGGCGTGTGCGAGCTCTAGTAATTGGTCCTGTATATGTGTCAGTTGGAGCTGTGGGTATAACTTTGTTAGTGATGTCCTCATCATCCTCCCCTTCTTGAATTGTAGTCGTCCTCGACGGAAGCTCATCTTCCTCACCCAAGTAAGGCTTCAAATCTGCAATGTTAAATGTGGGACTAACCCCAAAATCCGCAGGCAACTCAAGTTTATATGCATTATCATTTATTTTCTCTAACACCTTGAAAGGACCATCAGCATGTGGCATTAGCTTTGACTTGCGCAGATTAGGAAACCTATCCTTACGCAAATGTAACCAAACAAGATCTCCCGGTGCAAAGACAACACGTTTTCTACCCTTATCTCCAACAAGTTTATATTTAGCATTCATGCGCTCAATATTTTCCTTAGTTAACTCATGCATTCTTAAGATCAATTCAGCACGTTGTTTAGCATCAAAATTAACCTTCTCCGAAGATGGAAGAGGCAACAAATCAATAGGTGCATGAGGTAGGAAACCATAGACAATTTCAAAAGGGCACATCTTAGTAGTAGAATGCAACGAACGATTATAAGCAAATTCAATATGAGGCAAGCATTCTTCCCACATTTTCTTATTATTCTTAAAAACAGCCCTAAGCATAGTAGACAAAGTTCTGTTGACTACTTCAGTTTGACCATCAGTTTGGGGGTGACAAGTAGTACTAAAAAGTAGTTTATTCCCCAACTTAGCCCGTAAACATCTCCAAAAGTGGCTAAGAAATTTAGTATCACGATCTGAAACAATAGTATTTGGCACACCATGCAAGCGAATAATTTCACGGAAGAACAAGTCAGCAACATTAGCAGCATCATCGCTTTTATGACATGGTATAAAGTGTGCCATCTTCGATAACCTATCCACGACAACAACTATGCTATCCCTCCCCTTCTTTGTTCGAGGTAAACCCAAAACAAAGTCCATAGATATATCTTCCCAAGGAAAACTAGGAACAAGCAAAGGCATATATAAACCATGAGGATTGAGACGTGACTTAGCTTTTTGACATGTAGTGCAGCGAGAGACAAAACGCTCAACATCCCGTTGCATCTTTGGCCAAAAGAAATGTGTAGCAAGTATGTCCTCCGCCTTCTTCACGCGAAAGTATCCCATTAATCCTCCTCCATGCGCCTCCAGCAACAACAAAAGACGAACAGAGCTAGCTGGAATGCATAGCTTGTTAGCACGAAACACAAATCCATCATTAATGACGAAACTTGTTCCATGTTCTTCCTTCTTTACAATTCTGCAATACATCTTTAAATTCAGCATCATGCACATATTGATCTTTGATGGTCTCCAAACCAAATATTTTAAAGTCAAGTTGTGAAAGCATAGTATAACGACGAGACAATGCATCAGCAATAACATTTTCTTTTCCCTTCTTGTGTTTAATAACATAAGGGGAAGTCTCTATGAATTCAACCCATTTAGCATGTCTACGGTTCAGTTTTGCTTGACTTTTAATGTGCTTCAAAGATTCATGATCAGAATGTATAACAAATTCTTTGGGCCATAAATAATGTTGCCATGTTTCCAAAGTCCGAACAAGAGCATATAATTCCTTATCATAAGTAGAATAATTCAGACTAGGCCCACTCAATTTTTCAGAAAAGTATGCAACAGGTTTACCATCTTGTAATAACACACCTCCTAACCCAATTCCACTTCCATCACATTCAAGCTCAAAAGTCTTATTAAAATCAGGAAGTTGGAGTAAAGGAGCATGTGTCAACTTATCTTTCAATACCGTGAATGCTTCTTCCTGTGCAGTACCCCAAACAAAAGGCACGTCCTTCTTTGTAAGCTCATTGAGAGGTGCAGCAATGGTGCTGAAATCGCTCACAAAACACCGATAGAATCCAGCGAGGCCAAGGAAACTCCTCACGTGTGTGACCGTTTTGGGCCGCGGCCAACTCTCAATAGCTTCAATCTTGGCTTTATCAACCTCAATTCCCCGTGGAGTAACAACATAGCCAAGAAAAGAGACTCGGTCGGTGCAAAAGGTGCACTTTCCAAGGTTACCAAACAAACGTGCATCACGTAGAGAAATAAAAACAGCACGTAAATGTTCCAAATTTTCCTCCAAAGATCTGCTATAAATCAATATATCATCAAAGTATACTACCACAAATCGTCCAATGAAAGCATGTAAAACTTCATTCATTAATCTCATGAAAGTACTAGGTGCATTAGTTAACCCAAAAGGCATGACTAACCACTCATATCATCCAAACTTAGTTTTAAATGCTATTTTCCATTCATCTGCCAATTTCATATGAATTTGATGGTATCCACTACGCAAATAAACTTTGGAGAATATTGTAGAGCCACTCAATTCATCAAGCATATCATCTAGCCTAGGAATAGGATGACGATTACGAATAGTAATATTATTAATGCCTCTACAATCAACACACATACGCGATGAACCATCCTTTTTCGGCACTAGAATAATAGGAACAGCACAAGGACTAAGGGATTCATGTATGTCGAGTAGCTCCTGTACTTAACGCATAATCTCCTTCGTCTCTTCTGCATTGGTACGGTATGGTGCGCGGTTGGGTAGCGATGCACCGGGAATTAAGTCAATCTGATGCTCAATCCCTCGAATAGGTGGTAATCCCGGTAGCACGTCTTGTGGAAAAACGTCGGCAAACTCGTGCAAAATGTTAGTGACAGCAGGAGGCAAAGAGGAAGGCACGTCCTCAAATGAAAATAATGCCTCTTTGCACACAAAAGCATAGCAAACAGATTTGCTAAAATCTAGCTCATCAATATTAGATTTGGTGGCAAGTAAACATGCACTTTTCAATTTAATTTCAGAAGCAACAATAGATGGTTTATTATTAGGTTTCATTTGTTGCTCAAATTCTTTTGCCACAATCTAATTTTCACTCTTATTTTTCTCCTGTTTTGCTTTATTAGCTCTATTAATATCATCTTTCAAAATGGAATCAGGAGACATAGGAAGTAAAGTAATATTTTTATCCTTATGAACAAGAGTATATTGATTGTTTCTACCATGGTGTACAGAATTTTTATCAAATTGCCATAGTCTACCAAGTAATAAGGAACATTCTTGCATAGGTACCACATCACAATCAACATAATCAGCATATGTAGAGATACTAGAATGCACACGAACAGTACGTGTTACCTTAACCTTGTCGCTGTTGTTGAACCATTAGATGTAGTAAGGATGTGGATGTGGTCTTGTGGTGAGAGTAGCTTCTCCACCATCTCCATGCTAGCCGAGTTGTTGCAACTGCCTCCATCTTTGATCACGCGAACAGAACGTTCCTTCACAACTCCCTTTGTATGGAACAAATTATGCCTCTGATTTTGCTCAGCTTGTGTAACCTGCACACTCAAAAAACGTTGAGCAACTAAACATTCATACCTGTCAGCCTCTTCAGGAGCCATTTATTGCGTCTCATGATGAGAATCGTCCCCGCCGTGTTCTTCACGTGTAATAAGAGCCAAAGTCTCCTCATCATAGTCACTAGCGGACTCATATCCACCATCCTCAGTAGCAATCATCACACGTTGAGATTTGCATTCTCTCGCAAAATGTCCTCTTCCCTTACAACGACGACAAATAATATCACCGGTGTGCCCTGTTGATGCCATGGAAGAAGAACTCTCTGCAGGCCCAATAGGTGCGCTCTTGGCAGATAATGGTCGTTGTGCCAGCTTCCTTGTATCACGGCTGGATGTAACAGCTGATGGAGGTGTCGGTGCAATAGAATGTGTGGAAGTAGAGGATGCACGGGGTGTCCATGATGAAGGTCGACCTGCAGAAAAGTTAGTCCATGCCAATGCCTGTCGATCCTGCACTTCACGTTCAGCTTTACAAGCAAGATGGAATAAACGAGTGATATTATTATTATCCTTATACTATAGAATGGTCTGAATCTCTCTATTTAATCCACCCATAAAACGTGCAAGCATAGCTTCATTCTCCTCAACAATACCACATCTAATCAAGCCAGTTTGTAATTGCTGATAATACCACAAGCAGCAGCAGGAACACGTCTCTCCGCGGGATAGTGTAAACATGTAAAACGTTGTTCAGTTTCTAACTCCCAAGTAAGATATATATCAGGAACATATCTACCCTCAAATGGTGGAATATTCAATTTCAGTTTAGGAAGATGGTCATGTACCTCAGGTGGTGATGCAGCCCTACCGTTGCGATGATATGCATGAGGACAACCTGGTGGTGGTGGTGCTGGTGCTTGCACGTAGTTCTGATTTTGGTCAACCTCATCCTCGTAATGGTCCTCCACCTCTGCAGTAGCAGCAGGAGCTACAGAAACATCAACAGTGGCACCAGAAGTTTGACCAGGCTCAAGGGGAACGCGCTGTGCTCGTCCCACTTGATTTGGAAGGCGATGTTGTTGTTGTTGTTGTTGTAGAGGTGCGACAGCTGCAGTAGCCGGTTGTGGTGGAAAACGTGAAAGCAATTCAGCAAACTTGTTATCGAGCTTTGTTTCAAACGTCTTCTCCATGCCATATATCTTCTCCATGGCCTCGTCAAATCTGTTTAGCACATCTTGCACATGTACACTCATTATTTGCTGAAACTTATCATGAAGCTACGAAAAACAGTTTTTTTTGGCTTTTTCGTGGACTATAGGTATGAAGAACAGACTCGATCTAAACTACGAAAAACTGTAAAATCTCACCGAGCAACCTGGAAATCTGATACCACTTGATAGAGGCAAAGGTGTCCCGTCTTTCAATGAGATGGTGGATATCATTTTGGAGGAAGTCGACTTTGACGATTCGACTACGAACGTGCGAGGACGTCGCGCCTTAGCAATCGCTAAACCAACTCCGAGAGGTTATTGACCACGCCGGAGCACGATCAACCTGACCACAAAGGTCTGTTTCCTGCAGGCAAACGAAGAACAAGCAAGAAACTGAGATTGCAATCTGGATATTGCGAATTTAAGAGGAAAGCTTTATTGATCAAGTGGGGTTCTGTGACATCTTTGTCTGGTCGTTGAACACAAACGAAGTACGCGAAGTTGCAGCTATGGCGAACTTTAATCTAAACAAAACCCCCAAAGTCTAAACGACGCCCTAAGGGCTGTATATATGGGGGAAAGAGGGGGGAATTTCGTGGCCCTTGGTGGAGGGGTCCGAAACCAACCCTAACTCTTGTTTCCCCGCACATACGGACTCTAAAAAGAACCTATACTCAAGTATTTCGAAATTACATGGGCATGGCCCAATAATAAGATGACGCAGCACCTATAATAGCCTCTGGACGAGATTTATGAAGTGGCATCTTGCATATTTCGTCCAAGACTTCACGCACTCATTATGGTGGCTTCAAAGTCCTGAAATCATCACGTGTAACTCCCTTCTTGTTCCCCTTGCGCATGCCATCATCTCCATGCTTGATCTTGCTCCAATGTTCATCCTTCTTGTCCAAGCTAGGCCCTTCATTTGTAAGCAAGACAAATGTATCCAATTTAGGCAGCATCATATTCTCATGAACATTAGATTCATTACCAAGAAACGAAAGTACCTGGTAATTTAATTGGCGTGTGCGAGCTCTAGTAATTGGTCCTGTATATGTGGTAGTTGGAGCTGTGGGTGTAACCTTGTTAGTGATGTCCTCATCAGATCATTGATCCATTTTCAACCTCGGTTAAGGTACATTTGGTATTGTCTTCTCCTTTCTCCCACTCACATACTTGCTTGTGATGATGGATAGGCCAAGTACATCTTCGAACCCGATCTTCGACGACCCTCAAGAGTCGAACAACTACGTCACCAAACTACATCTCTTCAATGTGCAACGAGCTCTCCATCATGAAAGTGAAGCTATGTGAGAGTACATTGAGCAAGTCGCCGCTGACGCACGACAATTTGAAGCAAGAACAAGAGAGCAATTCGATATCATCAACACCAACATGTCTACACAATTTGACGAGCTACGTACTTTGATAGTCAACCGACGCTCTTCTTCCACATCATCTCAAAGACGAAGCCGCTCAAGTCGCCACATCGACTCAACGGACGGCTCAAGTACCCCTACATCAAACACTCTTCGTCAAGCCGCACATCAAGCTCGACATGACAACCGGAATCCACTTCATGACAAGAGTTTACAAGAGCTATTTGAAGAACAAGAAAGTTGACATCGCCAAAACCAAGCAACACTTGAGCAAGCACAAGAACGGCAACGACTACGCCAACAACAACAAGAGCGAGCACGTCAATACCAAGAAGAACAAGATGCCGAGGCTAATCGTCAAGCACAACAACGCCGAGAAGCTCAAGCTCTTGAGGCGCAACGAGCATTACGTGATGCACATCGCAATGTGGCAGCTCGCACTCGACACACTCGTCAAGAAGAGGATTTCCTTCGCAATGAGATGCAAGAGAGGCGCCACCGAGCAAGAATGCAAGAAGAAGTTCCCCCTTAAGCACGACAAGAGCAACAACCTCAACAAAAACAACAAGCTCGGCAAGTACACCATAACAATGCACATCTACTCCGCCAACAGCAAAATGAGGTTGACAACTGTCCAAATCAAGAACGCCCTCCCAATAGGCAAGCAACAATGAAGAGCATCGCTATGGCAAGCTTAAGTTCACAATTCCAAAGTTTTCCGGAAGCATTGATCCCGAAGACTACCTCTCATGGGCATCGAAAGTTGATAAAATCTTTTGCCTCCACAACTTTGATGAGGAGAAGAAAATTGCTATGGCCTCCCTTGAGTTCCAAGACTATGTTTTCATTTGGTGGGAGCAAATCACTGAGAGAAGAGAAGCAAAAGGCGAACCTCCTATCACTACTTGGACTCAAATGAAGGAAGTCATGAGAGCACGCTTCGTGCCAACACACTACAACCGTGACTTGTTCAAGAAGCTACAACTCCTCAAGCAAGGTACCAAGTCCGTTGAAGAGTAATACAAGGATATGGAGATTGCCATGATACGAGAAAACATCACGGAGGATGAAGAACAAACGATGGCAAGATTTTTGAATGGACTCAACTATCCCATCAAGAAAATTGCGGACTTTCAACCATACACCAATCTCCTCGAGCTAGTACATCAAGCTACCAAAGCGGAGCGACAAGTTCAAGAGGACTACAAGTACTCCAAGTTCACCTCCAAGAACTTCAGCTACAATAACCAAGCTTCAACGACTTCGGCTACTCCTACCTAAACCAAGCCATCCACAAACTTAGGTGACAAGTCAAACTACAAGAATGCGATTACATCGAGTCGTCCACCTTCTACCAACAACTTCAAGCCAAGAGCTTCATCATCTGCAACTCCAACCGAGGACAACTCCAAGACGAGTTCCATCAAATGCTTTAAGTGCCAAGGGCGAGGCCACAAGTCTTTCAAGTGCAAGACCGTTCGTACCATGATCATCAATGACGACGGATCTTATGACTCAATGAGCGACGATGAAATGGAAGCACTTGAGCATGTGGCTATGCATCGACAAGTGAATGAGGATGAAGACCATCAAGTGCTTTGCGACAATGACTCGAGTCCCAATCTCGTTGTCTCCAAGGTCTTGACACTCCAACATCAACAAGATGATGATCAACGATGTCATATATTCCATACTAAGGCCGTCATCAATGGACGCTCCTTCAAGGTTATCATCGATGGAGGAAGTTGTCACAACTTGGCAAGCGAAGAGCTTTGCGACAAGCTCAACTTGGTGAAGTCAAAGCACCCTCATCCTTACAAGGTCCAATGGCTTAACGATGCCGAAACTCTTCGAGTCGAACACACCATGCAAGTAACCTTCAAGATAGGCGCCTACGAGGACACACTTGACTGTGATGTGATCCCCATGTCCGTGTGCCACCTTATTCTTGGATGGCCATGGCAATATGATCGTGGAGTCACACACAATGGACGGACGAACCACTATAGCTTCAAGATGAATGAAAAGGAGTTTTTGCTACGTCCCATGTCACCAAGTCAAGTAGCCGCCGACAAACACTTACCTACCAACCATCGTGGAGAGAATGGTGAGAGAGTGAGCCACCAAAAGGAGAGTGAGAGCCACAAGCCAAATATGAGCGACTCCATGATGAGCGACAAGAAGCAACTAGTGTTATTTGCCACCAAAAGTGAGATGAGAGAAGTGTGTGAGAACCCATCGAGTGTCTTTAACCTTGTGCTTCTATGCAAAGGGGAACCCAAACCTCCTAACACTTCACCACCTCCACCTTTAGTGTTGTCTAAATTGTTGCAGGAATTCTTGGACGTCTTTCCCGATGAGCTACCTCCGGGTCTACCTCCACTTCGCGGGATCGAACACCGCATCGACCTAATACCCGGCGCACTACTTCCAAACAAGGCTCCTTACCGCGTCAACCCCGTGGAAACCAAGGAGATACAACGGCAAGTGCAACAACTCATCGACAAAGGTCATGTACGTGAAAGCTTAAGCCCTTGTGCCATTCCGGTTATTCTCGTGCCTAAGAAAGATGGAAGTTTTCGCATGTGCTCCGATTGCCGCCCGATAAATGCTATCACCGTTAGATACTGTTATCCTATCCCATGCTTAGACGACATGCTTGATGAATTATGTGGTGCCACCATCTTTTTGAAAATTGATCTTAAAAGTGGTTACTACCAAATTCGCATTCAAGAGGGTGATGAGTGGAAAACGGCTTTCAAAACCAAATTTGGGTTATATGAGTGGCTTGTCATGCCAATGGGTTTATCGGAAGCACCCGGTTCATTTATGCGTCTTATGCATTTTTGTCTACGACCCTACATAGGCGTCTTTGTAGTGGTCTACTTTGATGACATCCTCGTTTTTAGCAAGTCGCTTGAGGACCATGTGACACACATCCGTATGGTTTTACAAACCCTTCGGAAAGAGCGCTTATATGCTAATATGGAAAAGTGCACTTTTGGTGTTGACAAGGTCGTTTTCTTAGGATTCGTCGTTTCTTCCCAAGGTGTTCACGTTGATGAAACTAAAATTGAAGCAATTAAAACTTGGCCTCAACCAACGAATCTCCAACAAGTGCGTAGCTTTCTTGGTTTAGCCGGTTTCTATCGACGTTTTGTGAAGGACTTTAACACAATAGCTATGCCTCTACACGCCTTGAGCAAGAAGAACGCACCCTTTGTTTGGGGTCCTTCGCAAGACACCGCGTTCATTAAGCTCAAAGATTTGCTCACGCACGCACCACTTCTTGCTCTACTGAATTTTGATAAACCTTTTGAGATCCATTGTGACGCTAGTGGTACCGGCATAGGTGGCGTGCTGATGCAAGAAAAACGCCCAATTGCGTACTTTAGCGAGAAGCTATCGGGAGCGCAACTTAACTACCCCATATATGATAAAGAGTTATATGCCTTGGTGCGAGTTTTGCGTGTTTGGGAACATTATCTTAGGCCTCGTGAATTCATTCTTCATACGGACCATGAGACTCTCAAGTATCTCAAGGGTCAAACTAAGTTGAACAAGCGTCATGCTAAGTGGAGTGAGTTCATTGAGTCTTTTCCCTACGTCATCAAGTACATCTGTGACGCCCGAGACCGACGTCCCAGAAGATTCCAGAAGATTCCCGAAGATTCCAGATGTTCCGGGTTGCCCGTGTGTTTCTTGTGCTTGTGTTATTTATTTTTTTGCATTGCATCATGTCATCATGTCATCATGTCATTTTAATTTTTGCATCTCAACCTAAATAAATCGTGTGGACCTTCGGTCCATTTAAATCGAGGGAAGATGACTTCTCTTTATAACATATAAAAGCCTCCTAATAATTATGGAGCTATATTAATAATTATTCCGTTGTTTGGAATTACCGCAACACACTTGCATTTTTCCCCATGTCTTTCACTTCGAGTTTCACCTTCAAAATCTTGCCGGTAATTTCTTTCCGTTGTTTCGAGGCTCCTCTAAAAATCTAGACTCCTTTTAACTCCTTCAGGCAAGCTAATTATTTTTTTTAGTTTGCACTTCCCTTTGGTTGGAACTATTTTTGAGGGGTTGGTTTTTACTCCATAAAGCCTTTCAAAATGTTCCATCATTTTTTCCCCCTGTTTTGGCCTCTTTTCTTTTATTTTGGATCCCTCTCTATTTATTTCTGCGAAGAAATAAAATAAGCAGAGGCAGCCAGCCTCTGGGCCTCCTTCTTTCCTTCCCTCCAGCCTCCCAGCCAGCCCAGGCCTCTCTAAGGCCCAGGCCAGCTGGCCCACCATCAGCTCCCACCGAACCCCAGCCGGTTCTTACCCTAGCCCGACCGAGAGCCTCACCCTCTCTCCCCATCGCTCTCCCCTCGACACTCCCTGACCGCCGCCACCCCTCTGGCTCGATTGCCTCTCCCTCTCCCTTTCCTCCCGATTCCCTCTCCCTCTCCCCTAGCGCAGCGACCCCAAGTCCCTGCCGCAAGCTGGCCCCTTCCTTCGCCGGGCCCGAGCCGGGGCCTCCTCCGCCGCAGCGCCCTTTCCCAGGGCGAGCCTCGCCTCTGCCTACGCCTAGCGCCCCGCAGAGATGGCCAAGCCCGGCGCCCAGCGCCAAGAGGCGCCCCTTCTCCATCTTCGGCGCCCAAGCCCCGTCTCCAGCGCCAAGGCCCGGAGCCCGACGCGACCCCGAGGCGCCTCTAGCCTCGACCGACCCCGCGGCCATCCTCGCCCCGCTCCCTCCGTTCCCCGCCGTGGTCGCCCCGACGCGCCGGCCTTCCCTCCTCCAGCTCGTCACCTCCGCGCGTCCCCTCCTCTTCGGTCTCCAGCGACCAGCCGCCCCGAGCCAGCAGTGCGCCTCCCTCCGTTCCCTCAGCGCCGCGCTGCTCCTGGCGTGCCAAGACAGGAGGTCCGCAGCGCCGTGCTGTCCCGTTTGTTTAGCTCCTGTAGCTTTTGTTTTGGTGGTGTTGTGTTTTGTTTTGTTTTGTGTGCCTATGCTGTAATGTCTTGTCAGATGAACCGTGAACGAGTACCCCGACATCTACGAGCTCCATGTACGACTACGCGAACGACTACCGGCGACCCGACCAAGTACCCCTACGGCGAGTACCACTACATGACCCGACAAGTACCACTACATGTACGAGTACCTCGACGCCCGGAGCACTCGAGAACGACAAGTACCGCGACCGACTCGTCAAGTACCTCTTCGGATGCGTCAAGTTCCACTACTTCCACTACCGTCGCAAACGGGAACCCCGAGTACCACGACGCCCCGAACGACTACCGATGACCGTGAACAACTACCGCCGTCGTGGAACCGCCAAGACGAACGGAACAACTACTTCCCACTACGATCGTGTACCACTACCGTCGCCCCGTGTACCACTACTTCCTCTACTACGGCTACTTCCTCGACGCTCTCGAACCGCTTCGAGAGAGAACGCTTCGAAGGTATAACCCCGAGACGTGACCCGTGTGATGCATGCTTGTTGTGGTTGTATGAAATGTCTCCCGTGTGTGCTTCGTGCCCGTTTCACCTCTTGTCATGTTCCTCGGTTGCCTCGTCACCGACTCGTGGGAACCCGGTAACGGGATCACCCCACTTTCATCTCGTTTGACTCGCTCACACCATCTTTCTTTTGCCCGGTCTCTCAACGAGTTACCGGAACCGAGTTGTTGCCTTTGCATCATTTCGGATCGTTGCCGTGGCACCTTTTTCTTTCCACCACGGTGACAAATGCTTCATATCTCTTTTAAGTCAACCTTTTTAATAAAACTTGCATAAAACTTAATCATGTCATCCGCATCATGTTAACAACATTATAATGAGTGAATTGTTGTTTGCTTATAATTTAAACATGCTCATGGGGATTTTTCCGGACATGTTGTTGTTATTCCCCGGCCTCATTTAAATTGCCTTAATAGTTTAGTTTCTTTATGCTTCACCTCTTGCCATGCTAAAAACAATTAATCTTGTCTTGTAAATAATGAGAGTCAACTAAATAACTAAATGTGGTGTTTCGTCAATATGCAACTCGTTGCATATTGATCTCCACTTAACTTGTAGTATTTGTTTGTGCACTTTGCCATGCCATGCATAATTAAACCGGACATGCATCATGCTTGCTTGTGCATCGTATGCCATGTTGTTGCTTGTGTGTTTACCGTGTTGTTTTCTTCTTTCCGGTTGCTTCTCTTGTTAGCTTCGGTTTCGTTCCGGAGTTGTGAGGATCCGCTCGACTGTTGCTCCGTCTTCTTCTTGGATCCGTTCTTCTCCCTTGTGGAATCCCACGCAAGATGACCGAACCCGGATACCATTACTATCTTTGCCTATTGCTAGAGTATCGCTCTATAGTTTTGCCTCGATGCCCATGTCTTCTTGTTAGCCTCCTACTTGTAACCAATTGCCATGTTTAACCACCCTACCTACGCAAACCGTTGCTTGGCTAAGTACGCTTCGCTCAGCCCCTCTTATAGCATTGTTAGTTGCAGGTGAAGATTGAAGATGCTTGCTTCATGTTGAAGTTTGGTTGGGTTATATCACACTATATAAATGCTTAAAAAATGAAATCATCTATATACTGGCAGGGTGGAAGGCTAAGCCTTTTGCTTGGTGTTTTGTTCCACTCATGCCGTTAGGAACCGTATAAACCGGTGTTATGTTCCTTGATTTTGCGTTCCTAACACGGTTGGGGTGTATGGGACCCCCTTGATAAACCGCTAAGTGCTAAGTCTTTTCCAGCAAGTCCCAACATTTGGTACTATTTGCCCATAATAACAACTTAATTAATTAATTAAATTTGCATAGAGGGTCGCTCCCTCGAGGATCCTTTATTTCTACATAGCAGGGGGGGCCAGTGCCGATGGTGTTGGTCCCAAACGGGGAGTCTGCGGGAACCACCACGGGGAAACTCGAGGTTTGGGTCCTGTAGAATCACCCATCCGGTCGTGTCCTGAGACTTAGATACGCGCGGCTACTATCAGGGTGTCGACACGCCGGGAGGATTTGCTGGATTAGCCTTACCTTAGTTCGGTTTAACTTGAGCACGGGATTCCGAGAATACTCGGGCCTTCCCAACTATGGAGTTGCGACTCCGCGGATCGTGGGCTTGTAATGGGTCAAGTTGGAACACCCCTGCAGGGTTTGAACTTTCGAAAGCCGTGCCCGCGGTTATGTGGCAGATGGGAGCTTGTTAATTCCGGTTGTAGATAACTTGACACAATGTTTCTAATACACTACCAGCGTGTGTACCGTGACTGTGAATTTCCGAATAGGGATTCGGGAGTTGAACACGGTGGGGTTATGTTTGACCGGCTTTAGTTAGGATCACTTCGTGATCATCTTTCGACCGATGCTCTTCTCTTCTCGCTCTCTATTACGTAAGTTAGTGCTAGTGGCTGCTGCAGACTCTTGTTTGTTCCTTCACCTCTCGTTCTTTCTTCAGCCTTGTCCTCACCCAAGGCTTAAATAGTCTTGTTACCCGGGAACGGGATTGCTGAGTCCTCTGTGGCTCACAGTTACTTCACCACACCAGATGCAGGTTCAGCCGTGTACGATGCAGGAGCTGGTTCAGTGCTTCACCAGGAGCTCGTTGAAGAGTGTGGCCGTTTGCTTGTGACGTTTCGATGTTCAGTAGTGGTTTCTACTAGGATTCGATCCTGACCTGTGGCTTTATGTTGTTTTGGTATCTTTCTTTTGGTTCTTCACCCGTAGTCGGGTTGTGATGTTTTGTATGATGATTGTTTATGTAATGTATTGTGTGAAGTGGCGAGTGTAAGCCAACTATCTCCTTTTGCATTTTAATCCCTCTTTTACATGAGTCGTGCAAAGATACCAAACTTGAGATCATTCTAGGATGGATTTATGCCTTTAAGTCGTGCCTCGACACGTAGGAGGTATAACTCCATCCTGGGCATTACAAGTTGGTATCAGAGCCTTCTCCGACCTAGAAGCCCCACTGATTGATCGAATCGTTGACGGTTGAGTCTAGGCACACACTGAAAACATTTTGAGTCCTATATATATATCGGAGAGTAGGATTTCTTTGCTTCTCATCCCCTTTCTCTCTGGTGAGGACTCCTGACGATTACTTTTTTCTCTTCTACTTTCAAAAATTGCACCAAATTTTTTTTAGGATCTCGCGAGTATTCTGGGATTGTTTCGATGTTCTTGTGACAAGGATATTGTTCCCGATGCCTCCTGTTACCGAGGAGTTGAGCTTCGGGGTATCATTGACACAAGTATATCGCGGCAGTACTAAATACTTAAGACGGCCGACATCGAAAATCTCTCCTATACGGCCAGTGGCAAGATAACCCCGACATCACCCAGTACTGGGGAGGTAGTTCGAGAGTATTGCCATAGCTTGTTATAGTGGATGCTTTTCGAAGGTCCGAGGTAAACAGTTTCCGAGAAAGACTGGTTATGTGTTGAAGGATGGATACACCTGGATGTAGGTTTAGAGTTGATTGCGCGGTGCTTCCCGTGTATCCCCAACACCTGATTGCATAACTGGAATCTTTCGGAAATCTATAGGTGGGTTCATCAAGTAGTTCTAGGCATTCTTCCAACGGATGCTCGATATGAAGTTTGGGGTTCTACATTGAGTGAAGTGGTTTTATGGACTTGTTCTGATCGGGAGTTGCATCTTAAAGGATCCTTGGCTATGCTGATCCGGGGATGACAAAACCCTTTTGTAACACGTTCCATGAGCTTTCAGCACGAAGATGTCGAATGAAGCTTCTATCTTGTGTTTGTTCTATCTGATCCTTGTTCCTTTTATTTACTTTTTGTTCTCTCAAGTGGCTTCTCGTCTAGTTGATGTACCTGCAGAATTCATTCGTTCAATCCTCTGTTCGAATGATATTGTGAAGATGATGCTGCAAGATATCTATCCTTTGTTTTGTTTTGATTCTGGTATTCGAGTTGCTTCGATGTCAAATGTTGATTCCATACCTTTCATAATCGGTTTTCTCATATTTTTATGGGAGTGCTAATTCTTCTTGATCATCAAGATGGCTATGTTAAATTCTTTTTCAACCGGTGTTCATTTTGTTCGTCTCAAATTGTCTTTGTTTTCCCACCCTCCCACCCTTCTTCTTCTTGGACCAGAAATTCTCAAATGAAGTATCCATTTTGTTCATGTGATATTTCTTCATTCTTTTCCTTCAATGTTCTTATCCGGTGATTTATCGTGAAGATGCTCAAGAACTCCAAGTTCATCATTCTTTTGTTCTCATATTCTGCCGGTGGATGTAATTCAAGATTTCGGTGTTGATCTTATCCTTTTCCTCTTTTTCATAATGCTTTCTTATTCCGGTGCACCAATTAATCATTCTCCTCTTGTTATTCTTATCCGGAGTGCTGAAGATTCATAATTCCATTCTTAACCCGTTCAAGCAATTTTTGAGGGTTGTCTTCTTATTCAAGCCTTTTTAATTCAACCGGTGCAATATCTCTCAAGTAATCTTTCCCAACGGTGATTTCTTTAGTGGGCCCTAACCCACAGGTCTTTTCCAGGATCTTACCTGACTCTTCTTTTCCGGAGTATTCTGAAATTCTTTTCAAGTGTGACGTAAGAATGATCCCCATCAGTCACATGCTTTCTCCAAGATCGCTTTCAAATTCTTGTTCTTCATTGGTTCAACCTTTTTAATTCTTCATTCCGGAGTGCTCAACAATTCTTCATGGCATTTCTCGTCTTCGTTCTCAACATTTGAAGACCGGAGAAGTGTTTCTCTTAAATCTTGGCCCGTTCTCTTGAAGATTCGTGATTCTAGCTTCTTGCCATCCTCATTATCGTTTGATTGTGAGGAATTCTTTTATACCGTTCTGAAGCTTTTCATAATTCTTTCTTTGTGATCCTCCGAAGGCCATCATTTCAGAAGATTTCTTCATTCTCAGTTTTCAACTTCGTCCTCCAAATATTCTTCATTGATGTCTCTTCGTTCGTCTCCCTATTTTTTACGGTGGTTCTTTCAAGTTTAACTTTCCGTTGTTATCGTTTCAATTCAATTGTTCTTTTCACAATCCTACCGGTGGGTCGTTGAATACTTATCCAAGCTTGTGCTAGATCTCTCTTTAATTCTTTGCAACGAGAATAAGTAGTATGCCAAATCCTTTGGTTGTCATCAAATTAAATTGGTGAAGGAGATGCATGACATAATTCTTATTCTTATTCCTTCAAGGTGATTAATCCCTTCGGAGTTTGTTCATCATATCATATTCTCAGTTCCAAGTTGTTCATCTTGTTTTCCGGAGATCCTTGTTGTTTCATTTATATCATTCCAAACCTCCATCTAATTCACCGCAGGCCTTGAATCTTATTCTTTCATCTTTCACTTCTCATGTTTTCATTACCGGAGTTCTTCATGGTGGTTCATCATCATTTAATTCATCCTCGAAGTCTTCATCAAGATTCTTGTTGGAGCTCAAGCATTCTTCATCATGCTTCCTATTGCAATTCTTTCTACCTTATCTTTTCAGATGGTGTTATGTCATTCTTGACAATTCCTTCATGTTTCATGATTCACGAGTTGTCAGGATTGAAATATTTAAACCCATCATTTTCTTTGTTCAGGAGATCCTTTTCAACCCCTTCATTTATTCATTGGAGTTATCTTGGGTTATACTTCACCTAAAGCTTTCCCTAAGGATTGTTGCTAATTATGGTGCTTATAAATGACCCAAGTTCTTCATTAATCCTTTCGAGGAGATAAGTTTTTCATCTCCTTGTTGATCTCAATCCAATCAATTGTTTCCGTCAGTGGCTCGTTGTCACATCTTAATTTTTGAGATGTTTTCCATAAGCCCACATCGAGCTTATTCGTTTCGTTGTTGATTTTTCATCAACTCCGTTCAACCCTTCTTTGCAAGGATGCTCTTTCAAATTTAATTTTGAGAGAGGTTGTCTTTTTCTCTCCGTTCAATTCTTTCTTTGAGTTATACTCTATTCTTTCATTCCGGAGGCTTTGTGATATTGCTCTCGTTAACCATCATCTCGTTTTTATCGGGATCATGTTCTTTCCCTTGCTTATCATTTAACCGGAGTGTTGTATTCTTCATTCTAGTTCTGTCATCTTATCTAGTTTTGCCTCTCTTTTCAACCGGAGTGCTGTCTGAATCTTTCTTACCCCTTGTGCAATTCTTTCAATTGTTTCGGAGGCAATATGTTGCTGTTTTCATCAAGTATCATCTCAACTTGGCTAGTTCTTGTTAATTCCTTCCATTTTCAGACGGAGTGCTGTCCAAATTCTGTCATTCTTATTCCTTGGCTATACCATTGAGCCTCCTTATTCTTTTGGTTCATAAGCTCTTAATTCTTGTCTTCTAACCTTCAAGGTTCTCATAATGCCCTTGTTCCTCTTTTCTAACGGAGTTTTCATATTCGTTCATCTCCGTTGCATTCTTTCTTTCAACTTGTTTAACCTCTCAAGGTTCTTGGTTTCACTCGTCTGTCAAAGAAGCAACTTTGTTTTACCTCTTCCTCTTCCTCTTCCTCTTTCGTTTTACCCGGTGATATCTCTAGGATCTCGGGTCGAGATCCTCTGTTAGTGTGGGAGAGTTGTGACGCCCGAGACCGACGTCCCAGAAGATTCCAGAAGATTCCCGAAGATTCCAGATGTTCCGGGTTGCCCGTGTGTTTCTTGTGCTTGTGTTATTTATTTTTTGCATTGCATCATGTCATCATGTCATCATGTCATTTTAATTTTTGCATCTCAACCTAAATAAATCGTGTGGACCTTCGGTCCATTTAAATCGAGGGAAGATGACTTCTCTTTATAACATATAAAAGCCTCCTAATAATTATGGAGCTATATTAATAATTATTCCGTTGTTTGGAATTACCGCAACACACTTGCATTTTTCCCCATGTCTTTCACTTCGAGTTTCACCTTCAAAATCTTGCCGGTAATTTCTTTCCGTTGTTTCGAGGCTCCTCTAAAAATCTAGACTCCTTTTAACTCCTTCAGGCAAGCTAATTATTTTTTTTAGTTTGCACTTCCCTTTGGTTGGAACTATTTTTGAGGGGTTGGTTTTTACTCCATAAAGCCTTTCAAAATGTTCCATCATTTTTTCCCCCTGTTTTGGCCTCTTTTCTTTTATTTTGGATCCCTCTCTATTTATTTCTGCGAAGAAATAAAATAAGCAGAGGCAGCCAGCCTCTGGGCCTCCTTCTTTCCTTCCCTCCAGCCTCCCAGCCAGCCCAGGCCTCTCTAAGGCCCAGGCCAGCTGGCCCACCATCAGCTCCCACCGAACCCCAGCCGGTTCTTACCCTAGCCCGACCGAGAGCCTCACCCTCTCTCCCCATCGCTCTCCCCTCGACACTCCCTGACCGCCGCCACCCCTCTGGCTCGATTGCCTCTCCCTCTCCCTTTCCTCCCGATTCCCTCTCCCTCTCCCCTAGCGCAGCGACCCCAAGTCCCTGCCGCAAGCTGGCCCCTTCCTTCGCCGGGCCCGAGCCGGGGCCTCCTCCGCCGCAGCGCCCGTTCCCAGGGCGAGCCTCGCCTCTGCCTACGCCTGGCGCCCCGCAGAGATGGCCAAGCCCGGCGCCCAGCGCCAAGAGGCGCCCCTTCTCCATCTTCGGCGCCCAAGCCCCGTCTCCAGCGCCAAGGCCCGGAGCCCGACGCGACCCCGAGGCGCCTCTAGCCTCGACCGACCCCGCGGCCATCCTCGCCCCGCTCCCTCCGTTCCCCGCCGTGGTCGCCCCGACGCGCCGGCCTTCCCTCCTCCAGCTCGTCACCTCCGCGCGTCCCCTCCTCTTCGGTCTCCAGCGACCAGCCGCCCCGAGCCAGCAGTGCGCCTCCCTCCGTTCCCTCAGCGCCGCGCTGCTCCTGGCGTGCCAAGACAGGAGGTCCGCAGCGCCGTGCTGTCCCGTTTGTTTAGCTCCTGTAGCTTTTGTTTTGGTGGTGTTGTGTTTTGTTTTGTTTTGTGTGCCTATGCTGTAATGTCTTGTCAGATGAACCGTGAACGAGTACCCCGACATCTACGAGCTCCATGTACGACTACGCGAACGACTACCGGCGACCCGACCAAGTACCCCTACGGCGAGTACCACTACATGACCCGACAAGTACCACTACATGTACGAGTACCTCGACGCCCGGAGCACTCGAGAACGACAAGTACCGCGACCGACTCGTCAAGTACCTCTTCGGATGCGTCAAGTTCCACTACTTCCACTACCGTCGCAAACGGGAACCCCGAGTACCACGACGCCCCGAACGACTACCGATGACCGTGAACAACTACCGCCGTCGTGGAACCGCCAAGACGAACGGAACAACTACTTCCCACTACGATCGTGTACCACTACCGTCGCCCCGTGTACCACTACTTCCTCTACTACGGCTACTTCCTCGACGCTCTCGAACCGCTTCGAGAGAGAACGCTTCGAAGGTATAACCCCGAGACGTGACCCGTGTGATGCATGCTTGTTGTGGTTGTATGAAATGTCTCCCGTGTGTGCTTCGTGCCCGTTTCACCTCTTGTCATGTTCCTCGGTTGCCTCGTCACCGACTCGTGGGAACCCGGTAACGGGATCACCCCACTTTCATCTCGTTTGACTCGCTCACACCATCTTTCTTTTGCCCGGTCTCTCAACGAGTTACCGGAACCGAGTTGTTGCCTTTGCATCATTTCGGATCGTTGCCGTGGCACCTTTTTCTTTCCACCACGGTGACAAATGCTTCATATCTCTTTTAAGTCAACCTTTTTAATAAAACTTGCATAAAACTTAATCATGTCATCCGCATCATGTTAACAACATTATAATGAGTGAATTGTTGTTTGCTTATAATTTAAACATGCTCATGGGGATTTTTCCGGACATGTTGTTGTTATTCTCCGGCCTCATTTAAATTGCCTTAATAGTTTAGTTTCTTTATGCTTCACCTCTTGCCATGCTAAAAACAATTAATCTTGTCTTGTAAATAATGAGAGTCAACTAAATAACTAAATGTGGTGTTTCGTCAATATGCAACTCGTTGCATATTGATCTCCACTTAACTTGTAGTATTTGTTTGTGCACTTTGCCATGCCATGCATAATTAAACCGGACATGCATCATGCTTGCTTGTGCATCGTATGCCATGTTGTTGCTTGTGTGTTTACCGTGTTGTTTTCTTCTTTCCGGTTGCTTCTCTTGTTAGCTTCGGTTTCGTTCCGGAGTTGTGAGGATCCGCTCGACTGTTGCTCCGTCTTCTTCTTGGATCCGTTCTTCTCCCTTGTGGAATCCCAGGCAAGATGACCGAACCCGGATACCATTACTATCTTTGCCTATTGCTAGAGTATCGCTCTATAGTTTTGCCTCGATGCCCATGTCTTCTTGTTAGCCTCCTACTTGTAACCAATTGCCATGTTTAACCACCCTACCTACGCAAACCGTTGCTTGGCTAAGTACGCTTCGCTCAGCCCCTCTTATAGCATTGTTAGTTGCAGGTGAAGATTGAAGATGCTTGCTTCATGTTGAAGTTTGGTTGGGTTATATCACACTATATAAATGCTTAAAAAATGAAATCATCTATATACTGGCAGGGTGGAAGGCTAAGCCTTTTGCTTGGTGTTTTGTTCCACTCATGCCGTTAGGAACCGTATAAACCGGTGTTATGTTCCTTGATTTTGCGTTCCTAACACGGTTGGGGTGTATGGGACCCCCTTGATAAACCGCTAAGTGCTAAGTCTTTTCCAGCAAGTCCCAACATTTGGTACTATTTGCCCATAATAACAACTTAATTAATTAATTAAATTTGCATAGAGGGTCGCTCCCTCGAGGATCCTTTATTTCTACATAGCAGGGGGGGCCAGTGCCGATGGTGTTGGTCCCAAACGGGGAGTCTGCGGGAACCACCACGGGGAAACTCGAGGTTTGGGTCCTGTAGAATCACCTATCCGGTCGTGTCCTGAGACTTAGATACACGCGGCTACTATCAGGGTGTCGACACGCCGGGAGGATTTGCTGGATTAGCCTTACCTTAGTTCGGTTTAACTTGAGCACGGGATTCCGAGAATACTCGGGTCTTCCCAACTATGGAGTTGCGACTCCGCGGATCGTGGGCTTGTAATGGGTCAAGTTGGAACACCCCTGCAGGGTTTGAACTTTCGAAAGCCGTGCCCGCGGTTATGTGGCAGATGGGAGCTTGTTAATTCCGGTTGTAGATAACTTGACACAATGTTTCTAATACACTACCAGCGTGTGTACCGTGACTGTCAATTTCCGAATAGGGATTCGGGAGTTGAACACGGTGGGGTTATGTTTGACCGGCTTTAGTTAGGATCACTTCGTGATCATCTTTCGACCGATGCTCTTCTCTTCTCGCTCTCTATTACGTAAGTTAGTGCTAGTGGCTGCTGCAGACTCTTGTTTGTTCCTTCACCTCTCGTTCTTTCTTCAGCCTTGTCCTCACCCAAGGCTTAAATAGTCTTGTTACCCGGGAACGGGATTGCTGAGTCCTCTGTGGCTCACAGTTACTTCACCACACCAGATGCAGGTTCAGCCGTGTACGATGCAGGAGCTGGTTCAGTGCTTCACCAGGAGCTCGTTGAAGAGTGTGGCCGTTTGCTTGTGACGTTTCGATGTTCAGTAGTGGTTTCTACTAGGATTCGATCCTGACCTGTGGCTTTATGTTGTTTTGGTATCTTTCTTTTGGTTCTTCACCCGTAGTCGGGTTGTGATGTTTTGTATGATGATTGTTTATGTAATGTATTGTGTGAAGTGGCGAGTGTAAGCCAACTATCTCCTTTTGCATTTTAATCCCTCTTTTACATGAGTCGTGCAAAGATACCAAACTTGAGATCATTCTAGGATGGATTTATGCCTTTAAGTCGTGCCTCGACACGTAGGAGGTATAACTCCATCCTGGGCATTACAACATCAAAGGCAAAGAAAATGTTGTGGCGGATGCGCTTTCCCGCAAATGCATGCTTGTTACAAAACTTGAGTTGAATGTTATTGGCTTTGAGCACATAAAAGACTTATATGAGCATGATCCTTTCTTTGCAAATCCTTATGCTAAGTGTTTGACTCACACTTCTTGGGAATATTACTACATCAAAGATGGATATCTTACGAGATCTAACAAACTTTGCATTCCCGAGTCTTCGCTTCGTTTGCTCCTTTTGCAGGAATCTCATGGGACACTTTGGTCACGACAAGACATTTGCTACGCTCTCCAAGAACTACTTTTGGCCCAAGATGCTACGTGACGTCTCACGCCTTACAAACCGATGCTCAACATGTCGCAAAGCTAAGTCAAAAGCTCAATCTCATGGTCTTTACATGCCACTTCCTATTCCATTCCATCCATGGGAAGACATTAGCATGGACTTTGTACTTGGATTGCCTAGGACTCAAAATGGAAAAGATTCTGTGTTTGTTGTCGTGGATAGATTCTCTAAAATTGCTCATTTCATTCCTTGTAACAAGATCGACGATGCTTCACATGTGGCTAATCTCTTTTGTAGGGAAATCATTCGTCTACATGGAGTGCCCAAGACGATCGTGTCGGACCGGGACGTCAAGTTCTTGAGCTACTTTTGGAAGACTCTATGCGCCAAGCTCGGAATCAAGCTACTCTTCTCCTCGTCATATTATCCACAAACCGACGGCCAAACGGAGGTGACAAACCGCACGCTTCCGACGCTTCATCGCGTGTTGATCAAGAAGAACATCAAGGAATGGGAGCAATGCTTGCCCATAGCCGAGTACGCCTACAACCGCGCAAGACATTCGACTACCGGCAAGTCCCCTTTCGAGGTCGTCTACGGCTTCAACCCTTTGTCTCCATTGGACATCCTACCTCTACCTCTAAAAGAACGCACAAACTTGGACGCAAGTGCTCGAGCAAGCTACCTCAAGAAGGTGCATGAAGATACAAGGGCAATGATCGAGCGGCAAGTACATCGTCTAGCGTCCAAGCTCAACGCCTACAAGAAGCCTATGGTGTTCCAACCGGGAGATCTCGTATGGCTACATCTTCGCAAGGACCGTTTCCCCCACGAGCACAAGTCCAAACTACTACCGCGAGCCGACGGACCCTTCAAGGTGCTAGAACGCTACAACAACAATGCATACAAGCTCGACCTTCCACGCGACAAGTACAACGTGAGCGATGTCTTCAACGTCAAGGATCTCTCCACTTTCCATGGTGATGAAGATTTCGATCCGAGGTCGGATCTTTCCGAAGGGAGGGGAGATGACGCGGAGCATCCCAAGGTCATCCCCATGGACCCACCATCGTCTCACCAAGTGCCAAGTGGACCCATGACACGTGCTCGAGCACGAGCTCTCGAGGCTGAGGCACCTCGGGAGCAACCATGGAGAAGTCTATGGACAAGAAGAATCGAAGGAGGAAGATGGAGGACAAGAACAACCACGACTCAGCCTGCCCGGACAATCCGGACGATGTCCGGGATGATTCGGCCGAGGTCCGGATGATCCGGACATCCGTCCGGACGCTCCGGAAAATGTGCCCGAAGACACCCGAAGCTCCACGCCGAAGCCGGACCATCCGGACCTGGCCCGGATCATCCGGACACCCCCGGACATCCGGACGAAGTCCCGGACATCCGGGCCACCCGCAGAAGATCAGACGTGTCTGCATCATCCGGACGCTGCCCCGGATCATCCGCCCCCCCGAAGCCTGGATCATCCGGACAAATGTCCGGATCATCCGGACAGTGCCTGCGCGCATGATGTTGGGCCGAGGCCCATGTACCCCTTCGCCCCTCCTAGCCTATATATAGCACTCTCCCTAAACTATCTAGGGTTAGCTTTGTGATAGCTCATCATAGACCTTTGTGGTTCCTCTCCGACGAGACCGCGGCCTCTTCGAAGAAGATCCACCTCGGATTCAAGACCTCTACCACGGAGAAGATCCCAAGGGATACCCCAAGACCTCCTCCGGGAGAAGACTATCTTTGTACCACCATTGTTGACTATGGATCGTGTAACTTGATGTGTATCGTGGATCTAGCACCTGTGTGACCGTATTCGTGTTGATTTGAGCGTTTTCTCTCGTGTATTTCTCTGTGTTTTCCTTGTGTTCTTCGTGTTCATCATGGGATCCCCTCCATCTCGTGAAAGATCTGCCGATTAGGGTTTCACCCTACATCTTGACGAGGAGAGCTTTCATTCGGCTGGCCGAAAAAATGGCCTATTAGTAATGAGAAATGGGTTGTACATTTTTAAAACATATCGAACCGGCAATTAGTTTCAAATTTCTTTTTTTCATTTCGAGATTTTAAATTGCATTGATTTTTATGCGCGAACAATTTGTTGGATTTTATATTGATATGTATTTATTTTTAAAATCAGTTTGAACGTGACTCATTAAAAACAGTTCGAACCGCACTGAAATATGCAAAATTTCGTATAATTTTTTAACCATGGCCACAATATGGGATGTAATGTTAACAAAAAGAATATGGGCTCCAAAAAAACCTTAAGAATTAGCAAATGAGCTGTAAATTATTAGAAATAATGGAAGATGGGCTACATGATGTTTTCCATAGATTTGAGGATTTCCTAAAAAAGGTTGACGCACAAGCAGTTACTGTTGGATGTCCATCCAACGGCCGTCGTGCTTCTTCAATCTCTGCTCTTCTTGCTCCAGCCGCTCAAACAAGCGTCGGCGGGACTGCCTACTCTCTCCTCCCCGCGGCCGGCTGTGCTGTCGTGCAGGCCTCACCGCCCCAACGTACTCCCATCGCTGGCGTAGCCATCCCTCTACTCACCCACACCTGCTGTTATTCTCCGGCGACGGCAGACGAACCAGTAAACCCTCGTACAGTCGTACTCCCCTCCGCGTGAGAAACAACTACCGAGTCTTCCCTGCCTCCATGTTGTCCCCTTCCTAGGCCTCGCTGTCGTCCATTGCCCTGGTGCTCTCGGCTCGGCGTGGTCAATCTGGTCAGGGACCGACTTCCATCGGAAGAGTACTGTACGTGGAGAGGCTGACAGCTGGGTCCACGATAGCCGCAAGGAAGTGCCTCCTTATTACGCGGAAAATAATTATACCTCCACCTAACAGCGGGGACCCACCGGACGGGCCACCGTATTTGTCGAAAAAATGTTTTCCCCCTGACTGCTGGGACCCACCGGACAGGCCACCGTATTTCGCGAAAAAAACATTCCCCCCGCTGTCAGCTCGGACCCACCGGAAGTGCCTCCTTATTACGCACAAAAAAATGAATACTCCCCCTGCTAGCTGGGACCCAGTATAGTGGGAGGCTGACTTGTGGGCCTACTAAGTTGACGGGGACGGAGGGATTTGTCAACTTAGTCAATATGCACGATTCTAGCTCCATTGACCGTACGATGTCCATCCAACGGCCGTAGTGCTTCTTCAACCTGTGGTCTTCTTGCTCCAACCGCCCAAACCAGCGCCGATCATGCCTCGTGCTCCTGCCTCCAGTGGCCGGCTGCGATGCCACGGAGGCCTTGTCGGCCCCTACTATTCCCACCGCTGGCCAGGCCCAGCGGCGACGGCAGCCTCACACTGCAGCCAAACCAGTGAACCCTCGTACTCCTCAATGCGCGAGCTTCCACTGTCGCGTCTTCCCCTGCTCCACATCGTCCCCTTCCTAGGCCTCGCCGTCGTCCACCGCCCTGGTGCGCTCGGCGCGGCGTGGTCAATGTGGTCAAGGAACGACTTCCATCGGAAGAGTACTATACGTGGAGAGGCTGACAGCTGGGTCCAAGGCAGTCGCAAGGAAGTGCCTCCTTATTACGCGGAAAATAATTATTCCTCCACCTGACAGCAGGGACCCACCAGACGGGCCACAATATTTGGCGAAAAAACGTTTCCCCTGACTGCTGAGACCCACCAGACGGGCCACCGTATTGCGCGAAAGAAACGTTCCCCCCGCTGTCAGCTCGGACCCATCGGAAGTGCCTCCTTATTACGCACAAAAAAAATGAATACTCCCCCTGATGGTTGGGACCCACCTTGGTGGGAGGCTGCCTTGTGGGCCTACTAAGTTGAGGGGGACGATGTGCTTTGTCAACTTAGTCAATACGAACGATTCTAGCTCCAGTGATCGTACGATGTCCATCCAACGACCATAGTGCTTCTTCAACCTCTGGTCTTGTTGCTCCAGCCGCCCAAAGCAGCGCCGGTCGTGCCGCATGCTCCTGCCTCCCATGGCCGGTTGTGCTGCCGCGGAGGCCTCACCACCTCCTACTATTCCTACCGCTGGCCAGGCCATCCCTCTACTCACTCACACCCCCTGTTATTCTGCGGCGACGGTAGCCTCACACCACAGCGAACCAGTGAACCCTCGTACTCCTCTACGTGTGGGCATCCACTGCCGCGTCTTCCCCGTCTTCGCGTCGTCCCCTTCCTAAGCCTCATCGTCGTCCACCGCCCTGGTGCTCTCGGCGCGGCGTGGTCAACGTGGTCAAGGAACGACTTCATCGGATGTGGACTGTACGTGTAGAGGCTGACAGCTGGGTCCACGGCCGCAGCAAGGAAGTGCCTCCTTATTACGCGCAAAATAATTATTCCTCCACCTGACAGCGGGGACCCACCAGATGGGCCACCGTATTTCGTGAAAAAAAAGTTTCCCCCTTACTGCTGGGACCCACTAGCTACATCTTCGCACACAAGGAAGTTCGTCTCGGCAAAAAAAATGATTCGCCCCCCTGACTGCTGGGACCCACCAGCTACATCTTCGCACGCAAGGAAGTGCCTGACAGTCAGGACCCACCTGGTCGAAGCATACGTAGCGCTGTCATTCTGGTCGCGAACGTGTACGTACATACTGGTCGATGTAGAGACGCGTGCGTGTCGTAGCAGAGGCGCACACGTAGCATGTACACGTACGTACAGTGGATAGGGTGCAAGAAAGTAAATACGGCCACGTACGTACATACGGGCGGGGTCTCGAATGCCTACTCGCGCGTACGTATGACCAGGGCTCGTGTACATGCTGGGTCGGAACGGAGAAACAACGTCGTCGTCGTGTTCATGGGGAGCCAACAGGATGGGTCGAAACGGAATGCGTCGTCGGGTTCATCGGGAGGGCTTGGACGGAACAGCCGATGGAAACGAGGCATGGCGGACCACAGAACGGAGGAAACGGCCTTGTGTTCGACCGGCCACGTTCGAAACGGGATCCTGTTCATCGGGAGGGGTCTGGCGTACCGCAAAACGGAGGAAACGGACCTCCTACGGTTGAAACGGGGGTCCTGTTGATCGGGAGGGGTGTGGCATACCGCAAAACGGAGGAAACGGACTTGTGTTGGAGCGCTACGGTCGAAACGGGGGTCCTGTTCATCGGGAGGGGTGTGGCGTACAGCAAAACGGGACTCCACGGGATACTGTTCATCACCACCGTCGACCCCCTCCAGCCTCCACGGGCTACTGTTCATCCACCGTCGACCTCCTCCAGCCTCCACCTGCGACTGTTCACCCTCCACTGCGCGCTACTCCACCAGCTACTGTTCAACCAGCCCTCTCCACGGGCTCCTGTTCAACCACCCCTCCACGGGCTACTGTTCATCCAGCCCTCCACCGTCTATTGTTCATGCAGCCCTCCACGGGGTACTGTTCATGCAGCCCCAACCGGCTCGATCGAATGGGGTCCTGTTCATGCAGAGGCAACACCACGGGGTCCTGTTCAGCCACCCCCACCGGGAACTGTTCATCCAATCCCCCCCAGCAATGCTCACTGTTCATGCAGAGGCAACATCGATCGACTTCAGTTAGCAGCAGTAGCGAAGGAATCGTTCGATCGGGTTCAGTTGAACTAGACACTAATACCAGAAACTCGACACGACGATGCAACCGCAAATTCAACTAAGCAAACACGGAAAAGATTATGCAATGGCTCAGACTGGTTCGGATATGATGAACTAACCCTATTTTTTGGCTTTTTCATGGCATGTAGGTACGAAGAACAAACTCGATCTAATCTACGATACACTGTAAAATCTCACCGAGCAACCTGGAAATCTGATACCACTTGATAGGGGCAAAGGTGTCCCATCTTTCCATGAGATGATGGGTATCGTTTTGGAGGAAGTTGACTTTGACGATTCGACTATGAACGTGCGAGGACGTCGCGCATTAGCAATCGCTAAACCAAGTTCGAGAGGTTATTGACCACGGCAGAGCACGATCAACCTGACCATGAGGGTCTATTTCCTGCAAGCAACGAAGAACAAGCAAGAAACTGAGATTGCAATCTAAATATTGCGAATTTAAGAGGAAAGCTTTATTGATCAAGTGGGGTTCTGTGACGTCTTTGTCTAGTCATTGAACACAAATGAAGTACACAAAGTTGCGGCTATGGAGAATTTAATCTAAACAAAACCCAAAGTCTAAACGACGCCCTAAGAGCTGTATATATGGAGGAAGAGGGGGAATTTCGTGGCCCTTGGAGGAGGGGTTCGAAACCAACCCTAACTCTTGTTTCCCAACACATACAGACTCCAAAAACAGCCTAACTCAAGTATTTCAAAATTACATGGGCCTGGCCCAATAATAAGGTGACGTAGCACCCATAATAGCCTCTGGACGAAATTTATGAAGTGGCATCTTATATATTTCGTCGAAGGTTTCACGCACTCATTATGGTGGCTTCAAAGTCCTGAAATCATCACTTGTAACTCATTTCTTGTTCCCCTTGCGCATGCCATCATCTCCATGCTTGATCTTGCTCCAATGATCATCCTTCTTGTCCAACCTAGGCCCATCATTTGTAAGCAAGACAATTGTATCCAATTTAGGCAGCATCATATTCTCATGAACATTAGAAACATTACCAAGAAATGAAAGTACAGGGTAATTTAATTGTCGTGCGCGAGCTCTAGTAATGGGTCATGTATATGTATCAGTAGGGGCTATGGGCGTAACTTTGTTAGTGATGTCCTCATCACATAGTGGCGGTGGTGATGACGCTCTTGGTGTGTAACATGTTCTTCGTCGTGATGACGCTCGTGGCAAGGATGAGAGCACGGCATGAATGCCCAATTTCACCGTTCTTGTTGTTCTTTGCGATGTGTCGTTTCTTCTTGTCGAGCTTGGTGAAGCGCTTCCTCTTGTTCACGGACTTGTTGGTTGCGAGCGGAAACGGCTCTTGAGGACTCTCGGAGTGCATCTTGGGCTGCTTTAGCTTGAGCTTCATGGCTTAGTTGCTCTTGCCGGTTTCGGTCACCGTCTCGAGAAGTTTGACGTGGATGATGTGGTAGATGTTGATCATGGTCCATTGCTTCTCGATCTTGGCGTCGTGCTTGCTCACATGCTCGAACTCAGTCCATTGCCATGGAACGGATTTTCTTGTGCTAGGCGGTCTTGAGTATCATCACGTCGAGGAGAACTTGTGTTGGAAGAAGAGTTTGACGATGAATGGCGACTTGAGTAGTGTCGTCTTGGTGAAGAGGTTGAGGAAGACGAGCGGTGCATGATCAAGTGGCGGAAGCTTGTCATCCAAGTAGTCTCATTGTCTCACCTCCGATTGATGTAGGTCATTGGCGAGTTGCTCGATGCGATCGCCCAAAGCTTCACTCTCTTGATGTAGGGCTTGTTGGGCAATGAAGAAGTGCTTCTTGGTGACGTAGTCACGGTCGACATCTTGAACTTCAAAGAAAGGGTTCATTGAAGAAGAAGGCCTATCCATCATGTGGAAGTTGTGGTGAGTAGGAAAATTAGAATAACAATGCCAAAGTTACCTTTTCCGAAGATTGTGGATGTATAAAGTACGATCCCATGTGATGCTATAATAGTAGAATTGGTACTCAGTTTTGTTTCTCACACCTACACACAAAAGGCTTTTCGAGGATCTCGGTTAGGATGTGACACAAATAATTCAAGCAAATGATTGTCATGATGTTGAAAAAGTTGAAAAGATGCACAAATCGCAAGTAAGACAAATAGATCAAACCCAAGGATATCACTAGGAACACACACACACGGAAGATAGATGGGATCCGCACAACTAAGGGTGAGCTCAAGATAGAACCACGGAAATGCTCTTGTTGCATGGATCCTAGAGAGACGCTAGCTTGATTGCACTAATGGGCTAGATACGCTAGTGCACCAACCTAATAGAGAAACGAGTCGTCTCACTATCCCAAGTATGCTTAGGTAGATATGAACCTTGATGATGAACTAGGTGAATGATATATAAAAGGCTAAATGCTTTGCTTACAAGCTCTTGCTTCTCTTCTCTTTTGCTTAAAAGTTTTTTCTTCTTTTTTTGACTATGCCACAATGCTTGATATACGAGCCACAATATGAGGTAACAAGTAGTATATGCACGGGAAGACGTAACACTAATGGTGCACTAAGGCGTGGCCCGACACTTAGGCGCGATTTGGACGTCATCTCAATTGGTAAGCTACGCAAAAGAGGCTCGAGGCTATCAAGGTAATGACAAGTGTAGCACAAAGGCGTCGTCGAGGTTACCGTCCTTTCTTACGGTTGGTATGGAGATGATGTTATCGAAGACAATGTGAAGCTCGAGTCGATGGTCCAGTGGCGGTGATGATGACGTCCCAATCGTGCCTAAGTAGTCAAAACACCTTCGGACACGAGGGAAACCGCAACCCAAAACTCAAACAACCACGAGAAATATTGCGGAAGAACACGAGTGGTGGTGGAATGGTAAAATGGGACAAAAATAGGATGGCCGAAAGTTTCTGTGAGGGTCGTGCACACGGGGTCTGTGAGGCCCGTGTGCATGGGGTCCTGATGGCCCATGTGCACGGGGTGTGCGGTGGCGGTTGATCTTTGCCGAATTCATGGGTAAAACCGAAAATTTGCCTAGATGATGCCGTAGGGTGGTTGTGGGATGTGGTGGAGGGGTAGATCCACATGCCAAACAAGAATTTCGTGGATCAAATCAACCAAATCTCAGAAGATCAAACAAATTGCAAGAAAATTTTTGGGGCTATTTCTGGTGGGGATTTTCGGATTAGGACAAAAACAAGCTTGAAATGGGGGTAGAGACTCCAAGATGTGAATCAACCTTGCTCGTGATACCAAGATGATATAGGGTGGAACCCTATGGGGAGATCTTTTCACACTTGGAGGGGGAAAAGAGGATGAACACCAAGAACACAAAAAGGAATTCACTCCAACAAAACCCAATTACACATCCACTAGAATAGCAAACACATAAATCCACAAGAATACATGAACAATCCAAGGAAACAAGCACTAGATAAAGGTTCTTCCCACTCCTAGAGGAGGTGAGGTCTTGATGATAGTCTTCTCCTTATGGAGGTCTTGAAATCCACAAGGATTATTCCATAAAGGGGTCTTGATCCACAAGAGGGAAGGAGCAAAGCTCACAATATCTCACATATACTTTTCCTACCCTACACATAACCCTAGGTACGAAATATATTCGAAGTGGAAGAAGCGAGGATCCAAAACAGCATCTCAGCCGCCCATCCTGTAGGGCTCGTGCGCACGGGGATCCCGTGGGCACGGTGTCGGTGTCAAAACTAGCGGCTCTTGGGTAGGGGGGCCCATGCTATGCGTCTAAGGACCGATGGTAACAGGAGACTGGGGACACGATGTTTACCCAGGTTCAGGCCCTCTCGATCGAGGTAATACCCTACTTCATGCTTGTTTGATCTTGATGAATATGTGTTACAAGAGTTGATCTACCTCGAGATCGTAATGGTTAAACCCTAAAGCCTAGCCTATGAGGATGTTATGATTCTGTCGTTAGCCTCTACAGACTAAATCCTCCTACTTATATACACACCAGAGGGGGCCTAGGGTTACAAAGGTGACTTGGGGCGGAAGTAATAGCTACATCCGGACATCATGCCTGCCTTTCTATGTACATAGGAGTCCTGACCGAATATGGGGAAGAGTCTTCTGCTTCTATCTTCGTGGCCCATCTTCATCGACCCGGACGCCTGAGGACCCCTGAACCTAGGACTCCCTTTGTAGCCCCCGAACTTTCCTTCAAGTACGAGATTGTATCCGGCTTCATGTCTTTGGTCTTGCAAGGTGAGTCCTTCTGGATGATAGTTTGGCTTCATTTAATATTGTATCCCATCAATTCCTTGCCGCCGTCGCCTTTCCCTCCACGTGTCCAACGAATGTGAACCGTCTGGGTATTTGTGCAATTACCCCGTTGACTGTTAGGGAAGGTGCCTATATAAGGAGACTAGATATGAGATGACGTTCCATTCCATTCCATGCGGAAAATCCCAATACCTGCCACGAAAAGTCTTCAAACATGGCCGGTTCCCAGCTCTTCCTCTTGCCCTCACGGCCCTCGAGCCGGCGATTGGGAAAGTTGCTCCGTATCCCATGCACATTTGAGAATGCTTCAAGCGCAGGGATATCTTCCTCCCGAGGATCTAGTCCCCATCTGGGCCGGATTAACTTTCGTCGACAATCAAGCCTTGGCAGAGAGTTTTCCCAACCCCTCAAGTGGAGAGCGGGTATGTTTCATCTCCTTCCTTCTAAGAGGCGTAGGGTTTCCCATCCACCACTTCCTTAGGGGGCTCCTGGAGTTCTATGGTCTTCAACTGCATGATTTCACGCCGGGCTCGATCCTGCATATTGCGAATTATTTCTCGGCTGCGAGCCTTACTTCGAGCTGTGACAGAAGTTCTTCTGCCTTGTCCCTCGCTCCGAGGAGGGATCCATATTTGAAGTTGGCGGTGCCGAAGTATGGCGCATAGCAGGGACTGTCTATCTGTCCAGCACTCCAAAGAAGGCATCCGAAGAGTGGCCTTCAGAGTGGTTTTATATCGAGGATGTTGCCCTGTCGGATCCAGTTCGGCAAGGTCTCCCCAAATATTCCAACGCTCCTCCAAAGAAGCTTTTCAAATGGCGTCCCCGCAGTCCCACGGAAGAAGAGAGTGCGGAGGTCAAAAGACTGGCCAGCAAGATCAGATTGCTTGCCAGTTCAGGGCTGTCAATAATTGAAGTGATGGCGATCTCAATAAAGTGATGCGTGCAGCCGCTCTAAGCTAGAGGATTTCCTATGTGGCATTATAATGGCCAGGATGATGCCTCACGCTGCTTACACCTGGGTCCGGACAACCATGCCGCTCTAGCCGCCATCCTAGAAGATCTTTACAAAGGAGAGAAGCAAGACTTTCTTCGCTTGAAATGCCGGGAAGGTTTCTCTATGTACAATCCTCCCGACTGGGCAAGTCTTTCTCTTGACCGCTATTTTTGCCATTTCCCATTATATGTGTCGGCCGAATTGAATTCGGTTATTCCCAACAGGAGTGGAGGAAGGTGGTCGCGGGGATTAATAGTCCTGCCCCACAGCCAAAGGGCCACTTTCGAAAACTGGGCCCCGGATTCAATGAGGATCCAGATATAGACATAGAACTGGAAGACGGAGTGTTCTATCAAGCCAGTCATGACGGCACCGTGGTGGCTATCGTAGCCGATTATCCCGGCCTTATTCCATCCTCTCACGTAAGTACTCAGGACATACCTCTTCAAATAGAAGATTCCCAGCACGCCTTACCCATCGCACTGTTTTTATGCTCAAAAGGGACGGCGCTCCTCACGCCGAACTGTGCGAAGACCATCATCCCAGAGGGCGACACCTGCATCGGGTGAGGCCTTGAAGCAAAAAAGGACCATGAACACCACTGAACCTTCGAAGAGGTATGTTTGTTTTAAGATATACTGGGTGGTGAAGCCGGTATTACAACTTTCCACATTGTTTTTTCTTTTAGGAGAAACATACACCAGACTGTGTCCGGAAATCCTGTAGATCAAGCTCCAACAAATCCGGCATCCGGCCCGTCTACAAGGACAAGGGTTAATGCGGATACAGCGCCATATTTTCCTCTTCAAGAGGAATCGGATGAAATGTTTATCACTAAAATTCTGAAGCGGAGGTCGCGATGGTTTACCGGCGGCGAAAATCAGCCCTGCTGCGTGACCCAGCCTTTTCTGAGGAGGCGTTTAACGCCCTCAGTTCTGCAGATGCTTATATCCGAGCCGCTCAAGACGGACTCGCTGGAGCCACTCACCAGCTTTCAAAAGATATGCGGGTAAGTGTTAATTTAGTGTTCCCATGCCAGTAGCCCCCGAGACTTAAAGCAGTTGGTCCAACTGATTTGTGGATCGTTGTGCTCTGCAGGTGCTCCAAGAAAAGAATAACATCCTATCCAAGGAGTTGGAAGAATGCCGGACCCGGCTGAGAACTGTCACCACCGAATTGGAAAATTCGAAGAAATCCAAGAAGGATACTTATGGTAAGAACAATAGTGTCCGGACAGTATGATATTTGTGCCGATCAATAGTCTCTAAGTACATATTCATTGTAATGCAACAACAGGGCCGTCCGACCAATGGGAGAAGAAACTAGAGGTTGCTCTGGCAGATAAAAAATATGCCGAAGGGGAAACAGCTGCTGGTAAATGTGTATTAACACAAGCTATAAATAAAAGAAACCAAGCGCATGATAAAAATGTTAGGCTAGAGCTGGAGTTAAAGGACGTAAGAGCCCAATTCTCAGATGCCTTGGAAGAGAACTGGAAGCTTAAAGGCGGCATATTCAGTATGTCCTTAAACCGAGCTCTCATTATAGTCCCTTCTTTTAAAAGGTCTTCATAAAACTATTCCTGCAGGTTTGTTAACTGGGCAGCCCGAAGGGGAAGTGTCCGGTTTTCAGGGCGACATGCTGCAAGAGCTTACTAGAGTACACGAGCGAGCTCGGAAGGCCATGAAGAATATGGCCAAGGCTTTATGACCGGGCGATTCCCCTCCAGAAACTATGGAGGACTTGGCGGACTTGTTCAAAGGGGCCCGACGCTGCTTCGAACTATGGAAAGCGTCAGCATGTCACATGGGTGCTCGAGAAGCCTGGGCCATGGTGAAGACACGCTACACCAGCCTTGATCCGAATCATATGGCCCGCGTGGGACCTCGAGGATCGGATGGACAAGAAATTCCCGTGAGTTTGATATATGACCAAGTGAAGATAGCTGCCAAGTTTTCCCAACAGGATTGTAAACTAGACAGCCTTATAGAGGGAATAGAGAAAGAGTAGTCGTTTGATTCTATGTATCGATGTACTTTAACATCAAACTTATCTCCGGCCGAAGTTATAAAAAGATTGTCATGGCCGACCTTCCGCTTTAACCTCCATAAACCCAAAGGCTGGAGTGTTTCTGAATACTATACATGTGGTAAACACGTGGTATGTTCGGAAACCAGGCAATCTGGTCATAATTGCTTGAACAGACAAATTATGTGTGGGGAGTTGATAGAGGCGAGGGCCCCGATCTTTCGATGAGATGATAACTATCGATTTGGTGGAGACGACTTTGAAGATCCGACTACAAACGTGCACGACAATGCCAGAAGCACGATCAGCCTGACCATGAAGGTCTATTCCTGCATGCAATCGAAGAACAAGCAAGAATATGATAATGCAATATGAATATTGCAAATATAAATGATGTATTGATAAAGGTGGGGATCCGTAAGCGGTCCTGGTCTGGTTGTTGGACACAAACGAAGTACACAAAATTGCAATGGCTAACTTTTGACTAAAAAAATCCCAAAGAAAAAGCTACTAGATGGATCTACTTATATAGGAGCAAGGGGTGGCGGCCAAGGAGGTGGAAGGACGTCCCAAGGCAGCCTAAAACTAACCCTAGGTCGTACAAGGCTCTTGGGCCCAAGTGGAGGTGATGCAACACATTTGGACTTGTAGTTTGACTCAGATTCTCCTGCAGCGTCAGATTGTTTCGTCGGTATCTCAACGCTCCAGACGAATTTGAAGGTGAATCCAATTGGGTTGGAAAGTTTTCACACCCTGATTTTCATGTCAAATTGCTTAAGCTAATTTCCATGTTAAAAATGTTGATTTGCAAAAACTTTTGAGTGTTTTTGACTTTGCTTGATTTGACTTTTGTCTGCTATTTGCTAGTGCTCTAAAAATCAAATAAATCCTCCAACTCTTATACTTCATCTCCTTGACCCAAAACCTTTTCCCAATGATCATGCCATGTGTATAGACCAGTATAGAATTTTCTTATAAAAATATTTTGGCCAAATGGTATTTTCTAAAATTAGTTTTCCAAAAACCCCTGAATTGAGGTTTGCACTGCAAGTACCTTATTTAGATTGTGAAAAATCTTTCAAAAAGTATATTTGAATCCTATTAGGTATAGGACTCCCAGAAACCACAAAAGTATAATTTTAAAAGTTATTTTTATATTTTATTTAAAAGCTTTTTCTTAAGGCCAGAAATGGTCTTTAATAGGGAAAAATTATTTAATCATTTCAAAAATATTTGCCAAAATTCAGGGAGACTCATAGGACATATATTATCCATATATAAGAGTTTCAACACATGGTCATGTTCAAAATATTGGACAAATCCTTCCAAAACCCTTTCTGGATATTTCAAGCTTTTGAAATATTTACAATGGAAATATTCTCCAAATATTCCAGGGAAATTCTATCATGTCATATATGACATATTTGATGATCTTGCAAAGCCTCATGCCTTGAAGATCAAGGAAACATCCTCAAACCCCTTCATAACCATTCTGTCCATATTTGAAGTTTGAGCAACTTTACATTGCCAAACTTTTCCAAATGCTCTCAAATTTGGTGCACATGCTAGAATGGCCTAATACGGCATGTAGACAAAATGGCACAAGATTTGGAATAGAGCAACTTGATCAGATCACCCCAAAACCCCTTCTGTTCAAATTCAAATTTGAACAACTTTACATTGTCAACTTTTTATCTGGAGCCTCAAACTTTGTGGGCATGTTCATAACCCCAAATGATGATGCTACACCAAATGGTGCATCAAGGGGAGATGAATTGCTTGACTCAAACAAGGTGAACCCATTTCTGTTGACTTCTAGGGTTCACCAAAGTTACATTGGCCACTTTGCCCAAATGAGCTCAAATTTGGTGTAGGGGCCTAATTATATGTGGCATTTGATCCTGTGAAGTCCCATGCCAATTGGAAGTCATTTGCCTCCCCAACACTTGATCAAACACCTTCTGTTCATTTACCAAAACCTGTGTTTGGACCCCTTTTACTATTTCCCTTTACCCCAAATTTCTACCACACCTTCCCCTGATCATCCTCTACCCCCAGTAACTTCTCTATGACCTCAGCTCAATTATTGGAGGGGGTAAAACCCCAAGTTACACTGCTGGACAGCAGTTTTCACCTCCTTCCTCACCTCTCTCCTCATCCCAGAGGCTCCCCAGAGCATCCAAGACTGCCTCCCCATTGTTTACTACTCCCTCTACCCTCTGGACACGGCTGGACACTAGAGGACACGCCAATGACACCGTGTGCATGCCATGGCGTGCAAAGTTCGCGCTCTGGAGCACGCTACAGTGCCCTGGCGCACTGTAGCCACCTCCAATCAGGGGCGCCCGACAGCCTTGGGCTACCCCCTCGTGTCCCCCGAGGCGGCCTCGAAGTCCGCAGCACGCCGGGCGGTCGGCCCCCTCCTCTCTCCTCCTCTCTCACCCTTGCCCGCACGCGCACCGGCCGACCCCGAGCTCCAGTGAAAAAGCTCGCACACGCGACCCCTCTAGCGCCTCCCCGCTCCTCCTCTCTCTTCCTTTAGGTGTGGACCAGCTCCAGGAACGCCCTGGACATGCCCACTGCTGCGCCCGTGGCCTGCAATGACGGCAACATGCTCGCCGGCGCATGCATCTTCGGTGGACCGGCGCTCGCCTATAAATAGGCCGCCCCCGAGCCCCCTCGCGGCTCCAATGGTCCCCTCTCCCTCTCCTGATCCTCCTGGACCCTCTCTCTCTCTCTCTCTCCCGCACCCCCTATCCACCACCGCGGTCAAAATCTCGCCGCCGGCCGCCGCCAGAACCCTCTGTGGCCCAGGCTCCTCCGCGGGTGCTGAGAGCACGTACGGGGTCGCCGCTCCCTGCTGCATCCTCCGGCGCGTTGGGGGTCGTCGCTGGTGGCTGGAGCCATCGGGGCGGGCGCAAGCGCCGCCCGGCCGGGCCTCCCCGTCGTTCCTCTGCCTCAGGCGCGAGGTAGGGGACGACCGTCCCGCCAGTTGGCGAGGGGCCCCCGCCTGTCAGTGACCCGGCCGGCGGGCCCAGCAGCTTAAGTGGAGACGGGCCGGGCTGGGAACTGTGTTCCCCAGGCGAAAACGCCCTTCGGAGATGACGCCTTCGGTGTCACCGCCCCCGCCCGCACGGCCGTGCAGCTGGGCCGGCCCACCATCTATCCCTCACCAGCGCGCAGTAAAAGGGTATAACCCCCTTTTTTCCTTTTATTTTCTGTTTCCAGTAAACTTCCAAAATCTCCCAAATATTCAAATGAACTCCAAATTGCATGATTCAAATTTCCTATGGCTCCATAAATCATGCTCTATCACATGGTGCAACATGCACATTATTCCAGAAACTTTCCCTACACAAATATTTATCAAATGCCTTTATTTCATTTCTGTGATAAACTTTAGAAAATCACAGAGAGCTCAATCTTGATCCAAATGCAGTGATTCAAATTCCTAGATGCTTGTCATGTCCAAACTTAGTTTTGGAACATTTTTAATAATAGTTTCTGTACCCCACTAAATATTGAGCCATTTCTTTATATTTATCAGCTTTGGAAAATCCTAGGAAATTCATTTGAATTCCAAATCCATTGAAACCAACTCCTAGATGCTTCAAAAATCATGACTTGTTGATGGGTGCCTTGGCTCATCATTCAAGGAATTATTTCTGTATACTTCTTCCAAATCCATAAACCCTTTGGTTCCATCATATTGAAATGTTCCAAACTACCTATTGATCCAACACCTATGAAACCACCGTGGTTATTTTTCATATGACCAGAGGTATCCCAGAAAAGTCCAACTCCTATTTTTAGAGCACTTTTATTTTTGCTTTGATTGTGTTGCTTATTAGGATTGTTTCCATCGTTAGTTAACGTAATAAACGGAGTATTCGGAGATGGACCAGAAGATTTGAAGACTCTGAAGAATAAGGCAAGCAGCCCTTTGACCATGTTCAAGAAACCTTTTTATGCATGTCTCATAGCACCTTATTATTCAATGGATCGGAATCATGTTGAGGTGGAAACCACTTTGGTTGCTACCCCTGTTACTTTACTGTTGAAACTTGCATCAAACATGACCCTACCTTCCTATGAGGGTTATGTGGGTGGGAGTAGATAGATGTATGCTATAGTAGTTGGCTACGCAAAATGGGTCGGGGTTATGCATTGAGTGAAACAAGTGTGGTCTGACATACTTGCTAATGACCCAGTGGGTGCCACTAATGCCCCTGGGAGTTGATGAGGAGCTAGGGCACTACTTGGTGAAGAAGTAGTGTGCCGAGGCTTGACGGGAGTGTTGTTTACAGAGATGGATTAGATTTATGTGTGACTACCGTCCCAACCAAACATGTGCAACCACACTACCCCTTATGGGACGGGGCATTATTGATTACCTAGGTCGATACTAGCATGGTGCACGCATTACTAGTGACGGGGGTGACATGAGGTCACTCTCGGGACGGGGTCGTGCTTGGATAGGCGGCCATGACTGTTTTCACAGGGCACCGGACACACCGTTGGTACCCCGTGCTTGTGATATGTGATGAATACGGAGCGAGTCTCCACAAACCTTGAGATGTGAAATGTTTGGCACGGGGCTACTACCAATCGAGTGGACTCTATGTTAGTGTCGTCTAGGGAAAGATAGTGATCGGGTGCTTACCTCGGGTACCTGAGGTACCACGGGTCGTGGATGACACGGAAGTTCCCCGGATCTTGTGGGTAAAGTGCGCAACCTCTGCAGAGTGTAAAACTATTCGAACAGCCGTGTCCGCGGTCAAGGACAGTTGGGTGGTGCTACTTAGACTATGTCCATAAGTTTCTGGGAAACAACATGATTCAGAGATGTTGATGATGTGATTGTGAGGAAGTCACAATGAGCTTGTGCATGTGCTGATTACAACTCTTTCTCGATATTGATGTATGTGACCTCCTGATACTTGTTACAGACACATGCATGCCCTTGTTATATGTTGATCTTAAGTGCATATGAAAAACTAGCTTTCCGCAAAACTGCCAACCTAGCAGTAGAGCCTTGCATAATTATTCTGTTATCACACTTGGGTTGCTTGCGAGTACATTCAATGTACTCATTGGCTTGCCACTGGTTATTTTATTGGCCAGGCAGGAGAGAACAGGTTATGATGAAGATTTCTTGGTGACGAGCATGCGAGCTAGGACGCTTCCCAGTCAGAATGCCTGTAGGGTTAAGGCAGATGGCATGGGTCCCAGTTGTCTTTGAAGATTTCCGCTGTGATGATATACTCAAGACTTGACCATTATGGTCCTACTTGTGTAACACGGCATGTAAGGATGTAAGACTCTTGCTATTCAGCTTCTATGTGTTCAGTGAGCATTGATCTCTGGGATCACTGTACACGTGCATTCGGTGATCACGACTTATGAGTCGGGGTCCCCACAGAGCTGGTATCAGAGCCATCCTGACTGTAGGAAGCCTTAGTTAGCATGGTCGTTAGTTAGGGTAAAACTATTTTCAAACTATTACTAGTTTTCAAAACTATCTATACTCCTCTTCCCTTCTCAGTTTTTCGAAAACTAGGCTATACTTGATCTCTTCCCCTTCAAAACCTTGGTCGCTAGAACCCTTATGCCCCAGACCACCGGATTTTCTGTAATCCTCGTGGAGTGCACCTTGCCAAACACTCACCCACCACTTTTGCACGCAAGATTGGTGACACCACGACAAGATGATACCAACAGAAACTACACCCTCGATGAGTGAGGACATGAAGACCCAGAAGATGGGGGACACCCTTGACAAGAACCCCCAAGACGATGCAACATTGGCCTATGATGACCAGGCTATAGGTTATGCAAAATCATGATATGCATCGCTAATAGAGTAATCATGTCACTACCGTTGTTGTATCGACAACCACCGGTGGACGAGAACCTTGCCATTTGGTCCGCCTCACTATAGTGAGCAGGAAAACGGTTCTCTTCGTCCCCCGCTCTTGGTGTCGATGTTTTCATCAACGAAACCGACATGTTAGACCTCTATTATGCCTTGTTATTACATATGGATTGCCTACCTGGTACCCTCGACGTCCCAGGAGGCACAAGGGATCGTCATGATTAAAGAGACAAGAGAAGACCAAGTCAACGCCAGCTACAAGGAGGCACCTTCACCCCATCACCTCATCAGGCGAGAAGATGTTGAAGATTCTTCAGGCTCAACCTGGATCATTCATCAAGCAACTACAAGGGGCATAGCAACATCCGAGGAAGCTCAGAAGACTGCACGAGGCACAAGTCACGACACAGAGTCCGAGAACCCCTAGGGTAGGATGATTCGTGTACCCCCTATGCGCAGTCGAGTCCATATGATGGTTCGAATAGAACCATGATTGTGTGTTGTCTGCTTTTATTCGTTTGTGTTTTGATATAAGTCGCACTTTTGCCCCAGGCAACAAGTGCATGGCTATATCACCTTCCTTGCCTTGTTTCTTTTGTTTCGGCCTTTTTGCACCTGTTTGTTGCACCTGCACTATAGAACCCCCTTTAGGCATTTCCCTCCTCTACGCTGCTTCTTCCCTCTATTCTCTCTCTCCCCAATTGAAGACCCGCAAGACAAGATGCACCAAGGATTCTACCTCGACAGCCAACTGGCACTGAAGACTTCTGCTACAACCTCCACGATCTATTGCAACCCCGTAGAGTTATGTTTAACCCTCCAGACCAGCAACCCCATTCCTAGGCCTTTGAGGCTTCACGAGGCACTCCAGCACGAATCCTTAACCATGTGCCTAACCCATGGTAAGGCGAGAGAACATGTTAAGCCTTTATAACCTTGCACAACACTGGGTTCGTAAAGGAGCTAGTGGACACGATGAGTGAGCACATTTTCATCCTGATATAGCACGAGGTCTGACGATGCCATAGATAGACCAGTTCGAGGATATTGGACAGATGACTTGGTGGCTTTACATCAGTAACTTCGAGGAACTATCTGAGACCTTGATGGATTGGAGGTTTTCATGTTGGTGGGATCATGACTTTGGGAAAGCATGTAGGAGTGCCCGATGGACATGAGATTTGGATTTATGTAGGTGATTCTGGTTGGTATAATGCTGGATATGTCTGCATTATTCGGAGTAAGATTGGATTTAGGCCTATGATCCTGATTATGACATCATGCTTCTCGGTGGACAATAACCTAGGAGATTGGATTATTTGTCGGAGTTGATTTAGGGATCTATATAATCGTGATCTTGGAGTTACTTGACCCGGATGATGGGAATTTGGTGGACATACTGTCGTAGTGCCTAGTCCTTCCGAGTATTTGGATATTATAGGGACTTGAGATCTTGTGGAACACCGTAGATATCGGATTTGTAGAATTGTGGGATTATGTGGAGATTGATGGGAATTACCGGGCTATCGGAGTTGATCTATAGGAAGGAAACAAATCTTGGAGTGGCATATGACGTGTTTCCTTAGAATAGAGATGCATTATCTTGAGCCTTGCAAGAATAGGTTGAGTGCTTGGATTGTGGAGTTTAATTTCAGCTCAGCAGCATGTATGATCTACCTTTGGATTTTAGAGGTAGGCATACATATAGATTTGGGGATCATAGACAATATAGTTTTGTTAGACCGTCTCTTGAGAGTCATGAGGATAGGTATGGCATGAGTGGTGATCGAAGTTGGTCTCTGCGAGTAGATGCTTTTTCGTTTGGAGTACTAGATAGAGCTATTGGCATCTCAGAAACTGTGCTTAAGGATAAGATGATATAAGTTCACTCACTCACTAGAATCCTTGAAACCCTTAAGCCCCACCGAGCCACCACCTGGTCAGATTCTGACCACGGGCCTTGACTCAGAGTCAGGAAGGCCTCTGCAAATACTCAACCGAGACCACCACCAATACCCCAGCTTACCTTGCGTACCCCTTAGACCTCATGGAGTAAGTGGAAAAGTTGGGTAACATCATTATTTGATGGCCTACTTGTCTGCCCGAAAACAAAGAAGAGATGGACAGCTGGGTAGAAGACATTTGAAGACCGCCCAGAAGGAAGATCTACACCGACCACTGTCATCAAGAAGGAAACTTCCGCGTCGAAGATCGGGCGTATATGCAAACCACTCCTCCCGGAGGAACCGGGCAATTCCGTGTCGAAGGAACGCCCACACCAAGTTGTATCAAGACTTGAAGGCACGATTCTGGTGGCACAGGATGAAAGAGAGATTGCAACCTATGTTGCAAAGTGTGATGTGTGCCTAAGGGTCAAGTTGAATATCAGCGACCCGCTGGATTGCTTCAACCACTCAAGGCTCCTGAGTGGAAGTGGGATAAAGACGGAATGAACTTCGTCACTGGTTTACCAAGGTCGGATAGAGGACATGACTCTGTTTAGGTCATAGTCGATCATTTGACCAAGGTGGTCCATTTCATTCCTGTCAAGACCACTTATGATGGCAACCGGCTGGCAGCTCTCTACATCGACCGAATCGTAAGTCTTCACGGCGTTCCCAAGGAGATTGTGTCAGGTCGAGGAACCCAGTTCACCTCAAGGTTCTGGAAGAAGTTCCGAGAAGCCTTGGGAACCAAGTTATCTTTCAGCACGGCCTTCCACCCACAAACCGGAGGTCAGACAGAACGAGTCAATCAGATTCTCGAAGACATACTCCGAGCCTATGTCTTGGCATATAGGGCCAAGTGGGAGGATTGTCTCCCTTTTGGCCGAGTTCTCCTATAACAACAGTTACCAGTCGAGCCTTCAGATGGCACCATTTGAGGTGTTGTACGGACACAGATGTCGCACACCCCTCAACTGGTCAGAGACTGGAGAAGGGCTAGTCTTTGGACCGGATGTTCTCCGCGCAGCGGAAGAGCAAGTCCAACTAGTCAGAGAACGTTTGGAGGCAGCCAAGTCAAGGCAAAAGAGCTATGCTGACACTCACCGTCGGGACATGAGTTTCCATGACGGGGACCGTGTGTACCTGCGGGTAACTCCTCTGAAGGGAAACAAGCGTTTCCACGTCAAGGGGAAGCTCGCACCAAGGTTCATTGGACCCTTTGAGATCACTGCAAGTCATGTAGTAGACGGCTTCCTAGCTAGATCTACCACCTGAGATACCCTCCGTGCACCAAATCTTCCACGAGCCCCCACTCTGGAAGTACTTCTTACCCCCTAGCTAGCCCGATGCCCGCAAGGACATCGATCACCGAGCCTTTGGCAGCTAACCCAACCTAACCTATGCAAGAGACCCCTCAGCAACCTCCATCAAGGAAGGCATCAAGCAAGAAGCCATACCATTAAGCACTTCAGGATTCCAAGGAGCACCGCTCGGAAGCAGAACCAACAAGGAGAAGTGAAGACTACCCCGTATCCAAGACTCCGCCTTTCTTTCCACGCCTAGTCTGGGAATCTCGGGGACGAGATTCTTGTAAGGGGGGTAGGTCTGTCACACCCTGATTTTCATGTCACATTGCTTAAGCTAATTTCCATGTTAAAAATGTGGATTTGCAAAAACTTTTGAGTGTTTTTGACTTTGCTTGATTTGACTTTTGTCTGATGTTTGCTAGTGCTCTAAAAATCAAATAAATCCTCCAACTCTTATACTTCATCTCCTTGACCCAAAACCTTTTCCCAATGATCATGCCATGTGTATAGACCAGTATAGAATTTTCTTATAAAAATATTTTGGCCAAATGGTATTTTCTAAAATTAGTTTTCCAAAAACCCCTGAATTGAGGTTTGCACTGCAAGTACCTTATTTAGGGTGTGAAAAATCTTTCAAAAAGTATATTTGAATCCTATTAGGTATAGGACTCCCAGAAACCACAAAAGTATAATTTTAAAAGTTATTTTTATATTTTATTTAAAAGCTTTTTCTTAAGGCCAGAAATGGTCTTTAATAGGGAAAAATTATTTAATCATTTCAAAAATATTTGCCAAAATTCAGGGAGACTCATAGGACATATATTATCCATATATAAGAGTTTCAACACATGGTCATGTTCAAAATATTGGACAAATCCTTCCAAAACCCTTTCTGGATATTTCAACCTTTTGAAATATTTACAAAGGAAATATTCTCCAAATATTCCAGGGAAATTCTATCATGTCATATATGACATATTTGATGATCTTGCAAAGCCTCATGCCTTGAAGATCAAGGAAACATCCTCAAACCCCTTCATAACCATTCTGTCCATATTTGAAGTTTGAGCAACTTTACATTGCCAAACTTTTCCAAATGCTCTCAAATTTGGTGCACATGCTAGAATGGCCTAATACGACATGTAGACAAAATGGCACAAGATTTGGAATAGAGCAACTTGATCAGATCACCCCAAAACCCCTTCTGTTCAAATTCAAATTTGAAAAACTTTACATTGTCAACTTTTTATGTGGAGCCTCAAACTTTGTGGGCATGTTCATAACCCCAAATGATGATGCTACACCAAATGGTGCATCAAGGGGAGATGAATTGCTTGACTCAAACAAGGTGAACCCATTTCTGTTGACTTCTAGGGTTCACCAAAGTTACATTGGCCACTTTGCCCAAATGAGCTCAAATTTGGTGTAGGGGCCTAATTATATGTGGCATTTGATCCTGTGAAGTCCCATGCCAATTGGAAGTCATTTGCCTCCCCAACACTTGATCAAACACCTTCTGTTCATTTACCAAAACCTGTGTTTGGACCCCTTTTACTATTTCCCTTTACCCCAAATTTCTACCACACCTTCCCCTGATCATCCTCTACCCCCAGTAACTTCTCTATGACCTCAGCTCAATTATTGGAGGGGGTAAAACCCCAAGTTACACTGCTGGACAGCAGTTTTCACCTCCTCTCCTCATCCCAGAGGCTCCCCAGAGCATCCAAGACTGCCTCCCCATTGTTTACTACTCCCTCTACCCTCTGGACACGGCTGGACACTAGAGGACACGCCAATGACACCGTGTGCATGCCATGGCGTGCAAAGTTCGCGCTCTGGAGCACGCTACAGTGCCCTGGCGCACTGTAGCCACCTCCAATCAGGGGCGCCCGACAGCCTTGGGCTACCCCCTCGTGTCCCCCGAGGCGGCCTCGACGTCCGCAGCACGCCGGGCGGTCGGCCCCCTCCTCTCTCCTCCTCTCTCACCCTTGCCCGCACGCGCACCGGCCGACCCCGAGCTCTAGTGAAAAAGCTCGCACACGCGACCCCTCTAGCGCCTCCCCGCTCCTCCTCTCTCTTCCTTTAGGCGTGGACCAGCTCCAGGAACGCCCTGGACATGCCCACTGCTGCCCCCGTGGCCTGCAATGACGGCAACATGCTCGCCGGCGCATGCATCTTCGGTGGACCGGCGCTCGCCTATAAATAGGCCGCCCCCGAGCCCCCTCGCGGCTCCAATGGTCCCCTCTCCCTCTCCTGGTCCTCCTGGACCCTCTCTCTCTCTCTCTCTCTCCTGCACCCCCTATCCACCACCGCGATCAAAATCTCGCCGCCGGCCGCCGCCAGAACCCTCTGTGGCCCAGGCTCCTCCGCGGGTGCTGAGAGCACGTACGGGGTCGCCGCTCCCTGCTGCATCCTCCGGCGCGTTGGGGGCCGTCGCTGGTGGCTGGAGCCGTCGGGGCGGGCGCAAGCGCCGCCCGGCCGGGCCTCCCCGTCGTTCCTCTGCCTCAGGCGCGAGGTAGGGGACGACCGTCCCGCCAGTTGGCGAGGGGCCCCCGCCTGTCAGCGACCCGGCCGGCGGGCCCAGCAGCTTAAGTGGAGACGGGCCGGGCTGGGAACTGTGTTCCCCAGGCGAAAACGCCCTTCGGAGATGACGCCTTCGGCGTCACCGCCCCCGCCTGCACGGCCGTGCAGCTGGGCCGGCCCACCATCTATCCCTCACCAGCGCGCAGTAAAAGGGTATAACCCCCTTTTTTCCTTTTATTTTCTGTTTCCAGTAAACTTCCAAAATCTCCCAAATATTCAAATGAACTCCAAATTGCATGATTCAAATTTCCTATGGCTCCATAAATCATGCTCTATCACATGGTGCAACATGCACATTATTCCAGAAACTTTCCCTACACAAATATTTATCAAATGCCTTTATTTCATTTCTGTGATAAACTTTAGAAAATCACAGAGAGCTCAATCTTGATCCAAATGCAGTGATTCAAATTCCTAGATGCTTGTCATGTCCAAACTTAGTTTTGGAACATTTTTAATAATAGTTTCTGTACCCCACTAAATATTGAGCCATTTCTTTATATTTATCAGCTTTGGAAAATCCTAGGAAATTCATTTGAATTCCAAATCCATTGAAACCAACTCCTAGATGCTTCAAAAATCATGACTTGTTGATGGGTGCCTTGGCTCATCATTCAAGGAATTATTTCTGTATACTTCTTTCAAATCCATAAACCCTTTGGTTCCATCATATTGAAATGTTCCAAACTACCTATTGATCCAACACCTATGAAACCACCTTGGTTATTTTTCATATGACCAGAGGTATCCCAGAAAAGTCCAACTCCTATTTTTAGAGCACTTTTATTTTTGCTTTGATTGTGTTGCTTATTATGATTGTTTCCATCGTTAGTTAACGTAATAAACGGAGTATTCAGAGATGGACCAGAAGATTTGAAGACTGTGAAGAATAAGGCAAGCAACCCTTTGACCATGTTCAAGAAACCTTTTTATGCATGTCTCATAGCACCTTATTATTCAATGGATCGGAATCATGTTGAGGTGGAAACCACTTTGGTTGCTACCCCTGTTACTTTACTGTTGAAACTTGCATCAAACATGACCCTACCTTCCTATGAGGGTTATGTGGGTGGGAGTAGATAGATGTATGCTATAGTAGTTGGCTACGCAAAATGGGTCGGGGTTATGCATTGAGTGAAACAAGTGTGGTCTGACATACTTGCTAATGACCCAGTGGGTGCCACTAATGCCCCTGGGAGTTGATGAGGAGCTAGGGCACTACTTGGTGAAGAAGTTGTGTGCCGAGGCTTGACGGGAGTGTTGTTTACAGAGATGGATTAGATTTATGTGTGACTACCGTCCCAACCAAACATGTGCAACCACACTACCCCTTATGGGACGGGGCATTATTGATTACCTAGGTCGATACTAGCATGGTGCCCGCATTACTAGTGACGGGGGTGACATGAGGTCACTCTCAGGACGGGGTCGTGCTTGGATAGGCGGCCATGACTGTTTTCACAGCACGAACATACATACCAGTAATGCAACGAGGAAAATACTGAAATTTTGCGCGAATATCATGGTTCAAACCACCAAAAAATCTATTCATTGTATCATCCTCAGATTCTTCTATGTCACAATGATGCATATAAGATTTGAACTCTTGGTAGTAAGCATGAACAGTGTTACTGCCTTGTTTTAATTGTTCCAATTTGCGAAGCAACTCACGACGATGGTAAGGAGGAAAAAAATGTTTTCTCATTACAGCCCTCAAATCTTTCCAAGTTGTGGGTTAGTTATCAATATTTTTCTTACAATGCACACTCCACCAAACAGAAGCAAAACCGGTAAATACTCTAGTGGCAGCTCGTACTCTCTCAAGTTCAGAAAAATGATGGTGACTAAAAACTTTTTCTACTTCAAGCTCCCAAGCTAGATAAATAGCAGGATTAAATCTACCCTCAAATGACGGTAAAGAAATGTCTGTTGTCCCACGTCTCGTATCCGTCGTCCAAGAACTTCTGTCTCCGGTACCTGTCATGATTAGTAGAAACAAGAAACAAAATTCGAGAATAATGTTCCTATGAACTACTAGGATGTGGTGGTAAAGCGCTCACAGTAAAGCAAATATTAATATCTTACAAGTTCTTACCATGCAGCAGGTGGTGATAGGCAACCAACGGTGTCAAATAACTCCAAAGATTGAGTAAATCGATTGCTAGGTGAACGCACGTAAACACGGTGTAGAAATATGTGGAGCTGGGTTGGCTTTATATATGGTAGCAAAAGATTAGCAATAATCAATTCAGATATGCAATGTTGAATAAACGCACAACGACGGTACTATGCTGGTCCTATGCTAGAGCGGACTAGAGACGCGAGCCTAGAACACGAATGAGGTCACGATGTAGCACAACTAGCATCAATAAAGGATACGAAGTAGCTCTGGACAGCAAGATATAAGTGAAGATCACAACGGCAGTAAAGATAATGATGAAAACAACTGCCAAGCAGAATATACAACAACACTCTCCAACTTTCTTTTCCTTCTTTTTCTTTTTCTTTTTTCTCACACTTTTTTTTCTTTTTCTTTCTCTCCTCTTTTTTTTCCTCTTTTTTCTCTGTCTTTTTTTTTCTTTCTCCCTCTTTCCAAGACAAACTAGATAAGATGCAGATTGGATCAGGCAAAGATGCGAACGACTTCAACTATGATTGTGACAATGAATGATGGGTTGCACGAGGTGGAAATTGATGGATGAGGTGGTGGACAGCGGAAGGGATAACGATGCAGCGGCGACGTGACTAATGTGAACAGAACTCGAAACTCTAACGAACTAGACACTAAGACCAGCAACTCGACACGACGATGCAACCGATAATTCAATAATGCAAACAATGAAAAGAAAATTGCAAAGGCTCAGACTGGCTTGGACAAAGGATGAGTAGATCTAACTTTTTTTGAACTTTTTCTTGGACAATAGGTAAGAAAATAAATCTAATCTAGGAATAACTGGAAATTCTCACCGAGCAACCTGAAAACTGATACCACTTGATATAGGCGAGGGCGCCAATCTTTCGATGAGATGATAACTATCGATTTGGTGGAGACGACTTTGACGATCCGACTACAAACGTGCACGACGTTGCGCCTTAGCAATCGCTAAACTAATCTCCAGGGGTTACTGACAATGCCAGAAGCACGATCAGCTTGACCACGAAGGTCTATTCCTGCACGCAATCAAAGAACAAGCAAGAATATGATAAAGAAATCTGAATATTGCAAATATAAATGATGTATTGATAAAGGTGGGGATCCGTAAGCGGTCTTGGTCTGGTCGTTGGACACAAACGAAGTACACGAAGTTGCAATGGCTAACTTTTGACTAAACAAAGCCCAAAGAAAAAGCTACTAGATGGATCTACTTATATAGGAGCAAGGGGTGGCGGCCAAGGAGGTGGAAGGACGGCCCAAGGCAGCCTAAAACTAATCCTAGGTCGTACAAGGCTCATGGGCCCTAGTGGAGGTGATGCAACACATTTGGACTTGTAGTTTGACTTGGATTCTGCTGCAGCATCAGATTGTTTCGTCGGTATCTCAACGCTCCGGATGAATTTGAAGGTGAATCCAATTGGGTTGGAAAGTGTACGAAATCTACTTTCCAACAAAAAAAGAATCACCCAATTCGGAGTCCGTATGAAGGAGTTCTTGCCGTTTTGCGTTAGGTATGTCTGTGAAGTCCGAATCTGGATGCAGAACGTGAGAGACTTGGACTCTATCTTCTCTTGGCCCAAAAGTGACGTGAGAGAACTTTTTAAACAGCACCTAAACTTCTCTTTTTCCCGTATCTTCATATGTGAATTGTACAAATGTCCCATACACCTGGAATTAGACATGGCACAAAAGTCTGTGAAGTATTTTTGTCCTGGATGACATAAATAAATTGTTGCATAGTTTGCATTAGAAATCACCTCACAAATATACATGTTTGCAATATTTTTGGTCGTATCCAAGGTAGTCATGTCCTCATCAGGAGTTGTGTTACATTACTATTTAACGTAAGAAACATCTTCCAGAGAGAATAGTTCCGTTAAGGGTTCCTTTCCCTGGGTCAGCATGCGGACATATGCATGCATAGGCTTTTGATCATGTAAAAGGATTGTAGGATGCCATATCATATGATAGTTTAAAAATTTATGAATTAAAAGCAATATGTCGTGTATCCGCCGACCAATTATTCCCTTAAGAATACTAGCTTTCGGCTTCACCCAGTCTGAGGTACAGGTCCGAATTACCCGGTCGTAACAATCGCATAGGTGCTCCCTTTACACCCTAGCCGAACAATCGGGAACGTAGGGGTAAGCACAGGAGCCAGGCAACCCAGCTTGGCCAAAACTTAAGTCATATTAGTGCTAATAATGGCAAGGAAAGACTGTAGAAACAAACAACATTGTAAGCAAGAAGCTTTTTGATAATGGGCTTCGTTAAAGAAGCCCCCAAGTATATTTGAGGTAGATACATTCAAAGATGTACTATCCTGTGGTAGTTCGGGTCAGCTGAATACTTACCAATGAAAAGGAAAGTATAAAACGAAGAGGAGAGAAATAAATACAGAAAAGACAAAACCTAACTTAAAAGGGGGAAAATGCTACTGAACTATCCATAGAATCGTCGGAGCCTGGCAGCGTTCCACGAGTTCGGCTCCAGGCGGTTGTCTTGCGCATTTCGAAGGCGATAGGCTCCACCAGTGAGTACTTTGTCGAGAATGAAGGGGCCCTCCCATTTGGGTTTGAGCTTGTCCTTTTTCTTCTCCGAGAGGCGTAAAACAAGTTCACCGAAATTGTTTGTCTTAGCTCGCACTTCTCTGCTCTGGTACCGCCTGGCCTATTGTTGATAGAATGCGGAACAGGCCTGCGCTGTATCGCGCTCCTCTTCAAGTCCATCTAGGTCGTCCCGCCGATCTAGCTCGGCTTCTCGCTCTTCGTACATGCGCACTCAAGGTGAGTCATGAATAATGTCGCAGGGCAGAACAGTCTATGCGCCGTACACCAAGAAAAAAGGTGTGTATCCGATCGTCCGATTAGGTGTGGTCTGCAGCCCCCAGAGTACATAGTCAAGCTCCTCAACCTAGTGTTTATCAGACTCCCGTAGGGAGCACACTAGTCGGGGTTTAATGCCGCTCATTATCATACCATTGTCCCTTTCGACTTGACCGTTCGTTTGAGGATGGTACACAGAAGCGTAATCAATTTTAATGCCTAACTTTGCGCACCAGTTTTTTACATCATCAATTGTAAAGTTCGAGCCATTATCTATGATTATACTGTGCGGGACACCATAACGGTGTACCACACCGCATATAAAATCTATCACCGGCCCTACCTCAGTTGTTTTTACTGGCTTGGCTTCTATCCATTTAGTGAATTTATCCACCATCACCAGCAAATATTTCTTTTTTGTGGCTTCCCCCTTTAAGAGGTCCGACCATATCAAACTCCCAGACCAAAAAAGGCCAAGTAACGGGGATGGTTCTCAAAGTGGTGGGAGGCATGTGACTTTGATTTGCAAAGAGCTGGCAACCAACGCAATGTTGGACTAAGATCTGGGCATCTGCTCGGGTAGTTGACCAGAAAAAGGCAGCTCGAAAAGCTTTGCTTACAAGCGCCCGAGCTGCTGCGTGATGGCCGCCCACTCCAGCATGTATTTCAGTGAGAAGTTGTCATCCCTCCTCTTCAGAGATGCACCTTTGGAGAACACCAGTAGTGGTTTTCTTATATAGTTCACCTTCGTGTACTTTGTAGGCTTTAGAACGCCGAATTATGCGGCGTGCCTAATTTTGGTCATCGAGGAGGTCTTGCCTATTAAGGTAAGCTAGGAATGGCTCTGTCCAGGGGGCTATGACAGCCATGATCTCTGATAGAGGCAAAGGTGTCCCGTCTTTCGATGAGATGGTGGCTATCGTTTTGGAGGAAGTTGACTTTGACGATCCGACTACAAACGTGCGAGGACGTCGCGCCTTAGCAATCGCTAAACCAACTCCGAGAGGTTATTGACCACACCGGAGCACGATCAACCTGACCATGAAGGTCTATTTCCTGAAGGCAAACGAAGAACAAGCAAGAAACTGATATTGCAATATGGATTTTGCGAATTTAAGAGGAAAGCTTTATTGATCAAGTGGGGTTCTGTGACGTCTTTGTCTGGTCGTTGAACACAAACGAAGTACGCGAAGTTGCAGCTATGGCGAACTTTAATCTAAACAAAACCCAAAGTCTAAACGACGCCCTAAGGGCTGTATATATGGGGGAAGGGGGGGGGGGATTTCGTTGCCCTTGTTGGAGGGGTCCGAAACCAACCCTAACTCTTGTTTCCCCACACATACGGACTCTAAAAACAGCCTATACTCAAGTATTTCGAAATTACATGGGCCTGGCCCAATAATAAGGTGACGCAACACCTATAATAGCCTCTGGACAAAATTTATGAAGTGGCGTATTGTATATTTCGTCCAAGGCTTCACGCGCTCATTATGGTGGCTTCAAAGTCCTGAAATCATCACTTGTAACTCCATTCTTGTTCCCCTTGCGCATGCCATCATCTCCATGCTTGATCTTGCTCCAATGTTCATCCTTCTTGTCCAAGCTAGGCCCTTCATTTGTAAGCAAGACAAATGTATCCAATTTAGGCAGCATCATATTCTCATGAACATTAGATTCATTACCAAGAAACGAAAGTACCTGGTAATTTAACTGGCGTGCGCGAGCTCTAGTAATTGGTCCTGTATATGTGTCAGTTGGAGCTGTGGGTGTAACCTTGTTAGTGATGTCCTCATCATCCTCCCCTTCTTGAATTGAAGTCGTCCTCGATGGAAGCTCATCTTCCTCACCCAAGTAAGGCTTCAAATCTACAATGTTAAATGTGGGACTAACCCCAAATTCTGCAGGCAACTCAAGTTTATATGTATTATCATTTATTTTCTCTAGCACCTTGAAAGGACCATCAGCATGTGGCATTAGCTTTGACTTGCGCAAATTAGGAAACCTATCCTTACACAAATGTAACCAAACAAGATCTCCAGGTGCAAAGACAACACGTTTTCTACCCTTATCTCCAACAAGTTTATATTTAGCATTCATGCGCTCAATATTTTCCTTAGTTAACTCATGCATTTTTAAGATCAATTCAGCACGTTGTTTAGCATCAAAATTAACCTTCTCCGAAGATGGAAGAGGCAACAAATCAATATGTGCACGAGGTAGGAAACCATAGACAATTTCAAAAGGGCACATCTTAGTAGTAGAATGCAACGAACGATTATAAGCAAATTCAATATGAGGCAAGCATTCTTCCCACATTTTCTCATTATTCTTCAAAACAGCCCTAAGCATAGTAGACAAAGTTCTATGGACTACTTCAGTTTGGGGGTGACAAGTAGTACTAAAAAGCAGTTTAGTCCCCAACTTAGCCCATAAACATCTCCAAAAGTGGCTAAGAAATTTAGTATCACGATCTGAAACAATAGTATTTGGCACACCATGCAAGCGAATAATTTCACGAAAGAACAAATCAGCAACATTAGCAGCATCATCGCTTTTATGACATGGTATAAAGTGTGCCATCTTCGAGAACCTATCCACGACAACAAATATGCTATCCCTCCCCTTCTTTGTTCGAGGTAAACCCAAAACAAAGTCCATAGATATATCTTGCCAAGGAACACTAGGGACAGGCAAAGGCATATATAAACCATGAGGATTGAGTCGTGACTTAGCTTTTTGACATGTAGTGCAGCGACCAACAAAACGCTCAACATCCCGTCGCATCTTTGGCCAAAAGAAATGTGTAGCAAGTACGTCCTCCATCCTCTTCACGCCAAAGTGTCCCATTAATCCTCCTCCATGCGCCTCCTGCAACAACAAAAGATGAACAGAGCTAGCTGAAATGCATAGCTTGTTAGTACGAAACACAAATCTATCATTAACGACGAACTTGTTCCATGTTCTCCCTTCTTTACAATTCTGCAATATATGTTTAAATTCAGCATCATGCACATATTGTTCTTTGATGGTCTCCAAACCAAATATTTTAAAGTCAAGTTGTGAAAGCATAGTATAACGACGAGACAATGCATCAGTAATAACATTTTCTTTTCCCTTCTTGTGTTTAATAACATAAAGGAAAGTCTCTATGAATTCAACCCATTTAGCATGTCTACGGTTCAGTTTTGCTTGACTTTTAATGAGCTTTAAAGATTCATGATCAGAATGTATAACAAATTCTTTGGGCCATAAATAATGTTGCCATGTCTCCAAAGTCCGAACAAGAGCATATAATTCCTTATCGTAAGTAGAATAATTCAGACTAGGCCCACTCAATTTTTCAGAAAAGTATGCAACAGGTTTACCATCTTGTAATAACACACCTCCTAACCCAATTCCACTAGCATCACATTCAAGCTCAAAAGTCTTATTAAAATCAGGAAGTTGGAGTAAAGGAGCATGTGTCAACTTATCTTTCAATACCGTGAATGCTTCTTCCTGTGCAGTACCCCAAACAAAACGCACATCCTTCTTTGTAAGCTCATTGAGAGGTGCAGCAATGGTGCTGAAATCTCTCACAAAACGGGGATAGAATCCAGCGAGGCCAAGGAAACTCCTCACGTGTGTGACCGTTTTGGGCTGCGGCCAACTCTCAATAGCTTCAATCTTGGTTTTATCAACCTCAATTCCCTGTGGAGTAACAACATAGCCAAGAAAAGAGACTCGGTCGGTGCAAAAGGTGCACTTTCCAAGGTTATCAAACAAACATGCATCACGTAGAGCAATAAAAATAGCACGTAAATGTTCCAAATGTTCCTCCAAAGATCTGCTATAAATCAATATATCATCAAAGTATACTACCACAAATCGTCCAATGAAAGCATGTAAAACTTCATTCATTAATCTCATGAAAGTACTAGGTGCATTAGTTAACCCAAAAGGCATGACTAACCACTCATATAATCCAAACTTAGTTTAAAATGTTGTTTTCCATTCATCTCCCAATTTCATACGAATTTGATGGTATCCACTACGCAAATCAACTTTGGAGAATATTGTAGAGCCACTCAATTCATCAAGCATATCATCTAGCCTAGGAATAGGATGACGATAACGAATAGTAATATTATTAATGCCTCTACAATCAACACACATACGCGATGAACAATCCTTTTTCGGCACTAGAATAATAGGAACAGCATAAGGACTAAGGGATTCGCGTATATAACCTTTGTTGAGTAGCTCCTTTACTTGACGCATAATCCCCTTCGTCTCTTCTGGATTGGTACGGTATGGTGCACGGTTGGGTAGCGATGCACCGGGAATTAAGTCAATCTGATGCTCAATCCCTCGAATAGGTGGTAATCCCGGTGGCACGTCTTGTGGAAAAACATCGGCGAACTCCTGCAAAATGTTAGTGACAGTAGGAGGCAAAGAGGAAGGCACGTCCTCAAATGAAAATAATGCCTCTTTGCACACGAAAGCATAGCAAACAGATTTGCTAAAATCTAGCTCATCAATATCAGACTTGGTGGCAAATAAACATGCACTTTTCAATTTAATTTCAGAAGCAACAGTAGATGGTTTATTATTAGGCTTCATTTGTTGCTCAAATTATTTTGCCACAATCTGATTTTCACTCTTATTTTTCTCCTGTTTTGCTTTATTAGCTCTATTAATATCATCTTTCAAAATGAAATCAGGAGTCATAGGAAGCAAAGTAATATTTTTATCCTTATGAACAAGAGTATACTGATTGTTTCTACCATGGTGTACAGAATTTTTATCAAATTGCCATGGTCTACCAAGTATAGGAACATGCTTGCATAGGTACCACATCACAATCAACATAATCAGCATATGTAGAGATACTAAAATGCACACGAACAGTACGTGTTACCTTAACCTTGCCGTTGTTGTTGAACCATTGGATGTAGTAAGGATGTGGATGTGGTCTTGTGGTGAGAGATAGCTTCTCCACCATCTCCATGCTAGCCAAGTTGTTGCAACTCCGTCCATCTATGATCACGCGAATAGAACGTTCCTTCACGACTCCCTTTGTATGGAACAAATTATGCCTCTGATTTTGCTCAGCTTGTGTAACCTGCACACTCAAAACACGTTGAGCAACTAAACATTCATACCTTTCAGCATCTTCAGGAGCCATGTATTGTGTCTCATGATCAGAATCGTCTCCATCGTGTTCTTCACGTGTAATAAGAGCCAAAGTCTCCTCATAATAGTCACTAGCAGATTCATATCCACCATCCTCAGTAGCAATCATCACACGCTGAGATTTGCAATCTCTCGCAAAATGTCCTCTTCCCTTACAACGAGGACAAATAATATCACTGGTGTGCCCTGTTGATGCCATGGAAGAAGAAGAACTCTGTGCAGGCCCAATAGGTGTGCTCTTGGCAGCTAATGATGGTTGTGCCTGCTTCCTTGTATCACGGCTGGACGTAACAGCTGATGGAGGTGTCGGTGCAGTAGAATGTGTGGAAGTAGAGGATGCACGCGGTGTCCATGATGAAGGTCGACCTGCAGAAAAGTTAGTCCGTGCCAATGCCTGTCGATCCTGCACTTCACGTTCAGCTTTACAAGCAAGATGGAATAAACGAGTGATATTATTATAATCCTTATACTCTAGAATGGTCTGAATCTCTCTATTTAATCCACCCATAAAACGTGCAAGCATAGCTTCATTCTCCTCAACAATACCACATCTAATAAGGCTAGTTTGTAATTGCTGATAATATTCTTCTACATAATTTTTTCCTTGTCTTAAGCGCTGCAATTTTTGAAGTAATTCACGTTGATAATATGGTGGAACCCAACAAGTACACATAGCAGTTTTTAAAGCAGTCCAAGTAGCTGGAATAGGATATAATCTACAATGTTCAGACCACCAAACACATGCAAAACTAGTGAAAGCACAAACAGCAGCAGGAACACGTCTCTCCTTGGGATAATGTAAACTTGTAAAATGTTGTTTAGTTTCTAACTCCCAAGTAAGATATATATCAGGAACATATCTACCCTCAAATGGTGGAATATTCAATTTCAGCTTAGGAAGATGGTCATGTACCTCAGGTGGTGGTGCAGCCCTACCGTTGTGATGATATGCATGAGGATGACCTGGTGGTGGTGGTGCTGGTTGTTGCACGTAGTTCTGATTTTGGTCAACCTCATCCTCGTAATGGTCCTCCACCTCTGCAGTAGCAGCAAGAGCTACAGAAACATCAACAATAGCACCAAAAGCTTGACCAGGCTGAAGGGGAACGCGTTGTGCTCGTCCCACTTGATTTGGAAGGCGATGTTGTTTTTGTTGTTGTTGTTGTTGTTGTTGTTGTAGAGGTGGGACAGCTGCAACAGCCGGTGGTGGTGGAAGACGTGAAAGCAATTCAGCAAACTTGTTATCGAGCTTTGTTTCAAACGTCTTCTCCATGCCATCTATCTTCTCCATGGCCTCATCAAATCTGTTTAGCACATCTTGCACCTGTACACTCATCATTTGCTGAAACTTATCATGAAGCTCCTTGTTCGTCAAGTTCTCCCAGTCAGTCTCGTCGACTTGTGATCCTGGCATGGTTAGCAGCAATAGAAACACACAAGAATATGATCCTACAGACTACTAATAAGTGGTGGTGGTGGCGGGTATCACAAATCCGATAAGAAAATCTCAAATTCTTACCAGTTCTAACCCAGCAGCAGGTGGTGATCGGCAACCGTGGTAGTCAAAGCTCTCAAAGCTTGGATAAAGCGATTACCATGGAGAGTCAAACGCACGACGTAGATGTATGTGGAGCTGGGAAGGCTTATAAGATGGTAGCAAAAGGGGTCAGCAATAATCAATTCAGAGATGCAAAGTTGAATAAACGCTCAACGACGGTACTGTGCTAGTCCTAGGCTAGACGGTACTAGAGACGCGAGCCTAGAACAATAACAAAATCACGGCGCTGCACGTAATAAAGGGGAAAGCACACTCTTTTCTTTTCTTTTTGCGCTCTTTATTTTTTTTAAAAAATTTGCGCTGCTTTTTTTTTGCCGAAAATCACTATAATGGCGAGTGTCTCAAAACACTTCCCAAGTCAAACTACGATGATAGGCACGAAAAAATTTTGACGGTTTTTTTTTCGAAATCAGGGCAGCGACGACGAAAAAGTGTGGTAAAAACAGTATGGTGGCACGTGTCTCAAAAGACTTAGAAAAGCCCAAAAATAGGATAGGGAAAAAAGTATTTTCACCTGTCGAAATTTTGGCCTAAAAACTGCCCGGAGGTCTCCAGAAACCCACCGAGCAACCTGGAAAGTGTCCCGTCTTTCGATGAGATGGTGACTATTGTTTTGGAGGAAGTCGACTTTGACGATCCGACTACGAACGTGCGAGGATGTCGCGCCTTAGCAATCGCTAAACCAACTCCGAGAGGTTATTGACCACGCCGGAGCACGATCAACCTGACCACGAAGGTCTGTTTCCTGCAGGCAAACGAATAACAAGCAAGAAACTGAGATTGCAAACTGGATATTGCGAATTTAAGAGGAAAGCTTTATTGATCAAGTGGGGTTCTGTGACGTCTTTGTCTGGTCGTTGAACACAAACGAAGTATGCGAAGTTGCAGCTATGGCGAACTTTAATCTAAACAAAACCCAAAGTCTAAACGACGCCCTAAGGGCTGTATATATGGGGGAAAGTGGGGGGGGGGGATTTCGTGGCCCTTGGTGGAGGGGTCCGAAACCAACCCTAACTCTTGTTTCCCCACACATACGGACTCTAAAAACAGCTTATACTCAAGTATTTTGAAATTACATGGGCATGGCCCAATAATAAGGTGATGCAACACCTATAATAGCCTCTAGACGAAATTTATGAAGTGGCGTCTTGTATATTTCGTCCAAGGCTACACGCACTCATTATGGTGGCTTCAAAGTCCTGAAATCATCACTTGTAACTCCATTCTTGTTCCCCTTGCGCATGCCATCATCTCCATGCTTGATCTTGCTCCAATGTTCATCCTTCTTGTCCAAGCTAGGCCCTTCATTTATAAGCAAGACAAATGTATCCAATTTAGGCAGCATCATATTCTCATGAACATTAGATTCATTACCAAGAAACGAAAGTACCTGGTAATTTAACTGTCGTGCGCGAGCTCTAGTAATTGGTGCTATATATGTGTCAGTTGGAGCTGTGGGTGTAACCTTGTTAGTTATGTCCTCATCAATCTCGTGCGCCGAAGATGTTATCTCCGTGTCTGAGTCCCTGATGACGTCTGTGTTAAGTTCGGCTGGCGGTATGTTTGGATCCGAATTAGTATCGCTGCTTTCATCCTGCCATGTTACTGATGGCTTAAACAACCTTTCCATGAAGGTGTTAGGCGGGACTGGGTCGTGTTTCGCGCCCATACGAGCGAATATATCCGCCGTCTGGTTATTATCCCGGGCTACATGGTGGAATTCCAACCCCTCAAATCGAGCCGATATTTTCAATATGGCATTGCGATAAGCTGCCATATTTGAATCATTCGCATTAAAATCTCCGTTTATTTGAGAGATAGCGAGGTTTGTATCTCCGCGTACCTCGAGGCGTCGTACGCCCATGGATACAGCTAGGCGGAGACCATGCAATAGTGCATCATATTCGGCTGCATTGTTTGAGTCCATGTACATGATTTGTAGTACATACCGGACTATATCCCCTGTTGGAGATATCAGGATGACGCCGGCCCCTAATCCGGCTTGCATTTTGGAACCGTCGAAGTACATTTTCTAGTGGGAATATGTGCCATACTCTTTACGGAGTTCGGCTTCGGTCCATTATGCAACAAAGTCAGCCAACACCTGGGATTTAAGTTCGGCGTGGCTTATATGATATTTCAAACGGTAAGAGCTCGATGGCCCATTTGGCTATGCGTCCAGTGGCGTCTTTATTGTTGATGATATTGTTAAGTGGTACTTCGGATGCCATTGTGATCAAACACTCTTGAAAGTAGTGCCGCAGTTTCCGAGATGACATGAAGACCGCATAGGCAATTTTCTGATAGTGGGGGTACCGTGATTTGCGCGGTGCGAGGACCTCAGATACATAGTATACGTGTTTTTGAACGAGGAACTTATGTCCCTCTTCGGCTCGTTCGACGACGAGCACGGCTCTCACTACCTGGTGAGTGGCTGATATATACAGCAACATTGATTTGCCAACACCAGGGGCGGCTAAGATTGGGTTGCTCGCTAGTAGAGTTTTTATTTCTTCCAATCCAGTTGTGGCCGCGTCCGTCCATTCGAAGTTGTCAGTGCGTCCTAGCAATCTATAAAGTGGCAAGGCTTTCTCTCCTAACCTGGAGATGAAGCGGCTCAAGGCCGCTACACAGCCTGCTATTTTTTGCACTTGTTTGAGATCAGTTGCCATTTTGAGCTCGGACAAGGCCCGGATTTTAGCTGGGTTAGCTTCGATTCCTCTATGGGATACAACGAACCCTAATAGCTTTCCGACCGGAATGCCGAAGACGCATTTTTCCAGATTAAGCGTTATGTCATATGCTCTAAGGTTATCAAATGTAAGGCGGAGATCATCCACCAATGTCTCGACGTGTTTGGTCTTAACGACTACATCGTCAACATATGCCTCCATTGTCTTGCCAATTTGTTTTTCTAAGCATGTTTGAATCATGCGTTGATACGTGGCGCCAGCGTTTTCAAGTCCGAAGGGCATATTGTTGAAACAAAAAGGACCGTACGGGGTGATAAATGTCGTTGCGGCCTGATCATATTCCTTCATCTTTATCTGATGGTATACGGAGTAAGCATCAAGGAAACACAACGAGTCGTGTCCGACTGTTGCATCGATAATCTGATCAATGCGGGCCAGAGGAAAGGGATCCTTAGGGCAAGCCTTGTTTAGGTCTGTAAAGTCGACACAGAGGCGCCATGATTTATCCTTCTTCGATACCATGACTAAGTTGGCTAGCCAATCCGGATGTTTAATTTCTCTGATGAATCCGGCTTCCAATAGCTTGGCTAGCTCTTCTCCCATTGCTTGTCTTTTGGGTTCGGAAAATCGTCACAGTGACTGCTTGCCTGGTTTGAACCCTTTGATAATATTGAGGTTGTGTTTGGCCAGCCTGTGTGGGATTCCTGGCATATCTGAAGGGTGTCAGGCGAATATATCCCAATTTTTGCGAAGGAAGGCGCACAACGCGATGTCTACTGCCGGATCGAGCTGTGCCACGATAGACGCTATCTTATTGAGGTCCGTTGGGTGCACTTGGAATTTTATAATTTCATCTGCTAGCTTGAAGGAGGTAGATTTTAATCTTTTGGCAAGGATTACATCATCCTTGTCCACCGTGGATCGTAAGGTGGTTAATTCCTCGGTCGCGAGGGCTTCGGATAATGCTTCTAAGGCTAAAGATGTCATTTTGTTCTCGGTGCGGAGTGCTCTGTCCGGATCACTTATTAATGTGATTACTCCATTGGGCCCTAGAATTTTAAGCTTCATGTGCCCATAACGGGGTACGGCTTGAAAGCGTGAAAAAGCGTCCCATCCTAAAAGGGTGTGGTATCCGCTATTGAAGGGAACAATGTGGAAGAGTCGTTCCTCTGGCCTATAGTTATCGGATGTGCCGAATGCTACGTCGAACTAAATGCTTCCCTAATACCGGGCCTCCCGCCTTGGAATAACTCCTCTGAAGGTTGTGTTAGTGTGCTAAATGCGGGATTTGTCAACCTGCATTTTTGCAAGCGTTTCCTCGCATATGAGGTTGAGTCTGCTTCCTCCTTCCATAAGTACTTTAGTGACGCGAAAGTCATCTACTATTGGATCTAGTACAAGAGGTGATGTTGCTCGGACTGGCCCGACTCGAGGTGCGTCTTCGGCAGAAAAGCTAATTGTCGTGTCGCTCCGTGGGCTTGCAGAGCTAATTTGATAGACCTCGGCAAGTTCACGATTTGCTCTCTTGTGGCGGTTGTTTGAGGAGAATGTCTCGAAGACAGTGAAGACACCAACGTCTTTCTCCCCTGATACTGCGGTGGCAAGGATTGTTGCACCGCTCATTGCTATCTGCCGGAGTACCCAACATACCCTGAGGCAGTGGTTTGGGATATTGTCTAGGGTTGCATGTATTTGCCAAGGTTTATCAAGCAGTTCGTCCAGTACGGACCTGCGTCCTGTCGGAGGTTTGTTCTTCTTGCCAATAGGCATATTATTGGATAACCTGCTGGGGTATGTCCGTTTAGCCTTAACAGCATGTTGTCTGAATACGGACTGTTCTAGAGGTGTATTCTGGGCTTTCCAAGTGTTTTCCATTGCGCAGTACTTTCGTACTAAATGTGATAGGTCTGTGAAACTCAGAACACGACATCGGTTGAGGGCGTTCAAGACTCCCTCGTCTGTAAAGTTGCGGTGAAATAGGGGGACCGCATCGTCGTCGCAGCAGTCCTTAATCATGTTCTTGATAAGCAGGAATCTGGCCCAGAATTGGTTGACCGTCTCCAAGGGTTGTTGTTGTATGTTCGCGAGATCCTTTATGTCCGGGAATCCGGATTTACTTGGATAGTGTTTCCCAGGGTGGGTGGGTGTTGGTAATTTTGAGTCCCGACCCAACGTGGTATTCGAGGTTTTGACAACCTCCGGTGTGGACGATCTGGGCTCAGCAGGATCTAATCGTTCCACGGGCCCGGCGTTGATCCGAGAGCTCGGAAAACACAAAGTGCCACCCGACAGGGGCGTGTTCGGCTCGATGGGTTCGGAGATTCGAACTGTGACGGTCTCCATCTCAAGAGGGGGAGTATCTTCGGCTCCGTCCTCGACTGCTGCCACTAGATGAGTGCTTGGGTTGGAATCAATCTCATCGTGTCCGGATTTAGGTATGGTCTGATCTCCTGGCGATGAAAGCCCTAGGCGGCGATGCGATCCAACAGCTCATTTAAGGGCGAGAGATCTGCCGAGGTCGCGTCATCGGAGCGGCCGGAGTCAACATAAGGGTGATGCTCAATGACCATAGGGAGTGCGGCCGGCCCGGAGGCCATGTGGGCGCATACAGCGAACCCGCCAAGCTGGAGAACCTGGCCAGCGGCCAAGTTGTTTCCGAGGGTGATCTCATCATTGATGACAAGACGAGCCATCGATCGCTTATCGCGAGCGCACAACAGAGCTCTCAATGAAAGCACCATTGTCGGTGTCAAAACCGGTGGATCTCGGGTAGGGGGGCCAAGCTATGCGTCTAAGGACCGATGGTAACAGGAGACTGGGGACACGATGTTTACCCAGGTTCAGGCCCTCTCGATCGAGGTAATACGCTACTTCCTGCTTGATTGATCTTGATGAATATGTGTTACAAGAGTTGATCTACCTCGAGATCGTAATGGCTAAACCTAAAGCCTAGCATATGAGGATGTTATGATTCTGTCGTTAGCCTCTACAGACTAAACCCTCCGGCTTATATACACGCTGGACGGGGCCTAGGGTTACAAAGGTGACTTGGGGAGGACGTAATAGCTACATCCGGACATCATGCCTGCCTTTCTACATAAATAGGAGTCCTGACCGAATACGGGGGAGAGTCTTCTGCTTCTATCTTCGAGGCCCATCAATACGGCCCAGCTTCATCGGCCCGAACGCTTGAGGACTCCTAAACCCAGGACTCCCTCACACGGTACAGGCCCGTGCGCACGGGGTCACTCCAGCGCCACTTCCGGTGTAGCCCGTGGGCACGGGGTCTTGGGGGGCCATGAGCACGGGGCTGCCTAGGACTTTCTTTCTAGCTCCTGTTGGACTTGTTCTTCCTCCTTGGTGACTTGGGGCACTTCTCCTTGGTCTTGGTAATGTTCCACGGCAGCTTGGGGAGAATCCTCTTCGTACCTAATGAGGCATAGAGTATTCTGGTGAGGTAGCAACCAAGTTCCACTTGTATTCATATGCAAATCAACTAGGAAGGAGTTCACCTCGGTTTGTATTGCACGTGCTCTAGCTCTTGTCATGGGTCCAAGTGGTGCTTGATGTATTGAAGTAGAGTCCATGCGGATGAGTCCCGGATACACTGTATCAAAGAATGTGTGAGTTGGAGAAAGGAAGAACTATACCAAATGTACCTTGACCGAAGTTGAAGATGGATCAATAATCACTCAATAGTATAACCCGGATATAGCACAACTAGTACCAAGTCTTATCGATTCTCACACCTACACAAATAAAGCTTTTGGTGGAGCTTGTTTAGGATGGTGGACCAAAGTATGCAATCGCTAATAAGGCTTGATGATGTTGAAAATGATTCGCAAAAGAGCAAATGTCACAAGAAGACCAATAGCTATGTATGTACACGGAAACAGACATGTAAATAGATAAATGGGGTCATGCAAACCAAGGGTTAGTGGGAAATGCTCTTGTTGCACAACACTAGAGAGACGCTAGCACGATTGCACAATAGGCGGATACAAGACTTGTGCACGACCTAGTATGCAAAAATTGCAACGACTTCTATCCCAAGTATGATATATGTTTGTTGTTTCCATGCGATGATCCAAGATGATCAGGTATGATACCATATGATACGATATGTTCAAATGCGATGCTATGGTTCTTGCTTAAAAGCACTTTGCTTATCTTTCGCGTTTGGTTAAAAGCTTGATTGGCTCTTTGTCTTTGAGCTCTTTTGCTAGGGTACTTATGCGATGCTTTTCGAACCAAGATAGCAATTGTGTATATGCTATGGCAAACTTGTGACACAAGAGATGATGATAGGATATCAAAATGATACCACGATGACTACTAGTATGATATAGTGTAGCTCGATGATCACTAATGTGCACAAGTGTCATTGCCCGGCAATACTCGAATTGCTTGTCTTGAAGGGCAAGCTACGCAAAGTGGTCGATGAGGCGTTATCAATGCAAATGTAAGGTGGGGTATACAAGGTGTCGTCGATGTTACCGTCCTTGTCGTGGTTGAGAGGTGGTCTTGTCGATGTCGTTCCGTTCCAAGATAACCGAAACACACAAGGAAACGTATAAGCCTCCACTCAAATGATCCAAGACAAAAGGAGGTAAAATCGGTGTGATGGCGGTTAGGCGATGGTGGTTGCGGTATTGCAAATGTAGGTAGTGTCGTATGGGTATGTGTATTGGTGGTGTAGTAGGCTATATGCGGAAATGGGTATGGGTATGCGTGTGCGGAAGGTGGATCGAAAACTAAGGAAACTCAATTTCATCAGGGTTCAGCGGACGTCCGATGGGTGGCCGGTCGTCCTGTCGTCGGACTTCCGGTAAGCTGGCGGACGTCTTGTGTCTGGCAATTTCGGGCTCAGGCAAAACTGCTAGGGTTCGTTGGAACGGTTGCCAAATTGGTCAAAATTGCCGAATTTGTGGGTGAATTTTGGGGAAAAGATGTGGAAAAGCTAGATCCACTCATGGCAAAGCAAATCCACGGATCAAATCCAACAAAACTTCGCCAAATCAACAAATCACAGGAAAAAATGAGTCTATTTTTGTGGGGAATTTTTGAAATTAGGACAAAATCAACAAAACAAGGTTGGAAAACAAGGGTAGGGGTCTCCAAAATCGTGAGAAACCTAGGCTCTTGATACCATATGATGTGGGGCTAACCCGATCTAGGCCGATCTTTCACGATTAGAGGGATCCCCGAGGATGAACACGAAGAACACGAGGGGAAATCATGAGGGGAACAAGAGGAAAACACTCAAATCAACAAGTTTAGGTGACACATATGCTAGATCCATGAACACAAAGAGTGATACATAATCCACGATCAACTAAGTACGATACAAGGATGATAGTCTTCTCCATGAGGAGGTCTTGAATCCGTGTGGATCTTCTCCGTAGAGGCCATGGTCTCTTGTAGAGATGAACCACTAAGGATGAGCAATGCTCTAAGTCTAGATGAGCTATCGCAATGCTAACCCTAAAAAGAGGGAGGAGGAGGTCTATAAATAGTCTAGAGTCACAAAAGGGTACATGGGCCTTGCCTCGGAAGGATTCGGTGCTGACAGGTAGCGGACGTCCGCTGGGTACCGCACGTCCGGTGGCTCGTGAAGGACCGGACGTCCGGAAGTCCTCGGCTTTCTGCTATTTTCGTTCTGTTGCGAAATGACGGCCGTCCGGAGGTGGCCGATCGTCCGGCGGATGGTGGTCATCCAGAGCCTGGGAGGTGTCGGACGTCTGGTCGCCGTAGCTCATTCTGGCCTGGTCTTTGCGGGCTGGGGCACTCTTCAGGCATCGGACGACCGCTCCCGGCCGGACGTCCGGTGGCTGGAGCTCTTCTGGCAGCTTCTTCTCTTGGTCCTTGAACTTGCCATCCTTGCCACCTTATCCAATGGGTGTAGCTGTTTCGTGTGCTTCATCGAAGTACCTGATCATGCATAGTGTTTCTGTCTTAGGTAGTAGCCATGTCTCAAGCGATGAAAGTGGTACTTCGTAGAGGAGCGAATTCACCTTATCTTCAATAGCCCTTGCTCGAGCTCTTGTCATTGGTCCAAGTGGTGTCGTCGGAGATGTTGATACGTCCATGGGGATGCTCGTGGGATGCTACGCATCACATTAGAGCCTAGCTCATGTATCTCCCTGAAACGTCTCCAACATATCTATAATTTTTTATTGTTCCATGATGTTATATTATCATTCTTGGATGTTTTACAATCATTTTATATCATTTTTTGGTACTAACCTATTGACATAGTGATAGTTGTTGTTTTCTGCATGTTTTTTACATCGCAGGAAATCAATATCAAACGGAGCCCGAACACCGAGAAACTTTTTGGAGAATTTTTTTATGGGTCAGAAGACACCTGATGGGCCAAGGAAGCACCTAGGGGTGCCCCGAGGGCGGCACAACCCACCAGGGCGTGCCAGGCCCCCCTAGCGCGCCCCGGTGGGTTGTGCCCACCTTGGTGGTCTCCCGCACTGCCTCTTTGCTCTATAAATATCCCAATATTCCAAAAACCGTAGGGGAGTCGACGAAATATTCATCCAGCCGCCACAGAGTCCAAGAAGCACCAGATCCAATCTAGACACCATCTCAGATGGGGTTCACCACCTCCATTGGTGCCTCTCCAAGGATGCGTGAGTAGTTCTTTGTAGACCTACGGGTCCGTAGTTAGTAGCTATATGGCTTCCTCTCTCTCTCTCTCTTTTGATTCTCAATACAATTGTCTCTTGGAGATCCATATGATGTAACTCTTTTTGCGGTGTGTTTGTTGGGATCCGATGAACTTTGAGTTTATGATCAGATCTATCTTGTTATATCCATAAAAGTTATTTGAGTTTCTTTGATTTCTTATATGCATGATATCTTATAGCCTCGTATTTCTTCTCCGATATTTGGATTTTGTTTGGCCAACTTGGTCTATTTATCTTGCAATGGGAAGATGTGCCTGGTTGTGGGTTCGATCTTACGGTGCTTGATCCCAGTGACAGAAAGGGAACCGACACGTATGTGTCATTGCTACTAAGGATAAAACAATGAGATCCATATCTAACGCCATAGATAAATGGATCTTGCCTACATCATGTCATCGTTCTTAATGTGTTACTCCGCTTTTCCATGAACTTAATACACTAGATGCATGCTGGATAGCGGTCGATGTGTGGAGTAATAGTAGTAGATGCAGGCAGGAGTCGGTCTACTAATCTTGGATGTGATGCCTATGTAATGATCATCGCTTGGATATCGTTATAATTATTTGGTTCTATCAATTTCCCAAGAGTAATTTGTTTACCCATCGTTTTCTATCCTTCTCGAGAGAAGCCACTAGTGAAACCTACGGCCCCCGGGTCTTTTTTCATATATTTTCCTTTGCGATTTACTTTTTCCTGGCATTTATTTTCAGATCTATTAAACCAAAAATACAAAATATCTTGCTGCAATTTATTCTTATTTATTTTATTTGGCGTTCGATCTATCAATCTATTACAAATTCCACACGTCTGTTTTGCCCATCTTGAGGCGCCGTACCCCGAAAGGGATTGACAACCCCTTTAACACGTCGTGTTGCGAGAAATTGTTATTTTTGTGCAGGTGTTGTTTACGTTGTGATGCTTGGTTCTCCTACTAGTTCGATAACCTTGGTTTCACATCTGAGGGAAATACCTACCGTCGATGTGTTGCATCATCCCTTCCTCTTTGGGGAAAAACCGACGTAGCTTTAAGCGACATCAAAAGGAATTTCTGGCGCCGTTGCCGGGGAGGATCTTCAACATATACCAGGTTCCTAATCACAAATCTCATCTCCTCGCAATTACATTATTTGCCATTTGCCTCTCGTTTTCCTCTATCCCACTTCACCAATATTTGCCGTTTTTATTCGCCATCTTTTCCATTTACCATTTTTCCGGTCGGATCTATCGCCACTCATTTTCTTGTTTACAATTGCTCAAAAATGATGCAAGAGAACACTAAGTTGTGTGATTTTTCCAATACCAACAACAATGATTTTATTGGCACTCCGATTGCTCCTCCCGCCACTAGTGCGGAGACTTGTGATATTAATAATGGTTTGTTGAATCTCGTCATGAAAGATCAACTTTCCGGCACTCCTAATGAGGATGCCGCGTCCCATCTCAATACCTTCGTGGAATTATGCGATATGCATAAGAAAAGAGATGTGGACAATGATATTGTGAAATTGAAATTATTTCCGTTTTCTTTGCGAGATCGTGCAAAAATTTGGTTTTCTTCTTTACCTCACAATAGCATTGATTCTTGGAACAAATGCAATGATGCTTTTATCACTAAATATTTTCCGCCCGCAAAAATTATATCCCTTAGAACCCAAATCATGAATTTCAAGCAACTTGAACATGGGCATGTTGCACAATCTTGGGAAAGAATGAAAATGATGCTAAGGAATTACCCAACTCATGGGTTAAAAATCATGGGTTAAATCTTTGGATGATCATACAAAATTTCTATGCGGGGTTGAATTTTGTTTCTCAAAATCTTTTGGATTCCGCCGCGGGTGGCACCTTTATGGAAATTACTTTGGGTGAAGCCACCAAATTGCTTGATAATATTATGGTGAATTATTTGCCATACCGAAAGGGCGCCGACAAGCAAAAAGATTAATGTGGTTGAGATTGATTATTTGAATGAGAAAGTTGATGCTCTTACGAAAATGGTTGCTAGTAAAAGTGCTCCTATTGATCCTAATGATATGTCTTTGTCTACCTTGATTGAGCAAACTAGTGATACTATAGATGTGAACTTTATCCCTAGAAATAATTTTAATAATAATGCTCATAGAGGTAATTTTAATCCTAGGCCTTTTCCTAGTAATTCCTCTAATAATTATGGTAATTCCTATGGAAATCAATCTTACAATAATAATCGGAACACCTCTGATCTAGAGAATAATATTAAAGAATTTATAAATACTCAAAAGGTTTGCAATGCTTCTATAGAAGAAAATTGAATAGGATTGATGATATGTCTAGGAGTATTGATAGGATTTCTCATGATGTGGAAAATCTCAAGTTCAAAATTTTGGTGCCTAAAGTTGAAGAATCAATTAAAGCTCTTTATGTTTCTTTGGATGAAAGTAAGAAAAGAACCGCCATGCTTAGAGCTAAACAAGAAATTTTAGAAAAGGCATTTTCTAGTGATTGCTTTCGTAAAAATGATTAAGACATTAAAATGATTGGTATTTATTCCATTTATTCTTTGTTTAGTAAAGTTCAACTTGATGATAAAGGGACTGGAGAAGAGTCAACTTTAGGTAGAAGGTGTCCCAATATTTCGGAGGGTGAAAATTTTATTGAGGAAATTGATAAAAGTGGGTTTGGAGAGGTCAAGACTTTAACTAGTGATGCACCGACTATTTTGGATTACAAAGACTTTAACTATGATATTTGCTCCTTGATTGATTGTATTGCTTTGTTGCAAATCATGATTAACTCACCACATGCTTATGAACAAAATAAATCTTTACTAAACATATTGTTGATGCTATGATGAAAGCTTTTGAAGAAAAATTGGAATTGTAAGTTTCAATTCCTAGGAAGTTGCATGATGAATGGGAACCTACCATCAAAATCAAAATTAAAAATTATGAGTGTTTTGATTTGTGTGACTTGGGTGCTAGTGTTTCCACTATTCCGAAATCTCTTTGCGATGTTCTTGGTCTTACCAATATTGAAGATTGCTCTCTTAATTTGCATTTGATGGATTCCACTATTAAAAGCCTTTGGGAAGGATCAATTATGTTCTTATTCTTGCAAATAAGAACTATGTATCCATAGACTTTATTGTTCTTGACATCATTGCAATCCGCCTTGCCCTATTATACTTGGTAGACCGTTTTTGCGCATTATTGGCGCGGTGATTGACATGAAAGAAGCAAATACTAAATTCCAATTTCCCCTAAGAAAGGGCATGGAACTCTTCCCTAGAACCAAGATCAAATTTCCTTATGAATCTATAATCAGGGCAATTTATGGAACATCCAACAAGGATGACAATACTTGAAATCTTGGTATTATGCCTAGCTAAGGGCGTGAAATGATAGCGCTTGTTGGGAGGCAACCCAATGAATAAAATTTATTTTTCCTTTTGCTTTCTGTTCTTGAGTGTTAGCACAATTATGCTACTGGTATGATTGTATTTTTTGTGTTTTAATTGGCGTTTGTGCCAAGTAGAACCAATAGGATCTTCTAGGTGATAGCTGTTTGATCTTGCTGAAAAAGACAAAAACTTTTGCGCTCCCGAGAAAAATTCTCATTTTAAACAAAAAAGTGTTTTTCGTTCATTCTTTCTATATAAGATTAATATGCAAATTTCCCACATGGCCATATTTGTTTTCAAGATTTTTAGAGTTCCAGAAGCATTCAAAACTTCCAGAAAACTACAGACTGTTCTGTTTTTGACAAATTCTGTTTTCTTTGTGTTGTGTGCTTATTTTGATGGCTATATGGTTTTCTTTGATGAGTTTTTGCCATAGAAAAGTTGGAATACAGTAGATATAATACAAAACAAAATATGAATTGGTTTGGTACAACACTTATAGTAGTGGTTTGCTTTCTTATGCTAACGGATCTCACGAAGGTTTTGTTGAAGTTTTGTGTGATTGAAGGTTTTGGGTTATCTTACGATGGATGAAGGAAGGATAGAAGAGCCTAAGCTTGGGGATACCCCGGCATCCCAAGCTATTATCCAAAAATGAGCAACCAACTAAGCTTGGGGATGCCCCCGAGTGGCATCCCCGCTTTCTTCCAAAAACTATCCCTATTTCACTCGAGGCTATATTTTTATTCGTCACATGATATGTGTTTTGCTTGGAGAGTCTTGTATGATATGAGTCTTTTCTTGTTTTGTTTTGCTTTTTAGTTCATGAATCCTTGCTGTACACACTCATTTGAGAGACCAAAAATTATGCCATGACTTGCTAAAATTGCTATCTATGCTTCACTTAAATTTTTATGAGCAATGGACTTGCTCTAGTGCTTCACTTATATCTTTTTGAGCATGGTGTGCTTAGTATTTTTGAAGAAATACTCTCTTGCTTCACTTAGATTTATTTGAGAGTTAGTAAAAATTTATAGAAAATCTCTCTTGCTTCACTTAAATTATTTTGAGAGAATCAAGAAAAATTATGCTCATGATCTTCACTTATATTTGTTTGAGCTTATCAAAAGCAACACATGAAAATCAGTCCCAAAGTGATAGATATCCAAGAAGGATATAATAAAAACTTTCATGAAGATCATTGTACAAAATAAACTTGAAACTTAGTAATAGTTTTGAGATATGATGATATGATATGTGAGTCATGTTAATGAGTAAGTATGCTTTAGTAAGAATATTCATGTTAAGGTTTGTGATTCACGAAACATGCATGTATGGTCTCTCGTTATGCCGGGAAGTCGGAGCACAATTTATCCTTGATTGTCCTATCTTTGTGTGAAAGTCGGGTGCGCGCGATGGTTAACTCCTACCAACCTCCCCCCTAGGAGCATGCGTAGTATTACTTTGCTTCGAGGGCTAATAAACTTTTGCAAAAAGTATGTGAGTTCTTTATGACTAATGTGAGTCCATGGAGTATACGCAATCTCACCCTTTCATAATTGCTAGCCTCTCTCGTGACACGCAACTTTCGCCGGTGCACAAACTTTATTAAACTTTCCTCAAAACAGCCACCATACCTACCTATTATGGCATTTCCATAGCCATTCCGAGATATATTGCCATGCACTTCCATCATATAGTTGACTTGAGCATTCATTTTTCATCATATATAGTCATGATATGTCATAGGTATCGAGTTGTAATTTTTATCTCTTTTTTAGTTATAAGTAAATAGAAGTGTGATGATCATCATTATCCATTATTAGAGCATGTCCCGGTGAGGAAAGAATGATGGAAACTATGATTCCCCCACAAGTCGGGATGAGACTCCGGACAATGAGAGAAAGAAAAAATAGGGGGAAAAGAAAAAAAGGAAAAAAAAGAGGAAAGAGAAAAAAAGAAAAGAAAAGAGAGAAGGGGCATGCTAGTTCCACACTTGTGCTTCAAAGTAGCACCATGTTTTTCATATAGAGAGTCTCCTATGTTGTCACTTTCATATACTAGTGGGAATTTTCCGTAGAAGAGTGTCATGCATACCCACTTGGTTTCATATTAAGCTTTCATACACTTATAGCTCGTAGTGCATCCGTTGCATGGCAATCCCTACTCCTCACATTGATATCGATTGATGGACATCTCCATACTCCATCAGTTTGCCTAGTTGATGTGAGACTTTCTTCCCTTCTTTTTGTCTACTACCTTCGCATTCTATTCCACATATATTGTTATATCCATGGCTTACGCTCATGTATTGCGTGAGAGTTGAAAGTGCTGAAGCGCACTAAAAAGTATGAACCAATTGCTTGGCTGACACCAAGATAGTACATGATTTATACTTTGAGCGGGGAAGACAGAGCATGACAAGACTATATGATTTTGTAGGGATGGCTTATTTTAGCATTGATATATTGAAAGATATGGTTGCTTATTGATATGCTTGAGTATCTAAATTATTATGTCAAAACTAGACTATTGCTTTGAACCATATAAAAGTCCAAATGTCCATGCTATAAAGAAAAGAATATGTAATAAACATGATAGGAAGCATTTCGCATCAAATATTCTGTTTTTATCACTTACCTACTCAAGGACGAGCAGGAGTTAAGCTTGGGGATGCTGATACATCCCCAATGTATCTATAATTTTTTATTGTTCCATGTTGTTATATTATCATTCTTGGATGTTTTACAATCATTTTATAGTCCTTTTATATCATTTTTGGGTACTAACCTATTGACATAGTGCCAAGTGCCACTTGCAGTTTTCTGCATGTTTTTTACATCACAGGAAATCAATATCAAACGGAGCCCAAACACCGCGAAATTTTTGGAGATTTTTTTATGGGCCAGAAGAAACTTGATGGGCCAAGGCATCACCTGGGGGTGCCCCGAGGGGGCACAACCCGCCAGCCTGGCGCGCCCCAGTGTGTTGTGCCCACCTCGATGGCCTCCCGCACCACCTATTTACTCTATAAATACCCCAATATTCCAAAAACCCTAGGGGAGTCGATGAAATATTCATCCAGCCGCCGCAGAGTCCAGAACCACCCGATCCAATCTAGACACCATCTCGGATGGGGTTCACCACCTCCATTGGTGCCTCTCCGATGATGCGTGAGTAGTTCTTTGTAGACCTACGGGTCTGTAGTTAGTAGCTAGATGGCTTCCTCTCTCACTTTTGATTCTCAATACAATGGTCTCTTCGAGATCCAAATGATGTAACTCTTTTTGCGGTGTGTTTGTTGGGATCCGATGAACTTTGAGTTTATGATCAGATCTATCTTTTTATATCCATAAAAGTTATTTGAGTTTCTTTGATCTCTTATATGCATGATCTCTTATACCCTCATATTTCTTCTCTGATATTTGGGTTTTGTTTGGCCAACTTGACCTATTTATCTTGTAATGGGAAGAGGTGCCCGGTAGTGGGTTCGATCTTACGGTGCTTTATCCCAGTGACAGAAAGGGAACCGGCACGTATGTATCGTTGCTACTAAGGATAAAATGATGAGATCCATATCTAACGCCATAGATAAACGGATCTTGTCTACATCATGTCATTGTTCGTAATGCATTACTCCATTTTTCCATGAACTTAATACACTAGATGCATGCTGGATAGTGGTCGATGTGTGGAGTAATAGTAGTAGATGCAGGCATGAGTCGGTCTACTAATTTTGGACGTGATGCCTATGTAATGATCATCGCCTGGATATCGTTATAATTATTTGAGGTTCTATCAATTGCCCGATAGTAATTTGTTTACCCACCGTTTGCTATCTTTCTCGAGAGAAGCCACTAGTGAAACCTACGGCCCCCGTGTCTTTTTTTCATATATTTGCCTTTGCGATTTACTTTTTCATTGCATTTATTTTTAGATCTATTAAACCAAAAATACAAAAATATCTTGCTGCAATTTATTCTTTTTTATTTTATTTGGCATTCGATCTATCAATCTACTGCAAATTCCTCACGTCTGTTTTGCCAATCTTGAGGCGCCGTACCCCGAAAGGGATTAACAACCCCTTTAACACGTCGGGTTGCGAGAAGTTGTTATTTGTGTGCAGGTGTTGCCTACATTGTGTTGCTTCGTTCTCCTACTTGTTCGATAACCTTGGTTTCACATCTGAGGGAAATAGCTACCGCCGATGTGCCGCATCATCCCTTCCTCTTTGGGGAATAACGGTGTAGCTTTAAGCGACATCACTCCCCTTGTGGGATTCCTCTTCTTGAGAGAGGGAGGACACTCCATTGGAGTTCAAGGCCTCCATTGGAGAGGGATTCCTAGGATAATCAAGACCTTTTAAGGGGCAAGGATTCCCCAAGTGAATCACCAAGACCTCATCTCCTTTGGATTTGGAATGAACTCTACCTTGTATCTTCCCTTTGATTGTTCTTGTACCTTGTGGATCTTATGTGTTGGTGAGTCTAGTGGATGTGTGATTGGACTTGTTCTTGAGTGCCTCCCTTTGTGATTTCTCTTTGTTCTTCCCCGTGTTCATCATGTTATTCGTGTTCTTCGCGGGAGTCCACTCCAATCGTGAAAGATCGGCAAAAACCGGGTCTAGCCCCGTATCAGCATGTTTCTTCACATGTAACTGGTGTTGTTTTGTTATAAAATCATCCTTTTGTGTTGTCCACAGACTGGAAAGTATGCATATTTATCTTCCAAGGAGACCAGTAACTAGTTTGTCACCTTGCAGAGGGGGTGCAATGAAGATAAGATTGAGGATTTCCAAGTACAAGATGTTAGAAAGGAGCCTTGCAAGAGAAGGAGGAGCAGCACTGATCGTGTTCAACCAGTTATGGTAAGTCACTGTATTACAATTATCAGGACATCCTATTTGTCTGGCATTGTGCTTGCGTATGGTTCTTCACATGTAACCTACTATATGATGTTCTAACCCTTTTGTAAATCAGATGTATGTAAGCACATTTTTATGTGTCTGTTCACTCATTACGGATGTAGTCTACTTTTAAGTATCTAAAACATCTTATAGTAGTGAACAATGTGAAACTGCTTCCTGCTATGTTAGAGTTGTCGATATCATAAATGTCATAACCAAACGCATATTCACATCATTAGCCTCCTGTCATTACTAGGATCTTGATTACATACTACTCGAGATATTTCATAGGGGGCAAACAATATTACATTACTTGTTCCTTTATATAGTACTAGCAAGATGCCCATGCGTTGCACGGAACATCAATATGCATTTATATGAGTAGTTTATCCGGTGGGACATAAGGATGAACGAGGGAAGGCCTTATCTGCAAATGTAGAGAGGAGTGTGGGTGTCTTTTTGCAAAATTGATGAAGACATCAATACCATTGTTACACCCACAACCCTTGTTGTTATACATACTTGACCAATTACTAGAGCTCGCGCACGCCAATAAAATTACCAGGTACTTTCATTTCTTGGTAATGATTCTAATTTTCATTAGAATATGATGCTACCTAAATTAGATACATTTGTCTTGCTTACAAATGAAGGGCCTAGCTTGGACAAGAAGGATGAACATTGGAGCAAGATCAAGCAAGGAGATGATGTCATGCGCAAGGTAAATGAGAACAGAGTTACAAGTGATGATTTCAGGACTTTGAAGCCACTATAATGAGTGCATGAAGCCTTGGACGAAATATACAAGATGCCACTTCATAAATTTGGTCCAGAGGCTATTATAGGTGTTGCGTCACCTTATTATTGGGCCAGGCCCATGTAATTTCGAAATAGTAAAGTGTAGACTATTTTTATAGTCCGTATGTGTGGGGAAAAGAGAGGTATGGTTGGTTTCGGATCCCTTCTCCAAGGGGCCATGAAATCCCCCCCACCCCACTCTTTCTCCATATATACAGCCCTTAGGGCATCATTTAGACTTTGGGTTTTGTGTAGATTAAAGTTCACCATAGCTGCAACTTTGCGGACTTCGTTTGTGTTCAATGACTAGACAAAGACATCACATAACCCCACTTGATCAATAAAGCTTTCCTCTTAAATTCGCAATATCTAGATTGAAATCTCAGTTTCCTTCATGTTCTTCATTTGCCTACAGGAAACAGGCCTTCGTGGTCAGGTTGATCGTGCTCCGGCGTGGTCAATAACCTCTCGGAGTTGGTTTAGCGATTGCTAAGGCGCGACGTCCTCGCGCGTTCGTAGTCGGATCATCGAAGTCGACTTCCTCCAAAATGATAGCCATCATCTCATCGAAAGATGGGACACCTTTGCCTCTATCAAGTGGTATCAGATTTCCAGGTTACTTGGTGCGATTTTCCAGTTTTTCATAGTTAGATCGAGTATGTTTTCCATACCTATAGTCCATGAAAAAACAAAAAAAATAGGGTTGGTTCATCATATCCGAACCAATCTGAGCCTTTGCATAATCTTTTTAGGGTTTTGCTTTGTTGAATTTGCGGTTGCATCGTCGTGTCTAGTTGCTGGTCTTAGTGTCTAGTCCTTTAGAGTTTCGAGTTCTGTCACAGTTTCTCACGCCGCCACTGCACCATATTCATCGATGCTGCCATACCACCACCGCCGCCATACCCCACCACCGCTACCATATACCACCACCGCTACCATATCCTACCACCATATATCCACCACCAATCCGAGTTCTTTTCGTATTAGGTTTGTTCTTGAGATCCATCTAGTTTCCGATTCGTGTTTCCTTGTCTGCGAAGGTCTTGGAAAAAAAGTCTAGAGACCCCCGGGCACTTTTTAGGCCAAAATTTTGGCAGGTGAAAATATTTTTCCCTATCATGTTCTTAGCTCCCTAGGAATTTTTTGAGACACTCGCCATCATAGTGATTTTTTGTTGCACTTTTTGGTCGTCGCTGCCTTGATTTCGGGAAAAAATGTCAATTTTTTTTTGTGTAGATCGTGTTATTTTGATTTGGGAAGAGTTTTGAGACACTCGCCATTATAGTGTTTTTCGACAAAAAAAAGAGCGCAAAAAAAGAGGCGAAAGTTTTCAGAGTGTGCTTTCCCCTTGATTACGTGCAGCGCCGTGATTTTGTTAGTGTTCTAGGCTTGTGTCTCTAGTACGGCTAGCCTAGGACCAGCACAGTACTGTCCTTGAGCGTTTATTCATCTTTGCATCTCTGAATTGATTATTGCTGGCATTTTTTCTACCATATCATAAGCCTTCCCAGCTCCACATACATCTACATCATGTGTTTGACACTGCCTGGCAATCGCTTTGTCCAAGCTTTGAGAGTTTTGACTACAACGGTTGCCGATCACCACCTGCTGTTGGGTAAGAATTGGTAAGAATTTGAGATTTGCTTGATAGATTTGTGACGCCCCACCACCACCATTTTCTAGTAGTCTGTAGGATCATATTTTTGTGTGTTTCTATTGCTGCTAACCATGGCGGGATCACAAGTCGACGAGACTGACTAGGAGAACATGACGAACAAGGAGTTGCATGATAAATTTCAGCAAATGATGGGTCAACATGTAGAAGATTTGATGACCAGTTTTGGCGACGCACTAGCGAGCATGGATGACATTAACAAGTCAATTGACACCAAGTTGGATGCCAAATTCATTGAAGTGCTTGCACGTCTACCTCCACATGCTGCACCATTGCAACAACAAAAACCACCTCCATGACACGAAACAGCCCTCCGCAAAGTGAACCGTGTCCCTCTTGAGGCTGGCCAAACTATTGGTGCTGTTGTTGATACTTTTGTGGCTCCTGTTGCTCCTGAAGAGGAGGACCGTTATGCGGGAGATTACGAGGATGAGGTTGATCAAAATTAGAACTACGTGCAACCACCAGCACCACAACCACCAGGTCGTCCACATGCAAATACACGCAATGGTAGGGCTGCACCACACCCTCAGGTACGAGATCATGACCATCTCCCTAAACTAAAATTGAATATTCCACCATTTGAGGGTAGATATGTTCCTAATATATATCTTACTTGGGAGTTAGAAACCGAACAACATTTTACATGTTTAGAATATCCCGAGGAGGGATGTGTTGCTGCTGCTCTTTGTTCTTTCACTAGTTTTGCTTGTGTGTGGTGGTCTGAACATCGTAGATTATATCTGAATAATATTCCAACTACTTGGGCTGCTTTGAAAACTGCTATGCGTACTCGTTGGGTTCCACCATATTATCGACGTGAATTACTACAAAACCTGCAGCGTTTAAGACAAGGAAAAAATTATGTAGAAGAATATTATCAGCAATTACCTACTGGCATGATTAGATGTGGTATCATTGAGGATAATGAAGCTATGCTTGCACGTTTTATGGGTGGCTTAAATAAAGAGATTCAGACCATTCTAGAGTATAAGGAGTATAATAATATCACTCATTCAATCTGTCTTGCTTGCAAAGCTGAACCTGAAATGCAGGATCGACAGGCATTGGCGCAGACTAACTTTTTTGCAGGTCGATCTTCATCATGGACACCGCGTGCATCTTCTATTTCCACACATTCTGCTGCACCGGCACCTCAGTCAGTTCCCACCTCTAGCCGTGATACACGAAAGAAGGAACAATCACCACTATCTGCCAAGATCACACCCACTGGGCCTGGATAGAGCTCCTCTTCATCCATGGCATTAACAGGGCACACAAGTGATATTATTTGTCGTCGTTGTAAGGGAAGAGGTCATTTTGCGAGGGAATGCAAATCTCAACGTGTCATGATTGCTACTGAGGATGGTGGGTATGAGTCGTCTAGTGACTATGATGAGGAGACTTTGGCTCTTATTACACATGAAGAATACATTTGAGATGGTTCTGAACAAGAGACGCATTACATGGCTGCTGACAATGCTGACATGTATGACTATTTAGTTCTCAACGTGTTTTGAGTGTGCAGATCACACAAGTTGAGCAAGACTAGAGGCACAATTTTGTTCCATACAAAGGGAGTTGTGAAGGAACGTTCTGTTCGAGACATCATAGATGGAGGGAGCTGCAACAATTCTTCTAGCATGGAGATAGTGGATTTTCTCTCACCACAAGACCACAACCACATCCTTACTATATCCATTGGTTCAACAACAGTGACAAGGATAAGGTAACACATACTATTCGCGTGCATTTTAGTATAGCTACATATGCTGATTATGTTGATTGTGATGTGGTACCCATGCAAGCATGTTCCTTATTACTTGGTAGACCATGGCAATTTGATAAAAATTATGTACACCATGGTAGAAACAATCAGTATACTCTTTTCATAAGGATAAACATATTACTTTGCTTCCTATGACTCTTGATTCAATTTTGAAAGATGATATTCATCGAGCTAGTAATGCAAAACAGGACCAAAATAAGAGTGAAAATCAGATTGTGGCAAACAAATTTGAGCAACAAATGAAGCATAATAACAAACCATCATCTCATGTTGACTCTAAAATTAAATTGAAAAGGGGATGTTTACTTGCAACCAAATCTGATATTGATAATCTAGATTTCAGCAAATCTATTTGCTATGCTTTTGTGTGCAAAGAGGCATTATTTTCATTCGAGGACATGCCTTCCTCTTTGCCTCCTGTTGTCACTAGCATTTTGCAGGAGTTCGCTGACATCTTTCCACAAGACGTACCATCGGGATTACCACATATTCGAGGGATTGAGCATGAGATCAACTTAATTCCCGGTGCATCGCTACCAAACCGTGCACCATATCGTACCAATCCAGAGGGGACGAAGGAGATTATGCGTCAAGTACGGGAGCTACTAGATAAAGGTTATATACGTGAATCCCTTAGTCCTTGTGTTGTTCATATTATTCTAGTGCCAAAAAAGGATGGTACATCGCATATGTGTGTTGATTGTATATTCATTAGTAATATTACTAGTCGTTATCTTCATCCTATTCCTAGGCTAGATGATATGCTTGATGAATTAAGTGGCTCTACTATTTTCTCCAAAGTTGATTTGCATAATTGATACCATCAAATTCGTATGAAATTGGGAGATGAATGATAAACAACATTTAAAACTAAGTTTGGATTATATGAGTGGTTAGTCATGCCTTTTAGGTTAACTAATGCACCTAGTACTTTCATGAGATTTGTGAATGAAGTTTTACGTGCTTTCAGTTGACGATTTGTGGTAGTTTACTTTGATGATATACTGATTTATAGCAGATCTTTGGAGGAACATTTGGAACATTTACGTGTTGTTTTTATTGCTCTACGTGATGCATGTTTGTTTGGTAACCTTGGTAAGTGCACCTTTTGCACCGACCGAGTATCTTTTCTTGGCTATGTTGTTACTCGACACGGAATCGAGGTTGATAAAGCCAAGATTGAAGCTATTTAGAGTTGGCCGCAGCCCAAAACGGTCACACACGTGAGGAGTTTCCTTGGCCTCGCTGGTTTCTATAGGCATTTTGTGAGAGATTTCAGCACCATTGCTGCACCTCTCAATGAGCTTACAAAGAAGGATGTGCCTTTTGTTTGGGGTACTGCACAAGAAGAAGCCTTCACGGTATTGAAAGATAAGTTGACACATGCTCCATTACTCCAACTTCCTAATTTTAATAAGACTTTTGAGCTTGAATGTGATGCTAGTGTTATTGGATTAGGAAGTGTGTTATTACAAGACGGTAAACCTATTGCATACTTTTCTGAAAAATTGAGTGGGCCTAGTCTGAACTATTCTACTTATGACAAGGAATTATATGCTCTTGTTCGGACTTTGGAAACATGGCAAGATTATTTATGGCCCAATATATTCTGATCATGAATCTTTGAAGCATATTAAAAGTCAAGCTAAATTGAATCGTAGACATGCTAAATGGGTTAAATTCATTGAGACTTTCCCTTATGTCATTAAACACAAGAAGGGTAAAGAAAATGTTATTGCTGATGCATTGTCTCGTCATTATACTATGCTTTCACAACTTGACTTTAAAATATTTAGTTTGGAGACCATCAAAGATCAATATGTGCATGAGGCTGGATTTAAAGATGTATTGTAGAATTGTAAAGAAGGGAGAACATGGAACAAGTTAATCGTTAATTATGGATTTGTGTTTCGTGCTAACAAGCTATGCGTTCCAGCTAGCTCCATTCATCTTTTGTTGTTGCAGGAGGCGCATGGAGGAGGATTAATGGGACACTTTTACGTGAAGAAGACGGAGGACGTACTTACTACACATTTCTTTTGGCCAAAGATGAGACAGGATGTTGAGCGTTTTGTTGCTCACTTCAGTGTATGTCAAAAAGCTAACACAACTCAATCCTCATGGTTTATATATGCCTTTGTCTGTACCTAGTGTTCCTTGGGAAGAAATATCTATGGACTTTGTTTTGGGTTTAGCTCGAACAAAGAAGGGGAGGGATAGCATATTTTTGTTGTGGATAGGTTCTCGAAAATGGCACACTTTATACCATGTCATAAACGCGATGATGCTGCTAATGTTGCTGATTTGTTCTTTCGTGAAATTATTCGCTTGCATGGTGTGCCAAATACTATTATTTCAGATCATGGTACTAAATTTCGTAGCCATTTTTGGAGTTATTTATGGGTTAAGTTGGGGACTAAACTGCTTTTTAGTACTACTTGTCACCCCCAAACTGATGGACAAACTGAAGCAGTCAATGGAACTTTGTCTACTATGCTTAGGGCTATTTTGAAGAATAACAAGAAAATGTGGGAACAATGCTTGCCTCATATTGAACTTGCTTATATTCTTTCGCTGCATTCTACTACTAAGATGTGCCCTTTAGAAATTGTATATGGTTTCCTACCTCGTGCACATATTGATTTGTTACCTCTTCCATCTTCGGAGAAGGTTAATTTTGATGCTAAACACCGTGACGAATTGATCTTAAAAATGCATGAGTTAACTAAGGAAAACATTGAGTGTATGAATGCTAAATATAAACTTGCTGGAGATAAAGGTCGAAAACATGTTGTCTTTGCACCTGGAGATCTTGTTTGGTTACATTTGCATAAGGATAGGTTTTCGGGATAGTCCCACTTTTAACATTGCAGTTTTGAAGCCTTATTTGGGTGAGGAAGATGAGCTTCTGTCGAGGACGACTTCATTTCAAGAAGGGGGGATGATGAGGACATCAATACCATTGTTACACCCACAGCCCATGTTGCTATACATATTGGACCAATTACTAGAGCTCGCGCACGTCAATTAAATTACCAGGTACTTTCGATTCTTGGTAATGATTCTAATGTTCATGAGAATATGATGCTGCCTAAATTGGATACATTAATCTTGCTTACAAATGGAGGGCCTAGATTGGACAAGAAGGATGAACATTGGAGTAAGATCAAGCATTGAGATGATGTCATGTGCGAGGGAAACAAGAACGGAGTTACAAGTGATGGTTTCGGGACTTCGAAGCCACCATAATGAGTGCATGAAGCCTTGGACGAAATATACAAGATGCCACTTCATAAATTTCATGCAGAGGCTATTATAGGTGTTGCGTCACCTTATTATTGGGCCAAGCCAATGTAATTTTGAAATAGTAAAATATAGGCTATTTCTAGGGTTTGTATGTGTGGGGAAAACAGAGTTAGGGTTGGTTTTGGACCCCTTCTCCAAGGGGCCATGAAATTCCCCCTTTCTTTCTCCATCTATATAGCCCTTAGGACTTCGTTTAGACTTTGGGTTTTGTTTAGATTAAAGTTCGCCATAACTGCAACTTTGCGTACTTCATTTGTGTTCAACGACTAGACAAAGACGTCACAGAACCCCACTTGATCAATAAAGCTTTCCTCTTAAATTCGCAATATTCAGATTGCAATCTCAGTTTCTTGCTTGTTCTTCGTTTGCCTGCAGGAAACAGACCTTCATGGTGAGGTTGGTCGTGCTACGACGTGGTCAATAACCTGTCGAAGTTGGTTTAGCGATTGCTAAGGTGCGAAGTCCTCACACGTTCATAGTCGGATCATCAAAGTCGACTTCCTCCAAAACGATAGCCATCATCTCATCAAAATACGGGACACCTTTGCCTCTATCAAAAAAATTCATAGTTTCCTTCCTATCCGTCAGATATAGATGGGACGGCCTTCATTGCGGGATGGCAGGCACACCATCATCACCAACTCTATTTTTTATAAGAGTAGAGAAATGTAGCTAGGCCATGTATGTTATTGAGGCGTTCATGTATTCATAATGCCAACTCAACAGTTCAATTGCTTATTTGTTTCAGGCAGAGTTAAATTGCTCTTTTAAACTAGACCAGTAACTAGTTTGTGTCACCTTGCAGAGGGGGTGCAATGAAGAAAAGATTGAGGATTTCCAAGTACAAGATGTTAGGAAGGAGACTTGCAAGAGAAGGAGGAGGAGCGCTGAGCGTGTTCAACCAGTTAAGGTAAGTCACTGTATTACAATTACTAGGGTATCCTCTTTGTCTGACATTGTTCTTGCGTAGGGTTCTTCACATGTAACCCAATCATTTGGCCATTGATTAAAAACCCCTCCTGATAGAGGCAAAGGTGTCCCGTCTATCGATGAGATGGTGGCTATCGTTTTGGAGGAAGTCGACTTTGACGATCCGACTACGAACGTGCGAGGCCGTCGCGCCTTAGCAATCGCTAAACCAACTCCGAGAGGTTATTGACCACGCCGAAGCACGATCAACCTGACCACGAAGGTCTATTTCCTGCAGGCAAACGAAGAACAAGCAAGAAACTGAGATTGCAATCTGGATATTGCGAATTTAAGAGCAAAGCTTTATTGATCAAGTGGGGTTCTGTGACGTCTTTGTCTGGTCGTTGAACACAAATGAAGTACGCGAAGTTGTAGCTATGGCGAACTTTAATCTAAACAAAACCCAAAGTCTAAACGACGCCCTAAGGGCTGTATATATGGGGGAAAGAGGGGGGAATTTCGTGGCCCTTGGTGGAGGGGTCCGAAACCAACCCTAACTCTTGTTTCCCCACACATACGGACTCTTAAAACAGCCTATACTCAAGTATTTCGAAATTACATGGGCCTCGCCCAATAGTAAGGTGACGCAGCACCTATAATAGCCTCTGGACAAAATTTATGAAGTGGCATCTTGTATATTTCATCCAAGGCTTCACGCACTCATTATGGTGGCTTCAAAGTCCTGAAATCATCACTTGTAACTCCATTCTTGTTCCCCGTGCGCAGGCCATCATCTCCATGCTTGATCTTGCTCCAATGTTCATCCTTCTTGTCCAAGCTAGGCCCTTCATTTGTAAGCAAGACAAATGTATCCAATTTAGGCAGCATCATATTCCCATGAACATTAGATTCATTACCAAGAAACGAAAGTACCTGGTAATTTAATTCGCGTCCGCGAGCTTTAGTAATTGGTCTTGTATATCTGTCAGTTGGAGCTATGGGTGTAACCTTGTTAGTGATGTCCTCATCATCCTCCCCTTCTTGAATTGAAGTCGTCCTCGACGGAAGCTCATCTTCCTCACCCAAGTAAGGCTTCAAATCTGCAATGTTAAATGTGGGACTAACCCCAAAATCTGCAGGCAACTCAAGTTTATATGCATTATCATTTATTTTCTCTAACACCTTGAAAGGACCATCAGCACGTGGCATTAGCTTTGACTTGCGCAGATTAGGAAACCTATCCTTACGCAAATGTAACCAAACAAGATCTCCAGGTGCAAAGACAACACGTTTACCCTTATCTCCAACAAGTTTATATTTAGCATTCATGCGCTCAATATTTTCCTTAGTTAACTCATGCATTTTTAAGATCAATTCAACACGTTGTTTAGCATCAAAATTAACCTTCTCGGAAGATGGAAGAGGCAACAAATCAATAGGTGCACGAGGTAGGAAACGATAGACAATTTCAAAAGGGCACATCTTAGTAGTAGAATGCAACGAACGATTATAAGCAAATTCAATATGGGGCAAGCATTCTTCCCACATTTTCTTATTATTCTTCAAAACAGCCCTAAGCATAGTAGACAAAGTTCTGTTGACTACTTCAGTTTGACCATCAGTTTGGGGGTGACAAGTAGTACTAAAAAGCAGTTTAGTCCCCAACTTAGCCCATAAACATCTCCAAAAGTGGCTAAGAAATTTAGTATCACGATCTGAAATAATAGTATTTGGCACACCATGCAAGCGAATAATTTCACGAAAGAACAAGTCAGCAACATTAGCAACATCATGGCTTTTATGACATGGTATAAAGTGTGCCATCTTCGAGAACCTATCCACGACAACAAATATGCTATCACTCCCCTTCTTTGTTCGAGGCAAACCCAACACAAAGTCCATAGATATATCTCCCCAAGGAACACTAGGAACAGGCAAAGGCATATATAAACCATGAGGATTGAGTCGTGACTTAGCTTTTTGACATGTAGTGCAGCGAGCAACAAAACGCTCAACATCCCGTCGCATCTTTGGCCAAAAGAAATGTGTAGCAAGTACGTCCTCCGTCTTCTTCACGCCAAAGTGTCCCATTAATCCTCCTCCATGCGCCTCCTGCAACAACAAAAGACGAACATAGCTAGCTGGAATGTATAGCTTGTTAGCACGAAACACAAATCGATCATTAATGACGAACTTGTTCCATGTTCTCCCTTCTTTACAATTCTGCAATACATCTTTAAATTCAGCATCATGCACATATTGATCTTTGATGGTCTCCAAACCAAATATTTTAAAGTCAAGTTGTGAAAGCATAGTATAACAATGAGACAATGCATCAGCAATAACATAAGGGAAAGTCTCTATGAATTCAACCCATTTAGCATGTCTACGGTTCAGTTTTGCTTGACTTTTAATGTGCTTTAAAGATTCATGATCAGAATGTATAACAAATTGTTTGGGCCATAAATAATGTTGCCATGTTTCCAAAGTCCGAACAAGAGCATATAATTCCTTATCATAAGTAGAATAATTCAGACTAGGCCCACTCAATTTTTCAGAAAAGTATGCAACAGGTTTACCATCTTGTAATAACACACCTACTAACCCAATTCCACTAGCATCACATTCAAGCTCAAAAGTCTTTATTAAAATCAGGAAGTTGGAGTAAAGGAGCATGTGTCAACTTATCTTTCAATACCGTGAATGCTTCTTCCTGTGCAGTACCCCAAACAAAAGGCACATCCTTCTTTGTAAGCTCATTGAGAGGTGCAGCAATGGTGCTGAAATCTCTCACAAAATGCCGATAGAATCTAGCGAGGCCAAGGAAGCTCCTCACATGTGTGACCGTTTTGGGCTGCGGCCAACTCTCAATAGCTTCAATCTTGGCTTTATCAACCTCAATTCCCTGTGAAGTAACAACATAGCCAAGAAAAGAGACTCGGTCGGTGCAAAAGGTGCACTTTCCAAGGTTACCAAACAAACGTGCATCACGTAGAGCAATAAAAACAGCAGGTAAATGTTCCAAATGTTCCTCCAAAGATCTGCCAAAAATCAATATATCATCAAAGTATACTACCACAAATTGTCCAATGAAAGCACGTAAAACTTCATTCATTAATCTCATGGAAGTACTAGGTGCATTAGTTAACCCAAAAGGCATGACTAACCACTCATATAATCCAAACTTAGTTTTAAATGTTGTTTTCCATTCATCTCCCAATTTCATACGAATTTGATGGTATCCACTATGCGAATCAACTTTGGAGAATATTGTAGAGCCACTCAATTCATCAAGCATATCATCTAGCCTAGGAATAGGATGACGATAACGAATAGTAATATTATTAATGCCTCTACAATCAACACACATACGCGATGTACCATCCTTTTTCGGCACTAGAATAATAGGAACAGCACAAGGACTAAGGGATTCGCATATATAACCTTCGTCGAGTAGCTCCTGTACTTGACGCATAATCTCCTTCGTCTCTTCTGGATTGGTACGGTATGGTGCGCGGTTGGGTAGCGATGCACCGGGAATTAAGTCAATCTAATGCTCAATCCCTTGAATAGGTGGTAATCCCGGTGGCACGTCTTGTGGAAAAACGTCGGCGAACTCCTGCAAAATGTTAGTGACAGCAGGAGGCAAAGAGGAAGGCACATCCTCGAATGAAAATAATGCCTCTTTGCACACAAAAGCATAGCAAACAGATTTGCTAAAATCTAGCTCATCAATATCAGATTTGGTGGCAAATAAACATGCACTTTTCAATTTAATTTCAGAAGCAACAATAGAAGGTTTATTATTACGTTTCATTTGTTGCTCAAATTCTTTTGCCACAATCTGATTTTCACTCTTATTTTTCTCCTGTTTTGCTTTATTAGCACTATTAATATCATCTTTCAAAATGGAATCGGGAGTCATAGGAAGTAAAGTAATATTTTTATCCTTATGAACAAGAGTATACTGATTGTTTCTACCATGGTGTACAGAATTTTTATCAAATTGTCATGGTCTACCAAGTAATAAGGAACATGCTTGCATAGGTACCACATCACAATCAACATAATCAGCATATGTAGAGATACTAAGATGCACACGAACAGTACGTGTTACCTTAACCTTGCCGCTGTTGTTGAACCATTGGATGTAGTAAGGATGTGGATGTGGTCTTGTGGTGAGAGATAGCTTCTCCACCATCTCCATGCTAGCCAAGTTGTTGCAACTCCCTCCATCTATGATCACGCGAACAGAACGTTCCTTCCCAACTCCCTTTGTATGGAACAAATTATGCCTCTGATTTTGCTCAGCTTGTGTAACCTGCACACTCAAAACACGTTGAGCAACTAAACATTCATACCTGTCAGCATCTTCAGGAGCCAAGTATTGCGTCTCATGATCAGAATCGTCTCCGTCGTGTTCTTCACGTGTAATAAGAGCCAAAGTCTCCTCATCATAGTCACTAGCGGACTCATATCCACCATCCTCAGTAGCAATCATCACACGCTGAGATTTGCATTCTCTCGCAAAATGTCCTGTTCCCTTACAACGACGACAAATAATATCACTGGTGTGCCCTGTTGATGCCATGGAAGAAGAAGAACTCTGTGCAGGCCCAATAGGTGTGCTCTTGGCAGATAATGGTGGTTGTGCATGCTTCCTTGTATCACGACTGGAGGTAACAGCTGATGGAGGTGTCGATGCAGTAGAATGTGTGGAAGTAGAGGATGCACGCCGTGTCCATCATGAAGGTCGACCTGCAGAAAAGTTAGTCCGCGCCAATGCCTGTCGATCCTGCACTTCACGTTCAGCTTTACAAGCAAGATGGAATAAACGAGTGATATTATTATAATCCTTATACTCTAGAATGGTCTGAATCTCTCTATTTAATCCACCCATAAAACTTGCAGGCATAGCTTCATTCTCCTCAACAATACCACATCTAATCAGGCAAGTTTGTAATTGCTGATAATATTCTTCTACATAATTTTTTCCTTGTCTTAAGCGCTGCAATTTTTGAAGTAATTCACGTTGATAATATGGTGGAACCCAACGAATACGTATAGCAGTTTCCAAAGCAGCCCAAGTAGCTGGAATAGGATATAATCTACAATGTTCAGACCACCAAACACATGCAAAACTAGTGAAAGCACAAACAGCAGCAGGAACACGTCTCTCCACGGGATAGTGTAAACATGTAAAACGTTTTTCAGTTTCTAACTCCCAAGTAAGATATATATCAGGAACATATCTACCCTCAAATGGTGGAATATTCAATTTCAGTTTAGGAAGATGGTCATGTACCTCAAGTGGAGGTGCAGCCCTACCGTTGCGATGATATGCATGAGGACGACCTGGTGGTGGTGGTGCTGGTGGTTGCACGTAGTTCTGATTTTGGTCAACCTCATCCTCGTAATGGTCCTCCACCTCTGCAGTAGCAGCAGGAGCTATAGAAACATCAACAGCGGCACCAGAAGTTTAACCAGGCTCAAGGGGAACGCGTTGTGCTCGTCCCACTTGATTTGGAAGGCGATGTTGTTTTTGTTGTTGTTGTTGTAGAGGTGCGACAGCTGCAGCAGCCGGTGGTGGTGGAAAACGTGAAAGCAATCCAGCAAACTTCTTATCGAGCTTTGTTTCAAACGTCTTCTCCATGCCATCTATCTTCTCCATGGTCTCGTCAAATCTATTTAGCACATCTTGCACCTGTACACTCATCATTTGCTTAAACTTATCACGAAGCTCCTTGTTCGTCAAGTTCTCCCAGTCAGTCTCGTCGGCTTGTGATCCTGGCATGCTTAGCAGCAATAGAAACACACAATACTATGATCCTATAGACTACTAGAAAATGGTGGTGGTCGGGCGTCACAAATCCGTCAAGCAAATCTCAAATTCTTACCAGTTCTTACCCAGCAGCAGGTGGTGATCGGCAACCGTGGTAGTCAAAACTCTCAATGGTTGGATAAAGTGATTACCAGGGAGAGTCAAAACGCACGACGTAGATGTATGTGGAGCTGGGAAGGCTTATAAGATGGTAGGAAAAAGGATCAGCAATAATCAATTCAGAGATGCAAAGTTGAATAAACGCTCAACGACGGTACTGTGCTGGTCCTAGGCTAGACCGTGCTAGAGACGCGAGCCTAGAACACTAACAAAATCACGGTGCAGCACGTAAACAAGGGAGGAGCACACTATGAATTTTTTTTCCTCCGCAACATTTTTTTCTTAGAAAAAGTCCACAAATGGTCTAAAAACTGCCTAGCCAGAATTTTCCAGACTTAGTTTTTTTTTTGAGTTTGGAACTATTTTTCTACTGCGGGTAGCATGGATGTTTGGGAGTCCTTTGCCGTCACGACTCGGAGTATGGCGTGATCTGGAAATCCAAAACAGAGTAACAAAATACTGGACTCGGAATAGGACTGGTGGCGGAGATGAATCTGGTGGAACTCGGACTGGTGGCGGAGATGAATGTGGTGGAACTCGGACTGGTGGCGGAGATGAATCTGGTGGAACTCGGACTGGTGGCGGATATATGTTGCAGGTGGACTCGGATTGGCGTGATGGCGGCGGATATGTGGTGGCCTATATGGACTCGAATTGGCGGTGAATATGTGGTGGTGGTATATGGCAGCGGTGATGAAGTTGGTGCGGTGGTGGTATATGGCAGCAGCGATGATGATGATGCGGTGGTGATATATGGTAACGACGACGTGACAACCTGTGAACAGAACTCGAAACTCTAAAGGACTAGCGCTAAGACCAGCAACTTGACACGATGATGCAACGGCAAATTCAACAAAGCAAATATAGAAAAAATTATGCAAAGGCTCATATTGGTTCGGATGGGATGAACTAACCCTAATTTTTTTTGGCTTTTTCGTGGACTATAGGTATGAAGAACAGACTCGATCTAAACTACGAAAAACTGTAAAATCTCACCGAGCAACCTGGAAATCTGATACCACTTGATAGAGGCAAAGGTGTCCCATCTTTCGATGAGATGGTGGCTATCGTTTTGGAGGAAGTCGACTTTAACGATCCGACTACGAACGTGCGAGGATGTCGCGCCTTAGCAATCGCTAAACCAACTCCGAGAGGTTATTGACCACGCCGGAGCACGATCAACCTGACCACGAAGGTCTGTTTCCTGCAGGCAAACGAAGAACAAGCAAGAAACTGAGATTGCAATCTGGATATATTGCGAATTTAAGAGGAAAGCTTTATTGATCAAGTGGGGTTCTGTGACGTCTTTGTCTGGTCGTTGAACACAAACGAAGTACGTGAAGTTGCAGCTATGGCAAACTTTAATCTAAACAAAACCCAGAGTCTAAACGACGCCCTAAGGGCTGTATATATGGGGGAAAGAGGGGGGGATTTCATGGCCCTTGGTGGAGGGGTCCGAAACCAACCCTAACTCTTGTTTCCCCACACATAAGGACTCTAAAAACAGCCTATACTCAAGTATTTCGAAATACATGGGCTTGGCCCAATAGTAAGGTGACGCAGCACCTATAATAGACTCTGGACAAAATTTATGAAGTGGCATCTTGTATATTTCGTCCAAGGCTTCACGTAGTCATTATGGTGGCTTCAAAGTCCTGAAATCATCACTTGTAACTCCATTCTTGTTCCCCTTGCGCGTGCCATCATCTCCATGCTTGATCTTGCTCCAATGTTCATCCTTCTTGTCCAAGCTAGGCCCTTCATTTGTAAGCCAGACAAATGGATCCAATTTAGGCAGCATCATATTCTCATGAACATTAGATTCATTACCAAGAAACGAAAGTACCTGGTAATTTAATTGGCGTGCGCGAGCTCTAGTAATTGATCATGTATATGTGTCAGTTGGAGCTGTGGGTGTAACCTTGTTAGTGATGTCCTCATCACCTTCGCTCACTGCTATATGATGTTCTAACTTTTTTGTAAATCAGATGTATGTAAGCACATTTTTATGGGTCTGTTCACTCATTATGGATGTAGTCTACTTTTAAATATCTAAAACATCTTATAGTAGTCAACAGTGTGAAACTGCTTCATGCTATGTTAGAGTTGTCGATGTCATAAATGTCATAACCGAACGCATATTCACATCATTAGACTCCCTATCATTACTAGGATCTTGATAGATACTAGTCGAGATACTTCATAGGGTGCAAACAATATTACATTACTTGTTCCTTTATATAGTACTAGCAATATGCATGTACGTTGTATGGAACATCAAGATTCATTTGTATGAGTAGTTTATCCTGTGGGAGATAAGGATGAATGAGGGAAGGCCTTATCTGCAAATGTGGAGAGGAGTGCGGGTATCTTTTTGCAAAATTGTCATAGTTTCCTTCCTATCCGTCAGATATAGATCAGATGGCCTATATTGCAGGATGGCAGGCACACCATCATCACCAACTCTGTTTTTTTATAAGAGTAGAGAGTAGAGAAATGTAGCTAGGCCATGGATGTTATTGAGGCATGCATGTTTGCATACTGCCAACTCAACAGTTCAATTGCTTGTTTGTTCCAGGCATAATTAAATTGCTCTTTACAATTGCTTTATTTGTCCTCGGTTAATGAGATGCCCAAACAATGATGCCTGATGTTGGGCACTTGTATAACTATTAGTTTACATAATTAAAGGCCTTACCATTTAATTACTCTGGCAAAGTGTGCCTGATGCTTTGAAGCCAATTAACCAACTATTACTCCATGAGTCTCACAATCTAGTTTATACAATGCTAATGATTGCATAGTTTTGCTTGCTGTAGTAGGTTCTTACGAATCCCTGAGCTATTCATTATGCTCCCTAAGACTTTAATTGAGCTAAAGAATGGCCAAATGCTTGCTTACTTATACGCAAGATATCTATCTCTATCTCTACTCTTATAAAAACAGAGTTCGTGAAGATGGTGTGTCTGCCATCCTGCATTATAGGCCGTCCGATGTATATCTGACGGATAGGAAGGAAACTATGTCAATTTTGCAAAAAGATACCCACACTCCTCTCCACATTTACAAATAAGGCCTTTCCTCGTTCATCCTTTTCTCTCACAAGATAAACTACTCATACAAATGCATCTTGATGTTTCGTGCATCTTGCAAGTATATATATAATGTTCAGTAGCTGCATGTGGTCTAAATTTGTAACGTGTCTATGTTTTGGATTTGGCCCCAACATCATGCTCCCCTAGTGAGCTAAGAGAGATTTCTGTATGCCGGCTGCATAGGCTACCATTTTTATAATTTTTAAAATATCACCTGCTTATGCTTCATGACGTGTAACATTATTATTTGTCATGTTTTGCCATGTACAGAATAGTCTGTCTTGCTTGCTTTACTGTTGTAACTATATTTTTGCCATGGTCATGTGTACTTACAGAAACATTTCAGGATGAAGTGACATCAACACAAAGATCTGAGAGCAGTGCGGTATGGCCGTTACCAAATGATTATGGATTGGAATTGGAATGTGCTGATGTTCTCGAGCATGAACTAGAGGTGGCAAGACAATGTGTACATGATTCTCAACAGGGAATCAACATGTTGAGACTGGACTTGCAGGTATTAGATGCAGGAGTCAAAAAAATGAAACAAGACATTGAGGTAACCACAAAGGAATTGGAGATTTTGCAGACTGAAATTTGTGCTAACTGAATCCGGCCAATCCAATTTTCTGATGAGATTATAGTTCAAATGGTAAGTTCCGTTGATGCCTGTCCATGATGTATGAGCTTTATTTGCACAGTGTATGTAATTTATTGTTTGTGTATGTTTTATTATCACTGGTGCCGAACGTAGAACTATAATACCTAGTGGGTATAATCTGCTGTAATTTCTTTCTTGTATAGTGTAGGATTATTCTTCGTTTCTATACCTTAGTCTCTTTATTTTATAAGTGCATGTTTTTTAGAGGCGATAGTATAGAGTAGGTTAATTCTTTGTATATGGTATATCTTTGTAACAGGGGCCAACACACCCAAACGTTACCTGGACTCCATCCGGGCGACCATACATGCAAGTCAAATCGGGCCTTTAATTGGGCTAGTCAACTTAATATTTAGTGGATCCCGAACGATGGCGCCCACAGTAACAACGGCTCTTAGCAGGCCGATAACAGGCCAAAATTTTGATAGGGCCGTATAAATGGAAATGGACCGTGGGCCTTAGCAGGTTGTTAACAGGTCGAAAGCTCGATAGGGCCTTATAAATGGAAATGGCACGCGGGTCCTAGCAGGCCGTTAACAGGCTGAAAGATAGACAGTTCCTTATAAATTGGAAATGGCCCGTAGGCCCTAGCAACCTGAAATAAATGTCAATTTTATTTCGGCCCTTTTACTTGTCGGGCTTTTAAGAGGCCAAAAGTGTTTTGGGCCAGAAGAGGCCCAATTTGCAAACTAGGCTTCTAACACGCCGAAAGTCATGTCGGGCTGAAATAGTGATCTGTTGAACGTGGGCCGCTAATGGACCCAAAATCAGGTTGCACGTCATAGGCCCAACTGTTGTGTGGGTTTGGCTTGTTTACCTTATGGGCTAAGGAAAGTGATGCGGATCATCCTATGGACATCACCATGGCAAGAGTCCGTTCAGCAAGTGACACGTGCGACATCTACTTCTTATACATAAAGTTGAATATTCTCCTTTACACGTGTTCACTTGACCCCTTCGAGGATGGTATACTACTTGACACTCCACTCGTGTGCATGCATATGTATTACCAGAGCTTCACGAATGAGGAGGAGGAGTTCAAGTGCCAAGGATCACCTACACCATCCACGAGGGAAGCGTGGAAACGAAGACGAATGAAGGCGGAGATGCTTGAAAGCTACACCTCTCGGACGTTCGACAGCCACCGGACGTTGTCCGACGCCTGGGAGTTCAGCCCGCCAGACCACCTGCAGCCAAAGGACCCTACAGCGGTCGGACGATCGATGAACGCCAGACATCCGAAAAGTTCCAGTGACCAGACGACCGAGCCGACTGGACGAACGGTGCCACCTATCCAGAAGCAAAACGTCGGACTTCCGACGCCCATCGGATGATCGGTCCTCCATGAGCCATCGGACGTCCGACACTGACCGGACGTCCGGTGCCTGCATGTGCGTAGCCGCATGCCTTTGCCCTTGTATCCCTTCCCACTTACCCTTTCGCCCACTTAGACTATAAATACCCCCTACCTCCTTGATGCGGAGCATCCCACGATCATCCCCATGTTCACTTCGATAGGACCTCAAGTACCCACCATTGGACACAAGGTTGACTCACTCCTCTCCGAACCTTCACTTTCCACTTGTGAGACATGGCTACAACCTCAAACATATGTGCTATGCATGACCAGGAACCAAGAGGAAGACCATGGAGCAGCTAAGGAGCAAGTACGATTGAAGGAGAGAAGCATACGCGAAGACGGAGAAGAATCCGAGAAAGACTGGACTTGCCCGGATCATCCGGACCCCCAGCCGGACGATCTGGATCAAGCCCGGATGATTCGGACAGACACCTGGACGATCCGGGTAATATTCCCCGAGGCACCCAAGGCTTGCCCACGAAGCCGGTCGATCTGGACTAGGCCCCGGATCATCCGGACGGAGCCGGACATCCGGACCAGGCCCCGGATCATCCGGGCCATCTACTGCGCGTCGACACCTTCGGACGATCCGGACGGTCACTCGGATCATCCGGACCCCAGACACCTGGATCATCTGGGACACCATCCGGATCATCCGGACCCCCACCTGCGTGTGCAAGTTGGGCCGAGGCCCATGTACCCCTTCGTTCCCCGTAGCCTATATATATGACTCATCCTCCTCCATTTGAGGGTTAGCTTAGGTTTAGCTCATTTGAGACATCCACTAGTGGTTCATCTCCTTGGGAGTGACTGCGGTGCCTCCATGGAGAAGATCCACACGGATTCAAGACCTCCTTCACGGAGAAGATCCCGCGGGATTCCCCAAGACCTCCTCACGGAGAAGAACCGGTTACCCTTTGTATCGTCCCTTGTTGATCGTGGATCTTGTATCTCTTTGTGTTTCTAGGATCTAGCATATGTGTGACTCATTCTTGTTGGTTTGAGTGTTTTTCTTGTGTTTCCCCTCGTGTTCTTCATGGGATCCCCTCCATTTCGTGAAAGATTGGCCTAGAACGGGTAGACCCCGCATCACTCCTCCTAGCTAGGGTTAGCAAATATGATAGTTCTTAGGTGAGCTTTGCTCCTTCTACTACTCTACTCTTGAGAGAGAGAGAGAGAGAGAGAGAGAGAGAGAGAGAGAGAGAGAGAGAGCGAGAGAGACTACCACTCCCATGGAGGTCAAGACCTCCATGTGAGCATGTGAGAAGATCCTACGGGATTCAAGACCCCTCACGGGAAGATTGGTCTAGGATATCATCAAGACCTCCTTATGGAGATGAACTTTACCTTGTATCTTTCCCTTTGTTGTTCATGTACCTTTGCATCTATGTGTTGTTAGTCTAGTGGATGTGTGATTGGACTTGTTCTTGAGTGTTTTCGTCATGTTTTCTCTCCGTTTTTCCCCGTGTTCATCGTGTTCTTCGTGGGATCCCCTCCATTCCGTGAAAGATCGGCCTTAGGGTGTCTACCCTACATCATCTTGGTATCTAGAGCCATAGTTGCTCATGAATTTGGAGCCCCCTCACCGTTTTCTAGCTTCATTTTGTTGTGTTCTTCCCCAAATTCAAAAATTCCCCACCAAAAATAGCCCCAATGTTTTTTGTGATTTATTGGTTTGATGATCTTTTGTTGATTTTGATCCATGGATTTGCTTGGTTTCAATTGGATCTAGCACTTACGCAAGTTTCCCCATATTTCACCCACAAAATCTCATCAATTTCGAAACCAAAATCTTCATTTTCCGCCCAAAATTGCGTCCCGAAACTCAAATCCCGCGTCGACCCCGTCCCACCAGACGACCGGCGTTTTACCGGACGTCCAGACCCTCCCGAAGCACCGGACGTCCGTCATCCACCGGACGACCGGAACCACTTTACAGAAGAAGATAACGGATTTCCGACGAATTCCGGACGTCCGGTTACCGGACATCCGCTACTTTCCGGACGTCCGCTACTTGTAGATTCCCACTTCGGCTAATTTTTGTTTTGTCTATAACTAATTCATCCGAACTCCGATTTTTACGTTCTTTAGCTCATTCTGAAGCTCTTGATATCCCAGATACCACAAAAATACTACCATCATCATTTGACTCCATCAAATTTTCTGAAATTTATCAAGTTTGCCTAGGCCTTCCACCATATCATCTGCATAGCCACCATAGCCTTCCGCAACCTAACCCATTTTCTCCATAGCATTTGTGGTTGCTTGAGTAGTGATTTGAGTCTCCTAAGTTGTTTAGGCTACTTAGGGACAATTGCTTCTTCATCAACCACCACCACCACTTCCGCATACCCATAGCCCAACATACCCTTCCGCCACCATAACCCATTTTACCGGGTTTCCACCAATAAATCCGCAACCACCACCGCATTTCCGCTACCACCATTTGAAATTTGTCCTTGAGATTTTGAGTTGTAGTTTTCACGTTTCCTAAGGTGTTTCGGCTAATTAGGAACGGTTCTACATCAAGAGCACCGCCTCTCATCATCATCGGACGGTAACTTCGATGACATCATTGTATATTTCCCTTTGAAATTGCATGGTTAACCCCTAGCCCATTTTTGCGTCACTTTCCTATCAAGATTAGCCTTTGATTATTGCCGGCAACATTACTTGTCCACATTAGTGATCATCAATCCGCGCATCCATTGCCTACATACCATATCATCTTGGTATCATCATATCATCTGTTGTGTCACAAGATTGTTCCCGCATATACACAATTGCTATCTTTGTTTGTGCATTCCGCATCATGGCCATACAAAAAAAAAAGAGAATAAGCTTTTAAGCAAAAAGAGAAAGACAAAGAAGCTTGTAAGCTATATCCATAGCATCATACCACATTGCACATAAGATTGTCATATCCGATCATCTTAGATCATCTTGAGGAGAACACCGGAAACCATACAAACATCGCATACTTGGGATAAAAAGTTGATACATTTTGCATCTCATAGGTTGTGCACAAGTGTCGTATCCGCCTATAGAGCAATCGTGCTAGCGTCTCTCTTGAGTTGTGCAACACGAGCGTTTTCCGTGAATTCCACATTTTGTGCTCATTCCTTGGTTGCACGACCCCATTTATCTATCTGTATGTGTGTTTTTGTGTGCCATTCTTTGCTATTGGTCTACTTGTTTCATTTGTGAATTTGTGAATCTCTTTCGACATTATTTGACTCTTGCTAACATTTTGCATTAAATTTTTGTGCCACTTATCCTAACCAAGACACTCGAAAAGCTTTACTTGATAGGTGTAAGTGAACAAGTCTGGTACCAAATCCACCATTCTTTCATTTCACATTGAGTGAAATGGGATACATCCTCAACATTGGGAAAAGGTAACTTGGTATTGTTTATCTCATTTCCTACTCACCTTTGCTTGAGTCTTGTGATGGATAGGCAGAACATTTCATCTACTTCGGTCTACACTAACAACGACAAGTTTGATGCCATGCCGAACCACTTGCGCGCCAACATGGATGCTCAAATGGAGGAGCTCAAAGCTCTCATCAAGACAGCTAAGAGGTCTCCCTCATCTTCGAGAAGATGCTCAAGTGCACATCCTTCTGAGCTACCATCTTCGGCAAGAATACATCGGCATCGACACCATCAATGACAAGAACATGAAGGTCACAAGCTCAACACCAACAACTGCTCAAAACCAAGGACTTCACCATGTACCTTGGCATCTTCGCCAAGCGACTTCAAGGCATCTTCGCCATTGGATGTGCGCCATCTTCGCCGACAAGCACCTCAAGCTTATGCTCAAGAGAAGCTCCCCAATCTCAAGTCCGCGACTTCCACGAGCTACTACGACCTTGACAATGACCACGAGATTCCTTTCTATGGGACTCAAGAACCCGAGGAGTATCTCGAATGGGAACGCTTGATGGACGACTACCTCACGCTACATCAAGTTCCTCTCGGAGATCAAGTGAAGTGCGCCACAAGAAACTTCCACGACTTTGCGTCGACATGGTGGTTTCACACACCTTCGGAAGACTATGACATGAGTTGGCCCAAGACGAAGGAAGCTTTGCGGCGAGAGTTCGTGCCTCCCACTTACATGGAACAACTTCTACGCCAATTGGAGAACATCATACAAGGATCCAAGTCCATCGACGAGTACTTCAAGGAGATGAAGAATGCCTTGCGACGAGTCGGCGTGGACAACCCCATTTTAATGAAGTTCCACTTCATGATGGGATTGAACAACGACATCTCCAAGACTATCTCCCTCGAGAACTACAATTCCCTCGACGACAACTACATTTGTGCTCTCAAGGCGGAACAAGAACTCATGAAGGCCAAGGCTTCTTCATCGCAAGCACACTTCTCGAAGACCAAGCTCCAAGACGGAGAGCATGAGGCTAGTACCACCATGATGTCCAAGCCCAACAAGCTCCAAGACGACGCTCCCAATTTCGACTCCATTGCCATCCCTCTTTGTGGCATTGATGATGTCGAGTCTACTTCAACTCTTTTTCAAGATGGTCCGGCGATGACTATGACTACGAAGCCATTCGAGGACCAAACTTTGGAGGCGAACGACATGATGACCAGCAAGGATGATGCTTCCCTCTTTGGAGGCGAGAGTGACGATGTGCCATCTTCGGCCTTCATCCACGGCGACGGTGACGAGATGGTTGAGCATGGGATTTTCCCTTCTACCACGACGACGTATGATGACTTCAGTGACTTGTGCCACCATATTGAGAGTGAGAGTGAGTTCACCACCAGCCCCATATATGACAAGTTGCCCCAATTCCCATGTGAGGAGAGCCACAACCCCCACCACTTGAGTGAGATGAGTGACTCCACCATATGCGACATTGAGTGCACCTACCTTGAGGGAGTGAGTGAGCCACCACATAGAGAGAGTGAGATAGTTGATAGGTCATGTGACGCCACTTTCAACACTAACGACTTGACCTCTACCTCTATTGTGTCTTCTCATTTGGTGCTAGGTCCCATTTATGATGGCGTGTCGATTCTCGATGACTTCTTCCTTCCATTGGACAAGACGATGGCCATGGTGGAATATAATGCACCCCCCGCATGGTTCCATCAAGATGATGATGATGACCACCATTTGGTCGTTCCCACCTCACCTACACCACATGAGTGGAATGAGAAAGGTAACAAAGGTGAAGGTGATGCTCTCGTCCCACTAGTGGACTATGTTGACATTGATTGCTTGCATGATGTTGTTCCACCTATTACCATGCTTCATTCTAGTATGATTTCCTCATGCCATGATTTGCCCATTTATGATGAGTTTGATGATTTCCATATGGAGTCTATTAGTTGTGATGCCATGTTGCATAGGATTTCTTGTGATAATTCTCTTGGTCACATCATGTTTGATAATCCGCTTGACTTGTCGTATGCTATGCATGAGATCAACAAAATGTCACATTTGCAATCTCATCGTAGTGACTATGCACATGCCATTAAAATAAACCCAATTTGCACATATGGCATAGATGACAAGCCCATGGTTATTGGCATTTGTTTTTCTTGCGATGATATTGACATGCTTCCTTTGCATCATATCCATCATATGCCATGCCATGATTACCTAGCTTCGGACATGCATTGTTGTGGATATTGTTCCACTTCTCCACATTATGCTACCGATATTGCTCATGAGGAGACCCCCATAGTTTCCTCATACATTTTAGGAGATTCCGATCCATCCCATCCATTGAATGATCCACATACTTGTATGCACAATATGCTCCCCATAAATGAAAATGATATTGATGTGCGATATACTTTGATGCTCAATTTGCGTCCCCATTGTGTTATACACAACAACTATTCTTTCATGATGGATGACATATTTATCTATCGAGACTCAAATTTCTTTGAGCGGTGCCTATCTTGTGCTAACTCACACATGCACATACACATCATGATGGATGATGTGTACATTTACCACACACACAATTTCTTTGGTTTGTGTGTCTTTTGTTTAGGTCCCCATACTTACTCGTTAACCTCGCAAGAGCATGAGTTGACGAAACGAGCTCTAGAGAGCAACGATGACTTGGGATTTCGTGGATTATCTTTCTCACCGCTCCCTTCCCACGAAGACTTCGTGCATTTCTTCTACATGTCCCTCACATGGTTATGGGTTATTGTCCATTATATCTCTTATGCTATCTTGCCATGTTCACTTTGCATGATATGCCCATTCCTATGACTTGGCCATGCATTTGTGACCCATGCTTCGCATTTCACATGATCCATGATTCTACTACTTGTATGTGTATTTGCAAGCTCGGTGGAGATATTGCTTGTTATTGCCATGATTCCTTTGTACCCGATGCTTATTATGATGCTTTGATCTTGATTTGTGATCGTGCTCGCGATATGTCGTGTGCGTTGCCTATATCCACTATTTGCTCCCATGACATGATAGCCATGATGTCCTATAGCGTATTGCATCTTCGCTCCACTAGTTTGCACGGCATGATTTCTATGCTTGACTATGTTGCATCACCAATGATTGATACTTGGTCATTTCATGCGGTTGATGACAACCATTGCCATGCTTTGCACTTGATTGATGTCATATATCTCCACATGTTGCCTCTCTCATGCTATATGATTTTCCATGTATTGAGTGCAACCATGATTCTAGTCTTGCTAATGAGATTGCACCCATAGCATTCTCACATTTATTTGGAGATTTTGACATATTTCTTGTGAAGCATGCTTGTCGTACCTCTTTGCACCATATGCCTAGTGCCATGAATATAGCCATTGTTGCCTCATATTATTCATGCACTTTTGCTCCTAATGATTGTCTACAAAAGAAGAGAACCATCATGATGGATGATGTGTTTATCTACCATGTGCATACGTTCTTTGTTTTGTTTTGTGCATGTGTAGGATACTTGGACTTCGTGTCAACTTCCACTTCACGTGAGTTGACCATTCGAGCTCTTGACAGCGAACCACCTTCTACCACGACGCTTCTACATCGCACTTTCTTGTGCTTCGGCATTGTGAAGAAAGCACAAGGACAGGCTTTCAAGGTGATATCCTTCTCTTTCGAGAACCCAAAAACCATGAGCATGAATATTGTGGATCATACTACATGTGTTTCTCGCACCATGAGACTTATTTGTCATCTTGGACCCCTTAATCGTGCACATGTTAGTGATATTACTTTCATTCACGATAGCCACATTGCCATGACTCATGTTATATATGCCTTGTGTGTTGCATCCAATTCTTGGATTACTTGTCACTATCATATGCTTGGTTTCAATAATGTCATATCTTCACATATGCCATGTCCCATTGTTTTTCACATGATTGACTTGATTGCCTCACACATGTTAAACAATTGCTCTTTCTACTGTGTTGAGTGCCACACTATTTTCACTACACCTTATGCATGTTATGCTTGGATCGTCTTGCACTTGACCCATGTGTTTAGACACTTCATTTTACTTGGTGTTGTGAATGATTCTTATGCCTACCATAGAACTTTTATTGAGCGTTTTATGCATGCTTGCTATGACCATGAGGTAGATGCTTATTCTCTTATCGCACATATTTGCATCACTACCTCCCAATTGCATACTTGGCCCCATGATATCTTTTCTGGTGCTCAATTCATGTGCTTACATGCCATGCCACAATCCTTTCTTACACCATATGATATGCTTGATGATGACACTTGTTGGGTGAATCACCTCTTGAATGCTTGATTTTGCACTAACGCTAACCACATTTGTTTTTCCAAGTGTTTGTTGCCCTTGCTCCTTTTAAAGGAATCACTAGACAGTGCGACATTGGAGAGTGCCCATTTAGAGCTTCAAGATGATGAGTACTTGGTGATCGTCCACTTCTACACGACGACGCCATCTCTTTCCCATGGTGATTTGGTTTTCGATCCAAGGTCAGATCTTTCCCAAGGGGGAGGGGATGATGTGGAGCATCCTATGGACATCACCATGGCAAAAGTCCGTTCGGCAAGTGACACGTGCGACCTCTACTTCTTATACATAAAGGTGAATCTTCTCCTTTACACGTGTTCACTTGACCCCTTCGAGGATGGTATACTACTTGACACTGCACTCGTGTGCATGCATAGGATTTACTGGAGCTTCACGGACAAGGAGGAGGAGTGCAAGCGCCAAGGATCACCTACACCATCCGCGAGGGAAGTGTGGAAACAAAGATGGAAGAAGACGGAGTTGCCTGAAAGCTACAGCTCCCAGACGTCCGACAGCCACCGGACGACCAGTCCTGACCGGATGTCCGACGCCTGGGAGTTCAGCCTGCCAGACCACCTGCAGCCAAAGGGCCCTACAGCGGTCGGATGACCGATGAACGTCCGACAAGTTCCAGTGACCAGACGATCAACATCGACCGGACGACCAGTGCCACCTATCCAGAAGCAAAACGTCGGACTTTCGACGTCCGTCGGACGACTGGTCCTCCACGAGCCATCGGATGTCCGACACTGACAGGACGTCCGGTGCCTGCCTGTGCGCAACCGCGGGCCCTTTGCCCTTGTATCCCTTCCCACTTACCCTTTAGCCCACTTAGACTATAAATACCCCCTATCTCCTCCTAGCTAGGGTTAGCAAATATGATAGCATTCTTAGGTGAGCTTTGCTCCTTGTACTACTCTACTCTTGAGAGAGAGAGAGACTACCACTCCCATGGAGTTTAAGACCTCCATGTGAGCATGTGAGAAGATCCTACGGGATTCAAGACCCCTCACGGGAAGACCCGTCTAGGATATCATCAAGACCTCCTCTTGGAGATGAACTTTACCTTGTATCTTTCCCTTTGTTGTTCATGTACCTTGTGGATCTATGTGTTGTTAGTCTAGTGGGTGTGTGATTGGACTTGTTCTTGAGTGTTTTTGTCATGTTTTCTCTCTGTTCTTCCCTGTGTTCATCGTGTTCTTCGTGGGATCCATTCCATTTCGTTAAAGATCGGCCTTAGGGTCTCTACCCTACATCAGAAAGGGTGAAAGTCTCAATGGGCTAGAAGTTGGCCAAACTATAGAATGGGCCGAGAAAAGGGCGAAATACGTGTCGGGCCGTTCATGGCCTGGAACTGACGATGGGCTACCTATAGGCCCAAAGAAGGCCGGGCCGTAATTGGGCCCAAAGACGTAGTGGGCCATAAACGGGCTGGAACTGACGATGGGCTGGAAATTGTCAAATCTAGAATGGGCCTATGATGGGCCGATTGTGTGTAACTTGTATGGGTCGTGCTTGTGTTTGGGCCTGACTCAAGTAGGCCGCTAATGGGCTGGCCCGCTTATTTTGACAGGCCCAACCTTTTTACCTAAAAGGACCACTGTTGGGCCGAGCCACGTGTCGATGTAGAATAGGTTCGTCTCGTCCACTCGCTTGATGACACATGTCATAACCCGGAGCCCACACATGGATACTAGGGCGAATCGGAATTTTACACGTGGAAAATCCCCATTGGTCCCGACGGTTAACGGGTTATCGGATCCAATCCAGAACCCAATAGGTTAACGGTGACCCGTTACGATGGATGCCATGTGTCAGTTACCCTTGACGAAAGCACTTCCATGACGCGCTATTTATCATCATGGAAGTGGACTTTTCCGTGATGATAATTTTGGTATTGTCATGGAACACTTCTACGACAGCACATGTATGACTATCTTGATTCTATCATATAATCTTCATGGATGTACATGCATGGCAGAAAACGTGACCTACTTTGACAAACACGTATTTATCGCGGAAGTGTTTTTTTGTAGTATCCCCTTCGTTACCTCTTTAATAGTCTCTCTATAAATCACATAGTTTATTTTAGTTTATGTGTATTGTAGTTGCTTAGTTCCCTACTCTCTGTGGTTGGGTGTTCGCTCAACAACCAGCCACCCTGGTACCATGTAACTATGTAACCGCCACTCATTTTCTTTAATTCATAAGGTAGTGGGAGCTTTCTCTTAGTGTCATTCAAGGTTTAAAAAACACATCCATCACCTTCCTACCTCTATAATCAGCGGTTCACTCTCCCACAACCCGTTGTGATCCCCTACTTGAACTTGGTGCTTTATGATATATATTATTATTCAATGGTGTGTTGCACCTCTATTATGTTTGAGTAGTTTGTTTTTGTCCTATGGGTTATTGTGCTATGGTATGGCTGATATGAGTTGTATGTGTTGTCCTATGGTGCTCGCCATCGCGCGCAAACATGTGGGTTTCCCGCTTTTCGATGTTGCAATATGTGATTGATTTACTTATAGTGGGTTGTGGGAGTGACAGAAATCTAAACTCAAGTTCGTGAGTTGTTGCATATGGGATCAAAGGGGTCTTTTAACTAAATGTTATGGTTGTTACCTTAATGAATCTTTAGTAGTTCTAGATGCTTGCTAGAGTTTCAATCATAAGGCTCGATCTTCATGTGACGTCTTGCGGCTCTTGTGGTGCTGGTTTTTCTATGGTCGCCTGTGGTGAAGTCGGGGTTGCTTGCTTGGTGAAAAGTGATGACGATGACACCATCGTGCAACCTTGATGATGTTTTCTTCTCTGAAGTGTGTGTCTCTTGTGTGCCTAATCAAAGGTTCATATTGCTTTTTGATTGATCTTTTTTAATTAACCAGGAAACTCTCTTCCTTTTAATCAATGAAAATGGCAAGTCTTTTCCTTCGCTGAAAAAAAATATTACCTACAAAAGCATAACACATGTAGGTGAACATTGGAAATTTGCGGAGCCGGACTAAGCACATATGCCCACGCTTTCTCACTGAACAAACTAGTAAAATTGAATACTATTTCAGTAAGAGGCGACATTTCCGTCAATAAGAAGAAGTTTGTGGCATCTTCGTCAACCTCAAGACCTACCAGCTTATTTTCTTGGGTGTGCTCATAAAAATAGATTGTGTGGGTATGCGTGGGAGCCGATCTTTAGCATGCAGCCACTTTTTCTTTTTGAACCAAAATTCCGAATTATTATTTTTTTGCATATTTGTGTTTCTGGTGATGAGGGCTTTCAAATGAGATCCATTTTGAATATGATTTGATTAGTTTTTAAAATTCCATTAAGTTTTGTCACAGCCTGATTTTTGGCCCTTTCTTTTTCTTTGGATTTTCTGAGATTTTTACCTGAGTTTTCTTTTTCCGCGGCTATGTGATCTGGAAACTAAAGAAGATGACCTCTTCTTTCTTTCCAGACTGGCTTGTCATCCTGATGAGGACATCACTAACAAGGTTACACCCATAGCTCCAACTGACACATATACAGGACCAATTACTAGAGCTCGCGCACGCCAATTAAATTACCAGGTACTTTCGTTTCTTGGTAATGAATCTAATGTTCATGAGAATATGATGCTGCCTAAATTGGATACATTTGTCTTGCTTACAAATGAAGGGCCTAGCTTGGACAAGAAGGATGAACATTAGAGCAAGATCAAGCATGAAGATGATGGCATGCGCAAGGGGAACAAGAATGGCGTTTCAATTGATGATTTCAGGACTTTGAAGCCACCATAATGAGTGCGAGAAGCCTTGGACGAAATATACAAGATGCCACTTCATAAATTTCGTCCAGAGGCTATTATAGGTGTTGCGTCACCTTATTATTGGGCCAGGCCCATGTAATTTCGAAATACTTGAGTATAGGCTGTTTTTAGAGTCCGTATGTGTGGGGAAACAAGAGTTAGGGTTGGTTTCGGACCCCTCCACCAAGGTCCACGAAATTCCCCCCTCTTTCCCTCATATATACAGCCCTTAGGGCGTCGTTTAGACTTTGGGTTTTGTTTAGATTAAAAGTTCGCCATAGCTGCAACTTCGCGTACTTCGTTTGTGTTCAACGACCAGACCAAGGCGTCACAGAACCCCACCTTGATCAATAAAGCTTTTCTCTTATATTCGCAATATCCAGATTGCAATCTTAGTTTCTTGCTTGTTCTTCGTTTGCCTGCAGGAAACAGACCTTCGTGGTCAGGTTGATCGTGCTCCGGCGTGGTCAACAACTTCTCGGAGTTGGTTTAGCGATTGCTAAGGCGCGACGTCCTCGCACGTTCGTAGTCGGATCGTCAAAGTCGACTTCCTCCAAAACGATAGCCACCATCTCATCGAAAGACGGGACACCTTTGCCTCTATCAAGTGGTATCAGATTTCCAGGTTGCTCGGTGAGATTTTACAGTTTTTCGTAGATTAGATCGAGTCTGTTCTTCATACCTACAGTCCACGAAAAAGCTAAAAAAAATTAGGGTTAGTTCATCATATCCGAACCAGTCTGAGCCATTGCATAATCTTTTCCGTGTTTGCTTAGTTGAATTTGCGGTTGCATCGTCGTGTCAAGTTGCTGGTCTTAGCGTCTAGTCTTTTAGAGTTTCGAGTTCTGGTCATAAGTTGTCACGCCGCCGCCGCAACATCTTCATCGCTACTGCCACATACCACCGCCGATCCGTATCCATATACCACCACCAATCCGTATCCATATACCACCACCGCTGCCATAACCTACCACCGCTGCCATATCCTACCACCACCAATCCGAGTTCTTTTCATATTAGGTTTGTTCTCGAAATCCATCTAGGTTTCGGATTTGTGTTTCCTTGCCTGTGTAGGTCTCGAAAAAAAAAACGAGTCTGGAGACCCCCGGGCAGTTTTTAGGCCAAAATTTCGATAGGTGAAAATATTTTTTCCCTATCCTATTTTTGAGCTTTTATGAGTCTTTTGAGACACGTGCCACCATACTGATTTTTTCCCGCACTTTTTCGTCGTCGCTGCCCTGATTCCGAAAAAAAAATTCATCAAAAAAATTGCGTGCCTATCATCTTAGTTTGACTTGGGAAGTGTTTTGAGACACTCGCCATTATAGTGATTTTCGGCAAAAAAAACAGCGCAAAAAAAAAGAGGCGAAAAAAAAATTCAGAGTGTGCTTTCCCCTTGATTACGTGCAGCGCCGTGATTTCGTTAGTGTTCTAGGCTCGCGTCTCTAGTACGGTCTAGCCTAGGACCAGCACAGTACCGTCGCTGAGCGTTTATTCACCTTTGCATCTCTGAATTGATTATTGCTGACCCTTTTTGCTACCATATTATAAGCCTTCCCAGCTCCACATACATCTACATCGTGCGTTTGACTCTCCCTGGTAATCGCTCTATCCAAGCTTTGAGAGTTTTGACTACATCGGTTGCCGATCACCGCCTGCTGCTGGGTAAGAACTGGTAAGAATTTGAGATTTGCTTGACGGATTTGTGACACCCGCCACCACCACCACTTGTTAGTAGTCTGTAGGATCATATTCTTGTGTGTTTCTATTGCTGCTAACCATGCCAGGATCACAAGTCGACGAGACTGACTGGGAGAACTTGACGAACAAGGAGCTTCATGATAAGTTTCAGCAAATGATGAGTGTACAGGTGCAAGATGTGCTAAACACATTGGACGCGGCCATGGAGAAGATAGATGGCATGGAGAAGACGTTTGACACAAAGCTCGATAACAAGTTTGCTGAATTGCTTGCGCGTTTTCCACCACCACCGGCTGCTGCAGCTGTTCCACCTCTTCAACAACAACAACAACAACAACAATGTCGCCTTCCGAATCAAGTGGGACGAGCACAGCGCGTTCCCCTTGAGACTGGTCAAGCTTCTGGTGCTGCTGTTGATGTTTCTGTAGCTCTTGCTGCTACTGCAGAGATGGAGGACCATTACGAGGATGAGGTTGACCAAAATCAGAACTACGTGCAACAACCAGCACCACCACCACCAGGTCGTCCTCATGCATATCATCGAAACGGTAGGGCTGCACCACCACCTGAGGTACATGACCATCTTCCTAAACTGAAATTGAATATTCCACCATTTGAGGGTAGATATGTTCCTGATATATATCTTACTTGGGAGTTACAAACTGAACAACGTTTTACATGTTTAAACTATCCCGAGGAGAGACGTGTTCCTGTTGCTGTTTGTGCTTTCACTAGTTTTGCATGTGTTTGGTGGTCTGAACATTATAGATTATATCCTACTCCAGCTACTTGGACTGCTTTGAAAACTGCTATGCGTACTCGTTGGGTTCCACCATATTATCAACGTGAATTACTTCAAAAACTGCAGCGCTTAAGACAAGGAAAAAATTCTGTAGAAGAATATTATCAGCAATTACAAACTGGCCTGATTAGATGTGGTATTGTTGAGGAGAATGAAGCTATGCTTGCACGTTTTATGGGTGGATTAAATAGAGAGATTCAGACCATTCTAGAGTATAAGGATTATACTAATATCACTCGTTTATTCCATCTTGCTTGTAAAGCTGAACGTGAAGTGCAGGATCGACAGGCATCGGCGCGGACTAACTTTTCTGCAGGACGACCTTCATCATGGACACCGCGTGCATCCTCTACTTCCTCACATTCTACTGCACCGACACCTCCCTCAGCTGTTACCTCCAGCCGTGATACAAGGAAGCAGGCACAACCACCATTATCTGCCAAGAGCACACCTATTGGGCCTGCATAGAGTTCTTCTTCTTCCATGGCATCAACAGGGCACACCAGTGATATTATTTGTCGTCGTTGTAAGGGAAGAGGACATTTTGCGAGAGATTGCAAATCTCAGCGTGTGATGATTGCTACTGAGGATGGTGGATATGAATCCGCTAGTGACTATGATGAGGAGACTTTGGCTCTTATTACACGTGAAGAACACGGTGGAGACGATTCTGATCATGAGACGCAATACATGGCTCCTGAAGATGCTGACAGGTATGAATGTTTAGTTGCTCAACGTGTTTTGAGTGTGCAGGTTACACAAGCTGAGAAAAATCAGAGGCATAATTTGTTCCATACAAAGGGAGTTGTGAAGGAACGTTATGTTCGTGTGATCATAGATGGAGGGAGTTGCAACAACTTGGCTAGCATGGAGATGGTGGAGAAGCTATCTCTCACCACAAGACCACATCCACATCCTTACTACATCCAATGGTTCAACAACAGCGGCAAGGTTAAGGTAACACGTACTGTTCGTGTGCATTTTAGTATCTCTACATATGTTGATTATGTTGATTGTGATGTGGTACCTATGCAAGCATGTTCCTTATTACTTGGTAGACCATGGCAATTTGATAAAAAAATTATGTACACCATGGTAGGAACAATCAGTATACTCTTGTTCATAAGGATAAAAATATTACTTTGCTTCCTATGACTCCTGATTCCATTTTGAAAGATGATATTAATAGAGCTAATAAAGCAAAACAGGAGAAAAATAAGAGTGAAAATCAGATTGTGGCAAAAGAATTTGAGCAACAAATGAAGCCTAATAATAAACCATCTACTGTTGCTTCTGAAATTAAATTGAAAAGTGCATGTTTATTTGCCACCAAATCTGATATTGATGAGCTAGATTTTAGCAAATCTGTTTGCTATGCTGTTGTCTGCAAAGAGGCATTATTTTCATTCGAGGACGTGCCTTCCTCTTTGCCTCCTGCTGTCACTAACATTTTGCAGGAGTTCGCCGACGTCTTTCCACAAGACATGCCACCGGGATTACCACCTATTCGAGGGATTGAGCATCAGATTGACTTAATTCCCGGTGCATCGCTACCCAACCGCGCACCATACCGTACCAATCCAGAAGAGACGAAGGAGATTATGCGTCAAGTACAGGAGCTACTCGACAAAGGTTATATACGCGAATCCCTTAGTCCTTGTGTTGTTCCGATTATTCTAGTGCCGAAAAAGGATGGTACATCGCGTATGTGTGTTGATTGTAGAGCCATTAATAATATTACTATTCGTTATCGTCATCCTATTCCTAGGCTAGATGATATGCTTGATGAATTGAGTGGCTCTACAATATTCTCCAAAGTTGATTTGCGTAGTGGATACCATCAAATTCGTATGAAATTGGGAGATGAATGGAAAACAGCATTTAAAACTTAGTTTGGATTATATGAGTGGTTAGTCATGCCTTTTGGGTTAACTAATGCACCTAGTACTTTCATGAGATTAATGAATGAAGTTTTACGTGCTTTCATTGGACGATTTGTGGTAGTATACTTTGATGATATATTGATTTTTAGCAGATCTTTGGAGGAACATTTGGAACATTTACGTGCTGTTTTTATTGCTCTATGTGATGCACGTTTATTTGGTAACCTTGGAAAGTGCACCTTTTGCACCGACCGTGTCTCTTTTCTTGGCTATGTTGTTACTCCACAGGGAATTGAGGTTGATAAAGCCAAGATTGAAGCTATTGAGAGTTGGCCGCAGCCCAAAACGGTCACACACGTGAGGAGTTTCCTTGGCCTCGCTGGATTCTATCGGCGTTTTGTGAGAGATTTCAGCACCATAGCTGCACCTCTCAATGAGCTTACAAAGAAGGATGTGCCTTTTGTTTGGGGTACTGCACAGGAAGAAGCATTCACGGTATTGAAAGATAAGTTGACACATGCTCCTTTACTCCAACTTCCTGATTTTAATAAGACTTTTGAGCTTGAATGTGATGCTAGTGGAATTGGGTTAGGAGGTGAGTTATTACAAGATGGTAAACCTGTTGCATATTTTTCTGAAAAATTGAGTGGGCCTAGTCTGAATTATTCTACTTATGGTAAGGAATTATATGCTCTTGTTCGGACTTTGGAGACATGGCAACATTATTTATGGCCCAAAGAATTTGTTATACATTCTGATCATGAATCTTTAAAGCACATTAAAATTCAAGCAAAACTGAACCGTAGACATGCTAAATGGGTTGAATTCATAGAGACTTTCCCTTATGTTATTAAACACAAGAAGGGAAAAGAAAATGTTATTGCTGATGCATTGTCTCGTCGTTATACTATGCTTTCACAACTTGACTTTAAAATATTTGGTTTGGAGACCATCAAAGATCAATATGTGCATGATGCTGAATTTAAAGATGTATTGCAGAATTGTAAAGAAGGGAGAACATGGAACAAGTTCGTCGTTAGTGATGGATTTGTGTTTCGAGCTAAAAAGCTCTGCATTCCAGCTAGCTCTGTTCGTCTTTTGTTGTTGCAGGAGGCGCATGGAGGAGGATTAATGGGACACTTTGGCATGAAGAAGACGGAGGAAGTACTTGCTACACATTTCTTTTGGCCAAAGATGTGACGGGATGTTGAGCGTTTTGTTGCTCGCTGCACTACATGTCAAAAAGCTAAGTCACGACTCAATCCTCATGGTTTATATATGCCTTTGTCTGTCCCTAGTGTTCCTTGGGAAGATATATCTATGGACTTTGTTTTGGGTTTACCTCGAACAAAGAAGGGGAGGGATAGCATATTTGTTGTCGTGGATAGGTTCTCGAAGATGGCACACTTTATACCATGTCATAAAAGCGATGATGCTGCTAATGTTGCTGATTTGTTCTTTCGTGAAATTATTCGCTTGCTTGGTGTGCCAAATACTATTGTTTCAGATCGTGATACTAAATTTCTTAGCCACTTTTGGAGATGTTTATGGGCTAAGTTGGGGACTAAACTGCTTTTTAGTACTACTTGTCACCCCCAAACTGATGGACAAACTGAAGTAGTCAACAGAACTTTGTCTACTATGCTTAGGGCTGTTTTGAAGAATAATAAGAAAATGTGGGAAGAATGCTTGCCTCATATTGAATTTGCTTATAATCGTTCGTTGCATTCTACTACTAAGATGTGCCCTTTTGAAAGTGTCTATGGTTTCCTACCTCGTGCACCTATTGATTTGTTGCCTCTTCCATCTTCGGAGAAGGTTAATTTTGATGCTAAACAACGTGCTGAATTGATCTTAAAAATGTATGAGTTAACTAAGGAAAATATTGAGCGCATGAATGCTAAATATAAACTTGTTGGAGATAAGGGTAGAAAACGTGTTGTCTTTGCACCTGGAGATCTTGTTTGGTTACATTTGCGTAAGGATAGGTTTCCTAATTTGCGCAAGTCAAAGCTAATGCCACGTGCTGATGGTCCTTTCAAGGTGTTAGAGAAAATAAATGATAATGCATATAAACTTGAGCTGCCTGCAGATTTTGGGGTTAGTCCCACATTTAACATTGCAGATTTGAAGCCTTACTTGGGTGAGGAAGATGAGCTTCCGTCGAGGACGACTTCAATTCAAGAAGGGGAGGATGATGAGGACATCACTAACAAGGTTACACCCACAGCTCCAACTGACACATATACAGGACCAATTACTAGAGCTCGCGCACACCAATTAAATTACCAGGTACTTTCGTTTCTTGGTAATGAATCTAATGTTCATGAGAATATGATGTTGCCTAAATTGGATACATTTGTCTTGCTTACAAATGAAGGGCCTAGCTTGGACAAGAAGGATGAACATTGGAGCAAGATCAAGCATGAAGATGATGGCATGCGCAAGGGGAACAAGAATGGCGTTTCAATTGATGATTTCAGGACTTTGAAGCCACCATAATGAGTGCGAGAAGCCTTGGACGAAATATACAAGATGCCACTTCATAAATTTCGTCCAGAGGCTATTATAGGTGCTGCGTCACCTTATTATTGGGCCAGGCCCATGTAATTTCGAAATACTTGAGTATAGGCTGTTTTTAGAGTCGGTATGTGTGGGGAAACAAGAGTTAGGGTTGGTTTCGGACCCCTCCACCAAGGGCCACGAAATTCCCCCCTCTTTCCCTCATATATACAGCCCTTAGGGCGTCGTTTAGACTTTGGGTTTTGTTTAGATTAAAAGTTCGCCATAGCTGCAACTTCGCGTACTTCGTTTGTGTTCAACGACCAGACCAAGGCGTCACAAAACCCCACCTTGATCAATAAAGCTTTTCTCTTATATTCGCAATATCCAGATTGCAATCTTAGTTTCTTGCTTGTTCTTCGTTTGCCTGCAGGAAACAGACCTTCGTGGTCAGGTTGATCGTGCTCCGGCGTGGTCAACAACCTCTCGGAGTTGGTTTAGCGATTGCTAAGGCGCGACGTCCTCGCACGTTCGTAGTCGGATCGTCAAAGTCGACTTCCTCCAAAACGATAGCCACCATCTCATCGAAAGACGGGACACCTTTGCCTCTATCACATCCTCATATCTATCCCTAGACCCTGTCATTTTCATCCTTGACCCAACCCAATATTCTTTTTCCAAGGAATATTCCTTTTCTATTAAAGGAATAATTCTTTTTGCTTGTGAAGCAACATATATCTCTGTCATTCTAAAAATTCCCAAGTAATTCTCATTAATTTTTTGGGTTATATCTTGATCAAATATGGCAAAACATTTCATTGCCATGTTAAAAAATAATCCTCCAAAAATCATTTTCCTATTCTGCCCTAAATGGCACTTTGTGAAGCAAGTGATATTTATCTTTGTCCAATTACTCCCAAACTTGATGGAAATATTTTCATGTCCATATCATTGCCCTGTGCCAATTTTCACACTCATTTTCCTAGTAATTATTTTCCAGTGATTTTTCAAAGTTTCTGTCCAGAAAAAAACTTTGTGAAGGAAGTATATTCTAGGCATGTCCAAATGAGATGAAATTCGATCACATCCTTCATTTGATCAAATCATGCATCTTCACCAAACTGGAGCTCATGAAGATCATCTATGTGAGCTCAGCTCCAAATTTTGGTTTCTGGTAAAAATTTGCACTTTGTGAAGCAACCCTATTTTACATTGCTTCATTTGAGCTGCCAATTTACCACACCATTCTTACATCTACGTCTACCTTCTCCACCAAGTTATGGCTCAATCCAGTTGTCCTTTTACCCTCAGTAAATTCTACAAGATTCTGTCTAGAATGGAGTGTTGTGAAGGAAGTGCCACTTTGGTAATTCCAAATGGCATGAGGTTTTTACAGGAGCTCCATATGGTCAAATAATTCAACTACACCAAATTTGAGCTCATGACACTTAAGTATGTGAGTGCAACATCATGGTTCACTAATCTGGCCAGTTTTGCACTTTCTACAGCAAGTGTCAGCTAAACTCCTCTTCTTAGTTTGGTTTTTGGTCATCTGTATCATCTTACTGTAAGATCATCGCCAGACAAACTTTCTACCAAGTTACCCAGATGGTTTAACCACAGGAAGTAACAAACACCTTGTTGTTGTTTTACCATGGAGCCATCTGCAAATCTCTTCTTTGCCCCTGGATCATTTTCTTTCTTCATTTCTACTAAGGGCACTGAGGTAAACCTACTGGACATGGCTGGCCAAGCCAAAGCTCGCCGCTTGCACCAGTGTGCGTGGTGACCGCACCTGCGTCATGCACAGCGCGTGCTCTAGAACGGTTGGGCCACTGTGTTCGTCGCCTCCCTCCTCGTCTCGGCCTCAAAACTTGTCCAGGAGCTCGCCTGTGCTCGTCTGCACCTCCGTGCATCGCTGCCTCATCGTGGCTCGCCGGCAACGCGCCGTCACAATAGTGCCACTGCGGTGAACTGGTGCTGACCTCCATTAGTGCACTCCTACAGCTCCCTTGCGCTCGTCCAGAGCCTTCCTCATCGCCTATTTAAGGACCCCCGATATCCTCTGCACCTCACCAGCCCCTCCTCGCCACTCCTCGACCACCACAGCTCTCGGGTTCATCCTCTTTTCGCCGGTGACCACCATGGCTGCCTCGGCCTCGGGATTATTCCGGCTATATCGAGCCTCCCCTCCCCTCCGGTGTTGTCCATCACGTTCCCCTCGTCCCACCGAGCCTCCCCACACCCTTGCCCCCTCGCTGGAGCGCCTGCATCATCGAGCCCCATCACCACCGCAGCCTCTCTGTACCTCCATGGCGCCGTCCCTCCCCTCCTATCCACTCATCCCCAGCGCCAGCTGATCCTCTGAACGGAACCAGCGCCCTTCCCTGAGTCTGTCGGCGGTCTCGCCTCAGCCAACGGTGGCCGGAGCCGGCCGGGCCACCACCGGCCGCCCGCCTCTGCCTCCCGCAAACCCCCTCTGCTCCGCTTCCTCCTCTACGCCCCGGGGGCGGCCGACCTCCTAGGCGGACGCACCGCACCGCCCCGGTCCCGCCGGTGCCTGCGCACTGGCCCGGGACGGCCGGAGCCGGCCGGGCCACCACCGCCGGCAGAGTCCTCTGTCTCCCTCCCCTGTTCCGTGCGGGACAAGCGGGAGGAAGAAGACGACGACGCCCGTGCCCCCTGGCCCCTGCCCGCCGACCCCACCGGTAAGTGGCACAACCCCGGGCCCATCTGTTTTAAGTGGAAGCGCTTTCTTGAAATGCGTTTTCGTTATATGAAAACGTATTTCATTCCTTCTTCAGACCAGATTACGTTTTCTTTATCAGAAATCATATTTCTATTTCTGCGCTTCTGTCTTATCCACTCAGGGACCCCGTCCCTTGGTGATAAAAAAATTCACAGATTGGTCCCTGGTGTTCAATCCTTCATAACTTTTCACCCGTAACTCCGAATCAGGTGATTCCAAAGCCCACGTCTTTGTCTCGACGAGACCTTTCTGTTGGTATCATTTTCACTATGGTTTGACACTGTGAAAATGACCACTTTGCCCTTGCCGTAAACAGCCCCCTCCGAGAGAGAACTGTTTCCGGCGATTCTTTCCGCGATCGTTCCGCACTTCTTCCTGGAGTCTCTGTCACCCCAGGCAAGCCACAATACCCACTTGCATGATAGTCATGCAGTAGCCATGGTTTTCAACTTGAATATTTATTAAATGTTTGCTTTTTTAAAATGTGATTATCGTTGTTTCGGTGATGCTTCGGGGTTATTGTTTATTTTCTTATGTTGTTATGCACCTATTTATCGTGCCATGCTAGTTGCTAGTATTCCTTCCATATGTTTATGCTTGCTAGTAGTGCATGTTGATATTGGTGATGGTCTTCGGGGCATGACTGCCGTCTATCCCGAGTACCGTTCTTATGCATATTCCTTTGCATCCAGTTAGTTAAATGCTTGCATGTTGATATTGTTGATATGTTCTTGCATGATATTTGCTGTTGATGTTGGTAGTTATTTTTCGGAGAAGTATGTACTTATGATGTTCATACTAGTCAGTATGCCATGTGATAGAGGCAAAGGTGTCCCGTCTTTCGATGAGATGGTGGCTATCGTTTTGGAGGAAGTCGACTTTGACGATCCGACTACGAACGTGCGAGGACGTCGCGCCTTAGCAATCGCTAAACCAAATTCGAGAGGTTATTGACCACGCCGGTGTAACATCCCAAATTTTCAATTTGGAATGTTATACATAGATCATATTTGCATTTCATGTTTTTTGCATTTTTGTTTGTGGCGTTCCTCGAAATTCTAAGCAACTCAAGGACCTACGGAGAGAGTTGGGAATTTTACGGTTTTCGTATTTGAGTTCACTCGAATACCGGTACGAGGACAGTGTGATTCTAATTATTTTTCTCTCCTAAAAATATTTCTAAATACAAAATATGAACGGAGATAATATGACTTCTCCAAAATACCAGAAATATTGGAGGAAAAATATTAAAATCACTTTTGGTATTTTTTTCTGGATTTATTTGCGATTTTATTTGCATAGGAAAAATGCGCGTTTTTCAAAATTGCATTTAGGTCCGGGAAAAATGTTCACTTTGTCCTAAATATTATTAGAGGACGGTGAAAATTTATCTCGGGAATTTCGGAGTCTGTTTAGTATTTCTTTCGTTAGTTTTTCTTCGCCAGGACTCTATTTAAAAAAAAGGGAAACCGACTTGGAGTCGTACTAGCCCAGGACTCTGGGCTTTATAAGTCCCCCGAGCCGGCCCGCCAGCCCCGCATCGCCCCAGCCGCCCGCGAACCCTAGCGCCGCCGCCGCCTAGCGCCGCCACCGCCGCGTGCCGCCGCCGCCCCGCAATCCGCCACCGCGCCGCCCGCCTCGCCCGCCGGACCACCGCCGCCGCCGGAGCGCCGGATCCTGCCGGAGTTCGTCGTGAGGTAGTTACGGTTTTTTTTAAAAAAAAGAACCGATCGGTTTAGTAAAACCGTAGATCTGTTTTTTTAGATTAGATCGGTTCGGTTTTCGTCGGTTAGTTATTTAGCGGACGTTCGTCCGTACGTTCGTTTTAACGAACGGTTTTCGTCCGTTAGCCGCAGACAGCGAACGTTTGTTCGTTAGCCTGTTCGTCCATTTTCTTTTTTGGGGTATTTATCCACGATTATTTCGATCGCGATTTCTGCCCTGATCTTGTTTTTCGTTTTCTTTTTGCTCGAGAGTCGGAATCAGGTGATTCAAAATCACAGATCTTCGTCTTGATGCCCTCTTTAGTTTAATCAACTTGAACAAAGTTTTGGCTACTGTAAAATTTGACTTTACGCCAACTAGCAAACCGGAGCTCGTTTCTTTCGCAGTTTGAGTTTCGTTGCTTCTTTCGAGTTAATTCTTTTTGCAAACCGGAGTTCTTAAGTTGAACTTTCTAGTTAGATCTCTTATTTGAGTTTTACCCGTGCATTAGTTAAGTACTTATTGTGTTCTTGTTTGTTTGCGATAGAGTACCCGGAGTGCGCCGCTTGCTACTTTGAGTCCCTAGGTTTTGCGGATCATCAGCAAGGCAAGTAACACTTTGATCATACTTTCCAATTACCCAGTTTTCATTGCATTAGTCAAACCCTCACACATTGCATGAGTAGGATCAATTAACTTGTGGGACTGAGAAGTAGATTGAGGTAGTACCTATTACCTGCATTACATTCAAACCTTTGGGAGTTACTTCTACGTTTGCTGTTAGGACATGCTATGCTCGTAGACGTGGATTGGGTGAGTGTATTCCATGACAGATGTGAGATTGTTAATTAATGGTTCAACTTAAGGTGGCAACTTTAACACACATCTGGGTGGATTGAGGCACCTGGGTATTCCAGTGGTTGCCGGTTTTTCTTTTGGACCGCCACCCAGGCTCAAAGGGATCATGAGATTATTCATACTAGAAATTTCCATGTGGATCCACATGCCAATATGGGTTCTGGCATAGTTGAGTAAGTTGTGGGAAACCTTTCCATGATGGGCTAGCAGATGTAGAGGGTTTGTAGGTGTACCGGCCTATCTATCAGGTTAAGGGGACCTCTTCGGAAAGATTGTGTCTCGGTCATCCGTTTCTCAAACACCATGCAGTGTGAGAAACCAAACGGAGGCGATCGAGTCTTGTGGGGAAAAGTGCACAAACCTCTGCAGAGTGTATAAACTGATCATGATTAGCCGTGTCCCCGGTTACGGACGTCTTGAGTATCTAGTACTTGGATTATCATGTGAATCTCATCATGTTACTCTAATTTAATATTGTTGGGTTTAATGATGAACTTTTAATTGGGGGTTGAGAGGATGTCTATCTTCTCAACGATGTTTCAACTATCATGATAGTTAATTAAAATCTATTCCTTTGAAGTAGGGAAAAATTGGCTTTACGCAAAAAAAACTTAACCATAGAGCTTTCCACCAGCCAAATATGCATATAGTATAGCCTTTATTCTGTTACTTGATCTTGCCAGCATATTCCATGTGCTGACCCGTTTTCGGGCTGCAACGTTTCATGTTGCAGACTTTTCAGACGACGAGTAAGGTGCCTTTTAGGTCGTGGTTCTATACTCAGTGATGCCGTTCGAGTTGATGGACTCACTTATCTTCCAAGCCTTCCGTTGTTATCGTGTTAGATGGCCTTCAACCATATTTATTGTAATAAGTTCATCGTTGGAACTATCGATGTAATAACTGTGTGATTGCTACTCCATTATAAATCCTTCAAGTACTGTGCGTGTCAGCATTACTGATCCAGGGATGACACTGATGCACAGAGATCAGACTGTTTGAGGTCTGGTCGCTACAGCCGGAGCATGATCAACCTGACCATGAAGGTATGTTTCCTGCAGGCAAACGAAGAACAAGCAAGAAACTGAGATTGCAATCTGGATATTGCGAATTAAAGAGGAAAGCTTTATTGATCAAGTGGGGTTCTATGACGTCTTTGTCTGGTCGTTGAACAAAAACGAAGCATGCGAAGTTGCAGCTATGGTGATGTAGGGTGGAACCCTAATCGGCAGATCTTTCACGAAAGGAGGTCACACAGGTTCTAGATCCACGATACACATCAAGATACACGATCCATAGTCAACAACGGTGATACAAAGATAGTCTTCTCCCAAAGGAGGTCTTGGGTATCCCTTGGGATCTTCTCCGGTGTGGAGGCCTTGAATCTGAGGTGGATCTTCTCCGAAGAGGCCGCGGTCTCGTGGGAGAGGAACCACAAAGGTCTATGATGAGCTATCCAAAAGCTGCCTCGAAAGGATGGAAGTCAACGAGTATATATTACATGGGATGACGCCGTCGGGGCGGACGTCCGCTGGTCACCGGACGTCCGGTGGCTCGGGAGGGACCGGACGTCCGGTAATCCTCGAATTTCCGCTATTTAGGTTCTGTGGTGGATGTCACGGACGTCCGGGGGCTTCCGGTCGTCCGGCCGTCTGGGAGTCGCCGGTCGCCTAGAGAACGTCGGACGTCCGGTGCCTGGGGTTGTCCGGTCATCCGGTAGGGGCCTGTCGTTCAGAGCCTGTAGAGTCTTCAGCCGTCCTTCTTCTTGTTCCAAGCACTTCTCGAACTCACCGTCTTGTCCGCTGTGCAGAGCTGTTTCGTGGCCTTCATCCAAGTACCTGAGTATGCACAGAGTTTCTGATGAGGGTCAAAGCCATGTCTCATGTGAATCGGAAAGATGTCGAGAGAGGAGCGAAGTCACCTCGGTCTCGAGAGCTCTTGCACGGGCTCGAGTCATTGGTCCTTTGGGCACTTGGTGAGGCGATGGAGGGTCCATGGGGATGACCTTTGGATGCTCCGCATCATCTCCCCTCCCTTGGGAAAGATCCGACCTCGGATCGAAATCTTCATCACCATGGAAGGGAGATAGGTCCTTGATGTTGAAAGTATCGCTCACGGAGTGCTTGTCTCGTGGGATGTCGATCTTGTAGGCGTTGTTGTTGTAGCGTGCTAGCACCTTGAATGGTCCGTCGGCGCGAGGTAGTAGTTTGGACTTGCGCTCGTGTGGGAAACGGTCCTTGCGAAGATGAAGCCAAACAAGATCTCTCGGTTGGAACACCATTGGTGCCTTGTTGACGTTGAGCTTGGTGGCGAGATGATGGACTTGTCGCTCGATCATTGCCCTTGTATCTTCGTGCACCTTATTGAGATGGCTTGCTCGTGCACTTGCGTCCATGTTGATGCGCTCTTGTAGAGGTAGAGGTAGGATGTCCAATGGGGACAACGGGTTGAAGCCGTAGACGACCTCGAAGGGGGACTTGCTGGTAGTCGAATGTCTTGCGCGGTTGTAGGCGTACTCGACGACGGGCAAGCATTGCTCCCACTCCTTGATGTTCTTCTTGATCAACACGCGAAGAAGCGTCGAAAGCGTGTGGTTCGTCACCTCCGTTTGGCCGTCGGTTTGTGGACAGTATGCCGAAGAGAAGAGTAGCTTGATTCCGAGTTTGGCGCAGATGTCTTCCAAAAGTAGCTTAAGAACTTGACGTCCCGGTCCGACACGGTCGTCTTGGGCATGCCGTGTAGACGAATGACCTCCCTACAAAAGAGATTTGCAACATGTGAAGCATCGTTGATCTTGTTACAAGGAATGAAATGACCATTTTAGAGAATCTATCCACGACAACAAACACGGAATCTTTGCCATTTTGAGTCCTAGGCAATCCAAGTACAAAGTCCATGCTTATGTCTTCCCATGGATGGTATGGAATAGGAAGTGGCGTGTAAAGACCATGAGATTGAGCTTTTGACTTAGCTTTCCGGCATGTAGAACATCGATTGGTGAGGCGTGAGACGTCACGGAGCATCTTGGGCCAAAAGTAGTTCTTGGAGAGCGTAGCAAATGTCTTGTCGCGTCCAAAGTGTCCCATGAGTCCTCCTCCATGCGATTCCTTCAAAAGGAGCAAACAAAGCGAAGACTCGGGAATGCAAAGTTTGTTAGCTCTCATAAGATATCCATCCTTTATGTAGTAACGCTCCCAAGAAGTGTGAGTCAAACACTTAGCATAAGGATTTGCAAAGAAAGGATCATGCTCATATAAATCTTTTGTGTGCTCAAAGCCAATAACATTCAACTCAAGTTTTGTAACAAGCATGCATTTGCGGGAAAGCGCATCCGCCACAACATTTTCTTTGCCTTTGATGTACTTGATGACATAGGGAAATGACTCAATGAACTCACTCCACTTAGCATGACGCTTGTTCAACTTAGTTTGACCTTTGAGATACTTGAGAGTCTCATGGTCCGTATGAAGAATGAATTCATGAGGTCTAAGATAATGTTCCCAAACACGTAAAACTCTCACCAAGGCATAAATCTCTTTATCATAGATGGGGTAGTTAAGTTGCGCTCCGGATAGCTTCTCGCTAAAGTACGCAATTGGGCGCTTTTCTTGCATGAGCACGCCACCTATGCCGGTACCGCTAGCGTCACAATGGATCTCAAACGGTTTATCAAAGTTTGGTAGGGCTAGAAGTGGTGCGTGTGTAAGCAAGCGTTTTAGCTCACTGAACACGGTGTCTTGCGAAGGACCCCAAATGAAGGGTGCGTCGTTCTTGCTCAAGGCATGTAGAGGCATAGCAATAGTGCTAAAGTCCTTCACAAAACGTCGGTAAAAACCGGCTAGACCAAGGTAACTACGCACTTGCATGAGATTGGTTGGTTGAGGCCAAGTTTTAATTGCTTCAATTTTAGTTTCATCAACGTGAACACCTTGTGAAGAAACGACAAATCCTAGGAAGACGACCTTGTCAACGCCAAAAGTGCATTTCTCCATGTTAGCATATAAGCGCTCTTTCCGAAGGGTTTGTAAAACCATACGGATGTGTGTCACATGGTCTTCTAGCGACTTGCTAAAAACGAGGATGTCATCAAAGTAAACCACTACAAAGACACCTATGTAGGGTCGCAGACAAAAATGCATAAGACGCATAAATGAACCGGGTGCTTCCGAGAAACCCATTGGCATAACAAGCCACTCATATAACCCAAATTTGGTTTTGAAAGCCGTTTTCTACTCATCACCCTCTTGAATGCGAATTTGGTAGTAACCACTTTTAAGATCAATTTTCGAAAAGATGGTGGCACCACATAATTCATCAAGCATGTCGTCTAAGCATGGGATAGGATAACGGTATCTAACGGTGATACCATTAATAGGTCGACAATCGGAGCACATGTGAAAACTTCCATCTTTCTTAGGCACGAGAATAACTGGAACGGCACAAGGGCTTAAGCTTTCACGTACATGACCTTTGTCGATGAGTTGTTGCACTTGCCGTTGTATCTCCTTGGTTTCCTCGGGGTTGACGCGGTAAGGAGCCTTGTTTGGAAGTGGTGCGCCGGGTATGAGGTCGATGCGGTGTTCGATTCCGCGAAGTGGAGGCAGACCCGGAGGTAGTTCATCGGGAAAGACGTCCGAGAATTCCTGCAACAATTGAGACAACACTAAAGGTAGAGGTGGTGAAGTGTTAGTAGGTTTGGCTTCCCCTTTGCATAAAAGCACAAGGTGAAAGACACTCGATGGGTTCTCACACACTTCTCTCATCTCACTTTTGGTGGCAAATAGCACTAGTTGCTTCTTGTCGCTCATCGTGGAGTCGCTCATATTTGGCTTGTGGCTCTCACTCTCCTTTTGGTGGCTCACTCTCTCACCATTCTCTCCACGATGGTTGGTAGATAAGTGTTTGTCGGCGGCTACTTGACTTGGAGACATTGGTCGTAGCACGAATTCCTTGCCCTTCATCTTGAAGCTATAGTGATTGGTCCGTCCATTGTGTGTGACTCCACGATCATATTGCCATGGTCGTCCAAGAATAAGGTGGCACACGGACATGGGGATCACATCACACGCAAGTGTGTCCTCGTAGGCGCCTATCTTGAAAGAGACTTGCACGGTGTGCTCGACTCGAAGAATTCCGGCGTCGTGAGCCATTGGACCTTGTAGGGGTGAGGATGCTTCGTCTTGACCAAATGTAGCTTGTCGCATAGCTCTTCGCTTGCTAAGTTGTGACAACTTCCTCCATCGATGATGACCTTGACGGAGCGTCCAGTGATGTCGGCCTTGGTATGGAAGATATGACATCGTTGGTCGTCATCTTCTTGGTGTTGGAGTGTCAAGACCTTGGAGACAACAAGGTTGGGACTTGAGTCATTGTTGCAAAACACTTGATGGTATTCTTCTTCGTTCACTTGGCGATGCATAGCTACTTGCTCAAGTGCTTCCATCTCATCGTCGCTCATTGAGTCATAAGATCCGTCATCGTTGATGATCATGGTGCGAACGGTCTTGCACTCAAATGACTTGTGGCCTCGCCCTTGGCACTTGAAACATTTGATGGAACTCGTCTTGGAGTTGTCCTCGGTTCGAGTTGTAGATGATGAGGCTCTTGGCTTGAAGTTGTTGGTAGAAGGGGGCCGACTTGATGTAGTCGCATTCTTGTAGGTTGACTTGTCGCCGAAGTTTGTAGATGGCTTGGTAGAGGTAGGAGGGGCCGAAGTCGTTGAAGCTTGGTTGTAGGAGCCGAAGTTCTTGGAGTTGAACTTGGAGTACTTGTAGTCCTCTTGAACTTGTTGCTCCACTTTGGTTGCTTGGTGTACTAGCTCGAGGAGATTGGTGTATGGTTGAAAGTCCGCAATCTTCTTGATAGGATAGTTGAGTCCATTCAAGAATCTCGCCATCGTTTGCTCTTCATCTTCCGTGATGTTTGCTCGTATCATGGCAATCTCCATCTCCTTGTAGTACACTTCAACCGACTTGGTACCTTGCTTGAGAAGTTGTAGCTTCTTGAACAAGTCACGGTTGTAGTGTGTTGGCACAAAGCGTGCTCTCATGACTTCCTTCATTTGAGCCCAAGTGGTGATCGGAGGTTCGCCTTTTGCTTATCTTCTCTCTATGATTTGCTCCCACCAAATGAGAACATAGTCTTGGAACTCAAGGGAGGCCATTGCGATCTTCTTCTCTTCATCGAAGTTGTGAAGTCCAAAGATCTTGTCAACCTTCAATGCCCATGAGAGGTAGTCTTCGGGATCAATGCTTTCGGAAAACTTTGGCATGGTGAACTTGAGCTTGCCATAGCGATGTTTTTCATTGTTGCCTTGCCTATTGGGAGGGCGGTCTTGATTTTGGCGGTTGTTAACCTCGTGTTGCTCTTGGCGTAGTAGATGTCCATTGTCATGGTGTACTTGCTGAGCTTGTGGTTCTTGTTGGGCTTGTTGCTCTTGTCGCACTTGAGGAGGAACTTCGTCTTGCATTCTTGGTTGGTGGCGCCGCTCTTGCATGTCATCGCGAAGGAAATCCTCTTCTTGATGAGTGTGTCGAGTGCGAGCTGCCACATTGCAATGTGCATCATGTAATGCTCGTTGCGCCTCAAGAGCTTGAGCTTCTCAACATTGTAGTGCTTGGCGATTAGCTTCGGCATCTTGTTCTTCTTGGTATTGACGTGCTCGCTCTTGTGGTTGTTGGCGTAGTCGTTGTCGTTCTTGTGCTTGCTCAAGTGTAGCTTGGTTTTGACGATGGCGACTCTCTTGCTCGTCAAATAGCTCTTGGGAACTCTTGTCATGAAGTGGATTCCGGTTGTCATGTCTAGCTTGACGTGCGGCTTGACGAAGAGTGTTTGATGTAGGTGTACTTGAGCCTTCCGTGGAGTCGGTATGTCGACTTGAGTGGCTTCGTCTTTGAGAAGATGTGGAAGAAGAGCATCGGTTGACTATCAAAGTCCGGAGCTCGTCAAATTGGGTAGACATGTTGGTGTTGATGATGTCGAATTGCTCTCTTGTTCTTGCTTAAAATTGGCGCGCGTCCTCGGCGACTTGACCAATGTACTCGCGCATAGCTTCACTTTCTTGATGGAGAGCTCGTTGGACACCGAAGAGATGTAGTTTGGTCACGTAGTTGTTCGCTTCTTGAGGATCGTCGAAAATCGGGTTCGAAGATGTACTTGGCCTATCCATCATCACAAGCAAGTATGTGAGTGGGAGAACGGAGAAGACAATACCAAATGTACCTTAACCGAAGTTGAAAATGGATCAATGATCACTCAATAATGTAACCCGGAAATAGCACTATTGGTACCACTTCGTGTCGATTCTCACACCTACCCAAGTAAAGCTTTGAGAGGAGCTTGGTTAGGATGGTGGCACAAATTCAATGCAATTGTCAAAGTGACTCAAAGATGTTGAAAATGGTTCACAATTTGCTCATGCAACAAGTAGATCACTAGCAAGGTAGCACAAGGAACACACGCACGGATAGATAAATGTGGTTGTGCAACCAAGGGTGAGCGAAAAATGTGGAATCCACGGAAAATGCTCGTGTTGCACAACACTAGAGAGACGCTAACCGATTTCTTAATAGGCGGATACGCACTTGTGCACAACCTATAAGAGGCAAAACGTAACGACTATCTATCACAAGTATATTATGAGTGTATGATGTGCCGATGCTTGAGCACAAGGTGGTATTGCTATCTCATATGATCTCTTTTGATGCAAGGCGTATGATGTTATTTTCCTTTTGCTTATAAGCTTTGGTTGGCTCTTTTTCTTAAAAGCTTGTGAGCTCTTTCTTTGGATACTTATGCATGCTTCTCGGATCAAGGTAGCTATTGTGTATGCGGATCACTCGTGTCGCACACGGAGATATGATGATATGGTATGCAATATCTATGGCTATCACTAATGTGCACAAGTGTCGTGGCCCGGCAATACTCAAATGGCTAGTCTCAATGGGAAAGCTACGCAAAGATGGTCCATAGGGTGACAATGCAATTGCAAGGTAGACTGAACAAAGTGTCGTCGATGTTACCATCCTTGCCGAAGTTGAGCGGTGGTGTTGTCGAAGTCTTGCCGTTCCAAGGTAGCCTAAACATCCAAGGAAATGGTGAAACCACAACTCATGAATCCAAGGCAAAGGGGGACAAAATTGTCAAAATCGTACCGGTTAAGCGATGGTGGTTGCGGAAGTGGTGGTGGGATGAAAGGTAGGTGGTAGCGGAAGGTGGAACAAAACTGACAAGATTCAGTTTCGTCAGGGTACGTCGGACGTCCGGAAGGTTGCCGGTCGTCCGGTCGCTCGGGTGGGGCCGGACGTCCGGAAGTCCCGGAAATCCGGTAAAAGTTTCTGTAGGTGGGGTGCCGGTCGTCCGGTGTTTAACGGACGTCCGGTGCTTTGCAGGGTGCCGGACGTCCGGTAAACAGTCGGTCGTCCGGTAGGTCGGGGCTAGGGTTGGAGGATCCGTGGACAAATTGGTCAAACTTGCCCGAATTTGTGGAAGAAAATCGGTGAGAAGGTGGGGAAAAGCTAGATCCACTCGTGGCACAGCAAATCCATGGAACAAAGTCAACAAAATCTTGCCAAATCAACAGATCACAAAAAAAAATTTGGGGCTATTTTTGTGGGGAATTTGCGAAATTGGGAAGAACACAACAAAAACAAGCTAGAAAACAGGGTGTGGGTCTCCAAATTCGTGATCAACCTATGCTCATGATACCATAATATGATGTACGGTGGAACCCTAATCGGCAGATCTTTCACGAAAGGAGGTTATCCCACGATGAACACGGAGAACACAAGGAGGATACGGAGGAAAACACGAGGGGAAACACTCAAATCAACACAAATACGGTCACACGGGTGCTAGATCCATGATACACATCAAGATACACGATCCATAGTCAACAACGGTGATACAAAGATAGTCTTCTCCCGGAGGAGTTCTTGGGTATCCCTTGGGATCTTCTCCGGTGTGGAGGCCTTGAATCCGAGGTGGATCTTCTCCGAAGAGGTCGCGGTCTCGTGGGAGAGGAACCACAAAGGTCTATGATTAGCTATCCAAAAGCTGCCTCGAAAGGATGGAAGTCAACGAGTATATATTACATGGGATGATGCCGTCGGGGCGGACGTCCGCTGGTCACCGGACGTCCGGTGGCTCGGGAGGGACCGGACGTTCGGTAATCCTCGGATTTCCGCTATTTAGGTTCTGTGGTCGATGTCACAGACATCCGGGGGCTTCCGGTCATCCGGCCGTCTAGGAGTCGCCGGTCGTCCGGAGAACGTCGGACGTCCGGTGCCTGGGATTGTCCGGTCGTCCGGTAGGGGTCGGTCGTCCGGAGCTCTTAGAGTCTTCAGCCGTCCTTCTTCTTGTTCCAAGCACTTGTCGATCTCACCGTCTTGTCCGCTGTGCAGAGCTGTTCCGTGGCCTTCATCCAAGTACCTGAGTATGCACAGAGTTTCTGATGAGGGTAGAAGCCACGTCTCATGTGAATCGGAAAGATGTCGAGAGAGGAGCGAAGTCACCTCGGTCTCGAGAGCTCTTGCACGGGCTCGAGTCATTGGTCCTTTGGGCACTTGGTGAGGCGATGGAGGGTCCATGGGGATGACCTTTGGATGCTCTGCATCATATGGCGAACTTTAATCTAAACAAAACCCCCAAAGTCTAAACGACGCCCTAAGGGCTGTATATATGGGGGAAAGAGGGGGGGAATTTCGTGGCCCTTGGTGGAGGGGTCCGAAACCAACCCTAATTCTTGTTTCCCCAAACATACGGACTCTAAAAACATCCTATACTCAAGTATTACGAAATACATGGGCCTGGCCCAATAATAATGTGACGCAGCACCTATAATAGCCTCTGGACGAAATTTATGAAGTGGCATCTTGTATATTTCGTCCAAGGCTTCACGCACTCATTATGGTGGCTTCAAAGTCCTAAAATCATCACTTGTAACTCCATTCTTGTTCCCCTTGCGCCTGCCATCATCTCCATGCTTGATCTTGCTCCAATGTTCATCCTTCTTGTCCAAGCTAGGCCCTTCATTTGTAAGCAAGACAAATGTATCCAATTTAGGCAGCATCATATTCTCATGAACATTAGATTCATTACCAAGAAACGAAAGTACCTGGTAATTTAATTGGCGTGCGCGAGCTCTAGTAATTGGTCCTGTATATGTGTCGATTGGAGCTGTGGGTGTAACCTTGTTAGTGATGTCTACAACTGTCGGGCCAGAATTTTTCAGACTTTCACCCTAGCTCCAACTGACACATATATAGGACCAATTACTAGAGCTCGCGCATGCCAATTAAATTACCAGGTACTTTCGTTTCTTGGTAATGATTCTAATGTTCATGAGAATATGATGCTGCCTAAATTGGATACATTTGTCTTGCTTACAAATGAAGGGCCTAGCTTGGACAAGAAGGATGAACATTGGAGCAAGATAAAGCATGGAGATGATGGCATGCGCAAGGGGAACAAGAATGGAGTTACAAGTGATGATTTCAGGACTTTGAAGCCACCATAATGAGTGCGTGAAGCCTTGGACGTAATATACAAGATGTCACTTCATAAATTTCATCCAGAGGCTATTATAGGTGCTGCGTCACCTTATTATTGGGTCAGGCCCATGTAATTTCGAAATACTTGAGTATAGGCTGTTTTTAGAGTCCGTATGTGTGGGGAAACAAGAGTTAGGGTTGGTTTCGGACCCCTCCACCAAGGGCCACGAAATTCCCCCCTCTTTCCCCCATATATACAGCCCTTAGGGCGTCGTTTAGACTTTGGGTATTGTTTATATTAAAAGTTTGCCATAGCTGCAACTTCGCGTACTTCGTTTGTGTTCAACGACCAGACAAAGGCGTCACAGAACCCCACCTTGATCAATAAAGCTTTCCTCTTGAATTCGCAATATCCAGATTGCGATCTCAGTTTCTTACTTGTTCTTTGTTTGCCTGCAGGAAACAGACCTTTGTGGTCAGGTTGATCGTGCTCCGGCGTGGTCAATAACCTCTCGGAGTTGGTTTAGCGATTGCTAAGGCGCGACGTCCTCGCACGTTCGTAGTCGGATCGTCAAAGTCGACTTCCTCCAAAACGATAGCCACCATCTCATTGAAAGACGGGACACATTTGCCTGTATCACATCCCGTCGCATCTTTGGCCAAAAGAAATGTGTAGCAAGTACGTCCTCCGTCTTCTTCACGCCAAAGTGTCCCATTAATCCTCGTCCATGCGCCTCCTGCAACAACAAAAGACGAACAGAGCTAGCTGGAATGCATAGCTTGTTAGCACGAAACACAAATTCATCATTAACGACGAACTTGTTCCATGTTTTCCCTTCTTTACAATTCTGCAATACATCTTTAAATTCAGCATCATGCACATATTGATCTTCGATGGTCTCCAAACCAAATATTTTAAAGTCAAGTTGTGAAAGCATAGTATAACGACGAGACAATGCATCAGCAATAACATTTTCTTTTCCCTTCTTGTGTTTAATAACATAAGGGAAAGTCTCTATGAATTCAACCCATTTAGCATGTCTACGGTCAGTTTTGCTTGACTTTTAATGTGCTTCAAAGATTCATGATCAGAATGTATAACAAATTCTTTGGGCCATAAATAATGTTGCCATGTTTCCAAAGTCCGAACAAGAGCATATAATTCCTTATCATAAGTATAATAATTCAGACTAAGCCCACTCAATTTTTCAGAAAAGTATGAAACAGGTTTACCATCTTGTAATAACACACCTCCTAACCCAATCCCACTAGCATCACATTCAAGCTCAAAAGTCTTATTAAAATCGGGGAGTTGGAGTAAAGGAGAATGTGTCAACTTATCTTTCAATACCGTGAATGCTTCCTCCTGTGCAGTACCCCAAACAAAAGGCACATCCTTCTTTGTAAGCTCATTGAGAGGTGCAGCAATGGTGCTGAAATCTCTCACAAAACGCCGATAGAATCCAGCGAGGCCAAGGAAACTCCTCACGTGTGTGACCATTTTGGGCTGCGGCCAACTCTCAATAGCTTCAATCTTGGCTTTATCAACCTCAATTCCCTACGGAGTAACAACATAGCCAAGAAAAGAGACTCGGTCGGTGCAAAAGGTGCACTTTCCAAGGTTACCAAACAAACGTGCATCACGTAGAGAAATAAAAACAACACGTAAATGTTCCAAATGTTCCTCCAAAGGTATGCTAAAAATCAATATATCATCAAAGTATACTACCACAAATCGTCCAATGAAAGCACGTAAAACTTCATTCATTAATCTCATGAAAGTACTAGGTGCATTAGTTAACCCAAAAGGCATGACTAACCACTCATATAATCCAAACTTAGTTTTAAATGTTGTTTTCCATTCATCTCCCAATTTCATACGAATTCGATGGTATCTACTACGCAAATCAACTTTGGAGAATATTGTAGAGGCACTCAATTCATCAAGCATATCATATAGCCTAGGAATAGGATGACGATAACGAATAGTAATATTATTAATGCCTCTACAATCAACACACATACGCGATGTACCATCCTTTTTCGGCACTAGAATAATAGGAACAACACAAGGACTAAGGGATTCGCGTATATAACCTTTGTCGAGTAGCTCGTGTACTTGACGCATAATCTCCTTCGTCTCTTCTGGATTAGTACGGTATGGTGCGCGGTTGGGTAGCGATGCACCGGGAACTAAGTCAATCTGATGCTCAATCCCTCGAATAGGTGGTAATCCCGGTGGCACGTCTTGTGGAAAAACGTCAGCGAACTCCTGCAAAATGTTAGTGACAGCAGGAGGCAAAGAGGATGGCACGTCCTCGAATGAAAATAATGCCTCTTTGCACACAAAAGCATAGCAGACAGATTTGCTAAAATCTAGCTCATCAATATCAGATTTGGTGGCAAGTAAACATGCACTTTTCAATTTAATTTCAGAAGCAACAGTAGATGGTTTATTATTAGGCTTTATTTGTTGCTCAAATTCTTTTGCCACAATCTGATGGTCACTCTTATTTTTCTCCTGTTTTGCTTTATTAGCGCTATTAATATCATCTTTCAAAATGGAATCAGGAGTCATAGGAAGTAAAGTAATATTTTTATCCTTATGAAGAAGAGTATACTGATTGTTTCTACCATGGTGTACAGAATTTTTATCAAATTGCCATGGTCTACCAAGTAATAAGGAACATGCTTGCATAGGTACCACATCACAATCAACATAATCAGCATATGTAGAGATACTAAAATGCACACGAACAGTACATGTTACCTTAACCTTGCCGCTGTTGTTGAACCATTGGATGTAGTAAGGATGTGGATGTGGTCTTGTGGTGAGAGATAGCTTCTCCACCATCTCCATGCTAGCCAAGTTGTTGCAACTCCCTCCATCTATGATCACGTGAACAGAATGTTCCTTCACAACTCCCTTTGTATGGAACAAATTATGCATCTGATTTTGCTCAGCTTGTGTAACCTGCACACTCAAAACACGTTGAGCAACTAAACATTCATACCTGTCAGCATCTTTAGGAGCCATATATTGCGTCTCATGATCAGAATCGTCTCCGCCGTGTTCTTCACGTGTAATAAGAGCCAAAGTCTCCTCATCATAGTCACTAGTGGACTCATATCCACCATCCTCAGTAGCAATCATCACACGCTGAGATTTGCATTCTCTCGCAAAATGTCCTCTTCCCTTACAACGACGACAAATAATATCACTGGTGTGCCCTGTTGATGTCATGGAAGAAGAAGAACTCTGTGCAGGCCCAATAGGTGTGCTCTTGGCAGATAATGGTGGTTGTGCCTGCTTCCTTGTATCACGGCTGGAGGTAACAGCTGATGGAGGTGTCGGTGCAGTAGAATGTGTGGAAGTAGAGGATGCACGCGGTGTCCATGATGAAGGTCGACCTGCAGAAAAGTTAGTCCGCGCCAATGCCTGTCGATCCTGCACTTCACGTTCAGCTTTACAAGCAAGATGGAATAAACGAGTGATATTATTATAATCCTTATACTCTAAAATGGTCTGAATCTCTCTATTTAATCCACCCATAAAACGTGCAAGCATAGCTTCATTCTCCTCAACAATACCACATCTAATCAGGCCAGTTTGTAATTGCTGATAATATTCTTCTACAGAATTTTTTCCTTGTCTTAAGCACTGCAATTTTTGAAGTAATTCACGTTGATAATATGGTGGAACCCAACGAGTACGCATAGCAGTTTTCAAAGTAGCCCAAGTAGCTGGAATATGATATAATCTACAATGTTCAGACCACCAAACACATGCAAAACTAGTGAAAGCACAAACAGCAGAGGAACACATCTCTCCTCGGGATAGTGTAAACATGTAAAACGTTGTTCAGTTTCTAACTCCCAAGTAAGATATATACCAGGAACATATCTACCCTCAAATGATGGAATATTCAATTTCAGTTTAGGAAGATGGTCATGTACCTCAGGTGGTGGTGCAGCCCTACCGTTGCGATGATATGCATGAGGACGACCTGGTGGTGGTGGTGCTGGTGGTTGCACGTAGTTCTGATTTTGCTCAACCTCATCCTTGTAATGGTCCTCCACCTCTGCAATAGCAGCAGGAGCTACAGAAACATCAACAGCGGCACCAAAAGTTTGACCAGGCTCAAGGGGAACACGCTGTGCTCGTCCCACTTGATTTCGAAGGCGATGTTGTTGTTGTTGTTGTAGAGGTGCGACAGCTGCAGCAGCCGGTGGTGGTGGAAAACGCGAAAACAATTGAGCAAACTTGTTGTCGAGCTTTGTTTCAAACGTCTTCTCCATGCCATCTATCTTCTCCATGGCCTCGTCAAATCTGTTTAGCACATCTTGCACCTGTACACTCATCATTTGCTGAAACTTATCATGAAGCTCCTGGTTCGTCAAGTTCTCCCAGTCAGTCTCGTTGGCTTGTGATCCTGGCATGGTTAGCAGCAATAGAAACACACAAGAATATGATCCTACAGACTACTAGAAAATGGTGGTGGTCGCGCGTCACAAATCCGTCAAGCAAATCTCAAATTCTTACCAGTTCTTACCCAGCAGCAGGTGGTGATCGGCAACCGTGGTAGTCAAAACTCTCAAAGGTTGGATAAAGCGATTACCAGGGAGAGTCAAAACGCACGACGTAGATGTATGTGGAGCTGGGAAGGCTTATAAGATGGTAGGAAAAAGGGTCAGCAATAATCAATTCAGAGATGCAAAGTTGAATAAACGCTCAACGACGGTACTGTGCTGGTCCTAGGCTAGACCGTGCTAGAGACGCGAGCCTAGAACACTAACAAAATCACGGCGCAGCACGTAAACAAGGGAGGAGCACACTCTGATTTGTTTTCTCTTTTTTTCCTTTTTTTTTTTTGCTCGGCAAATTTTTTTTTTCAAAAAAGTCTACAAATGGTCTAAAAACTGCCCAGCCAGAATTTTTTTTTTAGTTTGGAACTATTTTTCTACTGCGGGTAGCATGGATGTTTGGGAGTCCTTCTCCGTCACGACTCGGAGTATGGCGTGATCTGGAAATCCAAAACAGAGTAACAAAATACTGGACTCGGAATAGGACTGGTGGCGGAGATGAATCTGGTGGAACTCGGACTGGTGGCTGAGATGAATCTGGTGGAACTCGGACTGGTGGCGGATATATGTTGCAGGTGGACTCGGATTGGCGTGATGGCGGCGGATATGTGGTGGCCTATATGGAATCGGATTAGCGTTGAATATGTGGTGGTGGTAAATGGCAGCGGTGATGAAGTTGGTGCGTTGGTGGTATATGGCAGCAGCGATGATGATGATGCGGTGGTGATATATGGCAACGGCGACGTGACAACCTGTGAACAGAACTCGAAACTCTATAGGACTAGACGCTAAGACCAGCAACTTGACACGACGATGCAACCGCAAATTCAACAAAGCAAATACAGAAAAGATTATGCAAAGGCTCAGATTGGTTCGGATGGGATGAACTAACCCTAAATTTTTTTGGCTTTTTCATGGACTATAGGTATGAAGAACAGACTCGATCTAAACTACGAAAAACTGTAAAATCTCACCGAGCAACCTGGAAATTTGATACCACTTGATAGAGGCAAAGGTGTCCCGTCTTTCGGTGAGATGGTGGCTATCGTATTGGAGGAAGTCGACTTTGACGATCCGACTACGAACGTGCGAGGACGTCGCGCCTTAGCAATCGCTAAACCAACTCCGAGAGGTTATTGACCACGCCGGAGCACGATCAACCTGACCACGAAGGTCTGTTTCCTGCAGGCAAACGAAGAACAAGCAAGAAACTGAGATTGCAATCTGGATATTGCGATTTAAGAGGAAAGCTTTATTGATCAAGTGGGGTTCTATGACGTCTTTGTCTGGTCGTTGAACACAAACGAAGCACGCGAAGTTGCAGCTATGGCGAACTTTAAAATAAACAAAACCCCCAAAGTCTAAATGACGCCCTAAGGGCTGTATATATGGGGGAAAGAGGGGGGAATTTCGTGGCCCTTGGTGGAGGGGTCCGAAACCAACCCTAACTCTTGTTTCCCCACACATACGGACTCTAAAAATAGCCTATACTCAAGTATTTCGAAATTACATGGGCCTGGCCCAATAATAAGGTGACGCAGCACCTATAATAGCCTCTGGACGAAATTTATGAAGTGGCATCTTGTATATTTCGTCCAAGGCTTCACACACTCATTATGGTGGCTTCAAAGTCCTGAAATCATCACTTGTAACTCCATTCTTGTTCCCCTTGTGCATGCCATCATCTCCATGCTTGATCTTGCTCCATTGTTCATCCTTCTTGTCCAAGCTAGGCCCTTCATTTGTAAGCAAGACAAATGTATCCAATTCAGGCAGCATCATATTCTCATGAACATTAGATTCATTACCAAGAAACGAAAGTACCTGGTAATTTAATTGGCGTGCGCGAGCTCTAGTAATTGGTCCTGTATATGTGTCGGTTGGAGCTGTGGGTGTAACCTTGTTAGTGATGTCCTCATCACCATGCTTACTATTCATTGTTGATATGGTGGATAGTTATTTTGTTCCTCATGATTATGTTGTTATTCATGCTCATGCATTGTATTTGCATCGTGTATTTTATCATGACTCAGCATATTTGCATTCAAGTTTAACCGGATCTTGCATGATATTTGTTGTTGATGTTAGCAGTTATTTTTCGGAGAAGTGTGTACTTATGATGTTCATGCTAGTCAGTATGCCATGCTTATTATTCATTGTTAATATGGTGGATAGTTATTTTGTTCCTCATGATTATGTTGTTATTCATGCTCATGCATTGTATTTGCATCATGTATCTTATCATGACTCAGCATATTTGAACTTGAACAACTGTTGTCTGAGTCATTGTGCCACCATATCGAACTGACCAGTGCAACCACATTTACCTTTATGGGAAGGTCCTAACTGGGTCTATTGTCATGCCTCTCGCCGGTGCCTCCAGTGAGGGAAGGTTATGGGCATGCGGTACCTTGGCCGGGTAAGCAGTCATAACCTTGTGTGCCCGTTGTTGTTGTTATTGATCCGGGTCCCCGTTTGGGTCCATTTATGTTTAGACACGATGGTGGTCGTTGTGTCTTTGGTAGACATGGGGCCACCCAGGACTAGCCCAGTAGGGCGTGAGTCGGAGTGGCCGGGAGAGTGTCATGACAGTAGATCGGTTTTGCCGAAACGCTGTTGGTCCACCCGAATGGGAGAACGAGGCCATGGGTTCCGTAGTGTGGGTACAGTGCGCTACCTCTGTAGAGTGTATATTAAATCTAATGATAGCCGTGCCCGCGGATAAGGGACAAGTTCGTAGTTGGTGACACTATGAGTCAACAATAATAATAATAATGTGCTTAATAACAACCCCGATTCAATGAAGAGATAAGATGGTTGTATTTACCGGAAAGATCACGTTTGGTTTTACCAAGCTTGATTTGATCCTGATATGATCGTATAATATCCGAGGTTGGTAAGTAATGCATTTGATGGTTACGAGGTAACCCGAATAAAATAAAATGGTGCATGTAGTGTCATCATGTTGCATGCTAGTATCATCAGATTTATATGTTCATGACATGCTCATATTGTCTAGTTGAATCATGTTTATGTTGTTCATGCTATGGTATCCTGATGATCTCATGATAATTTCAGATTAACCTGTAAGTGCCATGCTGTTGTTTGTCTTGAATGCTTCTGGTTTATTATGAGCTTGCAAGTACATTCAATGTACTGACCTGGCGTGTTATGCCAGCTTGCAGGTCGTACCTGGATTGTTTGCTTGTTTGGTGTTGTTCCTGTGTTCGCGAGTTAGGATAAACGTTCCAGCCAGAGTCCCTGCGGATTGGAGTTCATCATCGCCGTTCGTTGTTCCGCTGCCAGTAGTTGTTCAGCTGCTTTAAGTTGTTATGCTGCTTGTATAGAGCAACCGTGGTTGGCGTAGCGTCGCCGTGCCGATGTTATTCTTTGTAATATCAGAACCCTTTTAATCATATTCGTGTTGTAATAGAGAGCTGGTTTGTTCTATACTAAGTAGTGCCGTATTCCAGAAGACTTCATCTTGATCTCTGGGCTGGAATACGGGGCGTTTCGGTTTTCTCTGAGCCGGGGTGCCACAGGGCTTGGTATCAGAGAAGGTCTGGTTGTAGAGCGTCCTAGTCCGCTGGAACGTAAGAAAACGGTAGAATAGGGTCTGGTTGTTGCCCTTGCTTGTTGCATTTGGTTGTTGTATTTGTCTGTTGCATGTAGTCTTATTTCAGTTACCTTTAACCCCTGTTTTCATGCGTAGATGGTGGTCAACTTCCATGATTTTAGTGTCCTTCCCTTAGCTCCCGGTATTGTTCCCATTGAGTTCAGTTCCACTCCTACACCTCTCATCTTTGCCGCCCTCCTTGACGACATGTGGCGTATTATTTATCCCCTCGGAGATCCACCTCATTATTAAGTATTCCAGTTTTCTTCTAGAGGAAGAATTCGGGAATATGTTACTCATGTTCATCTGTCAGCCCCGATTCCTGTCGGTAAGCACACCTACAGTTTCCATGGTGGTTACGGCGGTACTCCTGAGCGTGCCATTCAGCTTGCCGCAGTGGCAGGAGTCACCGGTCTTCGTCATCAAGAGAGCATGGTGCAAGAGAACAGTGCTTATCAATATTATCCCACCATCATTGAAAATCCTAGGCGAAACCAATTTTCCTCCGTCAACCCTCAAGATGACCCGGCTATCCTCGCCATGTCTCGTTACATGACGGCCGAGTGTCTTCTTATTTCTGAGTTAGTCCGAGACGCCCTTCGGGCCAGGAGATTGATTGGTGTCGCTATACCTCAGTCTCCACCAGTTTCTACAACTCCTCCACCTCGTCCATCCGGAGTTTCAGAGTCAGCGGTTCCACTCGCTACTCCCTTAGCTTCCTCGTCAGTTCGCGAGCGTTTACTCAAGCGTATGTAATCCTTCGTGTAGTGCATGTGCATCTGTTGTAGTATCATTGCTTGTTCATGCTTGTGTGTGCGTGTGTGGAGTGGCTTTGTAGCTTGTTTGCTGTATGATTTGTTGCAATAAATCATTTTCTCGTGCTTCTTTGTTTTAATTCCTCAGTGTTACCCCCTTATAAAACTATTCCTCGACCGACACCGGATCAGAAGAAGCCGTGAGCAGTACAGATATACACCAAGGAATTCAGATTTTTCAGCCGACAACATTGTATTACATCCGGTCTGAATACAAGTATATTCTGCTCAGATTTTCAGCAACAAGTACCTGTCAGAGATACCCGTTATCGCAGCAATGATTAAATCAGCAAGAGAAAAAAAATGGATCAACAGTGCATTCCCAGCCAAAGGTATGATCCGTACGCGATGAATAAATCTACTATAAGCCAATTTAAAGCATTGTGACACCCAGAAGTCAATACAAATGCACGGTGAATTCAGTAAGGACAGTCAGACAATTCTTGCCATACAAAATAATCAGCTGCCAGACTGACAAAAATATATATGTCAGTCCAATCCCCAAGAAAATCAGTTCCATCCATCTCAAAAATTTATTGACGAAGTGTACAAAGAAAGGTTCCCAGTTTGCATCGGTAAGGAATGAATGAATTACGTTACTGCAAAAGCTTCTAGCATGAGGTACCAAGTCTTCCCTAGCAAAGTCTTTAAGGGAGAGCTTATGAGGTACGATACCCTGTTTTTCCTGAAGAAGATATCCACCAAAGGCTTCGAGCATAAGCCACCTAGTCTTTCTCAACACGACACCCCGGTGGTTACCGAACGCAAGCTGCCCAGTATTCTTCTGTATGGCACTAATACAAGGCATTAAATTTGGAATTCACAGCATATGACTGTGTTTTCCAAGTGGCAGATGTACAACAGTTGGTCTGAAATAAAAATCGGTTAGAGGTATGCCTCGAGAATCAGATATTAATTCATTAAGTATGCTGCCAAGTCCATGTCAGTCTCTCGCCCAAGGAAGAATTCCCGGCATGCATCCGACAACCTCACCGATTATTCAAGAAACAAAAATCAGTGGGTGATGCCATAATCAACAAGTCTTGAAGAAAAGACAACACTGAGACAATAATCTTGGCTGTAATTGTCAAGATCAGTCCTGCAAATCCAACAATATTGAGATCGGTATCCACACGTGAGCCGGATAAATATACCGAGGCTCAAAACATGTATTAGACTAAGGTATGATTGCCAGATATTGTACGTAACCGTATTCAGGGCCGCGAAAATAATCAAGGATCCATGTAAGGCCCCGTTCTTTCAGTTGAGGATCCAGATGAAGAAAGTAATAATGAAAAAGCAAGACCAGCAATACAGGTATGTCGGTTATTATGTGAAAATAATGGATGCCCAAGACCGTCTGATTCCACGGCGAACCCAAGCAAAGATTCACCTAAGAGGTATACTCCATTTTGGTAAGGACCTCATAACAAGGCAACCAGCTCAGTCCACGGTATGCTCAGAACTGTCAGCATTAAATACCCGAGTCTGTCCGGTCAGACTCATGGACAGCACAATATATTGACCCCAACACCCGCGTTGGAGCATCGCACCAACTGTTATTCCCAGGGAGATACTGGCACAATGAAGAATCAGTGTGAAAACATATACTTTGAGGATTGTTATCTCTTGCATAAGGGAAGCAATTAAGAGAATAGTCTGTGTGGATGGGATTCTTTGCCAAGATCACCGCCAGTCAAGACTGCAAATTTTATCATCAGAGGATGGTGCATTTTTCCTATCAGTCAAGACAAGCGACAGTTAAACTTTTGGTACGACTTGAATACTCAAGACTGAGAAGACGGTCAAAATAAGTCAGAGACTCCTGCAAGATGACAGCATCCGTCAGCAAAAACAGGTATGCTCCACATTACTGTTTTGAAACAAGAAGTCATGCCTATATTCGAGAAATCCGATGCCTGGATAGAAGAGATTCTTTGTTCCACAGGAAGATATGTTCCCCAACTCCGTGGAATATTCTCGGTACTCGATACGAGGATAATATTTCCAGCAAGGATCAATATCAAGAAGGATAAGTATGTCCATAAGAATAATATTTTAGATGATAGCTCAGCCAGTAGATATGAAAGAAAATTTGAGTCGGTATAAACAGGAAAATATAAGGTACGTCATGTCAGAATGTCAGGCACAACAAAGCAAACCACCCCAGATCAAGACAGTCAGTCAGATCCAAGTTAGTGGAAATATTATGAATAAAAGAAACCAGAGTTGGAAACGGTTTCTTCAAGTCAGAAGAATTATTTAACCTTGAACAACCAAATCTCGAGGACGAGATTTCTTTAAGGGGGGAAAAGTTGTCACATCCTGATTTTTGGCCCTTTCTTTTTCTTTGGATTTTATGAGATTTTTACCTGAGTTTTCTTTTTCCGCGACTATGTGGTCTGGAAACTAAAGATGATGACCTCTTCTTTCTTTCCAGAGTGGCTTGTCATCCTCGTATCTTTCCCTAGACCCTGTCATTTTCATCCTTGACCCAACCCAATATTCTTTTTCCAAGGAATATTCCTTTTCTATTAAAGGAATAATTCTTTTTGCCCTAGGTTGTGAAGCAACCTATATCTCTGTCATTCTAAAAATTCCCAAGCAATTCTCATAAACTATTTGGGTTATATCTTGCTCAAATATGGCAAAACAGTTCATTGCCATGTTCAAAAATAATCCTCCAAAAATCATTTTCCTATTCTGCCCTAAATGCACTTTGTGAAGCAAGTGCTATTTATCTTTGTCCAATTGCTCCCAAACTTGGTGGATATCTTTTCATGTCCATATCATTGCCCTGTGCCAATTTTCACACTCATTTGCCTAGTAATTAGTTTCTAGTGGTTTTTCAAAGTTTCTGTCTAGAAAGAAACTTTGTGAAGCAAGTATATTCTAGGCATGTCCAAATGAGATGAAATTTGGTCACATCCTTCATTTGATCAAATCATGCATCTTCACCAAATTGGAGCTCATGAAGATTATCTATGTGAGGTCAGCTCCAAATCTTGGTTTCTGGTAAAAATTTGCACTTTGTGGAGCAACCCTATTTTACCTTGCTTCAATTGAGCTGCCAATTTACCAGGCCATTCTTACATCTACGTCTACCTTCTCCACCAAGTTATGGCTCAATCCAGTTATCCTTTTACCCTCAGTAAATTCTACAAGATTCTGTCCAGAATGGAGTGTTGTGAAGGAATTGCCACTTTGGTAACTCCAAATGGCATGAGGTTTTTACAGCAGCTCCATATGGTCAAATAATTCAACTACACCAAGTTTCAGCTCATGACACTTAAGTATGTGAGTGCAACATCATGGTTCACTAATCTGGTCAGTTTTGCACTTTCTACAACAAGTGTCAGCTAAACTCCTCTTCTTAGTCTGGTTTTTGGTGATCTGTATCATCTTACTGTAAGATCATCGCCAGACAAACTTTCTACCAAGTTACCTAGATGGTTTAACCACAGGAAGTAACAAACACCCTGCTGTTGTTTTACAATGGAGCCATCTGCAAATCTCTTCTTTGCCCCTGGATCATTTTCTTTCTTCATTTCTACTAAGGGCACTGAGGTAAACCTACTGGACATGGCTGCCCAAGACAAAACTCGCCGCTTGCACCAGTGCACGTGGTGACCGCACCTGCGTCATGCACAGCGCGCGCTCTGGAACGGTCGGGCCACTGTGCTCGTCGCCTCCCTCCTCGTCTCGGCCTCAAAGCTTGTCCAGGAGCTCGCATGTGCTCGTCTGCACTCCCTGCATCGCTGCCTCGTCGTGGCTCGCCAGCACCGCGTCGTCACAATAGTGCCACTGCGATGAACTGGTGCTGACCTCCATTAGTGCACTGCTCTAGCTCCCTTGCGCTCGTCTAGAGCCTTCCTCCTCGCCTATTTAAGGACCCCCGAGCTCCTCCACACCTCCTCAGCCCCTCCTCGACCACCACAGCTCTCGGGTTCAACCTCTTTTCGCCGATGACCACCATGGCCGCCTCAGCCTCGGGATGATTCCGGCTATATCGAGCCTCCCCCTCCCCTCTGGTGCTGTCCATCACGTTCCCCTCGTCCCACCGAGCCTTCCCACACCCTTGCCCCCTCGCCGGAGCGCCTGCATCACCGAGCCCCATCACCACCGCCGCCTCTCTGTACCTCCATGGCGCCGTCCCTCCCCTCCTACCCACTTATCCCCGGCGCCAGCTGATCCTCTGAACGGAACCAGCGCCCTCCCCTGAGTCCGCCGGTGGTCTCGCCTCGGCCAACGGTGGTCGGAGCCGGCCGGGCCACCACCGGCCGCCCGCCTTTGCCTCCCTAATGGGGACATCACTAACAAGGTTACACCCACAGCTCCAACTGACACCTATGCAGGACCAATTACTAGAGCTCGCGCACGTCAATTAAATTACCAGGTACTTTCGTTTCTTGGTAATGATTCTAATGTTCATGAGAATATGATGCTGCCTAAATTGGATACATTTGTCTTGCTTACAAATGAAGGGCCTAGCTTGGACAAGAAGGATGAACATTGGAGCAAGATCAAGCATGGAGATGATGGCATGCGCAAGGGGAACAAGAATGGAGTTACAAGTGATGATTGCAGGACTTTGAAGCCACCATAATGAGTGCGAGAAGCCTTGGACGAAATATACAAGATGCCACTTCATAAATTTCGTCCAGAGGCTATTATAGGTGCTGCTTCACCTTATTATTGTGCCAGGCCCATGTAATTTCGAAATACTTGAGTATAGGCTGATTTTAGAGTCCGTATGTGTGGGGAAACAATAATTAGGGTTGTTTTCGGACCCCTCCACCAAGGGCCACGAAATTCCCCCCTCTTTCCCCCATATATACATCCCTTAGGGCGTCATTTAGACTTTGGGTTTTGTTTAGATTAAAGTTCGCCATAGCTGCAACTTCGCGTACTTCGTTTGTGTTCAACAACCAGACAAAGACGTCACAGAACCCCACTTGATCAATAAAGCTTTCCTCTTGAATTCACAATATCCAGATTGCAATCTCAGTTTCTTGCTTGTTCTTCATTCGCCTGAAGGAAACAGACCTTTGTGGTCAGGTTGATCGTGCTCCGGCGTGGTCAATAACCTCTCGGGGTTGGTTTAGCGATTGCTAAGCCGCGACGTCCTCGCACGTTCGTAGTCGGATCGTCAAAGTCGACTTCCTCCGAAACGATAGCCACCATCTCATCGAAAGACGGGACACCTTTACCTCTATCAAGTGGTATCAGATTTCCAGGTTGTTCGGTGAGATTTTACAGTTTTTCATAGATTAGATCGAGTCTGTTCTTCATACCTACAGTCCATACTGCTTTTGAGACACGTGCCACCATACTGTTTTTTTACCGCACTTTTTCGTCGTCGCTGCATTGATTCCGAAAAAAAAATTGTCAAAAAAATTTCGTGCCTATCATCTTAGTTTGACTTGGGAAGTGTTTTGAGACACTCGCCATTATAGTGATTTTCGGCAAAAAAAAGGGAGGAGCACAAAAAAACGAGCGCAAAAAAAAAAGAGGCGAAAAAAAAATTCAGAGTGTGCTTTCCCCTTGTTTACGTGCAGCGCTGTGATTTTGTTAGTGTTCTAGGCTCGCGTCTCTAGTACGGTCAAGCCTAGGACCAGCAGAGTACCGTCGTTGAGCGTTTATTCAACTTTACATCTCTGAATTGATTATTGCTGACCCTTTTTGCTACCATCTTATAAGCCTTCCCAGCTCCACATACATCTACGTCGTGCATTTGACTCTCCCTGGTAATCGCTTTATCCAACCTTTGAGAGTTTTGACTACCACGGTTGCCGATCACCACCTGCTGTTGGGTAAGAACTGGTAAGAATTCGAGATTTGCTTGACGGATTTGTGACGCCCCACCACCACCATTTTCTAGTAGTCTGTAGGATCATATTTCTGTGTGTTTCTATTGCTGCTAACCATGCGAGGATCACAAGTCGACGAGACTAACTGGGAGAAATGACCAACAAGGAGTTGCATGATAAATTTCGGCAAATGATGGGTCAACAGGTAGAAGATGTGATGAACAGTTTTGACAACGCACTAGCGAAGATGGATGGCATTGAGAAGTCAATTGACACCAAGTTGGATGCCAAATTCGCTGAAGTGCTTGTGCGTCTACCTCCACCTGATGCACCGTTGCAACTACAACAACCACCTTCACGTTGCGAAATCGCCCTCCGCAAAGCAAGCCTATCCCTCTTCAGCCTGGCCAACCTGTTGGTGCTGATGTTGATACTTCTGTGGCTCCTGCTGCTGCTGAGGAGGAGGACGATTATGCGGGGGATTACGAGGAAGAGGTTGATCAAAATAAGAACTACGTGCAACAACCAGCACCACAACAACCAGGTCGTCTAGATGCATATAATCGCAATGGTAGGGCTGCACCATACCCTCAGGTACGCGATCATGACCATCTCCCTAAACTAAAATTGAATATTCCACCATTTGAGGGTAGATATGTTCCTGATATATATCTTACTTGGGAGTTAGAAACCGAACAATGTTTTACATGTTTAAAATATCCCGGGGAGAGACGTGTTGCTGCTGCTCTTTGTGCTTTCACTAGTTTTGCTTGTGTGTGGTGGTCTGAATATTGTAGATTACATCCGGATAATATTTCAACTACCTGGGCTGCTTTGAAAACTGCTATGCATACTCGTTGGGTTCCACCATATTATCAACGTGAATTACTTCAAAAATTGCAGCGCTTAAGACAAGGAAAAAATTTGTAGAAGAATATTATCAGCAATTACAAACTGGCCTCATTAGATGTGGTATTGTTGAGGAGAAAGACGCTATGCTTGCACGTTTTATGGGTGGATTAAATAGAGAGATTCAGACCATTCTAGAGTATAAGGATTATAATAATATCACTCGTTTATTCCATCTTGCTTGTAAAGCTGAACGTGAAGTGCAGGATCGACAAGCATTGGTGCGGACTAACTTTTCTGTAGGTTGACCTTCATCATGGACACCGCGTGCATCCTCTACTTCCACACATTCCACTGCACCGACACCTCCATCAGGTGTTACCTCCAGCCGTGATACAAGGAAGCAGGCACAACCACCATTATCTGCCAAGAGCACACCTATTGGGCCTGCACAGAGTTCTTCTTCTTCCATGGCATCAACAGGGCACAACAGTGATCTTATTTGTCGTCGTTGTAAGCGAAGAGGACATTTTGCGAGAGAATGCAAATCTCAGCGTGTGATGATTGCTACTGAGGATGGTGGATATGAATCCGCTAGTGACTATGATGCGGAGACTTTGGCTCTTATTACACGTGAAGAACACGATGGACACGATTCTGATCATGAGACGCAATACATGGCTCCTGAAGATGCTGACGGGTATGAATGTTTAGTTGCTCAACGTGTTTTGAGTGTGCAGGTTACACAAGCTGAGCAAAATCAGAGGCATAATTTGTTCCATACAAAGAGAGTTGTGAAGGAACGTTCTGTTCGCGTGATCATAGATGGAGGGAGTTGCAACAACTTGGCTAGCATGGAGATGGTGGAGAAGCTATCTCTCACCACGAGACCACATCCACATCCTTACTACATCCAATGGTTCAACAACAGCGGCAAGGTTAAGGTAACACGTACTGTTCGTGCGCATTTTAGTATCTCTACATATGTTGATTATGTTGATTGTGATGTGGTACCTATGCAAGCTTGTTCCTTATTACTTGGTAGACCATGGCAATTTGATAAAAATTCTGTACACCATGGTAGAAACAATCAGTATACTCTTGTTCATAAGGATAAAAATATTACTTTACTTCCTATGACTCCTGATTCCATTTTGAAAGATGATATTAATAGAGCTAATAAAGCAAAACAGGAGAAAAATAAGAGTGAAAATCAGATTGTGGCAAAAGAATTTGAGCAACAAATGAAGCATAATAATAAACCATCTACTGTTGCTTTTGAAATTAAGTTGAAAAGTGCATGTTTACTTGCCACCAAATCTGATATTGATGAGCTAGATTTTAGCAAATCTGTTTGATATGCTTTTGTGTGCAAAGAGGCATTATTTTCATTCGAGGACGCGCCTTCCTCTTTGCCTCGTGCTCTCACTAACATTTTGTAGGAGTTCGCCGACGTTTTTCCACAAGACGTGCCACCGGGATTACAACCTATTCGAGGGATTGAGCATCACATTGACTTAATTCCCGGTGCATCGCTACCCAACCGCGCACCATACCGTACCAATCCAGAAGAGACGAAGGAGATTATGCGTCAAGTACAGGAGCTACTAGACAAAGGTTATATACGCGAATCCCTTAGTCCTTGTGATGTTCCTATTATTCTAGTGCCGAAAAAGGATGGTACATCGCGTATGTGTGTTGATTGTAGAGGCATTAATAATACTACTATTCGTTATCGTCATCCTATTCCTAGGCTAGATGATATGCTTGATGAATTGAGTGGCTCTACAATATTCTCCAAAGTTGATTTGCATAGTGGATACCATCAAATTCGTATGAAATTGGGAGATGAATGGAAAACAATATTTAAAACTAAGTTTGGATTATATGAGTGGTTAGTCATGCCTTTTGGGTTAACTAATGCACCTAGTACTTTCATGAGATTAATGAATGAAGTTTTACGTGCTTTCATTGGACGATTTGTGGTAGTATACTTTGATGATATATTGATTTATAGCAGATCTTTGGAGGAACATTTGGAACATTTACGTGCTATTTTTATTGCTCTACGTGATGCACTTTTGTTTGGTAACCTTGGAAAGTGCACCTTTTGCACCGACCGAGTCTCTTTTCTTGGCTATGTTGTTACTCCACAGGGAATTGAGGTTGATAAAGCCAAGATTGAAGTTATTGAGAGTTGGCCGCAGCCCAAAACGGTCACACGCGTGAGGAGTTTCCTTGGCCTCGCTGGATTATATCGGCATTTTGTGAGAGATTTCAGCACCATTGTTGCACCTCTTAATGAGCTTACAAAGAAGGATGTGCCTTTTATTTGGGGTACTGCACAGGAAGAAGCATTCACGGTATTGAAAGATAAGTTGACACATGCTCCTTTACTCCAACTTCCTGATTTTAATAAGACTTTTGAGCTTGAATGTGATGCTAGTGGAATTGGGTTAGGAGGTGTGTTATTACAAGATGGTAAACATGTTGCATACTTTTCTGAAAAAATGAGTGGGCCTAGTCTAAATTATTCTACTTATGATAAGGAATTATATGCTCTTGTTCGGACTTTGGAAACATGGCAACATTATTTATGGCCCTAAGAATTTGTTATACATTCTGATCATGAATCTTTGAAGCACATTAAAAGTCAAGCAAAACTGAACCGTAGACATGCTAAATGGGTTGAATTCATAGAGACTTTCCCTTATGTTATTAAACACAAGAAGGGAAAAGAAAATGTTATTGTTGATGCTTTGTATCGTCGTTATACTATGCTTTCACAACTTGACTTTGAAATATTTGGTTTGGAGACCATCAAAGATCAATATGTGCATGATGCTGAATTTAAAGATGTATTGCAGAATTGTAAATGGAACAAGTTCGTCGTTAATGATGGATTTGTGTTTCGTGCTAACAAGCTATGCATTCCAGCTAGCTCTGTTCGTCTTTTGTTGTTGCATGAGGCGCATGGAGGAGGATTAATGGGACACTTTGGCGTGAAGAAGACGGATGACGTACTTGCTACACATTTCTTTTGGCCAAAGATGCGACGAGATGTTGAGCGTTTTGTTGTTCGCTGCACTACATGTCAAAAAGCTAAGTCACGACTCAATCCTCATGGTTTATATATGCCTTTGCCTGTCCCTAGTGTTCCTTGGGAAGATATATCTATGGACTTTGTTTTGGGTTTACCTCGAACAAAGAAGGGGAGGGATATCATATTTGTTGTCGTGGATAGGTTCTCGAAGATGGCACACTTTATACCATGTCATAAAAGCGATGATGCTGCTAATGTTGCTGATTTGTTCTTTCATGAAATTATTCGCTTGCATGGTGTGCCAAATACTATTGTTTCAGATCGTGATACTAAATTTCTTAGCCACTTTGGAGATGTTTATGGGCTAAGTTGGGGACTAAACTGCTTTTTAGTACTACTTGTCACCCGCAAACTGATGGACAAACTGAAGTAGTCAACAGAACTTTGTCTACTATGCTTAGGGCTATTTTGCAGAATAATAAGAAAATGTGGGAAGAATGCTTGCCTCATATTGAATTTGCTTATAATCGTTCGTTGCATTCTACTACTAAGATGTGCCCTTTTGAAATTGTCTATGGTTTCCTACCTCGTGCACCTATTGATTTGTTGCCTCTTCCATCTTCGGAGAAGGTTAATTTTGATGCTAAACAACGTGCTGAATTGATCTTAAAAATGCATTAGTTAACTAAGGAAAATATTGAGCACATGAATGCTAAATATAAACTTGTTCGAGATAAGGGTAGAAAACGTGTTGTCTTTGCACCTGGAGATCTTGTTTGGTTACATTTGCGTAAGGATAGGTTTCCTAATTTGCGCAAGTCAAAGCTAATGCCACGTGCTGATGGTCCTTTCAAGGTGTTAGAGAAAATAAATGATAATGCATATAAACTTGAGCTGCCTGTAGATTTTGGGGTTAGTCCCACATTTAACATTGCAGATTTGAAACCTTACTTGGGTGAGGAAGATGAGCTTCCGTCGAGGACAACTTCAATTCAAGAAGGGGAGGATGATGAGGACATCACTAACAAGGTTACACCCACAGCTCCAACTGACACATATGCAGGACCAATTACTAGAGCTCGCGCACGCCAATTAAATTACCAGGTACTTTCGTTTCTTGGTAATGATTCTAATGTTCATGAGAATATGATGCTGCCTAAATTGGATACATTTGTCTTGCTTACAAATGAAGGGCATGGCTTGGAAAAGAAGGACGAACATTGGAGCAAGATCAAGCATGGAGATGATGGCATGCGCAATGGGAACAAGAATGGAGTTACAAGTGATGATTTCAGGACTTTGAAGCCACCATAATGAGTGCGAGAAGCCTTGGACGAAATATACAAGATGCCACTTCATAAATTTTGTCCACAGGCTATTATAGGTGCTGCGTCACCTTATTATTGGGCCAGGCCCATGTAATTTCGAAATACTTGAGTATAGGCTGTTTTTAGAGTCCGTATGTGTGGGGAAACAAGAGTTAGGGTTGTTTTCGGACCCCTCCACCAAGGGCCATGAAATTCCCCCCTCTTTCCCCCATATATACAGCCCTTAGGCCGTCGTTTAGACTTTGGGTTTTATTTAGATTATAGTTCGCCATAGCTGCAACTTCGCGTACTTCGTTTGTGTTCAACAACCACACAAAGACGTCACAGAACCCCACTTGATCAATAAAGCTTTCCTCTTGAATTCACAATATCCAGATTGCAATCTCAGTTTCTTGATTGTTCTTCGTTTGCCCACAGGAAACAGACCTTCGTGGTCACGTTGATTGTGCTCCGGCGTGGTCAATAACCTCTCGGAGTTGGTTTAGCGATTGCTAAGGCGCGACGTCCTCGCACGTTCGTAGTCGGATCGTCAAAGTCGACTTCCTTCAAAACGATAGCCACCATCTCATCGAAAGACGGGACACCTTTTCCTCTATCACTCCCGCAAACCCCCTCCGCTCCGCTTCCTCCTCTACGCCCCGGGGGAAGCCGGCCTCCTAGGCGGACGCGCCGCACCGCCCCGGTCCCGCCGGTGCCTGCGCCCTGGCCGGGGACGGCGGAGTCGACCGGGCCACCACCACCGGCAGAGTCCTCTGTCTCCCTCCCCTGTTCCGTGCGGGACAGGCGTGAGGAAGAAGACGACGACGCCCGTGCCCCTTGGCCCCTGCCCGCCGACCCCAGCGGTAAGTGGCACAACCCCGGGCCCATCTGTTTTAAGTGGAAGCGCGTTCTTGAAATGCGTTTTCGTTATATGAAAGCGTATTTCATTCCTTCTTCAGACCAGATTACGTTTTCTTTATCAGAAAGCGTATTTCTAATTCCGCGCTTCTGTCTTATCCACTCAGGGACCCGTTGGTGATGAAAAATTTCACAGATTGGTCCCTCGTGTTCAATCCTTCATAACTTTTCACCTGTAACTCCGAATCACGTGATTCCAAAGCCCACGTCTTCGTCTCGACGAGACCTTTCTATTGGTATCATTTTCACTATGGTTTGAAACTGTGAAACTGACCACTTTGCCCTTGCTGTAAACAGCCCCCTCCGAGAGAGAACTATTTTCGGCAATTCTTTCCGCGATCGTTCCGCACTTCTTCCTGGAGTCTCCGTCACCCCAGGCAAGCCACAATACCCACTTGCATGATAGTCATGCAGTAGCCATGGTTTTCAACTTGAATATTTATTAAATGTTTGCTTGTTTAAAATGTGATTATCGTTGTTTCGGTAATGCTTCGGGGTTATTGTTTATTTTCTTATGTTGTTATGCACCTATTTAGCATGCCATGCTAGTTGCTAGTATTCCTTTCATATGTTTATGCTTGCTAGTGGTGCATGTTGATATTGGTGATGGTCTTCGGGGCATGACTGCCGTCTATCCCGAGTACCGTTCTTATGCATGTTCTTCTGCATCCAGTTAGTTAAATGCTTGCATGTTGATATTGTTGATATGTTCTTGCATGATATTTGTTGTTGATGTTAGTAGTTATTTTTTGGAGAAGTATGTACTTATGATGTTCATGCTAGTTAGTATGCAATGCTTATTATTTTGTTGATATGGTGGATAGTTATTTTGTTCCTCATGATTATGTTGTTATTCATGCTCATGCATTGTATTTGCATCATGTATTTTATCATGACTCGGCATATTTGCATTCAAGTTTAACCGAAACAAATTGAACTTGAACAACTGTTGTCTGAGTTATGGTGCCACCATATCGAACTGACCAGTGCAACCACATTTACCTTTATGGGAAGGTCCTAACTGGGTCTATTGTCATGCCTCTCGTCGGTGCCTCCAGCTAGGGAAGGTTATGGGCATGCAGTACCTTGGCCGGGTAAGCAGTCATAACCTTGTGTGCCCGTTGTTGTTGTTATGGATCCGGGTCCCTGTTTGGGGTCGTTTATGTTTAGCCACGACGGTGGCCGTTGTGTCTTTGGTAGACACGGGGCCACCCAGGACTAGCCCAGTAGGGCGTGAGTCGGAGTGGCCGGGAGAGTGTCATGACAGTAAATCGGTTTTGTCGGAACGCCGTTGGTCCACCCGAATGAGAGAACGAGGTCATGGATTCCGTAGTGTGGGTACAGTGCGCTACCTCTGCGGAGTGTATATTAAATCTATCGATAGCCGTGCCCGCGGATAAGGGCCCAGTTCGTAGTTGGTCACACTATGAGTCAACAGTAATAATGATAATGTGCTTAATAACAACCCCGATTCAATGATGAGATAAGATGGTTGTGATTACCGGAAAGATCATGTTTGGTTTTACCAAGCTTGATTTGATCCTGAGATGATCGTATAATACCCGAGGTTGGTAAGTGATGCATGTGATGGTTATGAGGTAACCGAATAAAATAAAATGGTGCATGTAGTGTCATCATGTTGCATGCTAGTATCATCAGATTTATATGTTAATTCCATGCTCATATTGTCCAGCTGTATCATGTTTATGTTGTTCATGCTATGGTATCCTGATGATCTCATGATAATTTCTGATTAACCTGTAACTGCCATGTTGTTGTTTGTCTTGAATGCTTCTGGTCTATTGTGAGCTTGCAAGTACATTCAATGTACTGACCTGGCGTGTTATGCCAGCTTGCAAGTCGTGCCTGGATAGTTTGCTTGTTTGGTGTTGTTCATGTGTTCGCGAGCTAGGATAAACGTTCCAGCCAGAGTCCCTGTTGATTGGAGTTCATCATCGCCTTTCGTTGTTCTGCTGCCAGTAGTTGTTCCGCTTCTTTAAGTTGTTATGCTGCTTGTATAGAGCAACCGTGGTTGGCATAGCGTCGCCGTGCCGATGTTATTCTTTGTAATATTGGAACCTTTGTAATCATATTTGTGTTGTAATAGAGAGCTGGTTTGTTCTATACTAAGCAGTGCCGTATTCCAGAAGACTTCATCTCAATCTCTGGGCTAGAATACGGGGCGTTCCGGTTTTCTCTGAGCTGGGGTGCCACAGGGCTTGGTATCAGAGCAGGTCTGGCTGTAGAGCGTCCTAGTCCGCTGGAATGTTAGAAAATGGTAGAATAGGGTCTGGTTGTGGCCCTTGCTTGCTGCATTTGGTTGTTGCATTTGTTTGTTGCATGTAGTCTTATTTCGGTTACCTTTAACCCCTGTTTTCATGTGTAGATGGCGGTCAACTTCCATGATTTCAGTGTCCTTCCCTTAGCTCCCGGTGTTGTTCCCATTGAGTTCAGTTCCACTCCTACACCTCTCAGCGTTGCCGCCCTCCTTGACGATATGTGGCGTAGTATTTATCCCCTCGGAGATCCACCTCATTATCAAGTATTCGAGTTTTCTTCTGGAGGAAGAATTCGGGAATATGTTACTCATGTTCATCTGTCAGCCCCGATTCCTGTCGGTAAGCACACCTACAGTTTCCATGGTGGTTACGGCGGTACTCCTGAACGTGCCGTTCAGCTTGCCGCAATGGCAGGAGTCACCGGTCTTCGTCATCAAGAGAGCATGGTGCAAGAGAACCATGCTTATCAATATTATCCCACCATCGTTGAAAATCCTAGGCTAATCCAATTTTCCTTCGTCAACCCTCAAGATGACCCAGCTATCCTCACCATGTCTCGTTACATGACGGCCGAGTGTCTTCTTATTTCTGAGTTAGTCCGAGACGCCCTTCGGGCCAGGATATTGCTTGGTGTCGCTTTACCTCCGTCTCCACCAGTTTCTCCAACTCCTCCACCTCGTCCATCTGGAGTTTCAGAGTCAGCGGTTCCACTCGCTACTCCCTTAGCTTCCTCGTCAGTTCGCGAGCGTTTACTCAAGCGTATGTAATCCTTCGTGTAGTGCATGTGCATCTGTTGTAGTATCATTGCTTGTTCATGCTTGTGTGTGTGTGTGTGTGTGGAGTGGCTTTGTAGCTTGTTTGCTGTATGATTTGTTGCAATAAATCATTTTCTCGTGCTTCTTTGTTTTAATACCTCAGCTTTACCCCCTTATAGAAACTATTCCTCGACCGACACCGGATCAGAAGAAGCCGTGAGCAGTACAGATATACACCAAGGAATTCAGATTTTCAGCCGACAACATTGTATTACATCCGGTCTGAATACAAGTATATTCTGCTCAGATTTTCAGCAACAAGTACCTGTCAGAGATACCCGTTATCGCAGCACTGATTAAATCAGCAAGAGAACAAAAATGGATCAACAGTGCATTCCCAGTCAAAGGTATGATCTGTACGCGATGAATAAATCTGCTCTAAGCCAATTTAAAGCATTGTGACACCCAAAAGTCAGTACAAATGCACGGTGAATTCAGTAAGGACAGTCAAACAATTCTTGCCATACAAAATAATCAGCTGTCAGACTGACAAAGTTATATATGTCAGTCCAATCCCCAAGAAAATCAGTTCCATCCATCTCAAAAATTTATTGACGAAGTGTACAAAGATAAGGTTCCCAGTTTGCATCGGTAAGGAATGAATGAATTCCCTTACTACAAAAGCCTCTGGCATGAGGTACCAAGTCTTCCCTAGCAAAGTCTTTGAGGGGGGAAGCTTATGAGGTACGATACCCCGTTTTTCCTCAAGAAGATATCCACCAAAGGCTTCGAGCATAAGTCACCTAGTCTTCCTCAACACGACACCCCGGTGGTTTCCGAATGCAAGCTGCCCAGTATTCTTCTGTATGGCACTAATACAAGGCATTAACTTTGGAATTGTCAGCATATGACAGTGTATTCCAAGTGGCAGATCTGGAATAGTTGGTCTGAAATAAAAATCGGTGAGAGGTATGCCTCGAGAATCAGATATTAATTCATTCAGTATGCTGCCAAGTTCATGCAAGTCTCTCTCCCAAGGAAGAATTGTCGGCATGCATCCGACAACCTCACCGGTTATTCAAGAAACAAAAATCAGTGGGTGATGCCATAATCAACAAGTCTTGAAGAAAATACAGCACTGAGACAATAATCTTGGCTGTGATTGTCAAGATCAGTCCCGCAAATCCAACAATATTGATATCTGTATAACCACACGTGAGCCGGATAAATATACCGAGGCTCAAAACATGAATTAGACCAAGGTATGATTGCCAGATATTGTACGTAACCGTATTCAGGGCCGCGAAAATAATCAAGGATCCATGTAAGGCCCCGCTCTTTCAGTTGAGGATCCAGATGAAGAATGTAATAATGAAAAAGCAAGACCAGCAATACAGGTATGCCGGTTATTATGTGAAAAATATGGATGCCCAAGGCCGTCTGATTCCACGGCAAACCCAAGCAAAGATCCACCTAAGAGGTATACTCCATTTTGGTAAGGACCTCATAGCAAGGCAACCAGCTCAGTCCACAGTATGCTCAGAACTGTCAGCATTAAATACCAAAGTCTGTCCGGTCAGACTCATGGACAGCACAATATATTGACCCCAACACCCGCGATGGAGCATCGCACCGACTGTTATTCCCAGGGAGATACTGGCTCAATGAAGAATCAGTGTGAAAACATATACTTTGAGGATTGTTATCTCTTGCATAAGGGAAGCAATTAAAAGAATAGTCTATGTGGATGGGATTCTTTGCCAAGATCACCGCCAGTCAAGACTGCAAATTTTATCATCAGAGGATGGTGCATTTTTCCTATCAGTCAAGACAAGCGAAAGTTAAACTTTTGGTACGACTTGAATACTCAAGACTGAGAAGACGGTCAAAATAAGTCAGAGACTCCTACAAGATGACAGCATCTGTCAACAAAAACAGGTATGCTCCACATTACTGTTTCGAACCAGAAGGCATGCCTATATTCGAGAAATCCGATGCCTGGATAGAAGATATTCTTTGTTCCACGGGAATATATGTTCCCCAACTCCGTGGAATATTCTCAGTACTCGATACGAGGATAATATTTCCAGCAAGGATCAATATCAAGAAGGACAAGTATGTCCGTAAGAATAATATTTTGGATGATAGCTCAGCCAGCAGATATGAAAGAAAATTTGAGTCAGTATAAACAGGAAAATAAAAGGTACGTCCTGTCAGAATGTCAGGCACAACAAAGCAAACCACCCCAGATCGAGACAGTCAGTCAGATCCAATTCAGTGGAAATATTATGAATAAAAGAAACCAGAGTTGGAAATGGTTTCTTCAAGTCAGAAGAATTATTTAACCCTAAATAACCAAATCTCGAGGACGAGATTTCTTTAAGGGGGGGGAGTTGTCACAGCCTAATTTTTGGCCCTTTCTTTTTCTTTGGATTTTCTAAGATTTTTACCTGAGTTTTCTTTTTCTGCGGCTATGTGGTCTGGAAACTGAAGAGGATGACCTCTTCTTTCTTTCCAGACTGGCTTGTCATCCTCATATCTATCCCTAGACCCTGTCATTTTCATCCTTGACCCAACCCAATATTCTTTTTCCAAGGAATATTCATTTTCTATTAAAGGAATAATTCTTTTTGCCCTAGGTTGTGAAGCAACCTATATCTCTGTCGTTCTAAAAATTCCCAAGTAATTCTCATAAACTGTTTGGGTTATATCTTGCTCAAATATGGCAAAACATTTCATTGCCATGTTCAAAAATAATCCTCCAAAAATCATTTTCCTATTCTGCCCTAAATGCACTTTGTGAAGCAAGTGCTATTTATCTTTGTCCAATTGCTCCCAAACTTGGTGTACATCTTTTCATGTCCATATCATTTTCCTGTGCCAATTTTCACACTCATTTGCCTAGTAATTATTTTCCAGTGATTTTTCAAAGTTTCTGTCCAGAAAGAAACTTTGTGAATGAAGTATATTCTAGGAATGTCCAAATGAGATGAAATTTGGTCACATCCTTAATTTGATCAAATCATGCATCTTCACCAAATTGGAGCTCATGAAGAACATCTATGTGAGCTCGGCTCCAAATCTTGGTTTCTGGTAAAAATTTGCACTTTGTGAAGCAACCCTATTTTACCTTGCTTCATTTGAGCTTCCAATTTACCAGGCCATTCTTACATCTTTATCTACCTTCTCCACCAAGTTATGGCTCAATCCAGTTATCCTTTTACCCTCAGTAAATTCTACAAGATTCTGTCCAGAATGGAGTGTTGTGAAGGAAGTGCCACTTTGGTAACTTCAAATGGCATGAGGTTTTTACAGCAGCTCCATATGGTCGAATAATTCAACTACACCAAATTTCAGCTCATGACACTGAAGTATGTGAGTGCAACATCATGGTTCACTAATCTGGCCAGTTTTGAACTTTCTATAGCAAGTGTCAGCTAAACTCCTCTTCTTAGTCTGGTTTTTGGTGATCTGTATCATCTTACTGGAAGATCATCGCCAGACAAACTTTTTACAAAGTTACACAGATGGTTTAACCACAAGAAGTAACAAACACCTTGTTGTTGTTTTACCATGGAGCCATGTGCAAATCTCTTCTTTGCCCCTGGATCATTTTCTTTCTTCATTTCTACTAAGGGCACTGAGGTAAACCTACTGGACATGGCTGGCCAAGCCAAAGCTCGCCGCTTGCACCAGTGTGCGTGGTGACCGCACCTGCGTCATGCACAGCGTGTGCTCTGGAATGGTCGGGCCACTGTGCTCATCGCCTCCCTCCTCGTCTCGGCCTCAAATCTTGTCCTGGAGCTCGCCCGTGTTCGTCTGCACCTCCCTGCATCGCTGCCTCGTCGTGGCTCGCCAGCAGCACGCCGTCACAATAGTGCCACTGCGGTGAACTCGTGCTGACCTCCATTAGTGCACTGCTCCAGCTCCCTTGCGCTCGTCCAGAGCCTTCTTCCTCGCCTATTTAAGGACCCCCGAGCTCCTCCACACCTCACCAGCCCCTCCTCGCCCCTCCTTCACCACCACAGCTCTCGGGTTAATCCTCTTTTCGCCGGTGACCACCATGGCCGCCTCGGCCTCGGGATGATTCCGGCTATATCGAGCCCCCCCCTCCCCTCTGGTGCTATCCAACACGTTCCCCTCGTCCCACCGAGCCTCCCCACACCCTTGCCCCCTCACCGGAGCGCCTGCATCATCGAGCCCCATCACCACCGCCGCCTCTCTGTACCTCCATGGCGCCGTCCCTACCCTCCCATTCACTCATCCCTGACGCCAGCTGGTCCTCTGAACGGAACCAGCGCCCTTCCCTGAGTCCGTCGGTAGTCTCGCCTCGGCTAACGGTGGCCGGAGCCGGCCGGGCCACCACCGGCCGCCCGCCTCTGCCTCCCGTAAACCCCCTCCTCTCCGCTTCCTCCTCTACGCCCCGGGGGCGGCCGACCTCCTAGGCGGACACGCCGCACCGCCCCGGTCCCGCTGGTGCCTGCGCCCTGGCCGAGGACGGCCGGAGCCGGCCGGGCCACCACCGCTGGTAGAGTCCTCTGTCTCCCTCCCCTATTCCGTGCGGGACAGGCGGGAGGAAGAAGACGACGACGCCCGTGCCCCCTGGCCGCTGCCCGCCGACCCCACCGGTAAGTGGCACAACCCCGGGCCCATCTGTTTTAAGTGGAAGCGTTTTCTTGAAATGCGTTTTCGTTATATGAAAGCGTATTTCATTCCTTCTTCGGACCAGATTACGTTTTCTTTATCAGAAAGCGTATTTCTAATTCTGCGCTTCTATCTTATCCACTCAGGGACACGTTGGTGATGAAAAATTTCACAGATTGGTCCCTGGTGTTCAATCCTTCATAAATTTTCACCCGTAACTCCGAATCAGGTGATTCCAAAGCCCACGTCTTCGTCTCGACGAGACCTTTCTGTTGGTATCATTTTCACTATGGTTTGACACTATGAAAATGACCACTTTGCCCTTGCCGTAAACAGCCCTTTCCGAGAGAGAACTGTTTCCGGCGATTCTTTCCGCGATCGTTCCGCACTTCTTCCTGGAGTCTCCGTCACCCCAGGCAAGCCACAATACCCACTTGCATGATAGTCATGCAGTAGCCATGGTTTTCAACTTGAATATTTATTAAATGTTTGCTTCTTTAAAATGTGATTATCGTTGTTTCGGTAATGCTTCGGCGTTATTATTTATTTTCTTATGTTGTTATGCACCTATTTATCATGCCATGCTAGTTGCTAGTATTCCTTTCATATGTTTATGCTTGCTAGTAGTGCATGTTGATATTGGTGATGGTCTTCGGGGCATGACTGCCATCTATCCCGAGTACCGTTCTTATGCATGTTCCTTTGCATCCAGTTAGTTAAATGCTTGCATGTTGATATTGTTGATATGTTCTTGCATGATATTTGTTGTTGATGTTAGCAGTTATTTTTCAGAGAAGTGTGTACTTATGATGTTCATGCTAGTCAGTATGCCATGCTTATTATTCATTGTTAATATGGTGGATAGTTATTTTGTTCCTCATGATTATGTTGTTATTCATGCTCATGCATTGTATTTGCATCATGTATCTTATCATGACTCAGCATATTTGAACTTGAACAACTGTTGTCTGAGTCATGGTGCCACCATATCGAACTGACCAGTGCAACCACATTTACCTTTATGGGAAGGTCCTAACTGGGTCTATTGTCATGCCTCTCGCCGGTGCCTCCAGCGAGGGAAGGTTATGGGCATGCGGTACCTTGGCCGGGTAAGCAGTCATAACCTTGTGTTCCCGTTGTTGTTGTTATGGATCCGGGTCCCCGTTTGGGACCGTTTATGTTTAGCCACGACGGTGGCCGTTGTGTCTTTGGTATACACGGGGCCACCCAGGACTAGCCCAGTAGGGCGTTAGTCGGAGTGGCCGGGAGAGTGTCATGACAGTAGATCGGTTTTGTCGGAACGTCGTTGGTCCACCCGAATGGGAGAACGAGGCCATGGGTTCCGTAGTGTGGGTACAGTGCGCTACCTCTATAGAGTGTATATTAAATCTATCGATAGCCGTCCCGTGGATAAGGGCCCAGTTCGTAGTTGGTCACACTGTGAGTCAGCAGTAATAATATTAATTTGCTTAATAACAACCCCGGTTCAATGATGAGATAAGATGGTTGTGATTACTGGAAAGATCACGTTTGGTTTTACCAAGCTTGATTTGGTCCTGAGATGATCGTATAATATCCGAGGTTGGTAAGTGATGCATGTGATGGTTACGAGGTAACCCGAATAAACTAAAATGGTGCATGTAGTGTCATCATGTTGCATGCTAGTATCATCAGATTTATATGTTCATGCCCTGCTCATATTGACTAGCTGTATCATGTTTATGTTGTTCATGCTATGGTATCCTGATGATCTCAGGATAATTTTTGATTAACCTGTAACTGCCATGTTGTTGTTTGTCTTGAATGCTTCTGGTTTATTGTGAGCTTGCAAGTACATTCAATGTACTGACCTGGCGTGTTATGCCAGCTTGCAGGTCGTGTCTGGATTGTTTGCTTGTTTGGTGTTGTTCCTGTGTTCGCGATCTAGGATAAACGTTCTAGCCAGAGTCCCTGCTTATTGGAGTTCATCATCGTCGTTCGTTGTTCCGCTGCCAGTAGTTGTTCCGCTGCTTTAAGTTGTTATGCTGCTTGTATAGAGCAAACGTGGTTGGCGTAGCATCGCTGTGCCGATGTTATTCTTTGTAATATCGGAACCCTTGTAATCATATTCGTGTTGTAATAGAGAGCTGGTTTGTTCTATACTAAGCAGTGTCGTATTCCAGAAGACTTCATCTCGATCTCTAGGCTGGAATACGGGGCGTTCCCGTTTTCTCTGAGCCGGGGTGCCACAAGTTTCAACTTCTGAAACATGGCACAAGTGACCGAAAAACTGACAAAAATGTTTCAGCTTCTGAAACTTGGTATGAGCGACCGACAAAATCGTAAGTTGTAGAACCTACGACCGACAAAAACGTAAGTTTCAAAAACAAAACGTAAAAACTTTATGTACCCTCTTGCGGGATCCAACAACTTTACGGGTCGGGAGGGTAACGCCCCGGACACACCCGCCGGTGGTCGTTACTCCTAGCTGGATCTAGACTGGCCTCACAAATCAATACTAGTCGTTTCTGTGAACTTTGTCCTCACTCATGCGCACCCGGGAGCAACTTCCCGGTCGGTCATCCATCCTCAAACTACTCAAAGCCGAGCACACTTAACTTTGGTCGTTACTCCTGGCTGGATCTAGACTGGCCTCATAGATCAATACTAGTCGTTTCTGTGCACTTTGTCCTCACTCATGCGCACCCGGGAGCGACTTCCCGGTCGGTCATCCATCTTGAAACTACTCCAAGCCGAGCACGCTTAACTTTAGAGTTCTATCCGAATGGGCTCCCAGAAAAGAAGGAATTCCTTATTGATATGAGTAGTCTATCATCCCTAATAAGCCAGGCTATCACATACACCCTCACTCAGAGGAACCGACGTCCTCGTCGGGCCACATGAGTGTTCCCTCTTGGCATATACGTCTATGTATCTAGTCCGGTACATGTGCCATGTCGTGTGCCACGACGGGTCACAAACGTCATGAATAACATGACCGTACACCTGTCCGCAAACATCGGTGTAACCGCGAGGGTCGGCTCTGATACCAACTTGTAACGCCCCGGACACACCCGCCGGTGGTCGTTATTCCTGGCAGGATTTAGACTGGCCTCACAGATCAATACTAGTCTTTTCTGCGCACTTTGTCCTCACTCATGCGCGCCCGGGAGCAACTTCCCGGTCGGTCACCCATCCTGAAACTACTCAAAGCCAAGCACGCTTAACTTTGGAGTTTTGTCTGAATGGGCTCCCGGAAAAGAAGGAATTCCTTATTTATATGAGTAGTCTATCATCCCTAATAAGCCAGCCTATCAAGGAAGGTAATCGGGCAGCGGCTTGCGCAGGTGCCTGCCCGCACACTTGTATGCCTCTTCGAATTTCAGTTGCATGTGATTCATAGTGATAGGTGTATATGTAAGTGTGTGCGTGCTCTTTTTATTTTTTGAAAAGCTGCACTTTGTTTCTATAAAAGGATATATTAGCAAGTGTGTACCTGCAAAACTTTTCTATCACTCGATCCTTGTTTTTATCTCCCAAGGTGTAGTAGGAATGGTAAGCCATGTCACTTTTTGCTACATTTAAATAGGCTGCGTAGCTAGCCAACTTGCGCGGCCACCTTTGAGTTGACATTGGCCGAACCCTGGAGATGTCTTATATGTATGTCATGTCGTGCTTTGCAAACAGATGCGGATTGGCACACTATTGAACTAATTCAATGACATGATCATGCAATAGCAGCTTAGCATTGCATAGCATATTATGTGTGGTGTGTTTGTGTGTGTCGTTGTGTGTCACATGACTCGCTGGCCGGTTCTATCCATTCAACACTTACTTGTTAATGCTCTCACGGGATCATGGCGTCATTTTTTTATCCTGCTTGTCTTCTTCCTAATTAGTTACTTGTAGTACATCCTAGGCCTATATATTTCACCTGAGTCTTTTCCACTTAGACGAGGTGTATTCCTTTTCAAGCTTCGTTCTCTGAAAGAAATGCCCTTCATCCGAACACTCTTGAACATCAAAGGTATACTACATCTTGCATATGGTGGTTGAAAAGGTAGAGTATTAGAATTGGTGGTGTGGTGTGTTGTACTGAACTTTGTTAAACGTGTCATAGTAGGCCCATAGGGCGCACCGGCCTAAACCAAGTCGGGCTAGGTAGATAGAAGATATTGTTGTAACTACTCATTCTCTATATTATCTCTCTATCTTCCTTGTTTCCCAAGATGTAATCTCAACAACTTGTATGCTTATCAGGGAGATGCCCCTGCCTATATTAAAACACACACGTCGCCTCCAACGAGGTACGACGTTCTCCGCTTGTTTACATGGTAATCAGAGCCTCCTCTATCCACCACATCTAGCAAAACCAATCACCAGCCATGTCGTCCGCCTCAAGCTCCTTTCAGGCCGCCTCCCTTGGGCAGGTCGCCGAGAAGCTCACCCGCACCAACTAAGTTCTATGGCTTGCACAGGTGACACTGTAGCTGAGAGGTGATGGTTACTTCGGCTACGTTGACAGAACTATGTCGGAGCCCGCCAAGTTCCTCGCCACAAGGGACAAGGACGGGAAGGAGGAGAAAACACCCAACCCTCTCTATCCGATCTGGTTCAGAGAAGGGCAGCAGGTACTTGGATACTTGCTCAATACATTCACCAAGGAAGTCCTTGTACATGTCACATCCATAGCCACGCCGCATGAGCTCTGGGCAGCCCTTGCCCACATGTTCTTGTCGCAGTCCAGGGCGCGCGTCAACAACATCAGAGTCGCGCTCTCCACGACGCAGAATGGGACACAGTCAGTGGCCGCCTACTTCACCCACATGAGGTCCCTTCCAGATGAGCTCGCAGCTGCTGGCAAGCCCATCGAGGATGATGAGCTCATCTCCTACATCACCCCCAGCCTCGACATGGGGTACCAGCCCCTTGTCTCCGCCAACGATGCCTACACCGACCCCATCAGCCTCGACGATCTCTATGCTCAAATGAGCAACTTCGATCAACACCTCTCTCTCTCTACTGCATGGCGGGATCCGGTGGAGGTTTCAAATCCTCTGCCAACGCGGCCTCTCGCGGCCGCGGCCGTGGAGAATGTGGTGGCGGTGGCGGCTCATCCCTCTACCGTGGGCCGCAGCGCACCAAGGGCAAGTCATAGGGTGGCGACGGCAACCCTCCTCCACGCGGCGGAAACGGCGGCCGCGGACGGCCCTACAACAACAACAACAAGGGTCGCCGTGGAGGCCTCCCACACGCTGCTCCTGACGTCCCGTGTTGCCAAATCTATGGCAAGCCCGGCCACACCACGCGGGACTGCTGGTACCGCTACGAGGAAGATGAAGAATCTGTTGGGGAACGTAGCAGAATTCAAAAATTATCTACGCCTTCACCAAGATCCAACTAAGGAGACATCTAGCAACGAGCAAATAAAAGTGCATCTACATACCGTTATGTAGATCGCGAGCGGAAGCTTTCGAAGAAGCGTGGATGAAGTAGTCGTACTCTTCGCGTTCTTAGTCACCGATGATCTAGCGCCGAACGGATGGCACCTCCGCGTTCAACACACGTCCGGTACAGCAACGTCACCTACTTCTTGATCCAGCAAGGGGGGAGGAGAGGTCGTCGGAGATCCAGCAGCACGACGGCGTGGTGGTGGATGCAGTGGAGAATCCTGCAGGGCTTCGTCGGGCGCCCTGCGTAAGGAGATGGAGGTGTGACGGGAGGGGGAGAGGCGCCAGGGGCAAGGGTGCGTCTGCCCTCCCCCCCCCCCACATATATATAGGGGGCCAGGGGGGTGCGCCGGCCCTACAGATGGGATCTGCAGGGTGGGGCGGCGGCCAAGGGGGGAATCCTTGCCCCCCAAGGCAAGGTGGCGCCCCCTCCCCCCTAGGGTTTCAACCCTAGGCGCATGGGGAGGAGGGCCCATGTGGTGCGCCAGCCCATTAGGGCTGGCCACTCCCCCCTTGCGGCCTAGGGGCCCCACCGGGATGGGTGGCCCCACCCGGTGGACCCTCGGGGCCCCTCCGGTGGTCCCGGGACACTCCCGGTGACCCCCGGAGATCACCCGATGGCCGAAACTGGACTTCCTATATATCATTCTTTACCTCCGGACCATTCCGGAACTCCTCGTGATGTCCGGGATCTCATCCGGGACTCCGAACAACTTTCGGGTTTCCACGTGCATGTATCTCTACGACCCTAGCGTTACCGAACCTTAAGTGTGTAGACCCTACGGGTTCGGGATACACGTAGACATGACCGAGACCACTCTCCAGTCAATAACCAACAGCGGGATCTGGATACCCATGTTGGTTCCCATGTGTTCCTCGATGATCTTCATCGGATGAACCACTGTGTCAAGGATTCACTCAATCCCGTATGTTATTCCCTTTGTCCATCGGTACGGTACTTGCCCGAGATTCGATCGTCGGTATTCCCGATACTTTGTTCAATCTCGTCATGGCAAGTCTCTTTAATCGTTCCGTAATCCATCATCCCGTGACTAACTCCTTAGTCACTTTAAGCTCATCATGATGATGTCTTACCGGGTGGGCCCAGAGGAACCTCTCCGTCATACGGAGTGACAATATCCCAGTCTCGGTTCGTACCAACCCAACAGACACTTTTGGTGATACCCGATGCGTACCTTTAAAGCCACCCAGTTACGTTGTGACGTTTGGCACACCCAAAGTATTCCTACGGTGTCCGGGAGTTGCACAACCTCATGGTCTAAGGAATAAATACTTGACACCGAAAAGCTTATGCATCACGAACTAAACGATCTCGTGCTATGCTCAGGATTGGGTCTTGTCCATCACATCATTCTCCTAATGATGTGATCCCGTTAACACTGACATCCCATGTCCATGATCAGGAAACCGTGACCATCTGTTGATCAACGAGCTGGCAACTAGAGGATTGCCATGGACTCAATTGTGGTCTATATATTCACACATGTATCGCTGTTTCCGTACAATACAATTCAAGCATGAATAACAGACGATTATCATGAACAAGGAAATATAATAATAATACTTTTATTATTGCCTCTAGGGCATATTTCCAACAGTCTCCCACTTGCACTAGAGTCAATAATCTAGTTACATTGTGATGAATCGAACACCCATAGAGTTCTGGTGTTGATCATGTTTTGCCCGTGGAAGGGGTTTAGTCAACGGGTCTGCAACATTCAGATCCGTATGTACTTTACAAATATCTATGTCTCCATCTTGAACATAATTCCGGATGGAGTTGAAACGGCGCTTGATGTGCTTGGTCTTCTTGTGAAACCTGGGCTCTTTGGTAATGGCAATAGCACCAGTGTTGTCACAGAAGAGAGTCATCGAGCTTGACGCGCTTGGAATGACTCCAAGGTCGGTGATGAACTCCTTCATCCACACTCCTTCCTGCGCTGCTTCGGAAGCAGCTATGTACTCCGCTTCACATGTAGATGCCACCATGACGCTTTGCTTGCAACTGCACCAGCTGACTGCTCCTCCATTCAAAATATACATGTATCCGGTTTGTGACTTAGAGTCATCCAGATCTGTGTCGAAGCTAGCATCGACGTAACCCTTTACGACGAGCTCTTCGTCACCTCCATAAACGAGAAACATATCCTTAGTCCTCTTCAGGTACTTTAGGATGTTCTTGACCGCAATCCAGTGTTCCATACCGGGATCACTTTGGTACCTCCCTACCAAACTTATGGCAAGGTTCACATCAGGTCTGGTACACAGCATGGCATACATGATAGAACCTATGGCCGAGGCATAGGGAATGACACTCATCTTTTCTCTATCTTCTGCCGTGGTCGGTGACTGAGCCTTGCTCAATCTCATACCTTGCAAAATAGGCAAGAACCCCTTCTTGGACTGACCCATATTGAACTTTTTCAATATCTTGTCAAGGTATGTGCTTTGTGAAAGACCAATGAGGCGTCTTGATCTATCTCTATAGATTTTGATGCCTAATATGTAAGCAGCTTCTCCAAGGTTCTTCATTGAAAAACTCTTATTCAAGTAGGCCTTTACATTTTCCAAGAATTCTATATCATTTCCCATCAGTAATATGTCATCCACATATAATATGAGAAATGCCACAGGGCTCCCACTCACTTTCTTGTGAATACATGCTTCTCCATAAGTCTGTATAAAGCCAAACGCTTTGATCACATCATTAAAGAGAATATTCCAACTCCGAGATGCTTGCACCAGCCCGTAAATCGAGCGCTGGAGCTTGCATACCTTGTTAGCGTTCTCTGGATCGACAAAACCTTCCGGCTGCATCATATACAACTCTTCCTTGAGGAAGCCATTAAGGAATGCTGTTTTGACGTCCATTTGCCATATCTCATAATCATAGAATGCGGCAATAGCTAACATGATTCTGACTGACTTCAGCATCGCTACGGGAGAGAAGGTCTCGTCGTAGTCAATCCCTTGAACTTGTCGATAACCTTTAGCGACAAGCCGAGCCTTATAGATGGTTACATTACCATCCGCGTCTGTCTTCTTCTTAAATATCCATTTATTTTCTATGGCGTGCCTATCATCAGGCAAGTCCACCAAAGTCCATACTTTGCTTTCATACATGGATTCTATCTCGGATTTCATGGCTCCAAGCCATTTATTGGAATCGGGGCCCGCCATCGCTTCTTCATAGTTCGAAGGTTCACCGTTGTCTAACAACATGATTTCCAGGACAGGGTTGCCGTACCACTCTGGTGCGGAACGTGCCCTTGTGGACCTTCGAAGTTCAGTAGTAACTTGATCTGTTTCTTCATGATCATTATCATTAACTCCCTCCCTTATCGGTGCAGGCACCTCAGGAACAATTTCCTGCGCTGCGCTACTTTCCGGTTCAGGAGGGGTGACTCTCACCTCATCAAGTTCTACTTTCCTCCTACTCACTTCTTTCGAGAGAAACTCTTTCTCCAGAAAGGATCCATTCTTTGCAACAAAGACTTTGCCTTCGGATCTGTGGTTGAAGGTGTACCCAATCGTTTCCTTTGGGTATCCTATGAAGACGCATTTTTCCGATTTGGGTTCGAGCTTTTCAGGTTGAAGTTTCTTGACATAAGCATCGCAACCCCAAACTTTCAGAAACGACAGCTTCGGTTTCTTGCCAAACCAAAGTTCATACGGTGTCGTCTCAACGGATTTCGACGGAGCCCTATTTAAAGTGAATGCGGCAGTCTCTAAAGCATAACCCCAAAAAGATAGCGGTAAATCGGTAAGGGACATCATAGATCGCACCATGTCCAACAGAGTACAATTTCGACGTTCGGACACACCTTTACGCTGAGGTGTTCCGGGTGGTGTCAATTGTGAAACAATTCCATAGTTCCTAAGGTGCGTGCCAAATTCATGACTTAAATATTCACCCCCATGATCTGATCGTAAGAACTTTATTTTTCTGTCACGTTGATTCTCAACCTCATTCTGAAATTCGTTGAACTTTTCAAAGGTCTCAGACTTGTGTTTCATTAAAAAGATATACCCATATCTACTTAAGTCATCTGTGAGGGTGAGAACATAACGATATCCTCCGCGAGCCTCAACACTCATTGGACCGCACACATCGGTATGTATGATTTCCAACAAGTTGGTTGCTCGCTCCATTGTTTCGGAGAACGGAGTCTTGGTCATCTTGCCCAAGAGGCATGGTTCGCACATGTCAAATGATTCATAATCAAGAGACTCTAGAAGTCCATCTGAATGGAGCTTCTTCATACGTTTGACACCAATATGACCAAGGCGGCAATGCCACAAGTATGTGGGACTATCATTATCAACTTTACATCTTTTGGCATCTACACTATGAATATGTGTATCATTACGTTCGAGATTCATCAAAAATAAACCATTGACCAGTGGGGCATGACCATAAAACATATCTCTCAAATAAATAGAACAACCATTATTCTCCGATTTGAAAGAGTAGCCATCTCGCATAAGACGAGATCCAGATACAATGTTCATGCTCAAAGCTGGTACTAAATAACAATTATTAAGGTTTAAAACTAATCCCGAGGGTAGATGTAGAGGTAGCGTGCCGACGGCGATCACATCGACCTTGGAACCATTCCCGACGCGCATCGTCACCTCATCCTTCGCCAGTCTCCGCTTATTCCGCAGCTCCTGTTTTGAGTTACAAATGAGAGCAACCGCACCGGTATCAAATACCCAGGAGCTACTACGAGCGCTGGTAAGGTACACATCAATAACATGTATATCATATATACCTTTGACGTTGCCTACCTTCTTGTCTGCTAAATATTTGGGGCAGTTCCGCTTCCAGTGCCCCGTTCCCTTGCAATGAAAACACTCAGTTTCAGGCTTGGCTCCATTCTTTGGCTTCTTCCCGGCAACTGGCTTACCGGGCGCGGCAACTCCTTTGCCGTCCTTCTTGAAGTTCTTCTTACCCTTGCCTTTCTTGAACTTAGTGGTTTTATTGACCATCAACACTTGATGTTCTTTCTTGATATCCACCTCCGCTGATTTCAGCATTGAATACACCTCGGGAATGGACCTCTCCATCCCCTACATATTGAAGTTTAACACGAAGCTCTTGAAGCTAGGTGGGAGCGACTGGAGGATTCTGTCAACGTCCGCTTCATCTGGGAGATTCATTCCCAGCTGAGACAAGCGGTTGTGCAATCCAGAAATCTTGAGGATGTGCTCACTGACAGAACTGTTTTCCTCCATCTTACAGCTGTAGAATGCGTTGGAGACGTCATATCTCTCGACTCGGGCATGAGCTTGGAAAACCATTTTCAGCTCTTGGAACATCTCATATGCCCCGTGGTGCTCAAAACGCTTTTGGAGCCCCGATTCTAAACTGTAAAGCATGCCGCACTGGACCAGGGAGTAATCATCACAACGCGAATGCCAGGCGTTCATAACGTCTTGGGTCGCCGGGAGAATGGGTGCATCACCTAGCGGTGCTTCAAGGACATATGATCTCTTGGCAGCTATGAGGATAATCCTCAGGTTACGGACCCAATCCGTATAGTTGCTACCATCGTCTTTCAGCTTGGTTTTCTCTAGGAACGGGTTGAAGTTGAGGGAAACTGGAGCGTGGGCCATTTGATCTATAAGAGATATTGTAAAGAATTTTAGACTAAGTTCATGATAATTAAGTTCATCTTAATCAAATTTTAATGAACTCCCACTCAGAATGACATTTCTCTAGTCATTTAAGTGATACACGATCCGAAACGACTAGCCCGTATCCGATCATCACGTGAGACGGACTAGTCATCAACGATGAACATCTTCATGTTGATCGTATCTTCTATACGACTCGTGTTCGACCTTTCGGTCTTCCATGTTCCGAGGCCATGTCTGTACATGCTAGGCTCGTCAAGTAAACCCTAAGTGTATTGCTTGTGTAAATCTGGCTTACACCCGTTGTATGCGAACGTTAGAACCTATCACACCCGATCATCACGTGGTGCTTCGGAACAACGATCCTTAGCAACGGTGCACAGTTAGGGGGAACACAATTCTTGAAATTTTAGTGAGAGATCATCTTATTTACTACCGTCGTTCTAAGTAAACAAGATGCATAAACATGATAAACATCACATGCAATCAATTAAAGTGACATGATATGGCCAATATCATCTTGCTCCTTCGATCTCCATCTTCGGGGCACCATGATCATCTTGTCACCGGCTCGACACCATGATCTCCATCATCATGATCTTCATCATCGTGTCTTGAAGAAGTCGTCACGCCAACCATTACTTCTACTACTATGGCTAACGTTTAGCAATAAAGTAAAGAAATTACATGGCGTTAATTCAGTGACATGCAGGTCATACAATAATTAAGACAACTCATATGGCTCCTGCCGGTTGTCAAGTTCATCGACATGCAAGTCGTGATTCCCTATTACAAGAACATGATCAATCTCAGACATCACATATATCATTCATCACATCTTCTTTGGCCATACCAAGTCACATAGCACATGCTGCAAAAACAAGTTAGACGTCCTCTAATTGTTGTTGCAAGTTTTTACGTGGCTTCTATAGGTTTTCTAGCAAGAACGTTTCTTACCTACGCCAAAACCACAACGTGATTTGTCAATTTCTATTTACCCTTCATAAGGACCCTGTTCATCGAATCCGATCCGACTAAAGTAGGAGAGACAGACACCTGCCAGCCACCTTATGCATCTAGTGCATGTCTGTCGGTGGAACCAGTCTCACGTAAGCGTACGTGTAAAGTCGGTCCGGGCCGCTTCATCCCACAATACCGCCGAATCAAGATTGACTAGTAACGGCAAGAAAGTAGAACAAACTCAAACGCCCACAACTGCTTTGTGTTCTACTCGTGCAAGATGCTACGCATAAGACCTAGCTCAGATGCCACTGTTGGGGAACGTAGCAGAATTCAAAAAAATTCTACGCTTTCACCAAGATCCAACTAAGGAGACATCTAGCAACGAGAAAATAAGAGTGCATCTACATACCGTTATGTAGATCGCGAGCGGAAGCTTTCGAAGAAGCGTGGATGAAGTAGTCGTACTCTCCGCGTTCTTCGTCACCGATGATCTAGCGCCGAACGGACGGCACCTCCGCGTTCAACACACGTCCGGTACAGCAACGTCACCTCCTTCTTGATCCAGCAAGGGGGGAGGAGAGGTCGTCAGAGATCCAGCAGCACGACGGCGTGGTGGTGGATGTAGTGGAGAATCCTGCAGGGCTTCGTCGGGCGCCCTGCGTAAGGAGATGGAGGTGTGACTGGAGGGGGAGAGGTGCCAGGGGCAAGGGTGCGGCTGCCCTCCCCCCCACATATTTATAGGGGGCCAGGGGGTGCGCCGGCCCTGCAGATGGGATCTGCAGGGTGGGGCGGCGGCCAAGGGGGGAATCCTTGCCCCCCAAGGCAAGGTGGCGCCCCCTCCCCCCTAGGGTTTCAACTCTAGGCACATGGGGAGGAGGACCCATGTGGTGCGCCAGCCCATAAGGGCTGGCCACTCCCCCTTGCGGCCTACGGGCCCCACCGGGATGGGTGGCCCCACCCGGTGGACCCTCGGGGCCCCTCCGGTGGTCCCGGGACACTCCCGGTGACCCCCGGAGATCACCCGATGGCCGAAACTGGACTTCCTATATATCATTCTTTACCTCCGGACCATTCCGAAACTCCTCGTGATGTCCGGGATCTCATCCGGGACTCCGAACAACTTTCGGGTTTCCACGTGCATGTATCTCTACGACCCTAGCGTTACCGAACCTTAAGTGTGTAGACCCTACGAGTTCGGGATACACGTAGACATGACCGAGACCACTCTCCGGTCAATAACCAACAGCGGGATCTGGATACCCATGTTGGTTCCCACGTGTTCCTCGATGATCTTCATCGGATGAACCACTGTGTCAAGGATTCACTCAATCCCGTAGGTTATTCCCTTTGTCCATCGGTACGGTACTTGCCCGAGATTCGATCGTCGGTATTCCCGATACTTTGTTCAATCTCGTCATGGCAAGTCTCTTTACTCGTTCCGTAATCCATCATCCCGTGACTAACTCCTTAGTCACTTTGAGCTCATCATGATGATGTCTTACCGAGTGGGCCCAGAGGAACCTCTCCGTCATACGGAGTGACAATATCCCAGTCTCGGTTCGTACCAACCCAACAGACACTTTTGGTGATACCCGATGCGTACCTTTATAGCCACCCAGTTATGTTGTGACGTTTGGCACACCCAAAGTATTCCTACGGTGTCCGGGAGTTGCACAACCTCATGGTCTAAGGAATAAATACTTGACACCGAAAAGCTTATGCATCACGAACTAAACGATCTCGTGCTATGCTCAGGATTGGGTCTTGTCCATCACATCATTCTCCTAATGATGTGATCCCGTTAACACTGACATCCCATGTCCATGATCAGGAAACCGTGACCATCCGTTGATCAACGAGCTGGCAACTAGAGGATTGCCATGGACTCAATTGTGGTCTATATATTCACACATGTATCGTTGTTTCCGTACAATACAATTCAAGCATGAATAACAGACGATTATCATGAACAAGGAAATATAATAATAATACTTCTAATATTGCCTCTAGGGCATATTTCCAACAGAATCCTCCGAAGATGAGAAGGTTGCGGGGGCAGCAGATGGCTCCTATGGCATCGACACAAACTGGTACATGGACAGTGGTGCGACATATCACATCACAGGGGAGTTGGAGAAGGTGACCATGCGCGAGAAGTATCGCGGGCAAGACCAAGTCCATACTGCCAATGGAGAAGGTATGAGCATTATTCATATTGGTCATTCATTAATAAAAACTCCCCACAAAAATATTCGTCTCATAAAAAAATTGCATGTCCCTAGTGCCTTGAAAAATCTCCTTTCCATTCATCGCATTGCCATTGATAACCATGTATTCCTTGAATTTCATCTGTTTTTCTTTTTGATCAAGGATCATGTCACAAAGAAAACCCTCTATTGAGGTAGATGCGTTCGAGGGCTTTACCCGTTGATTCCGAAGCTTAGGAGATTGAACAAACGAGCCTATGGTGTCACCAAAGTCTCTTCAACACGGTGGCACGATAGATTAGGGCATGCATGGTTTCCTTTGATTGAGAAATTGCTTAGAAAGAATAAGCTCCCGTTTGTTGGTGAGCATTATTGTGAAACTATTTGTGACTCGTGCCAGTGTGCTAAGAGTCACGAGTTAGCCAATCCCGTGTCTACAAGTGTTTCCACCAAACCTCTTGAACTCATTTTTTCTGATGTTTGGGGTCCTGCGCCCACTTCAGTTGGATGCCACACTTATTATGTGAGTTGCATTGATGATTTCAGCAAGTACACGTGGATCTATCTCCTCAAAAAGAGATCTGATGTGTTTCAAGTTTTTCACAACTTTCATGCACTTGTAGAAAGAAAGTTTGATTGCAAAATTCTAGCTATCCAATCTGACTGGGGAGGGGAATACAGAAACCTCAATTCTTTCTTCCAACAGATTGGCATATCTCACCACATATCATGTCCCTGTGCTCACCAACAGAACGAATCTGCTGAGCGTAAGCACAAACATATCGTTGAAGTAGGCCTACCTCTCCTTGCAGCTGCCTCCATGCCATCAAAATTCTGGGATGAAGCCTTTCTTACCGCAGTTCATCTTAGCAATATCTTGCCTAGTCGAGTTATCAACAATGAAACTCTGGTAGAACGCCTCCTTCACACCAAGCCTGATTACAAATCACTTCGAGTGTTTGGTTGTGCGTGCTGGCCAAACCTTCGTCCCTATAATTATCGCAAGCTCATGTTCCGGTCAAAGCAATGTGTCTTTCTTGGTTATAGTCCACAACATAAAGGTGCAAAATGCCTTGATGTATCCACGGGTCGTGTCTACATTTCTCGTGATGTCGTGTTCGATTAGACTGTTTTCCCTTTTGCACATCTCCACCAAAACGTCGACGCTCTCCATCAAAAGGAAATACTTCTTTTACCATCTCATCTCACCGGTCCTGATAATGGGGATGCTTTTAATACTAATGATCACTTATTGAATAATTCTCCTACTAATGGTGGCCATGAGTTTTGTGATGAAGCAACAAAAATCGATGTAGAAAATAATGCATAAATCAGCCAAAACTGTCATTTTATGCCTCCTGGACGCAGCAGCTGCACCATCGAGGCGGATCTGCCTTGAGATCGGGGCGCATGAGCCGCGGGATCCACGCGTGACAGGACAGACGAATCTGCACCGAGCCCCGCGCCATGCCACGACAGCAGCGGTCCAGCCGACTGCGCCTCCCCGCGCCAACCTGATGACCGTGTCGCCCCCACGCGGGGCGACCACGCGCCGTCTGTGCCCGGTCAGTTTGGCGTCGAACCGCGCCACTTCACGCGGCGCATGTCGCGGCATGATCCAGGCGCGGAATTCCGCGTCGTATCTGTGGGGGCCCCCTCATCATCAGCCAACCATGAGCCGACCGCTGCTTCCGCCGCAAGCGCGGGATCTTCTGGGCTGCCTTTCTCCAGTACATGTACCTTGGCCACAGACGATCCGGCTCCGTCGCCCGCGCCCGACAGGTCTTCTTCGGGATCTGCATCTGCCCCAGGCACAGGATCTTCTGTGCCAGCTCCTTCGCCACCCCAGACCAGACTTCAAAGGGGAGTAATTCAACCCAAAAACTATAAACATATAGCAAAATTTGGATATGCTTGTACCACACATGGTGCAGATACTGTTCCACACACTATTGCAGAAGCTTTGAATGATTCACGGTGGAAAAAGGCCATGCAAGAAGAGTACATGGCCACAAAAATAAAACTTGGCATCTAGTCCTTGCACGTCAAGGAAAAGGTAAAAACGTGATCGATTGTAAATGGGTTTTCAGAATCAAAAGGAAGTCTGATGGAACCATTGACCTCTATAAAGCTAGGTTAGTTGCAAAAGGTTTTAAGCGAAGATATGGCATAGACTATGAGGATACATTTAGTCCTATTGTAAAGGCCGCCACTATCCGTCTTGTTTTGTCTATTGCCATGTCCAGGCGATGGAGTCTCCGACAGCTAGATGTACATAATGTGTTTCTTCATGGTGTTCTGGAAGAGGAAGTGTTCATGAAACAACCTCCAGGGTTTGGGGACAGAAATAAACCCCTTCATATTTGCAAGCTTGATAAGGCCTTGTATGGACTAAAGCAAGCCCCTAGAGCATGGTATTCCAGGTTGAGCTCAAAACTTCAGGCACTTGGTTTTGTTCCTTCCAAGTCTGACACCTCATTATTCATTTATAATAAGTCAAATACCTCTATATTTGTGCTTACATATGTTGATGATATCATAGTCACAAGTTCATCAGATGAGGTTGTAAAAGAATTGAATTCTGAATTTGCTCTTAATGATCTGGGAGACCTGCATTATTTTCTTCGCATTGAAGTCAAGAGAACAGGAGATGACCTCCATCTCACTCAAGAAAAATATGCAACTGATCTTGTAGCTAAAGCAGGGTTGAAGGGTTGCAAGCCAGCATCAACACCATTGTCCAGCTCAGAAAAATTGTCCTTGTCAGAGGGAGAACTCTTGAATCAAGAGGATAGCACCAGGTAGAGAAGTATGGTTGGTGCATTACATATTTAACCTTGACTAGGTCTGGTATTTCCATTGTTGTGAACAAAGTGTGTCAATTTCTTCATGCACCCACTACAGTACACTTGACAGCTGCAAAACGCATACTTAGATATGTCAAAAATACTTTAAGCATTGGATTAACTTTCAGCAAGTCACCATCAACTCTTGTCACTGCATTCTTTGGCTTTGATTGGGCAAGCTGTCTAGATGACAGACGATCAACAGGCTGACTGGACCACATGGCTAGCGCCTTGGCCGCATTCTAGAAGGTGACATGCCCTAGGTAGGCGGCCTCGGGATCGGGCCGGCATCCAGCAGCCGGCCCTCTCCCCCTCGGAGTCTGCACCAATCAACCGTGATCAAGGCCAAGCATGGCAACAGTGCCATCTGTACCTCCGGGATATGCGGAGGCATGGCAACAGTGCGCTTCGACCAGGCAGACATCCTCCACCACGGCGCGACACTGTAGCCATGCGCGCCATGACGTCGCCCTCGTCAGCAAGGACGGTGCTACAACAAAAGGAAATTGGTGTGGCTTGCTGGCGAAGGACCCGTCGCGCCCAAGATGCGATTCTATCTCGATCACTAGATAAAACTTGTGATTGAGGCACAATCGCATTTCAGGTGCTTAGCAGATATCATTACATCGTACCATTACATACATACATGGGGATACATACAAGTCATACAATTCACATGAATACAACATCATCATATACAAAACATCCGACTATGGATGCAAACATTAAAAGCACAATGACATCCATCCTGCTATCATAGGCTGCCGACCAGGAACCTAACCCAAGACTGACGAAGCAGAAGAAGAAAGAACTCCAACACAAGTACATCGCTCTCACGTCAAGTCATCGGAAACCTGCACCTGCAACTGTTGTTGTAGTATCTGTGAGCCACGAGGACTCAGCAAACCCATAACCATGGGTATCAAGACTAGCAAAGCTTTATTGGGTATGGAAAGGATAGTGGTGAGATTGCAGCAACGGCTAAGCAAAAGTATGGTGGCTAACTTACGAGTACAAGAATAAGATGAGCATCTACGCAAAATGGTCGCAAACTAGTAATGATCGCTAGAGATCTTGAACTACATGCGAGTCAAACATAACCCCCACCGTGTTCTCTTCTCAAAGTGAAAAGAGACGGTCATGGTTACTCACGCGGTTGTGTATTTTATTTTGGAACCTCAGTCAAGTTTTCTACAACCGGACATTAACAAATTCCCATCTGCCACATAACCGCGGGCATGGCTTTCGAAAGATCATAACCCTGCAGGGGTGTCCCAACTTAGCCCATCACAAGCTCACGATCTGCGGAGTCGCAACTCCATGGCGGGAAGACCCGAGTATTCTTGGAATCCCGTGCTCAAGATATTTCGACAAAGGTAAAATAATCCAGCAAGACCTCCCGGTGTGTCGACACCCTGATAGTAGCCACGCGTAACTTGTCTCAGGCCACGACCGGATGGGACATCCTACAGGTATATACCAATCCTCGATTTTCCCCGTGGTGGCCCCGCAGTCCGCCCAGTTTGGACCAACACTCATGAGGAGCACTGGCCCGGGGGTTGATTAAGAGTCCTCAGGTGCTAGCCGGTCCCTAGGCAAGTTTTTCGTTATTAGGCAAATGTAGTGCCAAAGTTGGGTCTTGCTGGAAAAGCTTTAAGCAGTGCGAATTATCAAGGGGGGGCCATAAACCCCAACCGTGCTAGGAACGCAAAATCAAGGAACATAATGTTGGTTTATCGGTTCTTAAGGCGGCATGGGTGGAACAAAACACTGAGCAAAAGGCCAAGCCTTCCACCCATTACGAAGTATATAGGTGCATTAATTAAATTAATAGATATTGTGATATTCCAACAACGTCCAGCTCCAACATGGAGCAATCTTCATCTTCACCTGCAACTAACAACGCTAGAAGAGGGGCTAAGCAAGCAGGTAACATAGCCAAACAACGGTTTGCTGGGATAGTGTCAAATATTAGAGGTTTCATGGCAACAAGGAGAGGCTGACAACACAGAGATAGGTAGCGTGACATATAGCGATAGCATCGAGACAACTAGCATGGCAATGATAGTAAAGGTATCCAAGGTGACGGTCATCTTGCCTGGAATCCCGCAAGGAAGAATAACGAGTCCATGAAGAAGACAAAGAAGAAGCCACGAAGACGAGCCAAGTGTAGTCGAACGAATCCTCACGATCGCAACGGAATATGAACTAGCGAGAAGAAGCACACAACATGGTAAACACCCAACACATAACAAGACAAGAAGCTCAAATGAGTATGATGCGTGACAAGGCTACATGATGCAAAACATGGCACGAGATGAAGCATAGAAGAACATCACACAAGGCAAGTTTAAATGAGGCCGGAAACAACATATAACCATTCCAGGAAGTCCTCATATGCACATTTCAAAATTGGTCCAGATCTAAACAAACCTTATGTTAAAGTTGTTAAACAGCAAGTTAACATGTGCCATGATGATCTACTCGAAATTCTAGTCAAGTTACATATAAAGTTTATTTAATTCGGAGCTACGGCCTAGAAGATATGCGCAAAACAAGACAAGCATGGCATTGATGCAAAACGCATCCAAACATCAAGCAAACACACTCCAAACAGGTATACAACATGTTATTATGCATCTACATGCAAAAACACACAAGTTTAATATAGAACACGCTCAAAACGGAGCAATGGTTCAACACATACACATGAAACAAGATTAAAGGACAAGCTGTCCCAAAACAGCAAGTAGGCATATAGTTGACATCAAAACAACATGATACAATAACATTTCATGGCAACAAAGGGCATGGCAAGCATGTACATGTCAAGCACTACAAGCATGATCACTGAGCTACTACCAAACACAACTAGAACATGCTCAAAACATCATGGCAAGATTGCAAAAGATAACAGTTTCACAGACTTAGTGAAATAAACTAGACATGGCAGCAACAACGACAAGTAGGCATGTTTGAAAGCTTGTGCAACTCATCTCAAGGTATATCATGGCATGTGAATATAACCAACAGCAAGAAGACATGTTTATGAAGCTACTCATGGCAAGAACATGGTCATAGGATGCATAGAACACTAGCTATTCACATGGCAAAACTGAACTTGCTGGTAACAGGCTGACAGAAACATTTTATAGCAATTTGAGAGCATGAAAATAACAAGCTACAGCAGGCCATATATGCAAACAAGGGCATGGATGGATAGAGCATAACATGGACAACAATACATGATCATTGGACAACCCAAAACATTAATGGATTTGAGTGGGGCATCAAGCAAACATGGCATCAGGTTATAACAGTTTCAGACTTAGCAGTTTTCAACATGTGTAAGAAATCAGCCAATAGCGAGTAGGTCACTTTGCAAGTTTGTCGTAATCACCACAAGGCATATCATGAAAAGTGGATTTCACTACAGCAAAGATGACATGATTGTGCTTCTAAAACATATTGATATGTAGCTCAAACAAAAATCACACATAAAGATATGAAAAAGACAAAACAACATCTCATAACAAGTTTCAACACTTAACAGCCTGATGTACTTTTGCAACAAAGATTAACATGGCAATATGGCACCTAACGTGAATGCAACAGCCACCATCATGTAGAGCACTTCACAATGAACATTTGGACATATCATACACTCCATTTGGACCAACATGCACAAAGATACAACCTCATAAACATGCTAACATATTGTTGACAGACAACAAGGACTTGACACTAACATCACATAATAGTTTTGCAACAAAGATTAAGGCATCAAGATGAACAGTAACATGCATGCAAATGCAACTAACATGTAGAGCATATCACAATGAACATTTTTACATATTACATGCTTCATTTGGATAAGTATGCACAAAGTTACACCACTCACAAGATGCACACATAATTACAAATGCCAGGGACTTGGTGAAAAAAAACAACCTCGGGGTGACTAGGCGGACATTGTCCGGAGGGGGTCGGACATGTCCGGCGCGAAGAGGCTCACGAGCGGGCCCGGAGGGGTTTGGACGTGTCCGTGCCTGCCCGGACGTGTCCGGACTCACTGGGAGGCTGGCGTGCGGGCCCGCGGGCGTCCTCCTCTGGATCTGGCCGGCGGAGGAAATTCCGTCGAGAGCAGGACCGGCGGTGAGCTTGCGGGCTCTAGGAAGGCAAGGGAGGCGCGGACCCGGCCGGGACATCGCGGGCCAGCAGCTCCGGGCGTCTCCGGGCCGGACTCGACCGGACGGCGGCGGAGCAGGCGAGCGGCGGCGACTCGGCCTCCAATGGCGCGGCGGCGGGGGTCCGACGGGGTGGTGGCCGCGGACGCCAGTGAGGCCCGGGAGGGGCGGAGGACAACGCGGCAAGGCGGAGAGGTGAGGTCGGGGTGGCGCAGTCGGGCACCTGCGGCGGCGATGCGTGCTGGCGACGAGGCCAGGCGGCGGGGCCGGCCGAGCGGGAGGAGCGAGGGCAGGCGCTGGGCGCCGGCGGCGCACGGGCCTGTTCGGGCCCAGATCGGGGCCCGGGCGGGCCGGATCTGGGTCACGGCGGGCCCTGGCGGCGGGGAGGTGGCTGAGGGGCGCGTGGCAGGCGGTGATTGGTCGAGGGGGCGCTGGGGGCGATGTGGCAGCTCCCGGTTGGCCACGAGCGGGGACGCGAATGGCGGCTGGCCGCTTGGCCGGCGCCAAGTGGCGGAGGAGGAGGGGCTGGGCGCGGAAATTGAGGAGCAGGAAGGAGGAGGCCATTCGGGGGAGTCCATATATATCAGTTTTTGGCTCGGTTTTGGTCTAGGGGGTTAGGACCCTCCGATCACAATCGGATGGCCCAGGTTGAGAGAGGGGGTAGGCTGGGCCTAGAGGGTGGTAGTGGGCTGTGTTAGAGGAGCTTTGGGCTGAGAGGAGAGAAGAGAGAGAGGCCCGGTGACAGTTTCGGAGACGGAACCGTCCGACATTTATCCGGCTATATTGCCGCCATAGGTTCAACGGTTGGGTTATCAAACGAGCTCCGAATGCGACAAAATTTGGCAGGCGGTCTTTCTACACTATAATAAGGCCACACGCCACATTTCATCATATTCCGAGAACATTTTTGGCCACTTATAAAATAAATATTCGGAGGTGTCGCGGGCGCGTGCAAGTGTGTCTGGTCTTAGAACGGACAACGGAGAGGATGGGGCAACTACGAACGGATGCAAGTTTTAAAACATGCTGATGCAATGCACCTGATGACATAGCAAAAAAATTGCAACACGCAAGCAAATGACATGGCAATGGCGATGAATAACTGCCTGACACCTGGCGCATCGGTCTCGGGGTGTCACAACACTCCCCTACTAACAAGAGATCTCGTCCCGAGATCTTAGGAACGAGACAGAAGGGGAAAAGGAAGAAGGTGAAACCAAATAATCTTGGGAGGTTGAAAGAAAGAACACAACGAAGATGGGCGAGATTGAGAAGCTCCGTTACAAAAGAGGAACGCGGAATAAAAGAGAACCATGCTGGTTGAAAGGCATGAAACAAGAGCTGAAGGAACAAGAATGAACTCGGAACCACTCCAATTGGATATGAATGGAATAGAACAAAAACTTGACAAGATGGAACGACTCATGACGAGATGAACAAGAAAATTCCTCCGGAAGAATTAAAGGATGGAATGAGAAGAAAAGGGGAAACAACACATCTTCTAGCACAATGAATTTGAAGACATCCTTAGTAGGAAGGCTTGAATGGAGTTGTTGAGGGAATCAACAACAAAAGAATAAGCTTGCTGTGGACTTATTAAAACATCTCAAGACTTGAGGTGAATTATGCCGCAACCAAAATATTGAATAGATGAGATGAACTGAGAAATGCAAAACTCCACTTCAAAAGAATAGGAGAATTAATTGCATCTCGAGGTGCAAGAAGAATAAGAATACTTGAGCTGCTCCACAAGAATTTGATGAACACTTGAAGAATGATTTGAATCGCGATGAACCACCATGAAGTACTCCGGTAACAAAAGGATGATGATGACGGATGAAGAGAATAAGATTAAAGCATTGCGATGATTTAGATGGGGGTACCGACGAGATAGCCGAGAAAACTTGAACTCCGGAAAGAAAACACTTGGGACTAGAATTTATTCGTCATGAACAAATTCCGAAGGAAATGAATAAATCAACTTGACGAGAATGAATAAGAATTATGGTATGCTCATCCTTCATCTATTAAATTGATGAAAGCAATGGATTCGCATACTACTTATTCTCGTTGAAAGGATTAAAGAGGGATATATCGCGAACTTGCGAAAATCTTCATGACCCACCGGTAGGATTGGAATAAAAATGAATGGATTGATATGATAACACCGGAAAAGAACTCTTGAGCGAACCACCGTAAGAATTAAAGCCGAGTGAAGAAAAAGGATGAACCACCGAGAAGAACTAAAATTGAGTAATGAAAGAGAACAAAACCATCGTGAAAAATTGAAATTGAGTGAATACAAGAGAATGAATCGCCGGGAAGAATAAAACACTTGGGGGAATTTAGGTACAAGAGAACGAAGAGATCAAGAACTGATTAAATAATACTTGAACGAAGCATCGAACGAATGTGAGACGAACGAAGAGGCATCAATGAAGAATAGTTGGAGGACGAAGTTGAAAACTAAGAACAAAGAAATCTTCTGAAATGATGGCCTTCGGAGGAGCACAAAGAAAAGAATTCATGAAATACTCCGGGTGAATCACAAGAGGAAAAGGTTGAACCACGTATGAAAAGAATTTAAAGCGATCTTGGAGAAGACATATGACTGCTGGAATCCATTCTTATGTCCCACTTGAAAATTCAAAACACTCCGGGAAATTAGAAGAGACGGGTAAGATCCTGGGAAAAGACATGTGGGTTATGAGCCCACCGAAGAGAACACCGTTGAAAAGGATTATTTGAGTGAGAAACGATGCACCAGAACGTTTGAAAGACTCGTATGAGGTGACAACCTCGAATAAATTAGAACACAGACGAATCTCCTGGAATGTCTCTGGAGCACCGGAACAATTAAATGGTGAGAGGCGAACGAGAGAAGGGGAAAACACTTGAGCAATGGAAAATAATAAGGTCAACACCGAAAACTTGAATCGAATTCACCGGAGAAGAAAAGAGATGAATAATGACGACGAGACGAGAATTCTCCGGTTGAAATAACTGAGGAAAGAATGCAAAGGATTCACACGAGTAGGATGGATACTCGATTGAGGACTCCAGCTCCGAGAAGAAAAAGGGTGGGCGGGTGGGAAAAAGAAAGACCACATTGTACGGGGAAAACGACACCGGTTGGAAAGAACCGAGGATTGAACTTGCAAAAGACGAAGAAGGTTGACTAAACTGGACGAGAATGCATCGGATGAAAGAGCTGACATCGCAAACAAACGAAAACTAAACACGTGATCCTAAAAAAAATTGAAGGGGAAGAGGAGTAATTCAAAACACCTACGTCAAGATTCCTCACCAGAGCGATGAAGGGACTGAGGAGTAAAATGAATTCCTACTCTCCGATATAACTAGACTCCAAAATAGTTTTCTTCTAGACTCAACAACGGCCAAACTACGATCAATCAAGGGGGCTCCTATGGTCGGTCGAGGCTCTGATACCAACTTGTCGTGCCCAAGATGCGATTCTATCTCGATCACTAGATAAAGCTTGTGATTGAGGCACAACCGCATTTCAGGCGCTTAGCAAGACGGATATCATTACATCGTACCATTACATACATACATGGGCATACATACAAGTCATACAATTCACATGAATACAACATCATCATATACAAACATCCGACTATGGATGCAAACATGAAAATCACAACGACATCCATCCTGCTATCCCAGGCTGCCGACCAGGAACCTAACCCAAGACTGACGAAGCAGAAGAAGAAAGAACTCCAACACAAGTACATCGCTCTCACGTCAAGTCATCGGAAACTTGCACCTGCAACTGTTGTTGTAGTATCTGTTAGCCACGAGGACTCATCAATCCCATAACCATGGGTATCAAGGCTAGCAAAGCTTTATTGGGTATGGAAAGGATAGTGGTGAGGTTGCAGCAGCGGCTAAGCAAAAGTATGGTGGCTAACTTACGAGTACAAGAATAAGATGAGCATCTACGCAAAACGGTCCCAAACTAGTAATGATCGCTAGAGATCCTGAACTACGTGCGAGTCAAAAATAACCCCACCGTGTTCTCTTCTCAATGTGAAAAGAGACGGTCATGGTTACTCACGCGGTTGTGTATTTTATTTCGGAACCTCTATCAAGTTTTCTACAACCGGACATTAACAAATTCCCATCTGCCACATAACCGCGGGCACGGCTTTCGAAAGACCATAACCCTGCAGGTGTGTCCCAACTTAGCCCATCACAAGCTCATGATCTGCGGAGTCGCAACTCCATCTTGGGCGAGTGTGTCTGGTCTTAGAACGGACAACGAAGAGGACGTGGCAACTACAAACGGATGCAAGTTTTAAAACATGCTGATGCAATGCACATGATGACATGGCAAAAAAATGCAACACGCAAGCAAATGACATGGAAACGGCGATGAATAACTGGCTGACACCTGGCGCATCGGTCTCGGGGTGTCACAGGGCCCTACCTATCGGCCGGATTCTCGGCAGCCGGCGGGGTCCACTGAAGGCGGGCCCCAGCAGCCGGCGGAGAACCCGGCAACCGAAGAAACTGACGTCCGGGTCCTACCAACCGGCGTATTACCATTGTACCCCTAGGTGCTAGGCCTATATAAACCTCCCAGGATCAGCCATGCAAGGGGTTGAGCTCTAAGAGAACCCAGCATACTATCCATCCACCCATAGCTAGGAAAAGGAGAGCTAAGCCTTGCCGTTCTTCCTCCTCTAGTGATACAGCTATAGGAGCATCATGGTACACTTGTGATTCATAGTGATCATGCGGAGATCCCGCCGAGCAGGACTAGGGGTGTTATCTTCATGGAGAGCCCCGAACCTGGGTAAGACTCGTGCACGATCCAGATCTCGCCCAATCCCGTTTCTAGAGCCCGACGACGTAGTCCTCTCCCACACCATGGCAAGCCACCCCTTGGCATCTCTCTCGAGAATCCTCCGATAATTGGCGCCCACCGTGGGGCTAGCGGCGTCGTCCGGAGACATGTTCTAGAAGGGAACCCTTTTTCGACCCGACAAGTGTGTGGCGGCTAGCCGGATCGGCCCGCCCAGCGTGCTCGCTAGCGCCTGCACCAACGTGTAGCCCAATGCGGGAGCAACTTGCCCCGCAAGCTGCCTTGCCGACCTCGTTGGCAAGACTAGCGTTGCCGACGAGCTCGCTTCCGACACGGAATCGCTCCGCCCCGTCGATCCTCTCGCCGAGCTCTTCGAGAACCTTACCGTCACCGATGAGACGGCCTTCGATTTGGAGTCCATCGGCTCCTCCGACACCACCATCAAGCCTGGCGATCTGCTCGCTGATCCCGATGCAGTTACCGCCGATGTCTACCCTCACAATGTGGTCGTCATCGACGGCCCACTCCCTCCCATCACCTGCGACATCACAGCCGGCCCGCCCGACACCGACGTCTTCGTGGAGGCGATCGTCATTGGCAGTGGCCAAGCGGCCGATGTGGTGGCTGAGGACCCATTGCGATCAGCAATACGGGACCTAGCCACCACAATTAACGATGAAACCGATCCAACGACTCTCGAGGCAATCCGCATCAAGGTCCTCGACATCGCCAACAAGCTGGCGGCCATGCAGCGCCTCACGGAAGCCTATCAGCACGAGATCGACCGCATCAACGCCGAAACACCAGCTGGTGCTGAGCCCAGCCGGGTCGGTGCCATCCGGCAGCGCAGCGGATCCATCGCCAGCATGTTAGGAGTCGGACGCCCGATATACGAGACACCGGCGTAGAACCTGTGTGCCACGCAGGTGGCGGCTGACGACCTCCGAAATCTAGAAGGTGACGAGCTGTGCGTTCAGATGGAATGTTTCCAAGAGCTCCTCAACACTGCAAGTACATAGCAAGACGCCTACAATCACGTGCTAACAGCCGGCAAGCATAAGGAGAACCCGAAGGCCGGCCGCGAGCACGGTGCGACCTCCCGGTCACCCAGCAGCGGAAGCCGCAACCAGAACTTGGGAACGGTCCCTGGACGCGGTCAGCATTCTCAGCACACTAGCGTGGCCAGCGAGCAGGCTCCCCCGAACCCGGACAATCGGCACCAGCACGATGAGTGTCCGCCTCCCCGCATGAAGAGGCCGGGTTCGCCGGTGCCGGTTGACCATCCGACTCTGGGGGGCGGCTGGGCCCACGAGTCGGCGATTACAACTCCCGCTAGCGGCTCAAGCAGCTGGCTCGGTCCCAGGCCATGGAAGAAGAAGATGCAGTCAGGCTGGCCTGCTTCGGCCCCCGCATCCGCGACGGGCCCTTCCCCAAAGGGTTCTCGCTGCCCTGAGACACTCCCAAGTACAATGGCGCTGTGAAGCCGGAAGACTGGCTCATCGACTACGTAACGGCGGTCAGCATAGCCAACGGCAATAAGTGTGTTGTCGTGAAGTACGTTCCGCTCATGTTAAAGGCACGGCCCGGACATGGCTAAACAGCCTCAAGCCCAACAGCATCAGTAGCTGGTTGGATTTCAACGAAGCTTTTTTGTGCAACTTCAACAGCACCTACAAGCGGCCTCCCAATCCACGCCAGCTCTCCATGTGTGTTCAGGGGCCGACCGAGTCCACTCGCGACTACCTGACGCCTTGGGGTGAGATGCGCAACTCCTGTGAGGGGGTGCACGAGGAGCAAGCGATCGAGTACTTCACCGCCGGGTGCCGAGAGGGCACTCTGCTCAAGCACAATCTCATGTGCGACGAGCCGGCTATGCTGGACGAGATCTTGGTTGTGGCGGAAAAGTACGCTATGGCCGACTCCTCCATGAAGTCGGAGATCCGAGTTGATGCGCCCGGAAAGGTCGCCTCGCCAAACACACCAGTGTCGGCTGGTGACTCTAGCCGGCGTCAGCAGCAAGGCAATAACCACAAGCGCAAAGCCCTCGAGCCAACTTCTAACAGCCGGCAAGTGGCAACAGTTGAGAACCAAGGCCAACGGCCGGCCGGCCAGCCCGGCCCCAAGCATCAGCAGCGCAACAAGGATGCCTGGCAGCTGGCCCTCTCCTTCGAGCAGGCCCTCAAAGCTCCGTGCAAGTTCCATAGCGGCGCAAATCCATCCAACCATATGACTCGACAGTGCAACTGGCTCACCCGAATCGTGAAGGGAGATGCTCTACCGCCTCCTCCTGCTGGCCCGGCGGGTCCGGCTCCTAAGCAGCAGCCTCGCCATATCGACATGCTCTAGGACGAGTTACCCGACGAGCACGCTGCCTACGTCATCTTCATGAGTGAAGCCAGCGACAAGCACAGCAGGCGGCAACGGCACCGCGAGATGAAAAATGTTGTGCCTGAAGTCCCTGAGTACATGCATTGGTCTGAGAAGCCCATCACCTGGAGACAGAAGGACCATCCGGCCGTGATGCCCATGCTGGGTGGCTACGCCATGGTGTTGGATCCCACCTTCTCCATCGACAATCCGACTTACCATTTTTCCCGAGTGCTGATAGACGGCGGCAGCAGCATCAACATCTTCAACCGCGACACCAAGGAAAAGCCGGGCATCAAGGAGAAGTAGCTCCTGCCCAGGCGGATCGTGTTCCACGGCATTGTCCCTGGGCTTTCCCACTCACCACTCGGCAAGATCAAGATCGATGTCCTATTCGGCGAACAGAATCACTTCCATCGTGAACCCATCTGGTTCAAGGTAGCTGACTTGGATAGCCCCTACCACGCGCTCCTAGGTCGGCCGGCCATCGCCAATTTCATGATGGCTCCACACTATGCATACCTAAAGACAAAGATGTCGGGTCCCAAGGGCATCATCACCATCATCGGCGACTACAAGAAGTCGGATGAGTGCGCGGCAGCCAGCTCTCGGTTGGCTGAGTCCCTCATCATCACCCAAGAGAAGCGCCTCATCGACCGGGTAGTGGCCATGGCTGGCGAGCAGTCGGCCGTGCCGACTAACCCCGAGGAGGCAGGCAGCAGGGCTTCCTTCAAGCCGGCCAAAGAAACCAAGAAGATAGTCTTGGATCCAGCCCGCCCCGAGCTATTTGTTGTCATAGGTTCCAACCTTGACAGCAAATAGGAAAGCGATCTCGTCGATTTCCTCCATGAGAATCGGGATATCTTTGCATGGTCCCCCAAGGACATGCCGGGTGTTCTGAGGGATTTCGCCGAGCATAAGCTAAATGTGATGTCAGATGCCAAGCCCATCAAGCAACCTGTCACAACCCTAGTTCTGGTATGCACTAGGTTAGTCTTGTGGTTTGCATCATGTTTAAATTTCCAAATGAAATTGAAATGAGGACTTGTGAAACCCTCAGAAACCCTTTTTGAAAATGACCCAAATAAAAATTGCTCCAAAAGGGTCCAAGAAAATGTTCATGTGGCCCTCTAAAAATATTGGTCAGAGATAAAAATCAAGCCAATATTATTAGGAGCTCATAAGTATTTATTTTGGGCTTTTGGAATTAATGCAATAGCTATTTGCTTGGATATATATATATATATTATATATTTTATATATATCCAAAATTCTGGTTCTTTATTTTGAGGGGTTTGGGTTAATTCCTAGGTCCCTGCAAAATAAACATGTCAGAAGAAAATAATTGATTTAATTTAGAAATTAAATCAAAACAAATGTCAGAAAAAAAATAGAAAAGAAAATAAAAGGGTTAGCTTACCTGGGCCACTCACCTGCTGCCTGGCCGGCCCAGCTGGCCAGCCCAGCCGCTGCCTCCCCTGTCGTCTTCCTCCTTGCCAGGAGGACGAGCGCGTGCCCAGCGCCTGCGGCCACACGCCACGGCCACCTCCTGCTTCCGCCGCTGCCCGACGCGCCTGGTTGCCTCTGGACGACGCCACGCACCCCTGGACCCTCTCACTCCCCCTCGGTCCCTTCCCCCCCTCTCCTGGTGCTCTTCCTTGCGAGCGCCCGAACGCCACCGTCGCCGCCGTTCCCCTTAGCTGTGGCCACCGTCCACCTCTCGCCTCGTCGGAGTGCCCAGTAGCTCCGCCCCGTTCCTCTCCTTCTCCTCGCCGAGCTGCCCGACGTCAGAAGCCCCTGGAGCGCCGTCGTCGACCTCGTCTTCAACCTGCGGCCGTGAAGATCACCGGCGACCGTGCGCCTGTTCCGACGCGTCCCCGAGCTCGCTGACGACGCCATCAAGATCGCCGTGAGCTCCTCTTCTTTTCCCCCCTTCTCCCGTGCTCGCGACTGTCCCCTAGCTCCGATTCCTCCCGCGGCCGAGAGCTTCTCGCCGCCGGCCATGGTGTAGCCGTGGCCACAGCCGCACGAGCTCACAACGGAGCACGTCATCATGCTCTGGAAGCCCCCAGGAGCCTAACGCACCCACCCCCTCGCCTTCTCGTGCACCGTAGCACCTAAACCGTCGGTGCCCGAACTCCGGCCGCCGCTGGGCTCGACGCCGGCGACGATTCCGGCCACCCCAGCTGTTGCCGCCTAGCGCGTTGGATGCGCAAGAGCCTGCGCATCCTGTAGGTGCCCTCCGCTGCTCGAATGGTTGACGGAGGCGGTTTTCCGACGCCCTCCGCCGCGTTCGGCCTCGCCGGCGGCTAACCGCCGGTGGGTTTGACCCAAGCCCACCGGGTTTGACTTCCTCTGAGTCAATGACATGTGGGGCCAGCCTTGACTAATTTTAGTTTAGGGTTTTAATTAAGTTTAAATTGCTGACATTAATCTAATTAGACACTGACATGTGGGCCCCGTGTCTATTTAGTTTAGTTTTAAACTTTTAGTTAAGTGCTGAGAGACTGACCAGTGGGACCCCACTGTCAGGTTTGACTCTGGACCAGCCCCTTTGACCTGCTGACGTCATGCTTGTGTCATGCTGACGCAGTAATCCAGTTCTGGTATTTAAATAATCTTAAATGATTTATTTATTTTAGAAATTGGCTTAAACTTCAAAAAATCACAGAAATTCAACCGTAGCTCAGAATGAAATAATTTATATATGAAAAATTATCAGAAAAATTCAAACTATCAATCTGTACCATTTTCATGCATGAAAAATGAAGTTATACCTACTGTTTGTATGAAAACACATAAATGGCATTTAAAATGCTTATTCTTAGAGTTGCATTTGAACCCTTGGTTCAAATAGAATTCAACCAAACAAAATGCTAGCTGCACTAGCTCAAACAACATCATAACTTCATGCCATATTCATGCATCATATTGTTGCATATGCTTGTGTTTGATTGTCGGCACCGTTCTTCTCGATAGGTCCAGCTCCGGAGACCGATCCAGAGTACCTGTCAGAGGAGCAGTGCTCTGCACGTTGTTTTACTAGGCAAGCAAACCCCTTTGTTCATTTCGATACAATCCTACTCTCTCGCTCCTGCTCCCTGTTATTGCATTAGGACAACAGCGACTTCAACTGCTACTTTATGCTGCGGTAGTTGAACCCATTCCTCTGCATGGCCTGTCATTCCACAGTAAATAGTTGAAACCCACTAGCATGTGTAGGAGTTGATTGAAGCCATGTTGTGATCTTACCATGCCTTGCTTGCTATTGCTTAGAGTGTGTCAGGTCTGATTCATCGGGAATGAATTGGAGTACATTGATATGTTCTGATGCTGAGGGTTAAGTGTGTGAACACGATTTGGTAAAGGTAGTGGTGAGAGGCCATGTAGGAGTACATGGTGGGTTGTCTCACTGGAACCGTCCCTAAGAACTGAGTTCTGTGTATGTTGTCCAATGATCAGCTACTACCATGCATTGGAATGCTTAAGTGCCCCTCTCGACTTATTAATCAACATGATCTCTGTCCAGGAGTTGCAACTAGTTTCTGGTGTTTGTAGGTAGTGTTATTTCTCTACCAGGTGGCACCCGGCAGGGTGGGCTTGGGACAGACTAGGCACACGTGGCCCGGTGTACTGAGTGGCACCCGGATGGTGGGCTCGGGAACCCTGTACACATCGTTTGGGGCCGTGATGGAAACCTCGGCCGGACTCCCTTGCGGATGGAACCCGAATAGGCGATAAACCTGGACGAGAGACTTGTGTGGTTAGTCAGGTCGTGGCCGACACCCTCGCTAGGCTTCCGCTTGAAGGTTGCCGAGATACACGACGTGTACATGGCGGTAAGTGGCGAGAGCGTGTGTGAAGAAGTGCACCCCTGCAGGGTTAACATAATCTATTCGAATAGCCGGGTCCGCGGATATGGACTTCTTGGATGCTTACGTGGTACATAGACAACTTGAAGTGGATACTCTAAAATACTCAAGACAAGTGTGAGTGTTATGGATGGCCTTCTCGTAGGGAGACGGGGATGAATCCATAGTGGTGTTTTGTGTGGTGCCTAGTGGACTCGTGTGCGCCACCTCAAAAGAGTTTCCAGCAATCATAGAATAGGATAGCCACTGAGTCAAAGCTGGCTTGCTGCAGCTAAACCCCACCTTGCCATCTTGATACATGTGCATGTATGATAGGATCTTATGTAAGTCTTGCTGAGTACCTTTGTACTCATGTTTGCTTAATTTATGTTTTGCAGGTGAGATTGATGTCTCACTAGTAGTTCCGCTTGGACTTCGACAAGTAGCTTGTACCTCAGCTACGTTCTTGGACGAGTGTTGTAGATAGTCAGGCTCTTCAGCCTTTTTCATTTGTAGATGTCTGTACTCAGACATGTTGTACTTCCGCTTGTTGCTTGTATGCTCTGAATGTTGGGTCATGAGACTCATGTTTGTAATATCTGGCTCCTCGGAGCCTAATGAATAAATACTTTGTTTATTAGAGTCTTGTTGTGATGCCATGTTGTATTTGCACATATTGAGCATATTGTGTGTATGTTTTGAAATGCTTGGTATGTGTGGGATCCGACACCTAGTTGTTTACCCTTGGTAGCCTATCTTACAGGGAAATGTCTCCTAGTGTTTCCATTGAGCATTGGTAGCCTGCTACTGCTCCGGAACACTTAGGCTGACCAGCATGTGTCCTTCTTCGTTCCTGTGTCTGTCCCTTATGGGAAATGTCACGCGTTGTTCCTTTAAGTCCTTGTAGCTTGCTACGACTTGGGTTCATACGTTGATGACCGACACGTTCGTTGCTGGGTCATGTATGCCTGTCTCTGTAATTTAGTGCCACTTTTGGTTTATAACTGGTCATGGCCCGGGTTCTCTGTCATATGGATGCTAGCGACACTATCATATACGTGAGCCAAAATGCGCAAACGGTCCCGGGCCAGGTAAGGTGGCACCCGTGGGGATACCGTGTGTGAGGCCGCAAAGTGATATGGTGTGTTACATGCTAGACCGGTGTGACTTAGGATCGGGGCCCCAACAGCGTTGGTATCAGAGCCTGACTGCCTGTAGGATTACCAAGCCAAAATGGTCGAAGTTGAGTCTATAAATTCCTTAGTTATATAAGGGAATTGATTGTGGAAGGGAACGTAAGGCTCTTTTTACTCCTTTTACCTCGTGTCTTCTGATCTGAGTCATCTTACTTTTCCTACGGGGTTAAGGAACTAGGCTTTCTTTTCCGTCTATCAGGATCACGAGTTACTACTCCGTAGTCCCTTAGGATTGGTTGATCAGAGTCCTACTCCCATTTTCTAGTTATTTCAGTGTAGTTTGTTTAGTACTATCACAGTACCTTGAGTGATGATGTTGAGATGTTGTACTACCCTTTGCTAGCAGAATGTCTCATTCTGAGCATTTTACTGCCGTTATGCTGCCGGAATTATCCTAGTAGTTCGAGAGATACTAATTTCTTGTTCTACCTTATGCATCCTATAGTTGTTGATGTTTCCGTCTTCGGTTTCGCTTCTCAGGATGTCTTCAGTTAAGCGAAGCTCAGCTGCTCGTAGACGGAACCCCGGAGGTGGTAGGGATGAGGGGGATCCTCCCGACCAGCCTTCGTTGGCGGAGTTAATGTTAGAGATGGAGAGAAACAAGCGTGAGTCTAACCGCCTGTTGGCACGTATTGAGGAGAACACCGCACATCAGTGCAAGGAATCAGCAACCATCCATGACTTCATTCGTCTGAAACCACCCACCTTCCATCATCCCATTGAGCCACTCGACGTAGATGACTGGCTCCGTAGTATCACTCACAAGCTGCGTTCTGCGAACATAGCTGATGATGACAAGGTCATCTATGCCACTTATCACCTGGAAGGTCCTGCTAGTCTTTGGTGGCAGAACTATGAGGCCATGATTCCAGCTGGCCAGATTCCTACCTGGAGAGATTTCACCGAGGCTTTTCGTGAGCATCATTTTCCTCAAGCCCTTATCGATCGTAAGAGAGAAGAGTTCTGTAGTCTTACACAGGCTAAGATGGCTGTTGATGCTTATAGCCGAGAGTTTGAGAACCTCGCCCGCTATGCTACAGAAGAAGTGTCCACGGACGCCAAGAAGCAGGCTAGGTTCCGGAAGGGTCTCAACCCCAAACTGCGTCGTGATCTCCACTTGCATCATTGCAACACATTCCAGGCTCTTGTGAACAAGGCCATCAATGCAGAGACAGCTCAACTCACTTACGAGGAGTCTCGTAAGCACACCCTTGATTTGGGATCTTCCTCCGGTTCTAGTTCTCAGAAGCGCCGGATTTGGGTTCCGAACTCTGTTCTTCCACCCACTTATCCTCTGAGGCCATCTTGTGTGGTACCTTATCCAGCTCAGTCTTATGCTCCACCCAAGCCTATTGGCAAACCGCTTGTCAATGCGGGTCCACGACCTACCTCAGGGACTTGCTTTACATGCGGAAAGCCAGGAAACTATGCACGTGACTGTTCTCAGGCCAGTCTTGCTCCACCCCAGCCCGAGAAGTCCGTTCTTCGTAGTAAGCCACCACGCAAGACTATCATTACCAATCCAGCTCCCACTAAACATGGACGTGTGCATCACGTCTCAGCTAAAGACGCTCATGATGATCCAAATGTCGTTCTTGGAACACTCCTTGTCAATTGCCATCCGGCTTCGGTTCTGTTCGATACCGGAGCATCTCACTCCTTCATCTCTGAAGGCTATGCTCGTTTGCACGACATGTCATTTTGTGACATGCCAACTCCGCTTGAAATCCAAACCCCGGGGTCTAGATGGCAAACTACCAGAATAAGCCATGGTAATGGAATCCTTGTTGACAGACTTGTATTCCTTGCCTCACTCATAGCCCTCAAGTCTTCAGATATTAACATCATCTTGGGTATGGACTGGATGACAGCTCATCATGCCAAGATCGATTGTTACACTAGGTCTGTTCAGCTTACACATCCATCTGGCAAGATAGTCACTGTCTCCACTAGAGTTGCAAAGCGTCAACTCTATTCTCTTAATGCCAGCCCCCTTCCAGACCTTGAAGATATCCCGGTAGTCCGAGACTTTCCGGATGTCTTTCCAGAAGAACTGCCAGGAATCCCACCTGATAGAGATGTAGAGTTCATCATAGATCTTATCCCAGGAACTGTTCCAATTTCTAGGAGACCTTACAAGATGGCACCCCTAGAACTAGCTGAGCTTAAGAAACAACTTGATGAGTCCTTGCAAAAGGGTTTTATTCGTCCTAGTTCTTCTCATTGGGCTTGTCCCGTCCTCTTCGTCAAGAAGAAGGATGGCATGGAACGGATGGTTGTAGATTATCGTCCCGTTAATTTGGTCACGATAAAGAACAAGTATCCGCTCCCCAGGATCAACGACATGTATGATCAGCTCGCTGGATCCTCAGTCTTCTCCAAAATGGATTTGAGGTTAGGCTACCATCAAATCAAAATTAAAAACGGAGACATTCCTAAGACGGCTTTTGTCACTCGTTATGGCCAGTACGAGTACACCGTCATGTCTTTCGGTCTAACCAATGCTCCAGCCACTTTCTCCCGCTTGATGAACTCGATCTTCATGCAGTATTTGGATAAGTTCGTCGTGGTTTACCTCGATGATATTCTTATTTACTCGAAGAACGAGGAAGAGCATGCCGAACATCTTAGACTTGTTCTAGAAAAACTCAGAGAGCACCGCCTTTATGCCAAGTTCTCCAAGTGCGAATTTTAGTTGCCAGAAGTGACCTATCTCGGCCACGTAATCTCAGGGAAGGGCATTGCTGTCAATCCTGAGAGAGTTCAGGCCGTTCTTGATTGGACTCCGCCTGAAACAGTTAAAAAAGTTAGGAATTTCCTTGGTCTAGCCAGCTATTGTCGCCGCTTTGTTGAAAACTTCTCGAAAGTGTCCAAACCTCTCACGGAACTTCTCAAGAAAGATAAAAAGTTTGAGTGGTCCCCACAGTGTGAGCACAGTTTTCAGGAACTGAAAAGACGCCTGACCTCTGCTCCCATACTTGTGCCACCGGATTTCACTAAGGACTTTGTTATCTACTGTGATGCCTCACGACGGGGACTAGGTTGCATTCTTATGCAGGATCGTCGTGTGATTGCCTATGCATCTCGACAGTTGCATCCACATGAGGAGAACTATCCTACACATGATCTAGAGCTTGCAGCTGTAGTCTATGCACTTAAGACCTGGCGGCATTACCTCCTTGGTAATCGTTGCGAGATCTACACCGATCACCAGAGTCTCAAGTATATCTTCACCCAACCAGATTTGAACCTTAGGCAAAGACGTTGGTTGGAGTTGATCTCAGATTACGACTTAGGAATTACCTACACCCCAGGCAAGGGAAATGTCATGGCTGATGCGCTAAGTTGCAAGACCTATTGCAACAATCTCATGTTGCAGCAGGGCCAACCACTTCTCCATGAGGAACTATGTAAGCTTAACCTTCACATTGCTCCTCGCGGATTCCTTTCTACCTTGGTGGCGAAACCTACCCTTGAGGATCAGATCATTTCTGACCAGAAGTTTGATAGGGGTGTTGTCCGCATCAAGAGAAACATTAAAAGGGGAGTTGGTGGATGTTTCTCTATGGATGATCGAGGTGTTGTTTTCTTCGAGAATCGCCTGGTGGTTCCCAAGAATCAACATCTGCGACAATTGATCCTTAAAGAGGCTCATGAATCTCCTCTCACGATTCATCCCGGTAGTACTAAGATATATCAGGACCTACGCCAGAGGTTCTGGTGGACTAGGATGAAGAGAGAAATTGCTGAGTTCATTGCTAAATGTGACGTTTGTCGTCGCGTTAAGGCAGAACATCAAAGACCTGCTGGCACCCTTCAGCCTCTAGCTATTCCTGAGTGGAAATGGGATAAAGTTGGTATGGACTTCATCACCGGCTTTCCCAGGACCAAGAGAGGGAATAATGCTATCTTCCGAGTCATTGATCGTCTCTCCAAAGTGGCTCACTTCCTACCTGTTCGAGAGAGTATCACTGCTAGCCAGCTTGCTGACTTGTATATCTCTCGAATAGTGTCACTTCATGGTGTCCCACTAGAGATCAATTCAGACCGTGGTAGTCTTTTCACTTCTCATTTCTGGGAGAGTTTCCCGACTGCCATGGGCACCCATCTTTCTTTCAGTACCGCTTTCCACCCTCAGTCAAGTGGTCAAGTGGAACGGGTTAACCAAATTCTCGAAGACATGCTTAGAGCTTGCGTTATCTCATTCGGTATGGATTGGGAGAAATGTCTTCCTTTCACTGAGTTTGCTTATAACAATAGCTATCAATCTAGTCTCAAGCAAGCTCCTTTTGAGATACTCTATGGACGAAGATGTCGAACACCTTTGAACTGGTCAGAAACCGGTGAAAGACAATTCTTTGGACCGGATATGATCCAGGAAGCAGATGAGCAAGTTCGTATCATTCGTGAGAATTTGAAAACAGGCCAGTCTCGTCAAAGGAGCCAGTATGATCGTCATCATAAGGAAGTGGCTTATGAGGTTGGTGACAAAGCTTATCTTCGGGTTACTCCTTTGAAGGGTACCCATCGTTTCGGTATCAAGGGCAAGTTGGCTCCTCGTTACATTGGTCCTTTTCGCATTCTTGCTAAACGAGGAGAGGTTGCCTACCAATTGGAACTACCCCCCACATCTTTCTCGAGTTCATGATGTCTTACACGTCTCTCAACTCAGGCGTTGCTTCTCGGATCCCATCCGCGGAGTAGACCACGAAACACTTGATCTCCAAGATAACCTCACATATCGGGAGTATCCCGTTCGCATTCTGGATCAAGCAGAGCGTGTCACTCGACGTCATAACATCAAGTTTCTCAAGGTTCAGTGGTCTCATCATTCCGAGAGAGAAGCTACTTGGGAGCGAGAAGATCGTCTCCGACTGGAGTACCCCACCTTCTTTCCGCCTACTCCTGAATCTCGGGACGAGATTCTTTTGAGTGGAGGCGAGTTGTCACAACCCTAGTTCTGGTATGCACTAGGTTAGTCTTGTGGTTTGCATCATGTTTAAATTTCCAAATGAAATTGAAATGAGGACTTGTGAAACCCTCAGAAACCCTTTTTGAAAATGACCCAAATAAAAATTGCTCCAAAAGGGTCCAAGAAAATGTTCATGTGGCCCTCTAATAATATTGGTCAGAGATAAAAATCAAGCCAATATTATTAGGAGCTCATAAGTATTTATTTTGGGCTTTTGGAATTAATGCAATAGCTATTTGCTTGGATATATATATATTATATATTTTATATATGTCCAAAATTCTGGTTCTTTATTTTGAGGGGTTTGGGTTAATTCCTAGGTCCCTGCAAAATAAACATGTCAGAAGAAAATAATTGATTTAATTTAGAAATTAAATCAAAACAAATGTCAGAAAAAAATAGAAAAGAAAATAAAAGGGTTTGCTAACCTGGGCCACTCACCTGCTGCCTGGCCGGCCCAGCTGGCCAGCCCAGCCGCTGCCTCCCGTGTCGTCTTCCTCCTTGCCAGGAGGACGAGCGCGTGCCTGGCGCCCGCGGCCACACGCCACGGCCACCTCCTGCTTCCGCCGCTGCCCGACGCGCCTGGTTGCCTCCGGACGACGCCACGCACCCCCTGGACCCTCTCACTCCCCCTCGGTCCCTTCCCCCCCTCTCCTGGTGCTCTTCCTTGCGAGCGCCCGAACGCCACCGTCGTCGCCGTTCCCCTTAGCCGTGGCCACCGTCCACCTCTCGCCTCGCCGGAGTGCCCAGTAGCTCCGCCCCGTTCCTCTCCTTCTCCTCGCCGAGCTGCCCGACGTCAGAAGCCCCTGGAGCGCCGTCGTCGACCTCGTCTTCAACCTGCGGCCGTGAAGATCGCCGGCGACCGTGCGCCCGTTCCGACGCGTCCCCGAGCTCGCTGACGACGCCATCAAGATCGCCGTGAGCTCCTCTTCTCTTCCCCCCTTCTCCCGTGCTCGCGCCTGTCCCCTAGCTCCGATTCCTCCCACGGCCGAGAGCTTCTCGCCGCCGGCCATGGTGTAGCCGTGGCCATAGCCGCACGAGCTCACAACGGAGCACGTCATCGTGCTCTGGAAGCCCCCAGGAGCCTAACGCACCCACCCCCTCGCCTTCTCGTGCACCGTAGCACCTAAACCGTCGGTGCCCGAACTCCGGCCGCCGCTGGGCTCGACGCCGGCGACGATTCCGGCCACCCCAGCTGTTGCCGCCTAGCGCGTTGGATGCGCAAGAGCCTGCGCATCCTATAGGTGCCCTCCGCCGCTCGAATGGTCGACGGAGGCGGTTTTCCGACGCCCTCCGCCGCGTTCGGCCTCGCCGGCGGCTAACCGCCGGTGGGTTTGACCCAAGCCCACCGGGTTTGACTTCCTCTGAGTCAATGACATGTGGAGCCAGCCTTGACTAATTTTAGTTTAGGGTTTTAATTAAGTTTAAATTGCTGACATTAATCTAATTAGACACTGACATGTGGGCCCCGTGTCTATTTAGTTTAGTTTTAAACTTTTAGTTAAGTGCTGAGAGACTGACCAGTGGGACCCCACTGTCAGGTTTGACTCTGGACCAGCCCCTTTGACCTGCTGACGTCATGCTTGTGTCATGCTGACGCAGTAATCCAGTTCTGGTATTTAAATAATCTTAAATGATTTATTTATTTCAGAAATTGGCTTAAACTTCAAAAAATCACAGAAATACAACCGTAGCTCAGAATGAAATAATTTATATATGAAAAATTGTCGGAAAAATTCAATCTATCCATCTGTACCATTTTCATGCATGACAAATGAAGTTATACCTACTGTTTGCATGAAAACACATAAATGGCATTTAAAATGCTTATTCTTAGAGTTGCATTTGAACCCTTGGTTCAAATAGAATTCAACCAAACAAAATGCTAGCTGCACTAGCTCAAACAACATCATAACTTCATGCCATATTCATGCATCATATTGTTGCATATGCTTGTGTTTGATTGTCGGCACCGTTCTTCTCGATAGGTCCAGCTCCGGAGACCGATCCAGAGTACCTGTCAGAAGAGCAGTGCTCTGCACGTTGTTTTACCAGGCAAGTAAACCCCTTTGTTCATTCCGATACAATCCTACTCTCTCGCTCCTGCTCCCTGTTATTGCATTAGGACAACAGCGACTTCAACTGCTACTTTATGCTGCGGTAGTTGAACCCATTCCTCTGCATGGCCTGTCATTCCAAAGTAAATAGTTGAAACCCACTAGCATGTGTAGGAGTTGATTGAAGCCATGTTGTGATCTTACCATGCCTTGCTTGCTATTGCTTAGAGTGTGTCAGGTCTGATTCATCGGGAATGAATTGGAGTACATTGATATGTTCTGATGCTGAGGGTTAAGTGTGTGATCACGATTTGGTAAAGGTAGTGGTGAGAGGCCATGTAGGAGTACATGGTGGGTTGTCTCATTGGAACCGTCCCTAAGAACTGAGTTATGTGTATGTTGTCCAATGATCAGCTACTACCACGCATTGGAATGCTTAAGTGCCCCTCTCGACTTATTAATCAACATGATCTCTGTCCAGTAGTTGCAACTAGTTTCTGGTGTTTGTAGGTAGTGTTATTTCTCTACCAGGTGGCACCCGGCAGGGTGGGCTTGGGACAGACTAGGCACACGTGGCCCGGTGTACCGAGTGGCACCCGGATGGTGGGCTCGGGAACCCTGTACACATCGTTTGGGGCCGTGATGGAAACCTCGGCCGGACTCCCTTGCGGATGGAACCCGAATAGGCGATAAACCTGGACGAGAGACTTGTGTGGTTAGTCAGGTGGTGGCCGACACCCTCGCCAGGCTTCCGCTTGAAGGTTGCCGAGATACACGACGTGTACATGGCGGTAAGTGGCGAGAGCATGTGTGAAGAAGTACACCCCTGCAGGGTTAACATAATCTATTCGAATAGCCGGGTCCGCGGATATGGACTTCTTGGATGCTTACGTGGTACATAGACAACTTGAAGTGGATACTCTAAAATACTCAAGACAAGTGTGAGTGCTATGGATGGCCTTCTCGTAGGGAGACGGGGATGAATCCATAGTGGTGTTTTGTGTGGTGCTTAGTGGACTCGTGTGCGCCACCTCAAATGAGTTACCAGCAATCATAGAATAGGATAGCCACTGAGTCAAAGCTGGCTTGCTGCAGCTAAACCCCACCTTGCCATCTTGATACATGTGCATGTATGATAGGATCTGATGTAAGTCTTGCTGAGTACCTTTGTACTCATGTTTGCTTAATTTATGTTTTGCAGGTGAGATTGATGTCTCACTAGTAGTTCCGCTTGGACTTCGACAAGTAGCTTGTACCTCAGCTACGTTCTTGGACGAGTGTTGTAGATAGTCAGGCTCTTCAGCCTTTTTCATTTGTAGATGTCTGTACTCAGACATGTTGTACTTCCGCTTGTTGCTTGTATGCTCTGAATGTTGGGTCATGAGACTCATGTTTGTAATATCTGGCTCCTCTGAACCTAATGAATAAATACTTTGTTTATTAGCGTCTTGTTGTGATGCCATGTTGTATTTGCACATATTGAGCATATTGTGTGTATGTTTTGAAATGCTTGGTATGTGTGGGATCCGACACCTAGTTGTTTACCCTTGGTAGCCTATCTTATAGGGAAATGTCTCCTAGTGTTTCCACTGAGCCTTGGTAGCCTGCTACTGCTCCGGAACACTTAGGCTGACCGGCATGTGTCCTTCTTCGTTCCTGTGTCTGTCCCTTATGGGAAATGTCACGCGTTGTTCCTTTAAGTCCTTGTAGCTTGCTACGACTTGGGTTCATACGTTGATGACCGACACGTTCGTTGCTGGGTCATGTATGCCTGTCTCTGTAATTTAGTGCCACTTTTGGTTTATAACTGGTCATGTCGACCCGGGTTCTCTGTCATATGGATGCTAGCGACACTATCATATACGTGATCCAAAATGCGCAAACGGTCCCGGGCCAGGTAAGGTGGCACCCGTGGGGATACCGTGCGTGAGGCCGCAAAGTGATATGGTGTGTTAAATGCTAGACCGGTGTGACTTAGGATCGGGGTCATGTTGTTGGTCCCGGGCCAAGGGGATCCTAAGTCACACAGGTCTAGCCTGTAACACCTCATATCACTTTGCGGCCTCACGCACGGTATCTCCACGGGTGCCACCTTACCTGGCCCGGGACCGTTTGCGCATTTTGGCACACGTATATGATAGTGTCACTAGCATCCATATGACAGAGAACCCGGGCCGACATGACCAGTTATAAACCAAAAGTGGCACTAAATTACAGAGATAGGCATACATGACCCAGCAACGAACGTGTCGGTCATCAACGTATGAACCCAAGTCGTAGCAAGCTACAATGACTTAAAGGAACAACGTGTGACATTTCCCCTAAGGGACAGACACAAGAACGAAGAAGGACACATGCCGGTCAGCCTAAGTGTTCCGGAGCAGTAGCAAGCTACCAAGGCTCAGTGGAAGCACTAGGAGACATTTCCCTGTAAGATAGGCTACCAAGGGTAAACAACTAGGTGTCCGATCCCACACATAGCATTACACATTACACGTACGCATAACATGCAAGTATGTGCTGTACAACATGGCATCACAACATAACTCAACAACTCATATAGATAAAGGCCCAGAAGAGCCATCATAGCATTTATTACACACAGAGGTCACATGACCCAACATACAGAGCATACAGGCAACGGAAGCATAACATGTCTGAGTACAGACAACTACAAATGAAAAAGGTTGAGAAGCCTGACTATCTACAAGACCCTCCCAAGGGTACAAGATCGTAGCTGAGGTAACAAGCTAAACGTCGAAGTCCACGCGGAACCACTAGTGAGACTAGAGTCTCTCTACAAAAACATAAATTAAGCAAACGTGAGTACAAAGGTACTCAGCAAGACTTACATCAGAACTAGCTACATATGCAACAGTATCAACAAAGGGGGTGGTGGAGTTTGACTGCAGCAAGCCAGCTTTGACTTGGTGGCTATCCTGAACTACAACTGCAAGTAACACTTTTGAGGTGGCGCACATGAGTCCACATATTCACCAATCAATATACCACTATGGATCCGCTCCCGTCTCCCTACGAGAAGGCCATCCATAGCACTCACACTTGTCTTGAGCATTTTAGAGTATCCACTTTCACTTGTCTATGTACCACGTAAGCATCCAAGAAGTCCATATCCGCGGACACGGCTATTCGAATAGATCATGTTAACCCTGCAGGGGTGTACTTCTTCACACACGCTCTCGCCACTTACCGCCATGTACACGTCGTGTATCTCGGCAACCTTCAAGCGAAAGCCTGGCGAGGGTGTCGGCCACGACCTGACTAACCACACAAGACTCTAGTCCAGGTTTATCGCCTATTCAGGTTCCATCCGTAAGGAGATCCGGCCGGGGTGTCGCTCACGGCCCCAAATGATGTGTACAGGGTTCCCAAGCCCACCATCCGGGTGCCACATGGTACACCGGGCCACTGCACCTAGTCTGTCCCAAGCCCACCTGTACCGGGTGCCACTTGGTAGACTACTAGCACTACCTACAAGCACCAGAAACTAGTTGCAACTCCTGGACAGAGATCTAGTTGATTAATAAGTCGAGAGGGGCACTTAAGCATTCGAATGCGTGGTAGTAGCTAGTCATTGGACAACTTACACAGAACTCAGTTCTTAAGGACGATTCCAGTGAGACAACCCACCATGTACTCCTACATGGCCTCTCACCGCTACCTTTACCAAATCGTGTTCACACACAGTAGGACATGTTCATAACTTTCCAATTCATCCCCGATGAATCAGACCTGACACAACTCTAACCAATAGCAGGCATAACCAGAAAGCATGAATGAGTAGGCACAACATGGCTCAAACAACTCCTACTCATGCTAGTGGGTTTCAACTTTTTACTGTGGCAATGACAGGTCATGCAGAGGAAAGGGGTTCAGCTACCGCAACAAAAAGCAGTTCAAAATGTTGTTGTCCTAATGCAGTAAAAGAGAGCAGGAGCAAGAGAGTGGGATTGTAACGGAATGAACAAGGGGTTTCTGCTTGCCTGGCACTTCTGAAGATAGTAATAGTTCTTCATCGGTGTCATCGAACTCATCGTCGGAACGTCGTCTACTGAGAGGGGACAAAACTGACAAACAGAGAAAGAACACAATCAATGCAATGCAAGAATATGATGCATGAACATGACATGGCAATATGATGTGGTTTGAGCTAATGCTACTAACAACACAATTAAATGAAGTTGGTTTGAACCCAAGGTTCAAATTCAAACTCCACATGTGGTTATTTAAATGCCATTCATTTGATTTGTCCTAAACAGTAGACAAAAGTTGTTCTAACATGCATGATAATGCCATAAACAGATTCCTTTAATTTTTCTGATCAATTTTCATATATAAATTATTTTCATCTGAGTTATAGATTATTTTCTATGATTTTTAGAAGTTTAAAGCATTTTCTGGAATTTCTAAACCTTTTCTGATTTATTTTAATTCTAGAAAGGCTTTATTGCGTCAGCACTACGTCAGGCTGAGGTCAGCAGGTCAACTGACCGGTTCAGGTCAAACCTGGCCGGTGCGACCCATCTGTCAGTGTCACATGGACTAATCCCGGTCAAATCCTGTGCTGACTGGGGTTTGACCAGGGACTAGGCCCACTGTCAGTGGCTATAGGGGTGATTAGTGGGGTATTTAACCCCTAACTAGGCGGCCATGTTGGCAGTCGCCGGAGGCAGGCCGGCGGCAACCAAAGCAACGGCGGAGGCTCGCCGGAGTTGCCCGGGCTCACGCTACAGACGGCGGGAGGACGCGTGAACACCACCAGAAGTTAGCCCTCGCCCGTCCGCATCTAGCAGAGCGATCGGAAGGCCTTGGGGTCGCCGGAATCGACCGCACCGACGAGCGGGGCGGCGCCGGAGTTCGGACGTTGACGGATTCGACGCCGCAGGGCACGGCAGGAGCAACGGCTGGGTTCCTGGTGAAGCACTGAGTGCGGTGACGTGCTCAGACGCGGGTGGCAGCAGTTGTGGCCGCGGCGGTGCCATGGCCGGCGGCAGGAGCTCACGGGTGCGACGAGGGGGGTCAGCTAGGGCTCGGGGGCGAGGAGGTAATTAGGGGGAAAACAGAGAAGGGCTCACGGCGATTCAGACGAGCAGGCCGGCGAGGTCGGGGAAGCACGGACGGTGACGAATCGACGGTGAGGTTGTCGGCGGCCGGAGGTTGAAGATGAGGTCGGGGAAGACGCCAAGAGGCTCCCGAGCTTGCGTGCGTGGGCGTGTAGGTCCACGGGTTCGTGGCGGAGCTCGTGGTCACTTTGCGGGGGCGTGGGGAGGGTTGTAGCCACAGTGGTGCTCGCCGGCACGGCCGTGGTGGCTTCGGCCATGGCGAGAAGAAGCAGGGGAGAACGAAGGGGGAGAATGAGAGAGGTCGGGAGGATCTGGACGTCACCGAAGCATTCATCCACGCGTCCAGAAGCTCGGCGGTAAGCAGGAGGTGGCCGGGGCGCGTGTGCGCGCACGGCGGCCACACGCCTCGCGTCCTTCTGGCGCGAGGTAGGCGATGACTGGCAGCGGTGGTCAGGTGGGTTGGGCCAACAGTACTGGGCCGCAGCTGGGCCACTAGGTGGGCTGCAGGTAGGTCCAGTCTCTCTCTTTACTATTTTTCTTTCTGTTTTCTATTTGTTTGCTCTATTTTGATTTAGTACTAATACTAAACCATTTTTGTTGCTTCTGAAATTATTTGTGGATGCAATATGGATTATTCCAAAACTCCACAAAATGTTTTCAGAATAATTGGAGCAATAAAAATAATTATAGGATTTATTTGCTCCAACTCAAATACAGTATGAGTTAATTCAAAAATCCAAAAATGTCCTAAAAATATATTCATCATTTTTGGCAGAGGTTTCTTCCTTAACCAAAAATCATGAACTTTTCTTGAGGCACTTTGGATTCATTGAAAATGTTTAGGTTCAACCTAGTTGAGTTCATTTAGTGCTAGGGTTTGAACCATCCCCATTTCAACCTTCAATTGAAATTAGACATGATGCAAGATGCACTCAAGTGCAACTAATTACAAGCAAGAATCTAGGGCTGTGACAACAACACACAAAGTCGGCCAAGTAGTGTGCCAACACCAAAACCCTCTCTTTGTCCCAAGCCATAGCTCGCAGCATGACTGTTCGGCTGGCAAGAGCTAAAGGCAGGAAAGGTTGTCCACACGAAAAACGGCTAAGGAAGAAATGCCAATAGATGCCAAGCCGGCTCCTCGCCCTACCCGACCGGTTGCTTAGCAGCCGATCGGTCGGCTTCTTGCTCAACGAGCTACGCTCTAGGCGGCCAGAGTAGCTTGCCCATTCTAAAAACGACCAAGTCTCTGACCCAGCCATAGGCCGCAGGGCAGCTGTCTGGCTGGCAGGGAGGCGGCCAAAAGAAGGCGGCAAGAGAAAGGCTAAAAAGAGCTAATGCAAATTCGAGTCAGAACTCGGCAAAGAGACATGCATGCAGAAACTTATAATTACATAGCATGAGGTCGAAGGCCAGCATTCAATATAAGTTTGAAATACACCAAGTGGGTGGAACTGCATAAGACTAATCATTCATTTGAGCATGTGATAGCAAAACAGAAAAGATAACTAAGCCACACGCGCAGAAGGCGGCTAGGAATAGTCGGGGGTGGGTGTGGCACCGGCTGGCGGGGCGTCCGGTTGGTGGGTTCCAGCATGGTCGGTGGCGGCCGTGGACGAAGTCTCCGGTTGTCCGCTGGCCGAAGCCGGCTCGGGACATGTCCGGCTGCTCGTCCCATCATCCGAGGCGGTGCCATCGTCTTCCTCGTCTTTGTCGTCCTCCTCGCCGTCATTGCTGGAGGCAATCTCCTCCGCCGAGTCCTCCCCATCGTTTGGGTCCAACCCAACCAAGAGGGTGGCACTTCAAAGCCGTCCTCCGCTCGCTCTGGGATGAAGACTCCGACATCGGCATAGTCAGCGAGGGCGGCTGCGCGCTTGACGATTTCTTCGCGCTCCGCCTCCAGCTCCGGCACGGCCTCCAGGAAGAATGTGGCCAGCTGGTTCAAATCCACATCGGGATACCAGGCCTTGACGAATTCCAACGACGCACTGGTGCCTGACCGGGCCGCGGCGCTCCTCCAAGCCTCAAGCCGCTCAGCCGCCGCCTCCAGCCTGTCAGCTGTCCGACTGGGAGTCCGGGGCGCTCGCACATCCATCTAGAGTCCCTCAAGGACCTGCGACCCGGCGCACTGAAGCCGATGCAGCACCCGGTGCATCGGCTCAAGGCACATCTGGACGGCCGCAAGCTGCTACCCAAGGGTCTGGCACCGGTTCAGAGGGGTCTTGATACGGAGTATTCTACGGACATCACCAAGTCAAGAGTTCCATTTCTAAGAGACAATCCCAACCTCTACTTCAAGCATACTAAGGTGAACTACATCCTTAATGCGTGTCTCCTTAGTCTCTTCGAGGATGGTACACTACTTGACCCCTCTCTTGAATGCATACGTAGATGTGAGAGGAGCTACACATTCACCGAGGAGGAGTCCAAGCTGAAGAGAACATCTACACCATCCAAGAGGGAAGCCTGGAAGCGGAGAAGGAAGCGCCAAAAAGTAGGCAGCAGCTCCCAGATGATCCCGTGCGCACGGGCCCCTCCGACCCCGTGCTCACGGGCCTCCCAGGCTAACGGTCCTGAAGACCCTGTGCGCACGGGCGTGTACCGTGCCCACGGGCCTCAGACCCCGTGCTCATGGGTTGCTGCGTCGGGTTCTGGAGACCCCGTGCGCACTGGCTCCACTTACCCCGTGCGCACGGAGCCACCAGCGTGTGGCTGTTGGGCTTTGCCCTTGTATCCCCATTTCGTCCCTACTTACCCCTTCATGCCTTGGACCTATATATACTCCTCTCCCTCATCCATTTAGACGAAGCTAAGGATATATCTAGACATTAGAGCCTAGCTCATGTATCTCCCCTTGTGGGATTCCTCTTGAGGGAGAGGACACTCCTTTGGAGTTCAAGGCCTCCATTTGAGAAGATCCCTAGGGATTCAAGACCCCTTCTAGGGAAGGATCTATCTAGATCACCAAGACCTCATCTCCTTCATAGAATTTGGGATGAACTCTACCATGTATCTTTCCCTTTGTTGTTCTTGCACCTTGTGGATCTATGTGTTTGTGAGTCACTTGTTCTTGAGTGTTTCCCCCTTGTGTTATTATTGTTCTTGAGGGATTCCCCTCCAGTTCGTGAAAGATCTCAGATGCGGAGCATCCCGAGGTCATCCCCATGGACCCTCCATCGCCTCACCAAGTGCCTCAAGGACCAATGACACGTGCTCGTGCTAGAGCTCTCGAGACCGAGGTGACGTCACTCCTAGCCCAACTTCCATATGAATCTTGTGAGACATGGTTACTACCTCAGACGGATGTGTTTTGTGTACTCACGTGTGAAGAAGACCACATTGGAGATGTGCGTGAAGATGGACAAGTCCCCAAGCTCACGGACGAGGCTTTGCATCAAGAAGGGCTGAAGAAGACTCCAGGCCCCGGACATCCGGACTCCTGGCCCGCACATCCGGCCCCTGGACATACAAGTACAGAAGGGCACCAGCGGCCGAAGCTACAGGGCCCGAACATCCGGCCAGGCCCCGGACATCCAGCCAGACAAGGCCCGGACATCCGGCCTCGGGCCCAGAAATCCGGCGCCACTCTACAGAAGCCACCCGAGACTCGACCCCTTCAGCCCGCACATCCGGCCCTTCACCCCGGACATCCGGCGTCCCGCGAAGTCCCGGAAATCCGGCCCGTCGCCCGGACGTCCGGCCCCTGATTGCCTGTGCGCATCCCTTTGGGCCGTGGCCCGTGTATCCCTTCGATCCGTACTCTATATATATTCCTCTCCCACATCTTTTAGGGTTAGCTTTAGGATAGCTCATCATAGACCTTTGTGGTTCCTCTCCTACGAGACCGTGGCCTCTTCAGAGAAGATCCACCTCCGATTCAAGGCCTCCACACCGGAGAAGATCCCAAGGGATACCCAAGACCTCCTCCGGGAGAAGACTATCTTTGTACCACCGTTGTTGACTATGGATCGTGTATCTTGATGTGTATCGTGGATCTAGCACCTGTGTGACCGTATTTGTGTTGATTTGAGTGTTTCCCCTCGTGTTTTCCTCCATATCTTCCTTGTGTTCTCCGTGTTCATCGTGGGATAACCTCCTTTCGTGAAAGATCTGCCGATTGGGGTTCCACCCTACATCATATTATGGTATCAGAGCATAGGTTGATCACGAATTTGGAGCCCCACGCCTTGTTTTCTAACTCGTTTTTGTTGTGTTCTTCCCAATTTTGAAAATTCCCCACAAAAATAGCCCCAAATGTTTTTTTGTGATGTGTTGATTTGGCGAGATTTTGTTGAATTTGTTCCATGGATTTGATGTGCCACGAGTGGATCTAGCTTGTCCCCATCTTTTTCCCGATTTTTCACCGCAAAATCCGACGAATTTTGGCCCCAAAGTCACCGTGTGCAAGGAGTTCATCGCGGCCTCGGGCACCCCGGACATCCGACCCTGGCCCCGGACATCCGGCCTCCCGCAGCCACAAAACCCCCGATCCACCCCACCTTGCACTCTCCACCGCCATTTTCGTTCGGTATTCCACCAAACCTTCCGCATACCACCACCATTTCCGTAACCACCATCGCTTAACCGCTCCGAGTTTGAAAAGTTTGTCTCCCATTTGTTTGCATACTTGAGTTGTGGTTTCACCGTTTCCTTGGATGTTTAGGCTACCTTGGAACGGCAAGACTTCGACAACACCACCGCTCAACTTCGGCAAGGACGGTAACATCGACGACACCTTGTTCATTCTACCTTGCAATTGCATTGTCACCCTATGGACCATCTTTGCGTAGCTTTCCCATTGAGACTAGCCATCTGAGTATTGCAGGGCCACGACACTTGTGCACATTAGTGATAGCCATAGATATTGCATACCATATCATCATATCTTCGTGTGACACAAGAGTGTCCCGCATACACAATAGCTACCTTGATACGAAAAGCATGCATAAGTGCCCAAAGAAAGAGCTCACAAGCTTTTAAGCAAAAGAGCCAACCAAAGCTTATAAGCAAAAGGAGAATAGCATCATACGCCTTGCATCAAAAGAGATCATATATCATAGCAATACAATATTGTGCTAAAGCATCGGCACATCATACACTCATAGCATACTTGTGATAGATAGTAGTTACGCTTTGCCTCTTATAGGTCGTGCACAAGTGTGTATCCGCCTATTAAGCAATCGGTTAGCGTCTCTCTAGTGTTGTGCAACATGAGCTTTTTCCGTGGTTTCCACATTTTCGCTCATCCTTGGTTGCACAACCACATTTATCTATTCGTGTGTGTGTTCCGCGTGCTACTTTGCTAGTGATATACTTGTTGCATGAGCAAATTGTGAACCATTTTCAACATCATTGAGTCACTTTGACGATTGCATGTAATTTGTGCCACATCCTAACCAAGCTCCTCCCAAAGCTTTACTTGTGTAGGTGTGAGAATCGACACGAAGTGGTACCAATAGTGCTATTTCCGGGTTATATTATTGAGTGATCATTGATCCATTTTCAACTTCGGTTAAGGTACATTTGGTATTGTCTTCTCCTTTCTCCCACTCACATACTTGCTTGTGATGATGGATAGGCCAAGTACATCTTTGAACCCGATCTTCGACGATCCTCAAGAAGCGAACAACTACGTCACCAAACTGCATCTCTTCGGTGTCCAACGAGCTCTCCATCAAGAAAGTGAAGCTATGCGCGAGTACATTGGTCAAGTCGCCGAGGACGCGCGCCAATTTGAAGCAAGAACAAGAGAGCAATTCGACACCATCAACACCAACATGTCTACCCAATTTGACGAGTTACGGACTTTGATAATCAACCGACGCTCTTCTTCAACATCTTCTCAAAGATGAAGCCACTCAAGTCGACATACCGACTCCACGGAAGGCGCAAGTACACCTACATCAAACACTCTTCGTCAAGCCGCACGTCAAGCTCGACATGACAACCGGAATCCACTTCATGACAAGAGTTCACAAGAGCTATTTGAAGAGCAAGAAAGTCGACATCGTCAAAACCAAGCTACACTTGAGCAAGCGCAAGAACGGCGACGACTACGCCAACAACAACAAGAGCGAGCACGTCAATACCAAGAAGACCAAGATGCCGAGGCTAACCGTCAAGCACGACAACGTCGAGAAGCTCAAGCTCTTGAGGCGCAACGAGCATTACGTGATGCACATCGCAATGTGGCAGCTCGCACTCAACACACTCGTCAAGAAGAGGATTTACTTCGTGATGAGATGCAAGAGAGGCGCCACCAACCAAGAATGCACGACGAAGTTCCTCCTCAAGCGCGACAAGAGCAACAACCTCAACAAGTACAACAAGATCGGCAAGTACACCACGACAATGGACATCTACTTCGACAAGAGCAACATGATATTGCTAATCGTCCCAATCAAGACCGCCCTCCCAATAGGCAAGGAAACAATGAAGAGCATCGCTATGGCAAGCTTAAGTTCACCATGCCAAAGTTCTCTGGAAGCATTGATCCCGAAGACTACCTCTCATGGGCATTGAAGGTTGACAAGATCTTTCGCCTTCACAACTTCGATGAAGAGAAGAAGATCGCAATGGCCTCCCGTGAGTTCCAAGACCATGTTCTCATTTGGTGGGAGCAAATCATAGAGAGAAGAGAAGCAAAAGGCGAACCTCCTATCACCACTTGGGCTCAAATGAAGGAAGTCATGAGAGCACGCTTTGTGACTACACACTACAACCGTGACTTGTTCAAGAAGCTACAACTCCTCAAGCAAGGTACCAAGTCCGTTGAAGAGTACTACAAGGAGATGGAGATTGCCATGATAAGAGCCAACATCACGAAAGATGAAGAGCAAACAATGGCGAGATTCTTGAATGGACTCAACTATCCTATCAAGAAGATTGCGGACTTCCAGCCATACACCAATCTCCTCGAGCTAGTACATCAAGCAACCAAAGCAGAGCGACAAGTTCAAGAGGATTACAAGTACTCCAAGTTCAACTCCAAGAACTTCGGCTCCTTCAACCAAGCTTCAACGACTTCGGCCCCTCCTACCTCTACCAAGCCATCTACAAACTTCGGCGACAAGTCAAGCTGCAAGAATGCGACTACATCAAGTCGGCCCCCGTCTACCAACAACTTCAAGCCAAGTGCTTCATCATCTACGACTCCAACCGAGGACAACTCCAAGACGAGTTCCATCAAATGTTTCAAGTGCCAAGGGCAAGGCCACAAGTAATTTGAGTGCAAGACCGTTCGCACCATGATCATCAACGATGACGGATCTTATGACTCAATGAGCGACGATGAGATGGAAGCCCTTGAGCATGTAGCTATGCATCGCCAAGTGAACGAAGATGAAGACCATCAAGTATTTTGCGACAATGACTCAAGTCCCAACCTTGTTGTCTCCAAGGTCTTGACACTCCAACACCAACAAGATGACGACCAACGATGTCATATCTTCCATACCAAGGCCGACATCAATGGACGCTCCATCAAGGTTATCATCGATGGAGGAAGTTGTCACAACTTGGCAAGAGAAGAGCTATGCGACAAGCTACATTTGGTCAAGACGAAGCATCCTCACCCTTACAAGGTCCAATGGCTCAACGACGCTGGAACTCTTTGAGTCGAGCACACCGTGCAAGTCTCTTTCAAGATAGGCGCCTACGAGGACACTCTTGAATGTGATGTGATCCCCATGTCCGTGTGCCACCTTATTCTTGGACGACCATGGCAATACGATCGTGGAGTAACACACAATGGACGGACCAATCACTATAGTTTCAAGATGAAGGGCAAGGAATTCGTGCTACGACCAATGTCCCCAAGTCAAGTAGCCGCCGACAAGCACTTATCTACCAACCATTCTGGAGAGAATGGTGGGAGAGTGAGCCACCAAAAGGAGTGTGAGAGCCACAAGCCAAATATGAGTGACTCCACGATGAGCGACAAGGTGAGATGAGAGAAGTGTATGAGAACCCATCGAGTGTCTTCCACCTTGTGCTTTTATGCAAAGGGGAAGCCAAACCTACTAACACTTCACCACCTCTACCTTTAGTGTTGTCTCATTTGTTGCAGGAATTCTCGGACGTCTTTCCCGATGAGCTACCTTCGGGTCTACCTCCACTTCGCGGAATCGAACACCGCATCGACCTCATACCCGGCACACCACTTCCAAACAAGGCTCCTTACCGCGTCAATCCCGAGGAAACCAAGGAGATACAACGGCAAGTACAACAACTCATAGACAAAGGTCATGTACGTGAAAGCTTAAGCCCTTGTGCCGTTCCGGTTATTCTCGTGCCTAAGAAAGATGGAAGTTTTCACATGTGCTCCGACTGTCGACCTATTAATGCTATCACCGTTAGATACCGTTATCCTATCCCGCGCTTAGACGACATGCTTGATGAATTATGTGGTGCCACCATCTTTTCGAAAATTGATCTTAAAAGTGGTTACTACCAAATTCGCATTAAAGAGGGTGATGAGTGGAAAACGGCTTTCAAAACCAAGTTTGGGTTATATGAGTGGCTTGTTATGCTAATGGGTTTATCGAAAGCACCCGGTTCATTTATGCGTCTTATGCATTTTTGTCTATGACGCTACATAGGAGTCTTTGTAGTGGTTTACTTTGATGACAACCTCATTTTTAGCAAGTCGCTAGAGGACCATGTGACACACATCCGTATGGTTTTACAAACCCTTCGGAAAGAGCGCTTATATGCTAATATGGAGAAATGCACTTTTGCCGTTGACAAGGTCGTCTTCCTAGGATTTGTCGTTTCTTCACAAGGTGTTCACGTTGATGAAACTAAAATTGAAGCAATTAAAACTTGGCCTCAACCAACGAATCTCATGCAAGTGCGTAGTTTCCTTGGTCTAGCCGGTTTCTACCGATGTTTTGTCAAGGACTTTAGCACTATCGCTATGCCTCTACATGCCTTGAGCAAGAAGAACGCACCCTTCATTTGGGGTCCTTCGCAAGACACCGCGTTCAATGAGCTAAAAAGCTTGCTTACACACGCACCACTTCTAGCCCTACCAAACTTTGATAAACCATTTGAGATTCATTGTGACGCTAGTGGTACCGGCATAGGTGGCGTGCTTATGCAAGAAAAGCGCCCAATTGCATACTTTAGCGAGAAGCTATCCGGAGCGCAACTTAACTACCCCATCTATGATAAAGAGCTTTATGCCTTGGTGAGAGTTTTACGTGTTTGGGAACATTATCTTAGACCTCATGAATTCATTCTTCATACGGACCATGAGACTCTCAAGTATCTCAAGGGTCAAACTAAGTTGAACAAGCGTCATGCTAAGTGGAGTAAGTTCATTGAGTCTTTTCCCTATGTCATCAAATACATCAAAGGCAAAGAGAATGTTGTGGCGGATGCTTTTTCCCGCAAATGCATTCTTGTTACACAACTTGAGTTGAATGTTATTGGCTTTGAGCACATAAAAGATTTATATGAGCATGATCCTTTCTTTGCAAATCCTTATGCTAAGTGTTTGACTCACACTTCTTGGGAACGTTACTACATAAAGGATGGATATCTTATGAGAGCTAACAAACTTTGCATTCCCGAGTCTTCGCTTCGTTTGCTCCTTTTGCAGGAATCACATGGAGGAGGACTCATGGGACACTTTGGACGCGACAAGACATTTGCTACGCTCTCAAAGAACTACTTTTGGCCCAAGATGCTACGTGACGTCTCACGCCTCACCAACCGATGTTCTACATGCCGCAAAGCTAAGTCCAAAGCTCAATCTCATGGTCTTTACATGCCACTTCCTATTCCATACCATCCATGGGAAGACATAAGCATGGACTTTGTACTTGGATTGCCTAGGACTCAAAATGGCAAAGATTCCGTGTTGGTTGTCGTGGATAGATTCTCTAAAATGGCTCATTTCATTCCTTGTAACAAGATCGACGATGCTTCACATGTTGCAAATCTCTTTTGTAGGGAGATCATTCGTCTACATGGAGTGCCCAAGACAATCGTGTCGGACCGGGACGTCAAGTTCTTGAGCTACTTTTGGAAGACTCTATGCGCCAAACTAGGAATCAATCTACTCTTCTCCTCGGCATACCATCCACAAACCGACGGCCAAACGGAGGTGACGAACCGCACGCTTTTGACGCTTCTTCGCGTGTTGATCAAGAAGAACATCAAGGAATGGGAGCAATGCTTGCCCATCACCGAGTACGCCTACAACCGCACAAGACATTTGACTACCGGCCAGTCCCCCTTCGAGGTCGTCTACGGTTTCAACCCGTTGTCCCCATTGGACATCCTACCTCTACCTCTACAAGAGCTCACAAACATGGACGCAAGTGCATGAGCGAGCTATCTCAAGAAGGTGCACCAAGATACAAGGGAAATGATCGAGCGACAAGTCCATCGTCTCACCACAAAGATCAACGTCAACAAGGCACCAATGGTGTTCCAACTGGGAGATCTTGTTTGGCTTCATCTTCGCAAGGACCGTTTCCCACACGAGCGCAAGTCCAAACTACTACCTCGCGCCGACGGACCCTTCAAGGTGCTAGCACGCTACAACAACAACGCCTACAAGATCGACATCCCACGAGACAAGTACTCCGTGAGCGATACTTTCAACATCAAGGACCTATCTCCTTTCCATGGTGATGAAGATTTCAATCCGAGGTCGGATCTTTCCCAAGGGAGGGGAGATGATGCGGAGCATCCCGAGGTCATTCCCATGGACCCTCCATCGCCTCACCAAGTGCCTCAAGGACCAATGACACGTGCTCGTGCTAGAGCTCTCGAGACCAAGGTGACGTCACTCCTAGCCCAACATCCATATGATTCTTGCGAGACATGGTTACTACCTCAGACGGATGTGTTTTGTGTACTCAGGTGTGAAGAAGACCACATTGGAGATGTGCGTGAAGATGGACAAGTCCCCAAGCTCACGGACGAGGCTTTGCATCGAGAAGGGCTGAAGAAGACTCCAGACCCCGGACATTCGACCTCCTGGCCCGGACATTCGGCCCCTGGACATACAACTACAGAAGGGCACCAGTGGCCGAAGCTACAAGGCTCGGACATCCGGCCAGGCCCCGGACATCCGGCTAGACGAAGCCCGAACATCTGGCCTCGAGCCCGGAAATCCAGCGCCACTCTACAGAAGCCACCCGAGACTCGACCCCTTCATCCCGGACATCCGGCCCTTCACCCCGGACATCCAGCGTCCCGCGAAGTCCCGGACATCCGGCCCGTCGCCCAGACGTCCGGCCCCTGATTGCCTGCGCGCATCCCTTTGGGCCGTGGCCCGTGTATCCCTTCGATCTGTACTCTATATATATTCCTCTCCCCACATCTTTTAGGGTTAGCTTTTGGATAGCTCATCATAGACCTTTGTGGTTCCTCTCCTACGAGACCGCGGCCTCTTCGGAGAAGATCCACCTCGGATTCAAGGCCTCCACACCGGAGAAGATCCCAAGTGTAATGCCCCGGATGTAATATGTTCCCTTTTGGGCATATAATATATCTCCGGCTTCATCACTTCCATTCCGGGTTCTTTGTCTTTCGGGTTTTCGTCGTTTTGTCGTGTGCGTGTGTGGCATTCATTCATATCATGTAGTCATGTGCATCGCATTGCATTTGTGTTGTCGGTTGCATCTGGTTCCACGCGTTCCTTCCCGTTGTCCGTTTCGCGTTCCGGAGCTCCCTCACGTGTCCGTGGCGTCCCGTAGCCCTACTTTGGTGTTTGGCCGTGTAACGTTACCGGTTTGGCGCGTGACTTGTCGTGTGTTGTTGTTTTGGTATGTGTAACCCGCCTGTCAAATCTCGTCGCATTTCGAGTTCGTTTGCTACCCCAACAGTTATTCTCGTGGGCTCAAAGTGCCTCCACTTTGAGGCCCAAGACACCCCTCCAACAGCCCACCAAACCACTCCTAGGCACTTCCTTCATCTAGGACATCCAATCCTGATCGTGTGGCCGAAAACCGCACTCCTTTTGGACAACCCTAGCTCCTTGTGCCTATATATTAGTCCACTCCCCCAATTTTTGCCCCAAAACAAGGAAACCCTAGCCCCCACCTTCTCCTTCCTCCAGCCACCACCACCTCGCCGGAGTTTCGCCGGAATCTCGCCGGAGTTCGCCGGAGCACCACCACCTCGCCGGAAAACACCTCTCCTTCCACCTCATCCTCTCCTCCGCGCCGTTCCACCCCTCACCGCGCCCACGCCCTCAGATCCGGCCTCTTCCCGCACAGCCGCAGCCTCCTCCGGCCGGCCGGCTGCCCGCGCCGCCCTCCACCGCAGAAATCCAGCGCCGGCTTTGAAGCTCCAGCCACTGCGTCACCTGGATCGATCTGATCCAGGGTCAACGCCCCGAGCCGCCACTCCGCTGGGCCGTTCCACCCTCCAGATCGACCGATCTGGGCTCGCCTCGCTTCGCCAGGGAGCCGGCCTCCTCCCGCGCCAGGCCAGATCCGCCGGGCCGTGATCCCGTCGCCGCCTGGGCCACCGTTCGCCAGCCGCCTCCCGCAGAGGCCCGACGGCCCAGTCCCTTCGCCGCATGCCCCGCTCGCCAGGCTGCCTCGCCTCTTCCGCGAGCCAGGCCGCCGCCTCGCTGGGCCGGCCCGATCGCCAGGCGCCCGAGGCCGCACCGAGCCGCCTCGCCCCAGGCCCACGCCACCGCGGGCCAGCCGTCAGCCTCCGCTCCCAGCGGCCCGTCCAGCTCCGCCGACGCCATCGCCCGGAGGCCCAGTCCGCCGCTCCCGCGCTAGGCCAGCGCCGCCGCGGCCAGTCTCCAGCCGCCAGATCCGCGGGCCGAGGCCCGTTTGCTCCTTTTCCTTCAGATCTTGAGGTTGACTCAAATTCCCAAAGTCCCTGTTGTTTATGTGTGCTGATGCATTTTTCAAACTGTGATATCTTTTCGTGCGATGATCCGTTTTGCGCAAATGACATGTCCAGACGTTCGTGGAGACTTGTACTACATTTCATTCCATTGTGCCATGTCTATTTGAGTTCATCTAGGTGCTTAAAATTCTGTTGCAAGAGTGCATCCCGTTATAAACTGATGTTAGTGATGTTTTTATGCCATCTTTGCATAGTGGTATCTTTTAGCTCGTTTATCCGAATGATGCAAATGACATGTCCACATGTTCGTCTTGCCATGCTCTACATGTTGTTTGTGTTAGGTTGCATGATAGATTTATTCTTGTCATGTTTATCCTCATTGCAAAGTGCCATGTGGCTGTTTAGTTGTTTAACTTGTTATGAGATGCCATCTTGTTGAGCTCATTGCTATCGTTGTGTTTATCTCCTTGATGCATGCTTGTATGTTTCGGAATCACCATCATGCGTAATTTGATGTGGTCCTTACCACTTGCCATGTTTGGTTTTGAGGTGACTTGAACTTGCTATTATAGATGCCATGATGAAACTGTTGTTTTAACACTTAGTGAAATTTCACTAAGTCTGGAATCTGTAATTTCCAGATGCCATGTTTGCTTGTTGTTCTAGGACAATCCATGATAATTTTGGGGTGAATCTTGATGATTCCTTGCTGTACATATTGTTGGCTATCCATTCATGCTCTCACATGCCTATTTGAGTGGCTGTAGCATATTTAACTTTTGCTCCAAAGTTGCAATAAATTACTGCTGTCAGGATTTTGTTGTCAAGTTCAATATGTCATAGCTTGTTGCTATTGATATGTGGCTCCTTTGGGGGTGCACCAATGGACTTATTTGCTGCAGGATATGTCTAGTTTATGTTCATGCTCTTTGCCATGATGTTTGAGTGCTGTAGCTTATTTATCTAGTGCTCCGAAGTTGCTATGTGGCTGTAATTTTCAGCTTGTGCATATTTCTTGTTTCGGGCATAACTTTTAGCCCGTAGCTCCGATTGCAGCGAGTCTTATATGAAACTTGATTGATTTTTCGTGTAGAATCATAATACCCTATTGTTATCTTGTTTTGAAGTATTTTGCTTGAGTGCTATTTTCCATGCTCCGTGTGCTCCCTTAGTGCATCAATCATGCATCCATCATTTTGTTTGCGCATTGCATCTTGTTGATTCGTGCCTTGTGTGGTTGTATTGTTTAGAGCCGGAAGCTGAGACCGAGTACGAGTACGAGCACGAGGTTACTACCGAGGTGGAGCACGAGGACCCTTCTTACGATCTGAACGACAACTCTTCAGGCAAGATGACCGAACTCGGATTACTATTTTTGCCCATTGCTAGAAGTCTCGATCTATAGTTTTGCCTCGATGCCCATGTCTTTCATGTCAGCCTCCTACTTGTAACCATGATCATGTCTAACCACCCTACCTATGCAAACCATTGATTGGCTATACGTAGGCTTCGCTCAGCCCCTTTTATAGCATTGCTAGTTGCAGGTGAAGTTGAAGATGCTTGCTTCATGTTGAAGTTTTGTTAGGTTATATCACACTATATAAATGCTTAAAATGAAATCATCTATATATTGGCAATGGGTGGAAGGCTAAGCCTTTTGCTTGGTGATTTGTTCCACTCATGCCGCTAGGAACCGTATAAACCGGTGTTATGTTCCTTGATTATGCGTTCCTCACACGGTTGGGGTTATGGGGCCCCCTCGATAAACCGCTAAATGCTAAGTCTTTTCCAGCAAGTCCCAACTTTGGTACTACTTGCCTAATAACTAAATAAACTTGCATAAGGAGTAATTAACCCTCTTTCTTAATCAACAACCACGGGCCAGTGCTCCACATGAGTGTTGGTCCGAAACGGGGAGTCTGCGGGGCCACCACGAGGAAACTCGAGGTTTGGTAAAAACCTGTAGAATCGCCCATCCGGTCGTGGCCTGAGACTAGATACGCGTGGCTATTGTCAGGGTGTCGGCACGCTGGGAGGATTTGCTGGATTAGCCTTACCTTAGTTCGGAGTATCTTGAGCACGGGATTCCGAGAATACTCGGGTCTTCCCACCTTTGGAGTTGCGACTCCGCGGATCATGGGCTTGTCATGGGCCAAGTTGGAACACCCCTGCAGGGTTATGAACTTTCGAAAGCCGTGCCCGCGGTTATGTGGCAGATGGGAGCTTGTTAATATCCGGTTGTAGAAAACTTGACACATTGTTCCAATACACTACCAGCGTGAGTACCGTGACTGTCATTTTACGAAAGAGGTTTTTGGGAGATGAACACGGTGGGGTTATGTTTGACTTGATTAGTTTAGGATCACTTAGTGATCATATCTCAACCGAGGCACCTTCTCTTCTCGCTCTATTATACGTAAGCTAGTGCTAGTTGCTGCTGCAAACACTTGTTCTTTTCTTCAGCCCTATCCACTCCCAAGGCTTAAATAGTCATGTTACCCGGGAACGGGATTGCTAAGTCCTCTGTGGCTCACAGTTACTTCACCACACCAGATGCAGGTCCGATGGTGAGCTATCCAGGTGATGGCACCGAGCTAGACTGGGAGTACGACGAGGAGCGTAGCCGTTACTATGTTCGTTATCCTGATGATCAGTAGTGGTTCTCCTACTAGGATTCGATCCGACCTGTGGATTTACATTATGTTTGGTATCTTGACATTTGGATTTTACCCTTAGATGGGCTGTGATGTTTTATTGAATGATGTTTTGGACATGTAATGTATTTGTGTGACGTGGCGAGTGTAAGCCAACTATTTTATGTTTTCCATCCCCATCTTTTACATGAGTTGTGCAAAGATACCAGACTTGCGATCATTCCAACATGGGGTTATGTCTCTAAGTCGTGCCTCGGCACGTCGGAGATATAGTCCCATCATGGGCATTACAAGTTGGTATTCAGAGCCTTCTCCGACCTAGGAGCCCCCACTGATTGATCGAATCGTTGACGGTCGAGTCTAGGCACACACTGAAAATATTTTGAGTCCTATATTATATCGGAGAGTAGGATTTCTTTGCTTCTCATCCCCTTTCTCTCTGGTGAGGACTCCTGACGTCTACTCTTGCCTCTTCTATTTTCAAAAATTGCACCAAAATTTTTTTTAGGAATCTCGCGAGTATTGTGGGATTGTTTCGATGTTCTTGTGACGAGAATATTGTTCTCGATGCCTCCTGACATTAGGGGTTGTGGCAGTGTCCCGGGGAGTTGAGCTTCGGGGTATTGTCATCACAAGCATATCGCGGCAGTACTAAATACTTAAGACGGCCGACATCGAAAATCTCTCCTATACGGTTAGTGGCAAGATAACCCCGACATCACCCAGTACTGGGGAGGTAGTTCGGGAGTATTGCCATAGCTTGGTATAGTGGATGCTTTTCGAAGGTCCGAGGTAGACGGTTTCCGAGAAAGACTGGTTATGTGTTGAAGGATGGATACAGGTGGATGTAGGTTTAGAGTTGATTGCGCGGTGCTTCCCCTGTATCCCCAACACCTGATTGCATAACTGGAAACTTTCGGAAATTAATAGGTGGGTTTATCCAGTAGATCGTAGGCATTCTTCCAACGAATGCAGGTTAGCGAGTTCGGGGTTCTACATTGAGTGAAGTGGTTTCATGACCGATGTTCCGATCGGGAGTTGCATCTTAAAGGGTCCTTGGCTATGCTGATCCGGGGATTGCAAAACCCTTTCGTAACGCGCTCATAAGCTTTCAGCACAAAGATGTTAGAACGAAGCTCCTATCTTGTGTTTGTTTCCATCCGTACCTTGTTGTTTTTCTTATTTTACCTTTTGTCCCCTATGTGGCTTCTCGTGAAGATTGATGTTATCATTTAACTGAGAATTTCATTCGTTCCTCTTGTTCGAATGATTCTTGTGAAGACTTGTTGCAATTCATTCCGTTGTTTCAGCTTATACCTTCTTTCAATCAATTGCTGATTCGTGGTCATCTCTTTCAGGATGGCTCCGAAACGAGTTCCCAACGCTAACCCAGAGGGTGAAGAGGTCCCAGATCATCCTCCTTCCCCTCCTCCTCCGTCTGAGGCTTGGAGAGCGATTATGCAGACTACAAATCGGAACACCCAGTTGTTGATGCAGATGATGCAGCAGATGCAAGCTAATCAAGCTAATCAGGGTGTTCCAGGGAATCAAGGCAATTTCTTCAACCAACAGCACCATGCTACTATTAACCAGTTCTTGGCCAATCAACCAAAAGCTTTCAGTTACTGTGTCAACCCTCTTGATGCTGAAGATTGGTTAACCGATATTAAGAAGCATTTTGAGTGCAGTAACGTAAGGGAAGAGGACTATGTGAAGTTTGCAGCCTTCCAACTCAAAGACCAAGCAGCTGACTGGTGGCAGCAGTACAAAGACTCCAGGCCAGGTCGTGTGATCTCTTGGAGGATTTCTGCAAGGACTTTCGCTCTCACCACATTCCAACAAGTGTCATCGAGGGTATGCGTGAGCAATTCCGCAACCTGAAGCAGGGCTCTATGTCTGTCTACCAGTATAATGTCAAGTTCCAAAACCTCGCTCGCTATGCTAAGCAAGACATTCCTGATGCCAAGAGCAAAATCTATCAGTTCCGCGGAGGTCTCAAGGATGAACTTCAACTTGCTCTCACCTTGTTCGAGCCCGATGAATTCGACAAATTCTATAACATGGCGCTCAAGCAAGAGGCAGCCCAGCTCAAGATGGAGGCTTCTAAAAAGAGGATTCGAGATGCCGTTCACTCCTCCTCATCTTCTCAAGTGGCTGTGAAACAACAGAAATTTTGGCTTCCTCCTCCTCCAGTGATTCGAGCTCCTTACAACAACTCCAACAGCAACAAGAACTCTAGTGGACGTGGTTTCTCCCACCCACCCAACCCGAGCAACCAGTCGAAGAATCAGTTTCAGTCTCAAGGTTCCAAGTCAAGTGGTTCTCATTTCCGTCCTCTCTCAGAAGTGACTTGCAACAAGTGCACTCAGAAAGGTCACTATGCTAACAGATGCCTGAACCCGAAGCGCCTTCCACCTCCTCCACCTGTGAGTTCAGCTATTGTCAAGCATAATCCAAAGACTGCAAGGGTTAATCTGATGAGTGCAGCCCAAGCGGAGAATTCTTCTGATGTGATTTTGGGTAACCTTTCAGTTAACTCTTTTCCAGCTAAAGTGTTGTTTGATTCGGGTGCTTCATGTTCTTTCATGTCACATCCATTTGCATCCAAGCACGACATTGTCACTTCAAATTTGCCTCAGAAGTTGCAAGTTGTTTCTCCGGGCAGGATAATGACTTCTATTGTCTATGCTCCGGATGTTTCTATTCGCATGGGTGATTATCGCTTTCTGGCTAAACCGGTGGTTCTTGGCAATTCTGACATCGACCTCATCCTCGGGATGGATTGGCTTTCTCAGCATGATGCTCACATTGATTGTGCACAGAAGGAAGTCAAGATGACTCATCCTGATGAAGATGTGATTATCTTTGCCTCCAGGGATAACACTATCAGGCTTTTCTCTCTCAATGATAAGGGCGAAATTAATGCCATATCTCAAATTCCGGTGGTAAACGAATACCAAGACGTCTTTCCTGAAGAACTTCCAGGCATGCCTCCACACCGTCAGGTGGAATTCGTCATTGAACTCGAGCCGGGTACTGAGCCAGCATGCCGGCGTCCGTACAAGCTCTCTCCAGGTGAATTGAAGGAGTTGAAGAAACAGATTGATGAATAGGAACGTTTGGGTCTGATCAGGCCGAGTACGTCTCCTTGGGGCTGTGGTGTCTTATTTGTCAAGAAGAAAGATGGCACGGAACGTCTCTGCGTCGATTACCGGCCATTGAACAAGAAGACAATAAAGAACAAGTATCCGCTCCCCAACATCAACGAACTGTTCGAGCAGCTCAAGGGAGCTAAAGTGTTCTCTAAGCTTGACCTCCGAATGGGCTATCACCAAATTCGCATTCGCGAGGACAACATTCACAAGACTGCTTTCAGAATGAGCTACGGCTCATACGAGTATACCGTCATGTCCTTTGGTCTCGCCAATGCTCCTCCTACCTTCTCGAGAATGATGCACTACATCTTCAACCCCTACACCGGCGAGTTTGTGCTTGTGTATCTGGATGATATTCTGGTATTTTCCAAGAATGAAGAAGATCACGAAAAGCACTTACGTCTCGTTCTCGACCGACTCCGTGAACATAAGTTCTATGCCAAGTTCTCCAAGTGCGAATTTTGGCTCGATAAGGTTTTGTACCTGGGCCATATCATCTCTGCTGACGGTATTGCGGTAAATCCCGAGAAATTTGAAGCAATTGTCAACTGGGAAGCTCCTCAGAACGTCAAGCAACTCCGAAGTTTTCTGGGTCTTGCCAGCTATTGCAGAAGGTTCGTTGAGAACTTCTCCAAGATTGCCAAGCCACTTTCCAACTTGCTTCAGAAGAATGTCAAATACTTTTGGTCCCCAGAGTGTGAAGTGGCATTCAAAACTCTCAAAGAAAAGCTCGTCTCTGCTCCAGTTCTAACTCCTCCAGATGAGTCCAAGCCCTACGAAGTATTCTGTGATGCTTCTCTTCAAGGACTTGGTGGTGTGCTTATGCAAGACAAGAGAACTGTGGCATACACTTCTCGTCAGCTGAAGCCAAGTGAGAAGAACTATCCACACATGATCTCGAACTAGCAGTTGTGGTACATGCTTTGATTACGTGGAGACATCTGTTGTTGGGCAGAAAAGTCGACATCTTCACCGATCACAAGAGCTTGAAGTACATCTTCACACAGCCGAATCTGAACATCCGCCAGACTCGTTGGGTTGAGATGATCCAAGAGTATGATCCCAGCATTGAATACACTCCTGGCAAGGCGAATGTGATTGCAGATGCTTTGAGCAGAAAGGCATATTGCAACAGCCTTCTTATCAAGCCATTCCAGCCTGAGCTTTGTGAAGCTTTCAGAAAACTCAACCTCCAAGTTGTTCCGCAAGGTTTTCTTGCAAATCTTCAAGTTGCTCCTACCTTGGAAGATCAGGTCCGTGAGGCCCAACTCAGTGATGCCATGGTGCAGAAGGTGAAACATGGTATTGCAAAGGGCACTCCTAAATACAAGTGCTATCGCGTTGATGAGAGAGATACCTTGTTCTTTGAGGACAGACTCGTCGTTCCCAAAGGTGATCTCAGGAAGCTCATAATGGAAGAAGCACATGATTCTCTCCTTTCCATTCATCCTGGCAGTTCCAAGATGTATCAAGACCTCAAGCAATCTTACTGGTGGACACGCATGAAAAGGGAGATTGCCCAATTCGTGAATGAATGTGATGTCTGCAGAAGAGTGAAGGCAGAGCATCAACGTCCAGCCGGTCTTCTCCAACCTCTTCCTATTCCCGAGTGGAAATTCGACCACATTGAAATGGATTTCGTCACTGGCTTTCCTAAGTCCAAGAGAGGGAATGATTCTATCTTTGTGGTGATTGACAAGCTTACCAAAGTAGCTCACTTCCTTCCAGTCAAAGAATCAATCAATGCAGCTCAATTGGCAGAGTTGTACACTTCCAGAATTGTGTCTTTACATGGCATTCCTCAAGTTATCTCCTCAGACCGTGGAAGTTTGTTCACTTCAAAGTTCTGGGACTCCTTTCAGTCTGCCATGGGCACTAAGACCAGGTTCGGCACTGCTTTTCACCCTCAGACTAGTGGTCAAGTCGAGCGAGTGAATCATATTCTAGAAGACATGCTCAGAGCCTGTGTCATATCTTTTGGCATGAAATGGGAAGATTGCCTTCCATTTGCCGAGTTCTCTTACAACAACAGCTATCAAGCAAGTGCAGGCAAAGCTCCGTTTGAAATCCTCTATGGCAGAAAGTGTCGTACCCCTCTCAACTGGTCCGAGACAGGTGAACGTCAACTTCTTGGCAATGACTTGATCTCAGAAGCCGAAGAGATGTGCAAAGTCATACGTGAGAATCTCAAGGCCGCACAGTCGCGTCAGAAGAGCTACTTTGACGGCAAGCATCGTGATTTGGCCTTCAACATCGATGATCACGTCTATCTCCGTGTTTCTCCGATGAAAGGAACCCAAAGATTCGGTATCAAAGGAAAGCTTGCTCCTAGATACATCGGGCCTTTCAAGATCCTTGGCAAAAGAGGCGATCTAGCCTATCAACTTGAGCTCCCTTCCAACTTCGCCAATGTTCATGATGTGTTCCATGTGTCTCAACTCCGCAAATGCTTCAAGACTCCTGAACGCATGATTCTGTTTGAAGAGATTGATCTTCAACAAGACTTGTCCTACCAAGAGCATCACGTTGCTATTCTCGAAGAAACCGAGTGCAAGACCCGCAACAAGTCCATCAAATTCTTGAAAGTCAAGTGGTCACACCATACCGACCGAGAAGCTACGTGGGAATGAGAAGATCATCTTCGTTCCGAGTACCCTTCCTTTTTCCAGTCCTAGATCTCGGGGCGAGATCTTTTTGTAGTAGAGGAGAGTTTGTAATGCCCCGGATGTAATACTTTCCCTTTTGGGCATATAATATATCTCCGGCTTCATCACTTCCATTCCGGGTTCTTTGTCTTTCGGGTTTTCGTCGTTTTGTCGTGTGCGTGTGTGGCATTCATTCATATCATGTAATCATGTGCATCGCATTGCATTTGTGTTGTCGGTTGCATACGGTTCCATGCGTTCCTTCCCGTGGTCCGTTTCGCGTTCCGGAGCTCCCTCACGTGTATGTGGCGTCCCGTAGGCCTACTTTGGTGTTTGGCCGTGTAACGTTACCGGTTTGGCGCGTGACTTGTCGTGTGTTGTTGTTTTGGTATGTGTAACCCGCCTGTCAAATCTCGTCGCATTTCGAGTTCGTTTGCTACCCCAACAGTTATTCTCGTGGGCTCAAAGTGCCTCCACTTTGAGGCCCAAGACACCCCTCCAACAGCCCACCAAACCACTCCTAGGCACTTCCTTCTTCTAGGCCATCCAATCCTGATCGTGTGGCCGAAAACCGCACTCCTTTTGGACAACCCTAGCTCCTTGTGCCTATATATTTGTCCACTCCCCCAATTTTTGCCCCAAAACAAGGAAATCCTAGCCCCCACCTTCTCCTTCCTCCAACCACCACCACCTCGCCGGAGTTTCGCCGGAATCTCGTCGGAGTTCGCCGGAGCACCACCACCTCGCCGGAAAACACCTCTCCTTCCACCTCAACCTCTCCTCCGCGCTGTTCCACCCCTCACCGCGCCCACGCCCTCAGATCCGGCCTCTTCCCACACAGCCGCCGCCTCCTCCGGCCAGCCGGCTGCCCTCCACCGCAGAAATCAAGCGCCGGCTTCGAAGCTCCAGCCACCGCGTCGCCTGGATCGATCTGATCCAGGGTCAACGCCCCGAGTGATAGAGGTGAGGGGTCCCGATCTTTCGATGAAATGATAACTATCGATTTGGTGGAGACGACTTTGACGATCCGACTACAAACGTGCACGACGTTGCGCCTTAGCAATCGCTAAACCAATCTTCAGCGGTTACTGACAATGCCAGAAGCACGATCAGCCTGACCACGAAGGTCTATTCCTGCATGCAATCGAAGAATAAGCAAGAATATGATAAAGCAATCTAAATATTGCAAATATAAATGATGTATTGTTAAAGGTGGGGATCCGTAAGCGGTCTTGGTCTGGTCGTTGGACACAAACGAAGTACACGAAGTTGCAATGGCTAACTTTTGACTAAACAAATCCCTAAGAAAAAGCTACTAGATGGATCTACTTATATAGGAGCAAGGGGTGGAGGCCAAGGAGGTGGAAGGACGTCCCAAGGCAGCCTAAAACTAACCCTAGGTCGTACAAGGCTCATGGCCCAAGTGGAGGTGATGTAACACCTTTGGACTTGTAGTTTGACTCGGATTCTGCTGCAGCGTCAGATTGTTTCGTCGGTATCTCAACGCTCCGGACGAATTTGAAGGTGAATCCACTTGGGTTGGAAAGTGTATGAAATCTAGTTTCCAACAAAAAAAGAATCACCCAATTCAGAGTCCGTATGAAGGAGTTCATGCCGTTTTGAGTCAGGTATGTGTGTGCAGTCCGAATCTGGATGCAGAACGTGAGAGACTTGGACTCTATCTTCTCTTGGCCCAAAAGTGACGTGAGAGAACTTTTTAAACAGCACCTAAACTTCTCTTTTTCCCTTATCTTCATATGTGGATTGTACAATTGTCCCATACACCTGGAATTAGACATGGCACAAAAGTCTGTGAAGTATTTTTGTTCTGGATGACATAAATAAATTGTTGCATAATTTGCATTAGAAATCACCTCACAAATATACATGTATGCAATATTTTTGGTCGTATCCAAGGTAGTCATGTCCTCATCATCCTCCCTTTTTTGAAAATAAAGCCGTCCTCGGCGTTGCTTAATCTGAAATGTGGGTAAGAAAATAGACAAGGTGTACGTGTTGTATATGTATATGTCATCCATTTTTACTTCCCTTAATTTTCGCACATATGACACATGTATAGATGAGTAAATTCCATAGTTCATAAAATATAAAGCCAAAATATTATCACAAGAAGTAGAAGGCATGAAAATATTGCAACTCAATTTGCACATATAAGTGAAGCTCTTAATCGTTACAAAAGATTGGCAATGCTCATCATTAAACCATCCCAACCTTGATGAACCATCACCAAGATTAGAGGTCATATCAAAATGATTAAACATTGGCACACCTATTTTCACACGTATTTGATCCAAATCTGATTTATTCCCTGATTCAAATGGTTCTTTCGCATCAATAGTTAATTCAATTGGTTCACTCACAATTGTTTGATCACATGGCAAAGTCAAATCACGAACATATTCCTCTAAAATAGTTGGTGTGATCAAAGTAGTGGATAGCTCATCGCATGGTTCATTTAAATTGGCAAGGCATTCATCATACTCATGTGGAGGTGGAAGATCGGTACCTTTGTCATTACCTCTTATGATCAACTCAGATGATGTAGGCACTGTCGGAGGTGATGTGTCACATGGTGGAGGTGATGTAGTCCTCACAAAAACGGATGTGTCTGTCATAGTACACCTAGTAGTGGAAGGAGCAACCGTATCATTTCTTGGAATGTGCACCTGGCGCTTATTCTCCTTATGGACAATACGTCGTTTTATTTCCTGTTCAACACTACAAGCAAGACGAAACAAATGGTCCATAGGATAACACTCTTCATGAATTAGTAACTCCTGAATATCACGATTTAATCCTGCCCAAAATCTATCCATAAAATCGTCTTCACTTTCTTGTAAAGAGGAATGCAACAAGGTAGTTTGTAAATCATCATAATATTTCGTTACGGTGTCACTACCTTGTTTTAAATGTTGCAACTTTGTAAGCATGTCACGAGTATAATAAGCAAGGACGAATGTATGTCGCATGGCAACTTTCAAATCAATCCAAGTAGTAGGTATATAATTAGGGTGTAACCGACAATATTCACTCCACCAAACTAAAGCATAACCAGTGAAAGAACCAACCGCAACCTTAATTTTTTTACGTTCATCAAAACTATGGGAAGCAAATATATTATTGATGTTGAACTCCCATTCAATATGTAAATCAGGTTTAAAACAACCATGAAAAGGTGGCATGGAAATAAGAACCTGTTTGTGCGCATTCTGATGTCTTTGTACCTCTTGTGATGGTGGTTGTATTTTCTGAGGTGATGACACGTCTCCCACGATCGATGAAGCCCAACTGACTCTTGAACCTGCCATGATTAGTAGAAACAAGAAACAAAATCCAAAAATAATGTTCCTATGAACTACTAGGATGTGGTGGTAAAGCGCTCACAGTAAAGCAAATATCAATATCTTACAAGTTCTTACCATGCAGCAGGTGGTGATAGGCAACCAGCGATGTCAAATAACTCCAAAGATTGAGTAAAGCGATTGCCAGGTGAACGTACGTAAACACGGTGTAGAAATATGTGGAGCTGGGTTGGTTTTATATATGGTAGCAAAAGATTAGCAATAATCAATTCAGAGATGCAATGTTGAATAAACGCTCAACGACAGTACTGTGCTGGTCCTAGGCTAGACCGGACTAGAGACGCGAGCCTAGAACACTAATGATGTCACGGTGTAGCACATCTAGCATCAATAAAGGATACGAATTAGCTCCGGATGAATTTGAAGGTGAATCCACTTGGGTTGGAAAGTGTATGAAATCTAGTTTCCAACAAAAAAAGAATCACCCAATTCGGAGTTCGTATGAAGGAGTTCTTGCCGTTATGAGTCAGGTATGTGTGTGCAGTCCGAATCTGGATGTAGAACGTGAGAGACTTGGACTCTATCTTCTCTTGGCCCAAAAGTGACGTGAGAGAACTTTTTAAACAGCACCTAAACTTCTCTTTTTCCCTTATCTTCATATGTGGATTGTACAATTGTCCCATACACCTGGAATTAGACATGGCACAAAAGTCTGTGAAGTATTTTTGTTCTAGATGACATAAATAAATTGTTGCATAATTTGCATTAGAAATCACCTCACAAATATACATGTATGCAATATTTTTGGTCGTATCCAAGGTAGTCATGTCCTCATCACCGAGCCGCCACTCCGCTGGGCCGTTCCCGCCTCGCTTCGCCAGGGAGCCGGCCTCCTCCCGCGCCAGGCCAGATCCGCCGGGCCGTGATCCCGTCGCCGCCTGGGCCACCGTTCGCCAGCCGCCTCCCGCACAGGCCCGACGGCCCAGTCCCTTCGCCGCATGCCCCGCTCGCCAGGCTGCCTCGCCTCTTCCGCGAGCCAGGCCGCCGCCTCGCTGGGCCGGCCCGATCGCCAGGCGCCCGAGGCCGCACCGAGCCGCCTCGCCCCAGGCCCACGCCACCGCGGGCCAGCCGTCAGCCTCCGCTCCCAGCGGCCCGTCCAGCTCCGCCGACGCCATCGCCCGGAGGCCCAGTCCGCCGCTCCCGCGCTAGGCCAGCGCCGCCGCGGCCCGTCTCCAGCCGCCAGATCCGCGGGCCGAGGCCCGTTTGCTCCTTTTCCTTCAAATCTTGAGGTTGACTCAAATTCCCCAAGTCCCTGTTGTTTATGTGTGCTGATGCATTTTTCAAACTGTGATATCTTTTCGTGTGATGATTCGTTTTGCGCAAATGACATGTCCAGACGTTCGTGGAGACTTGTACTACATTTCATTCCATTGTGCCATGTCTATTTGAGTTCATCTAGGTGCTTAAAATTCTGTTGCAAGAGTGCATCCCGTTATAAACTGTTGTTAGTGATGTTTTTATGCCATCTTTGCATAGTGGTATCTTTTAGCTCGTTTATCCGAATGATGCAAATGACATGTCCACGTGTTCGTCTTGCCATGCTCTACATGTTGTTTGTGTTAGGTTGCATGATAGATTTATTCTTGCCATGTTTATCCTCATTGCAAAGTGTCATGTGGCTGTTTAGTTGTTTAACTTGTTATGAGATGCCATCTTGTTGAGCTCATTGCTATCGTTGTGTTTATCTCCTTGATGCATGCTTGTATGTTTCGGAATCACCATCATGCATACTTTGATGTGGTGCTTACCACTTGCCATGTTTAGTTTTGAGGTGACTTAAACTTGTTATTATAGATGCCATGATGAAACTGCTGTTTTAACACAGTGCAATTTCACTAAGTCTAGAATCTGTAATTTCCATATGCCATGTTTGCTTGTTGTTCTAGGACAATCCATGATAGTTTTGGGGTGACTCTTGATGATTCCTTGCTGTACATATTGTTGGCTATCCATTCATGCTCTCACATGCCTATTTGAGTGGTTGTAGAATATTTAACTTTTGCTCCAAAGTTGCAATAAATTACTGCTGTCAGGATTTTGTTGTCAAGTTCAATATGTCATAGCTTGTTGCTATTGATCCGTGGCTCCTTTGGGGGTGCACCAATGGACTTATTTGCTGTAGGATATGTCTAGTTTATGTTCGTGCTCTTTGCCATGATGTTTGAGTGTTGTAGCTTATTTATCTAGTGCTCTGAAGTTGCTATGTGGCTGTAATTTTCAACTTGTGCATATTTCTTGTTTCGGGCATAACTTTTAGCCCGTAGCTCCGATTGCAGCGAGTCTTATATGAAACTTGATTGATTTTTCGTGTAGATTCATAATATCCTATTGTTATCTTGTTTTGAAGTATTTTGCTTGAGTGCTATTTTCCGTGCTCCATGTGCTCCCTTAGTGCAACAATCATGCATCCATCATTTTGTTTGCGCATTGCATCTTGTTGATTTGTGCCTTGTGTGGTTGTATTGTTTAGAGCCGGAAGCTGAGACCGAGTACGAGTACGAGCACGAGGTTACTACCGAGGTTGAGCACGAGGACCCTTCTTACGATCCGAACGACAGCTCTTCAGGCAAGATGACCGAACCCGGATACCATTACTATTTTTGCCCATTGCTAGAAGTCTCGATCTATAGTTTTGCCTCGATGCCCATGTCTTTCATGTCAGCCTCCTACTTGTAACCATGATCATGTCTAACCACCCTACCTATGCAAACCATTGATTGGCTATACGTAGGCTTCGCTCAGCCCCTCTTATAGCATTGCTAGTTGCAGGTGAAGTTGAAGATGCTTGCTTCATGTTGAAGTTTTGTTGGGTTATATCACACTATATAAATGCTTAAAATGAAATCATCTATATATTGGCAATGGGTGGAAGGCTAAGCCTTTTGCTTGATGATTTGTTCCACTCATGCCGCTAGGAACCGTATAAACCGGTGTTATGTTCCTTGATTATGCGTTCCTCACACGGTTGGGGTTATGGGGCCCCCTCGATAAACCGCTAAGTGCTAAGTCTTTTCCAGCAAGTCCCAACTTTGGTACTATTTGCCTAATAACTAAATAAACTTGCATAGGGAGTAATTAACCCTCTTTCTTAATCAACAACCCCGGGCCAGTGCTCCATATGAGTGTTGGTCCGAAACGGGGAGTCTGCGGGGCCACCACGAGGAAACTCGAGGTTTGGTAAAAACCTGTAGAATCGCCCATCCGGTCGTGGCCTGAGACTAGATACGCGCGGCTATTGTCAGGGTGTCGGCACGCCGGGAGGATTTGCTGGATTAGCCTTACCTTAGTTCGGAGTATCTTGAGCACGGGATTCCGAGAATACTCGGGTCTTCCCACCTTTGGAGTTGCGACTCCGCGGATCGTGGGCTTGTCATGGGCCAAGTTGGAACACCCCTGCAGGGTTATGAACTTTCGAAAGCCGTGCCCGCGGTTATGTGGCAGATGGGAGCTTGTTAATATCCGGTTGTAGAAAACTTGACACATTGTTCCAATACACTACCAGCGTGAGTATCGTGACTGTCATTTTCCGAAAGGGGTTTTCGGGAGATGAACACGGTGGGGTTATGTTTGACTTGATTAGTTTAGGATCACTTAGTGATCATCTCTCGACCGAGGCACCTTCTCTTCTCACTCTATTATACGTAAGCTAGTGCTAGTTGCTGCTGCAAACACTTGTTCTTTTCTTCAGCCCTATCCACTCCCAAGGCTTAAATAGTCATGTTACCCGGGAACGGGATTGCTAAGTCCTCTGTGGCTCACAGTTACTTCACCACACCAGATGCAGGTCCGATGGTGAGCTATCCAGGTGATGGCACTGAGCTAGACTGGGAGTACGACGAGGAGCGTAGCCGTTACTATGTTCGTTATCCTGATGATCAGTAGTGGTTCTCCTACTAGGATTCGATCCGACCTGTGGATTTACATTATGTTTGGTATCTTGACATTTGGATTTTACCCTTAGATGGGTTGTGATGTTTTATTGAATGATGTTTTGGACATGTAATGTATTTGTGTGACGTGGCGAGTGTAAGCCAACTATTTTATGTTTTCCATCCCCATCTTTTACATGAGTTGTGCAAAGATACCAGACTTGCGATCATTCCAGCATGGGGTTATGTCTCTAAGTCGTGCCTCGACACGTAGGAGATATAGTCCCATCCTGGGCATTACACCAAGGGATACCCAAGACCTCCTCCGGGAGAAGACTATCTTTGTACCACCGTTGTTGACTATGGATCGTGTATCTTGATGTGTATCGTGGATCTAGCACCTGTGTGACCGTATTTGTGTTGATTTGAGTGTTTCCCCTCGTGTTTTCCTCCATATCTTCCTTGTGTTCTCCGTGTTCATCGTGGGATAACCTCCTTTCGTGAAAGATCTGCCGATTAGGGTTCCACCCTACATCAATCTCCATCTTCGGGTTCCACCCTATATCATCTTGGTATCTATAGCCTTGGTTTCTCACGAAATTGGAGCCCCCCTCCTTGTTTTGTAGCCTAATTTTGCGTGTTCTTGCCCAATTTCGAAAATTCCCCACAAAAAGAGCCATACCAATTTTTTTGTGATTTGAAGTTTTTTGAGTTTTTGTTGATTTAGATCTGTGGATCTGATGTTTAGCAAGTGGATCTAGCTTCCATCCATCCCCCCACACAATCCCCACCACCAAATCCGTCAATTTTGACCGAAATAGCAAAAATTTCCGCCAACCCCGTGTCCATGGGCCCCCGCGTAGTCCCAGGTGACCCCGTGCCCTCGATACGTGTACCATGCGCACGGGACCCCGTGTCCATGGGCCCTAAACCCCGTGCGCACGGCCTCCCTACAGCAGCCGCGAGCTTTCACCGTTTCGGCTGTAACTTTCACTCCCGAACTCCGATTTGGGTGTTCTTTGGCTCGTTGAAAAGCTAGCGACGTGCCCGAGCTGCTCATCTTGGTTTTACCACCCATTTAACTCCATAAAATTTTGTGAATTTTTGCATATTTAGCATAGCCCATACACCATATCTTCTACATAACCTTAGCATTCCGCAAACCTAACCCTTTCTGGTTCTTATTGCATTTGTGGTTGTTTGAGTTGTGATTTGTGCCTACTAAGGTGTTTCGGCTACTTAGGTACGGTTACATCATCATCCACCACCGGCGAGTTGTATCGTTCCATCGACTACATCCACCACGAGCTTCGACATCGACGACGACCATCCATCCTTTGAGACCATCTTCAACCGGAAGCAAGGCCGGTTGCCACCGACTTCGTGAAAAGTTAAGTGTGACAAAGGTATCCATTCCGTCATATACTTCTCCTTCCTTGCCATTTCATTATGATAGCCCCACCATCTTTGTGAATACCTTCATACCTATTGAGACTAGCTATCTGAGTATTGTCGGGCTTCGCGAAAACTTGTGCACCATAGTGATACGATATCATATTGTTGCATCACTTGCTCCATCATCTTGGTATCATATTTTTTGCATCATTAGAAATATCATATAGTGAAATTGCTTGCTCCCGTGCATATCTTGTGATACTTGTCCCGTATATTTGGTTGAGGCTCAATAAGAAAAGTGGAAAGGAAGAGAAAAAGCTTCTAAGCAAGAAAATAAAGATCATAAGCTTATAAGCAAAAGAGAGTTGAGCATGAAAAGAGATACTTGTGCATGAGGATACATGGAATAGGAAACATTTTTCTTGCATGCATATAGGTTGGTGTCAAGTGGTGAATCGTGCCCAAGTGTGCAATCAAGCTAGTGTCTCTCCTAGTGTTTGTGCAACATGAGCTTAGTCTTCGTTAGGCAATTTTGTATTAGTCATCCCTAGAGTTGCACAAGCCCCATTATCCCACCGCGTGTGTTTCCTTATTGCCCTCCTCTATATTTTTGATCACTTGCTTTGCATTTTGAGTCCTTTGGCTTGATTTCAACATTTACATTATCTTAGACTTCAATTTGCATGAAATTTGTGCCACTTGTCCTAACCAAACCACTCGATAAGCTTTACTTTGTAGGTGTGAGTGAACAAGTCTGGTACCAATTCCACTATTCTTTCATTTCACATTGAGTGACACGAGATACATCCTCAACTTTGGGAAACGATAGCTTGGTATTGTTTATCTCATTTCCTACTCACCTTTTCTCGAGTCTTGTGATGGATAGGCAAAGCACATCATCTCCAGTCTACAACACCAACGACAAGTTTGATGCCATGAAGAAACTCATCGACGCCAAGATGGACAAGCACATGGAGGAGCTCAAGGCCCTCATCAACAATCGCAAGCGGTCTTCCTCATCTTTGAGAAGACGCTCAAGTGCAAAGACTCCCGAGCTACCATCTCCAGCAAGTACACCCCGGCATCGACACCGACAAGACTAAGACGCTCAAGTTCATCAAGGGTGTGCTACAAGAATGGAAGAGCGACCTTCCGGACGCGCGTTGGCTTCTCTGCCAACCCCGTGCACACGGGCCTTCGACCCCCATGCAAACAGGACCCCGTGCACATGGCCCTCTACGACCCCGTGCACACGGGCTATACAGAGCTCCGACATCGACCCCAAGGCTGCAGCTTCTTCAATTATGTTGGCATCTTTGCCAAGTGACTTCAAGGCATCTTCGCCTTTGGATGTACGGCATCTTCGCCTACTCCACGAGCTCAAGTCCGCGACTTCCATGAGCTACTATGACTTCGACACCGACTACGAGATTCCATTCTTTGGGAGTCATGACCCCGAAGAGTACCTCGAGTGGGAGCGCAAGATGGACGATTACCTCAAGCTACACCAAGTCCCCTCCGAAGATCAAGTGAAGTGTGCCACAAGTACCTTCCATGATTACGCGTCAACATAGTGGCTTCATAGACCTTCGAGAAGCTTCACCATGACGTGGCCCACGATGAAGAAAGCGATGAGGCGACAATTTGTGCCTTCCACCTACAGAGAACATCTTCGACGCCACTTGGAGAACACCATACAAGGATCCAAGTCCATCGACGAGTACTTCAAGGACATGAAGAAAGCCTTGCGACGAGCCGGCGTGGACGACCCCATTTGGATGAAGTTCTACTTCATGATGGGATTGAACAACGACATATCCAAGACTATCTTCTTTGATAACTAGAAGTCCCTCGACGGCAACTACATTGGTGCTCTCAAGCCGGAGCAAGAACTCAAGAAGGCCAAGTCTACTCGACCCCAAGCATCCTTTACTACGACCACGCTCCAAGACGGCAAGCATGAGGCTAGTACCATCGGGATGATCGAGCATGGGATTTTCCCTTCGGTCATGGGACGAGAGTGATGATGTGCCATCTTCATCCTTCAACCACGACGGCGACTACGAGACGGTTGAGCATGGGATTTTCCCTTCGACCAAGGAGGTGTGTGGTGCTGAGTTGAGAGACTTATGCCACCGTATTGAGAGTGAGAGTGAGATCGCCACTAGCCCCATATATGATGAGTTGCCCCATTTCTCATGTGAGGAGAGCCACCACCACCACCACTTGAGTGAGATGAGTGACTCCACCATATGTGACTTTGAGTGCACCTACCTTAAGGGAGTGAGTGAGCCATCACCACATAGAGAGAGTGAGATAGTTGATTGTGCTTGTGAGGACATTTTCACCTCTAACAACTTGACCTCTACCTCTATTGTGTCTTCTCATTTGGTGCTAGGTCCAATATACGATGACGCCCCGATCTTCTATGACTTCGTCCTTCCTTTGGACAAGACGATGGCCATGGTGGAATGGAATATGATGCACCCCCTCCCCCCCACATGGTTCCATCAAGATGACGATGATGACCTCGATTTGGTCTTTGCCACCTCACCTACACCACATGAGTGGAATGAGAAAGGTAACATAGGTGAAGGTGAAACTCTTGTCCCACTAGTGGGCATTCTTGACATTGATTGCTTCCATGATGTTGATCCACATATTGCCATGCTTCATGCTAGTTCGATTACCTCATCTGATGCATTACCCATGTATGATGAGTATGATGATTGTCATGTGGAGTCTATTAGTTGTGATGCCATGTTGCATAGGATCTCTTGTTATTATTCTTTAGGTCACATCATGTTTGATAATCTGCTTGACTTGTCATATGCTATGCATGGGATCAACAATATGTCATATTTGCAATCTCATCGTAGTAACTATGAATGTGCCATTAAAATGAAACCAATTTGTTCATATGGCGTAGATGACAACCCCATGGTTATTGGTATTTGTTTTTCTTGCAATGATATTGATATGCTCCCTTTGCATCATTTCTCTCATATGTCATGCCATGACCACCTAGCTTCGAACATGTATTGTTTTGGATGTTGTTCCACTTCTCCATTTTATGCTTCCACTATTGTTCATAAGGAGACCCCCATAGTTTCCTCATGCATTTTAGGAGATTTTGATCCATCCCATCCTTCGCATGATCCCAATATTTGTGTGCACAATATGCTCCCCATGAATAGAAATGATATTGTTGTGGCACACACTTGCTATAATTGGTGTCCCCATCATGTTATACATAATAACTATTCTTTCATGATGGATGACATGTTCTTATACCATGCATCGAATTTATTTGAGCGATGCTTATCTTGTGCTAACTCCCACATGCACATACACATCATGATGGATGATGTGTACATTTACCACGCACACACATTGTTTCGTTTGTGTGTTTGTTGTGTAGGTCCCAATACTTACTCCTCAACCTCGCAAGAGCACGAGTTGATGAAAATAGCTCTAGAGATCAATGATGACTTGGGATTCCATGGATTGTCTTTCCAACCATTTCCTCCGCGGAACGACTTCGCGCAATTCTTCTACATGGCCCTCACATGGTTATGGGTTATGGCCTATTATCTATCCTTTGCCCATATTGCCATGTTCACTTTGCAGGATATGCTTATCCTGATGCCTTTGCCATGCATTTTTGACCCATGCTTTGCATTACACATGATCCATGATTCTAGTACTTATATGTGTATTTGCAAGCTTGCTGGAGATATTGCTTGTTATTGCCATGATTTCTTTGTGTCCCATGTCTATGATGGACCCATTACTTGTCTTGATCGAGATATGTCATGTGCATTGCCTATGTCTATTATTTGCCCACATGACATGATTGCCATGATCTCCCCTAGTATGTTGCATCTTTGTGCTACTAGTTTGCATGACATATTTGATATGCTTGCCTTGATTGTTGTATCACCGATGATTCATACTTGCTCGTTTCATGCGGTCGATTGCCACTATTACCATGCTTTGCACTGGATTGCTATTGCTTCTTGTCATATGTCTCCACATGTTGCCTCTCTCATGCTAGATGATTTTACATGGATTGGGTGCAACAATGATTTTAGTCTTGCTAATGAGATTGCCCCCCATAGCATTCTCCCATTTATTTGGAGATCTTGACATAATTCTTGTGAAGCATGTTTGCCTTACCTCTTTGCACCATATGCCTAGTGCCATGATTATAGCCATTGTTGCATCATATTATTCATGCACTTTCGCTTCTAATGGTTATGTGGAAGAGAAGAGAACCGTCATGATGGATGATGTGTTCAGCTACCATACACATATGTTCTTTGTTTTGTTTTGTGCATGTGTAGGATACTTGAACTTTGTGTCGACTTCCACTTCACATGAATTGGCAATTCGAGCTGTTGAGAGCGAACCACCTTCTACCACAACAATTCTACATTGCACTTTCTTGTGCCTCGGAATTATGAAGGACGCACAAGGACACATTTTCAAGGTGATATCTCCCTCTTTCGAGACACCCAACACCATGAGCATGGATATTGTGGATCACACTACTTGTGTTGCTTGCACCATGAGACTTATTTGTCAACTTGGAACCCTTGATTGGACACATGTTAGAGATCTCGCTTTGACTTGCTATTTTGACATCTCCATGCATCATGATATTGATGCGGAGCATCCTATGGAGATCACCATGCCAAGAGTCTGTTTGGCAAGTGACACGTGTGACCTCTACTTCTCATACTTAAAGGTGAATCATCTCCTTTACACGTGTTCACTTGACCCCTTCGAGGATGGTATACTACTTGACACTCCACTCGTGTGCATGCATAGGTATTGTCGGAGCTTCACGGATGACGAGGAGGAGTGCAAGCGCCAAGGATCACCTACACCATCCGCGAGGGAAGCGTGGAAGAGAAGACGGAAGAAACGGACTTGTTGGAAAAGCTACAGGCTCCGGACGTCCGGCCTCTACGGGACGATCGGCGACTCCCAGGCCACCGGACGTCCGTGACATCGGCAACAGAACCGAAATCCAGGAAATTACTGGAAGTCCGGGAGCTATCGGACGACCGGTCCCTCCCGAGCCACCGGACGTCCGGTGTCCCAGCGGACGTCCGGCCCCATGTTGTCTACGCACAGTTATCGGGCCAGAGGCCCATGTATCCCTCTCCCACTTACCCCTTCATGGCCCTAGACTATATATACTCCTCCACCTCCACCATTTTAGGGCTAGCATTGATTTAGCTCATATGTGAGATAGAGCTTTGCTCATCCATTATGGATCTACTCCACGAGAGAGACCGCGGCCCCTCTACGAAGAAGATCCACCTTGGATTCAAGACCCCTAACGGGAAGATCCTTCGCCGATTCAAGACCTCCTCTTGGAGATGAACTCTACCTTGTATCTTTCCCTTTGTTGTTCATGTACCTTGTGATCTTGTGTGTTTGATTGTCTAGTGGATGTGTGATTGGACTTGTTCTTGAGTGTTTTCCCTTGTGTTTTCTTCCCGTGTTCATCATATTCTTTGTGGGATCCTCTCCATTTCGTGAAAGATCGGCCTTCTAGGGTTCCACCCTACATCATATGGTATCAAGAGCAAGGTTTCTCACGAATTTGGAGTCCCCTCCACAGTTTTCTACCCTTCTTTTGTGTGATTTCGTCCTAAATTTCGAAAATCCCCACCAAAAATAGCCCCAAAATTTTTTGTGATATGTTGGTTTGATGATATTTTGTTGATTTTGATCCGTGGATTTGCTTGGTTTCAAGTGGATCCAGCATTTCCCCAAGATTCCCCATCTTTCACCCACGAAATCTCATCAATTTCGAGCCCAAAATCTCCATTTTTCGTCCAAAATCGCGTTCCCGAGCTCAAATCTCACGTTGACCCAGACCCACCGGACGACCGGCGTTTTACCGGATGTTCGGACCCTCCCGAAGCACCGGACGTCCGCAACTCACCGGACGACCGGAACCACCTATACAGAAGAAAATACCTGATTTCCGAGCCCGACCGGACATCCGGTCACCGGTCGTCCGTCACTTTCCGGACGTCCGGTACCTCTAGATTTTGAATTTGGCTGATTTTTGTTTTGGTCATAACTAATTCATATGAACTCCGATTTGGATGTTCTTTAGCTCGTTTTGAAGCTCTTGACATCCCCCATAACACAAAAATACTAGCAGCATCATTTGACTCCATCAATATTTTTCAAATTTGGCAAGTTTGCCTAGGCCTTCCACCATATCATCTGCATAGCCACCATACACTTCCGCAACCTAACCCATTTTGTCCACCATAGAATTTGTGGTTGCTTGAGTAGTGATTTCAGTCTCCTAAGGTGTTTAGGCTACTTAGGGACAATAGCTTCTTCATCAACCACCACCATCACTTCCGCATAGCTTAGTCCACTATATTTTTCCGCCAACCCAACCTAACCAAATTTTGTTGAGCTTGTTTGAGTTGTGGCTTGTGTCTCCTAAGGTGTTTCGGCTACTTAGGGACCGTGGTCAACTCCGCCATCGTGTATAGCCCATCATTCCACTTCCGCAACCTCCATGGCATTGCCGCTACCACCATTTGACATTTGTCCTTGAGATTTTGAGTTGTGGTTTTTCCGTTACCTAAGCTGCTTCGGCTAATTAGGAACGGGTCTACATCAAGAGCACCACCTCTCATCATCGACACGGACGGTAACTTCGACGACTTCATTGTATATTCCCTTGCAATTGCATTGTTAACCCCTAGCCCATTTTTGCGTCACCTACCTATCAAGACTAGCCTTTGAGTATTGCCGGCAACGTTACTTGTGCACATTAGTGATCATCGATCCGCGTCTCCATTGCATACATACCATATCATATTGATATCATCATATCATCTCATGTGCCACAAGATTGTTCCCGCATATACACAATTGCTATCTTGGTTTGTGCATCGTGGCCATATATATAAAAAAAGAATAAGCTTTTAAGCAAAAGAGCCACAAAGAAGCTTGTAAGCAAGAGCCATAGCATCACAAAATATCATATCATACTTGATAATCTTGGATCATCTAGTGCTAAAGGCACCGGAACATCATACATACATAGTATACTTGGGATAGAAAGTTGATACATTTTGCATCTTATAGGTTGTGCACAAGTGTCGTATCCGCCTATCGAGAAATCGTGCTAGCGTCTCTCTAGAGTTGTGCAACACGAGCGTTTTCCGTGGACTCCACATTTTGTGCTCATTCCTTGGTTGCATGACCCCATCTATCTATCCGTGTGTGTGTGTGTTTCCATGTGCCACCCATATTGCTATTGGTCTACTTGTTTCACTTGTGAATTTGTGAATCTCTTTCAACTTTATTGACTCTTGCTAACATTTTGCATCAAATTTTTGTGCCACTTATCCTAACCAAGCCACTCGATAAGCTTTACTTGATAGGTGTGAGTGAACAAGTCCGGTACCAATTCCACTATTCTTTCATTTCACATTGAGTGAAACTGGATACATCCTCAACATTCGGAAAAGGTAACTTGGTATTGTTTATCTCATTTCTTACTCACCTTTGCTCGAGTCTTGTCATGGATAGGCAAAGCATTTCTTCTACTTCGGTCTACACCAACAACGACGTGTTCGATGCCATGACGAAAAACTTGTGATGCCATGTTGCATAGGATTTCTTGTAATAATTCTCTTGGTCACATCATGTTTGACAATCCGCTTGACTTGTCATATGTTATGCATGAGATCAACAATATGTCACATTTGCAATCTCATCGTAGTAACTATGCATATGCCATTAAGATAAATCCAATTTGCACTTATGGCATAGATGACAAGCCCAAGGTTCTTGGCATTTGTTTTTCTTGTGATGATATTGACATGCTTCCTTTGCATCATATCCATCTTATGCCATGCCATGATTACCTAGCCTCAGGCATGCATTGTTTTGGATGTTGTTCCACTTCTCCACATTATGCTTTCAATATTGCTCATGAGGAGACCCCCATAGTTTCCTCATACATTTTAGGAAATTTTGACCCATACCATCCATTGCATTATCCCCATACTTGTGTGCACAATATGCTCCCCATGAATGCCAATGTTATTGTTGTGCCACATACTTGCTCTAACTTGTGTACCCATCGTGTTATACATGACAACTATTCTTTCATGATGGATGACATGTTCTTATACCATGCATCATATTTCTTTGAGAGATGCGTATCTTGTGCTAACTCTAACGTGCACATACACATCATGATGGATGATGTGTACATTTACCACGCGCACAATTTCTTTGGTTTGTGTCTCTTTTGTGTAGGTACCCATCCATACTCGTCAACTTCATAAACGCACGAGTTGATGAAAAGAGCTCTAGAGAGCAATGATGACTTGGGATTCCGTGGATTATCTTTCCCACCGCTCCCTTCGCGCAAAGACTTCGTGCATTCCTTCTACATGGCAATCACATGGTTATGGGTTATTGTCCATTATATCTCTTATTCCCATCTTGCCATGTTCACTTTGCATGATATGCTCATTCCTATGCCTTTTCCATGTATTTGTGACCCATGCTTTGCATTACACATGATGATTGATTCTCATACTTGTATGTGTATTTGCAAGCTTGGTGGAGATATTGCTTGTTCTTGCCATGATGCCTTTGTACCCCCATGCCTATTATGATGCTTTGATCTTGCTTTGTGTTTGTGCTTGCGATATGTCATGTGTATTACCTATACCCACTATTTGCTCACATGACATGATTGCCATGCCTTCTCCTAGTGTGTTGCATCTTCGCTCCACTAGTTTGCAGAACTTGATCACCATGCTTGCTTCATGTAGTGCATCACCCATGATACATACATGCCCATTTCATGCGGTTGATAGCCACCATTGCCATGCTTTGCACATGATTGATATTGCTTGTTTTCATATGCCTCCACATGTTGCCTCTCTCATGCTATATGATTGTCCATGCATTGAGCGCAACCATGATTTTAGTCTTGCCAATGAGATTGCTCCCATAGCATTCTCGCATTTATTTGGAGATTTTGACATATTTCTTGCGAAGCATGCTTGTCTTACCTCTTTGCACCATATGCCTAGTGACATGAATATAGCCATTGTTGCACCATATTATTCATGCACTTTTGCTTCTAATGGTTATGTGCAAGAGAAGAGAACCATCATGATGGATGATGTGTTTATCTACCATGTGCATACGTTCTTCCTTTTGTTGTGTGCATGTGTAGGATAATTGGACTTCGTGTCAACTTCCACTTCACGTGAGTTGACCATTCGAACTTTTGAGAGCGAACAACCTTCATTCCCGACGCTTCTACATCGCACTTGCCTGTGCTTCGGCATTGTGAAGGACACACAAGGACATGCTTTCAAGGTGATATCCTTCTTGGTCGAGACACACAAAACCATGAGCATGGATATTGTGGATCACACTACATGTGTTGCTTGCACCATGAGACTTATTTGTCATCTTGGATCCCTTGATTGCACACATGTTAGAGATCTCGCTTCAACTTGTCATTGTCACATTGCCATGCTTCAAGATATATATGCCTTGTGTGTTGCATCCGACTTGATTACTTGTCCCTATCATATGCTTGGTTGCAACAATGTCATCTCTTCACGTATGCCATGTCCCATTGCTTTTCACATGATTGACTTGATTGCCTCACACCTGTTGAACAATTTCTCTTTCTATTGTGTTGAGTGCCACACCATTTTCACTACACCCTATGCACGTTATGCTTGGATTGGATTGCACTTGACCCATGTGTTTAGACACTTCATTTTACTTGGTGTTGTGAATGATTCTTATGCCTACCACAGACCTTTCATTGATAGCTTTATGCATGCTTGCTATGACTTTGAGGTAGATGTTTATTCTCTTGTCACACATATGTGCATCTCTACCTCACATTTACATGCTTATTTCCATGATGACCTTGATTGTGCTCAAATGATGTGCTTAAATGCCATGCCACAACCCTTTGTCACACCCTATGCTATGCTTGATGACAACACTTGTTGGGTGAATCACCTCTTGAATGCTTGGTTTTCCAGTAACGCTAACCACATTTGTTTTTCCAAGTGTTTGTCCTTGCTCCTTTTGAAGGAATCACTAGACGGTGCGACATTGGAGAGTGCCCATGTAGAGCTTCAAGATGATGATCAATTCATGATAGTCCACATCTACACGACGACGCCATCTCTTTCCCATGGTGATTTGGTTTTCGATCCGAGGTCGGATCTTTCCCAAGGGGGAGGGGATGATGCGGAGCATCCTATGGACATCACCATGCCAAGATTTCGTTTGGCAAGTGACACGTGTGACCTCTACTTCTCATACTTAAAGGTGAATCATCTCCTTTACACGTGTTCACTTGACCCCTTCGAGGATGGTATACTACTTGACACTCCACTCGTGTGCATGCATAGGTATTGTCGCAGCTTCACGGATGATGAGGAGGAGTGCAAGCGCCAAGGATCACCTACACTATCCGCGAGGGAAGCGTGGGAGAGAAGCGGAAGAAACGGAGCTGCTGGAAAAGCTACAGGCTTCGGACGTCCGGCCTCTATCGGACAACCAGCGACTCCCAGGCCACCGGACGTCCGTGACATCGGCAACAGAACCGAAATCCAGGAAATTACCGGAAGTCCGGGAGCTATCGGACGTCCGGTCCCTCCCGAGCCACCGGACATCCCGTGTCCCAGCGGACGTCCGGCCCCATGCTGTCTGCGCACAGTTATCGGGCCAGAGGCCCATGTATCCCTCTCCCACTTACCCCTTCATGACCCTAGACTATATATACTCCTCCACCTCCACCATTTTAGGGTTAGCATTGATTTAGCTCATATGTGAGATAGAGCTTTGCTCATCCATTACGGATCTACTCCACGAGAGAGACTGCGGCCCCTCTACGGAGAAGATCCACCTTGGATTCAAGACCCCTAACGGGAAGATCCTTCGCGGATTCAAGACCTCCTCTTGGAGATGAACTCTACCTTGTATCTTTCCCTTTGTTGTTCATGTACCTTGTGATCTTGTGTGTTTGATTGTCTAGTGGATGTGTGATTGGACTTGTTCTTGAGTGTTTTCCCTTGTGTTTTCTCCCTGTATTCATCATGTTCTTTGTGGGATCCTCTCCATTTCGTGAAAGATCGGCCTTCTAGGGTTCCACCCTACCTCAGATATATATGCCTTGTGTGTTGCATTCGACTTGTGGATTACTTGTCCCTATCATATGCTTGGTTGCAACAATGTCATCTCTTCACATATTCCATGTCCCATTGCTTGTCAAATGCTTGACTTATTTGCCTCACACATGACGAACAATTGCTCTTTCTATTGTGTTGAGTGCCACATTATGTTCACTACACCATGTGCACATTATGCTCGGATTGTCTTGCACTTACCCCATGTGTTTAGACATCTCCTCTTATTTGGTATTGTGAATGGTTCCTATGCATACCATAGACCATTTATTGAGTACTTTATGCATGTTTTCTATAACCATGAGGTAGATGCTTGTTCACTTGTGCAACATATTTGCATCTCTATCTCACACTTGCATGCTTGTTTCCATGGTGTACTTGATTGTGCTCAACATATATGCTTAATTGCCATGCCACACTTCTTTGTCACACCATATGATATGCATGATGATGACACTTGTTGAGTGAATCACCTATTGAATGCTTATTTTTGCTCTAATGCCAACCACATTCGTTTTTCCAAGTGCTTGTTATCTTTGCTACTTTTGAAGGTATTACAAGACAGTGTGACATTGGAGAGTGCCCATTTCGACCTACAAGATGATGAATGTTTGGTGTTCGTCAACTCCTACACGGTGACATCATCTCTTTCCCATGGTGATTTGGTTTTCAATCCGAGGTCGGATCTTTCCCAAGGGGGAGGGGATGATACGGAGTATCCTATGGACATCACCATGTCAAGAGTTCCACTGCTAAGAGACACGCCCAACCTCTACTTCAAGCATACTAAGGTGAACTCCATCCTTAATGAGTGTCTCCTTAGCCTCTTCGAGGATGGTATACTACTTGACCCCTCTCTCGAATGCATACATAGATGTGAGCGGAGCTACACATTCATCGAGGAGGAGTCCAAGCTGAAGAGAGCATCTACACCATGCAAGAGGGAAGCCTGGAAGCGGAGAAGGAACCGCCAAGAAGTAGGCAGCAGCTCCCAGGCGATCCCGTGCGCACGGGTCCCTCCGACCCCGTGCCCATGGGCCTCCCAGGCTGGCAGTCCTAAAGACCCTGTGCGCACGGGCGTGTACCGTGCCCACGGGCCTCAGACCCCGTGCGCACGGGCTGCTGTGTCGGGTTCTGGAGACCCCGTGCGCACGAGGCCACCTGCGTGTGGTTGTTGGGCTTTGCCCTTGTATCCCCATTTCGTCCCTCCTTACCCCTTCATGCCTTGGACCTATATATACTCCTCTCCCTCATCCATTTAGACGAAGCTAAGGATATATCTGGATATTAGAGCCTAGCTCATGTATCCCCCTTGTGGGATTCCTCTTGAGAGATAGGACACTCCTTTGGAGTTCAAGGCCTCCATTGGAGAAGATCCCTAGGGATTCAGGACCCCTTCTAGGGAAGGATCTATCTAGATCACCAAGACCTCATCTCCTTCATAAGATTTGGGATGACCTCTACCTTGTATATTTCCCTTTGTTGTTTTTGTACCTTGTGGATCTATGTGTTTGTGAGTCTAGTGGATGTGTGATTGGACTTGTTCTTGAGTGTTTCCCCCTTGTGTTCTTCTTGTTCTTGAGGGATTTTGATGTAGGGTGGAACCCTAATCTGCAGATATTTCACGAAAGGAGGTTTATCTCACAACGAACACGAAGAACACAAGGAGGATACGAAGGAAAACACGAGGGGAAACACTCAAATCAACACAAATACGGTCACACAGGTGCTAGATCCACGATACACATCAAGATACATGATCCATAGTCAACAACGGTGGTACAAAGATAGTCTTCTCCCGGAGGGGGTCTTGGGTATCCCTTGGGATCTTCTCGGATTTGGAGGCCTTGAATCCGAGGTGGATCTTCTCCGAAGAGGCCGCGGTCTCGTAGGAGAGGAACCACAAAGGTCTATGATGATCTATCCAAAAGCTACCTCGAAAGGATGGAAGTCAACGAGTATATATTACATGAGATGACGCCGTCGGGGCGGACGTCCGCTGGTCACCGGACGTCCGGTGGTTCCGGAGGGACCGGACGTCCGGTAATCCTCGGATTTCCGCTATTTATGTTCTGTGGTCGATGTCACAGACGTCCAGTGGCTTCCGGTCGTCCGGTTGTCTGGGAGTCGCGGGTCATCCGGTGGACGTCGGACGTCCGCTGCCTGGCGGTGTTCGGTCGTCCGGTAGGGGTCGGACGTTCGGAGCCTATAGAGTCTTCAGCCTTCCTTCTTCTTGATCCAAGCACTTGTCGATCTCACCATCTTGACCACTGTGCAGAGCTGTCCCGTGGCCTTCATCCAAGTACCTGAGTATGCACAAAGTTTCTGATGAGGGTAGAAGCCATGTCTCATGTGAATCTGAAAGATGTCGAGAGAGGAGCGAAGTCACCTCGGTCTCGAGAGCTCTTGCACGGGCTCGATTCATTGGTCCTTTGGGCACTTGGTGAGGCGATGAAGGGTCCATGGGGATGACTTTGGATGCTCCGCATCATCTCCCCTGCCTTGGGAAAGATCCGACCTCGGATCGAAATCTTCATCACCATGGAAAGGAGATAGGTCCTTGATGTTGAAAGTATCGCTCACGGAGTACTTGTCTCGGGGGATGTCGATCTTGTAGGCGTTGTTGTTGTAGCGTGCTAGCACCTTGAAGGGTCCGTCGGCGCGAGGTAGTAGTTTGGACTTGCGCTCGTGTGGGAAACGGTCCTTGCGAAGGTGAAGCCAAACAAGATCTCCCGGTTGGAACACCATTGGTGCCTTGTTGACGTTGATCTTGGTGGTGAGACGATGGACTTGTCGCTCAATCATTGCCCTTGTATCTTTGTGCACCTTCATGAGATGGCTTGCTCGTGCACTTGCGTCCATGTTGATGCGCTCTTGTAGAGGTAGAGGTAGGATGTCCGATGGGGACAACGGGTTGAAGCTATAGACGACCTCGAAGGGGGACTTGCCGGTAGTCGAATGTCTTGCGCGGTTCTAGGCGTACTCGGCGATAGGCAAGCATTGCTCCCATTCCTTGATCTTCTTCTTTATCAACACGCGAAGGAGCGTCGAAAGCGTGCGGTTCGTCACCTCCGTTTGGTCGTCGGTTTGTGGATGGTATGCCGAAGAGAAGAGTAGCTTGATTCCGAGTTTGGCGCATAGAGTTTTCCAAAAGTAGCTCAAGAACTTGACGTCCCGGTCCGACACGATCGTCTTTGGCACTCCATGTAGACGAACGATCTCCCTACAAAAGAGATTTGCAACATGTGAAGCATCGTCGATCTTGTTACAAGGAATGAAATGAGCCATTTTAGAGAATCTATCGACGACAACAAACATGGAATCTTTGCCATTTTGAGTCCTAGGCAATCCAAGTACAAAGTCCATGCTTATGCCTTCCCATGGATGGTATGGAATAGGAAGTGGCATGTAAAGACCATGAGATTGAGCTTTTGACTTAGCTTTGCGGCATGTAGAACATCGGTTGGTGAGGCGTGAGACGTCATGTAGCATCTTGGGCCAAAAGTAGTTCTTTGAGAGCGTAGCAAATGTCTTGTCGCGTCCGAAGTGTCCCATGAGTCCTCCCTCATGCGATTCCTGCAAAAGGAGCAAACGAAGCGAAGACTCGGGAATGCAAAGTTTGTTAGCTCTCATAAGATATCCATCCTTTATGTAGTAACGGTCCCAAGAAGTGTCAGTCAAACACTTAGCATAAGGATTTGCAAAGAAAGGATCATGCTCATATAAATCTTTTACGTGCTCAAAGCCAATAACATTCAACTCAAGTTGTGTAACAAGCATGCATTTGCGGGAAAGCGCATCCGCCACAACATTTTCTTTGCCTTTGATGTACTTGATGACATAGGGAAATGACTCAATGAACTCACTCCACTTAGCATGACGCTTGCTTAACTTAATTTGACCTTTGAGATACTTGAGAGTCTCATGGTCTGTATGAAGAATGAATTCATGAGGTCTAAGGTAATGTTCCCAAACACGTAAAACTCTCACCAAGGCATAAAGCTCTTTATCATAGATAGGGTAGTTAAGTTGCGCTCCGCATAGCTTCTCACTAAAGTAAGAAATTGGGCACTTTTCTTGCATGAGCACGCCACCTATGCCGGTACCACTAGCGTAACAATGAATCTCAAACGGTTTATCAAAGTTTGGTAGGGCTAGAAGTGGTGCGCGGGTAAGCAAGCTTTTTTAGCTCATTGAACGCGGTGTCTTGCGAAGGACCCCAAATGAAGGGTGCTGATGCGGGGTCAACCCGATTCTAGGCCGATCTTTCACGAAAAGGAGGGATCCCGCGAGGAACACGATGAACACGGGGACGAACAAAGAGAAATCAAAAGGGAAAACGCTCAAGAACAAGTCCAATCACACATCCACTAGACAATCAAACACACAAGATCACAAGGTACATGAACAACAAAGGGAAAGATACAAGGTAAAGTTCATCTCCGTGAGGAGGTCTTGAATCCGCGAAGGATCTTCCCATTTAGGGGTCTTGAATACGTCGTGGATCTTCTCCGTAGAGGGGCCGCGGTCTCTCCTAGGAGTAGAACCACTAAGATGATCAAAGCTCTAGTCTAAAATGAGCCATCACATTTGCTGACCCTAAAATGGTGGAGGTGGAGGAGTATATATAGTCTAGGGCCACGAAGGGGTAAGTGAGGGGCGAAACAGGTACATGGGCCTCGGCCCGATACATTGCACGCAGGCAGGGCCGGATGATCCGGCTCTTCACGGGTTGCCGAATGTCCGGGGGAATGCCCGGATGTCCGGGCTAGCGGGGCCAAGCCTCGGGTGCAGTTCTGTTCTGGCGTCGGATTTCCAGGCTGAAGGCCGGATGTCTGGCGGCTGCTAAGGTGCCGGATGTCCGGGCTGGCGCCGGATATCCAGCGGCTGTAACTTCAGTCGCTCCGTCTTCTTTCGTCTTCGCTTCCAAGCTTCGCTCGCGGATGGTGTAGGTGTTCCTCGGCGCTTGCACTCCTCCTCGTCGTCCATGAAGCTTTGACAATACCTATGCATGCACACGAGTGGAGTGTCAAGTAGTATACCATCCTCGAAGAGGTCAAGTGAACACGTGTAAAGGAGATGATTCACCTTTATGTATGAGAAGTAGAGGTCGCACGTGTCACTTGCCAAACGGACTCTTGACATGGTGATGTCCTTAGGATGCTCCGCATCAGGTGCATTCTTCTTGCTCAAGGCGTGTAGAGGCATAGCAATAGTGCTAAAGTCCTTCACAAAACGTCGGTAGAAACCGGTTAGACCAAGGAAACTACGCACTTGCATGAGATTCGTTGGTTGAGGCCAAGTTTTAATTGCTTCAATTTTAGTTTCATCAACGTGGACACCTTGTGAGGAAACGACAAATCCTAGGAAGACGACCTTGTCAATGCTAAAAGTGCATTTCTCCATATTAGCATATAAGCGCTCTTTCCGAAGGGTTTGTAAAACCATACGGATGTGTGTCACATGGTCCTCTAGCGTCTTGCTAAAAACAAGGATGTCGTCAAAGTAAACCACTACAAAGACGCCTATGTTGGGTCGAACACAAAAATGCATAAGACGCATAAATGAACCGGGTGCTTCCGATAAACCCATTGGCATAACAAGCCACTCATATAACCCAAATTTGGTTTTGAAAGCCGTTTTCCACTCATCGCCCTCTTGAATGCGAATTTGGTAGTAACCACTTTTAAGATCAATTTTCGAAAAGATGGTGGCACCACATAATTCATCAAGCATGTCATCTAAGCGTGGGATAGGATAACGGTATCTAACGGTGATAGCATTTATCGGGCGGCAATCGGAGCACATGCGAAAACTTCCATCTTTCTTAGGCACGAGAATAACCGGAACGGCACAAGGGCTTAAACTTTCACGTACATGACCTTTGTCGATGAGTTGTTGCACTTGCCATTGTATCTCCTTGGTTTCCTCGGGGTTGACACGGTAAGGAGCCTTGTTTGGAAGTGGTGTGCCGGGTATGAGGTCGATGCGGTGTTCGATTCCGCGAAGTGGAGGTAGACCCGGAGGTAGTTCATCGGGAAAGACGTCCGAGAATTCCTGCAACAATTGAGACAACACTAAAGGTAGAGGTGGTGAAGTGTTAGTAGGTTTGGCTTCCCCTTTGCATAAAATCACAAGGTGAAAGACACTCGATGGGTTCTCACACACTTCTCTCATCTCACTTTTGGTGGCAAATAGCACTAGTTGCTTCTTGTCGCTCATCGTGGAGTCGCTCATATTTGGCTTGTGGCTCTCACTCTCCTTTTAGTGGCTCACTCTCTCACCATTATCTCCACGATGGTTGGTAGGTAAGTGCTTGTCGGCGGCTACTTGACTTGGTGACATTGGTCGGAGCAAGAATTCCTTGCCCTTTATCTTGAAGCTATAGTGATTGGTCCGTCCATTGTGTGTGACTCCACGATCATATTGCCATGGTCGTCCAAGAATAAGGTGACACACGGACATGGGGATCACATCACATTCAAGAGTGTCCTCGTAGGCGCCCATCTTGAAAGAGACTTGCACGGTGTGCTCGACTCAAAGAATTCCGGCGTCGTTGAGCCATTGGACCTTGTAGGGGTGAGGATGCTTCGTCTTGACCAACTGAAGCTTGTCGCATAGCTCTTCGCTTGCCAAGTTATGACAACTTCCTCCATCGATGATAACCTTGACGGAGCATCCATTGATGCCGGCCTTGGTATGGAAGATATGACATCGTTGGTCATCATCTTGTTGGTGTTGGAGTGTCAAGACCTTGGAGACAACAAGATTGGGACTTGAGTCATTGTCGCAAAACACTAGATGGTCTTCTTCTTCATTCACCTGGCGATGCATAGCTACATGCTCAAGTGCTTCCATCTCATCGTCTCTCATTGAGTCATAAGATCCGTCATCGTTGATGATCATGGTGCGAACGGTCTTGCATTCAAATGACTTGTGGCCTCGCCCTTGGCACTTGAAGCATTTGATGGAACTCGTTTTGGAGTTGTCCTCGGTTGGAGTTGTAGATGATGAAGCTCTTGGCTTGAAGTTGTTGGTAGAAGGTGGACGAATCGATGTAGTCGCATTCTTGTAGGTTGATTTTTCGCCGAAGTTTGTAGATGGCTTGGTAGAGGTAGGAGGAGTAGCTGAAGTCGTTGAAGCTTGGTTGTAGGAGCCGAAGTTCTTGGAGTTGAACTTGGAGTACTTGTAGTCCTCTTGAACTTGTCGCTCCGCTTTGGTTGCTTGGTGTACTAGCTCGAGGAGATTGGTGTATGGTTGAAAGTCCGCAATCTTCTTGATAGGATAGTTGAGTCCATTCAAGAATCTCGCCATTGTTTGCTCTTCATCTTCCGTGATGTTGGCTCTTATCATGGCAATATCCATCTCTTTGTAGTACTCTTCAACGGACTTGGTACCTTGCTTGAGGAGTTGTAGCTTCTTGAATAAGTCACGGTTGTAGTGTGTAGGCACAAAGCGTGCTCTCATGACTTCCTTCATTTGAGCCCAAGTGGTGATAGGAGGTTCGCCTTTTGCTTCTCTTCTCTCTATGATTTGCTCCCACCATATGAGAACATAGTCTTGGAACTCAAGGGATGCCATTGCGATCTTCTTCTCTTCATCAAAGTTGTGAAGTTGAAAGATCTTGTCAACCTTCAATGCCCATGAGAGATAGTCTTCGGGATCAATGCTTCCGGAAAACTTTGGCATGGTGAACTTTAGCTTGCCATAGCGATGCTCTTCATTGTTTCCTTGTCTATTGGGAGGGCGTTCTTGATTGGGTCGATTGGCAATATCATGTTGCTCTTATCGAAGTGGATGTCCATTGTCATGGTGTACTTGCCGAGCTTGTTGTTCTTGTTGGAGTTGTTGCTCTTGTCGCGCTTGAGGAGGAGCTTCTTCTTGCATTCTTGCTTGGTGGCGTCTCTCTTGCATCTCATCGCGAAGGAAATCCTCTTCTTGACGAGTGTGTCGAGTGCAAGTTGCCACATTGCGATGTGCATCGCGTAATGCTCGTTGCGCCTCAAGAGCTTGAGCTTCTCGACGTTGATGTGCTTGGCGGTTAGCTTCGACATCTTGTTCTTCTTGGTATTGATGTGCTCGCTCTTGTTGTTGTTGGTGTAGTCATTGCCGTTCGTGCGCTTGGTCAAGTGTAGCTTGGTTTTGACGATGTCGACTCGCTTGCTCTTCAGATAGCTCTTGTGAACTCTTGTCATGAAGTGGATTCCGCTTGTCATGTCGAGCTTGACGTGCGGCTTGACGAAGAGTGTTTGATGTAGGGGTACTTGAGCCATCCGTGGAGTCGGTATGTCGACTTGAGCGGCTTCGTCTTTGAGAAGATGTGGAAGAAGAACGTCGGTTGACTATCAAAGTCCGTAGCTCGTCGAATTGAGTATACATGTTGGTGTTGATGATGTCGAATTGCTCTCTTGTTCGTGCTTCAAATTGGCGCGCGTCGGCGGCGACTTGCTCCATGTACTCTCGCATAGCTTCACTTTCTTGATGGAGAGCTCGTTGTACACCAAAGAGATGTAGTTTGGTGACGTAGTTGTTCATTTCTTGGGGATCGTCCAAGATCGGGTTCGAAGATGTACTTGGCCTATCCATCATCACAAGCAAGTATGTGAGTGGGAGAACGGAGAAGACAATACCAAATGTACCTTAACCGAAGTTGAAAATGGATCAATGATCACTCAATAATGTAACCCGAAAATAGCACTATTGGTACCACTTCGTGTTGATTCTCACACCTACACAAGTAAGGCTTTTAGAGGAGCTTGGTTAGGATGGTGGCATAAATTCAATGCAATCGTCAAAGTGACTCAAAGATGTTGAAAATGGTTCACAATTTGCTCATGCAACAAGTAGATCACTAGCAAAGTAGCACACGGAACACACGCACGGATAGATAAAAGTGGTTGTGCAACCAAGGGTGAGCGGAAAATGTGGAATCCACGGAAAATGCTCGTGTTGCACAACACTAGAGAGACGCTAACCGATTGCTTAATAGGCGGATACGCACTTGTGCACGACCTATAAGAGGCAAAACGTAACGACTATCTATCACAAGTATGCTATGAGTGTATGATGTGCCGATGCTTGAGCACAAGATGGTATTGCTATCTCATATGATCTCTTTTGATGCAAGGCGTATGATGCTATTGTCCTTTTGCTTATAAGCTTTGGTTGGCTCTTTTGCTTAAAAGCTTGTGAGCTCTTTCTGTGGGTACTTATGCATGCTTCTCGGATCAAGGTAGCTATTGTGTATGCGGATCACTCTTGTGGCACACGGAGATATGATGATATGGTATGCAATATCTATGGCTATCACTAATGTGCACAAGTGTCGTGGCCCGGCAATACTCAAATGGCTAGTCTCAATGGGAAAGCTACGCAAAGATGGTCCATAGGGTGACAATGCAATTGCAAGGTAGAATGAACAAAGTGTCGTCGATGTTATCGTCCTTGCCGAAGTTGAGCGGTGGTGTTGTCGAAGTCTTGCCGTTCCAAGGTAGCCTAAACATCCAAGGAAACGGTGAAACCACAACTCAAGTATCCAAGGCAAAGGGAGACAAGAATGTCAAAATCGTAGCGGTTAAGCGTTGGTGGTAGCGGAAGTGGTGGTGGTATGATATGAAAGGTGGTAGCGGAAGGTCGGACGAGAAACTAAAAAAAAATCAGCTTCGTCAGGGTACGTCGGACGTCCGGTAGGTTGCCGGTCGTCCGGCCGATCGGAAGGGGCCGGACGTCCGGTAAGTCTCGGAAATCCGGTAAAAGTTTATGTCGGTGGGGTGCGAGTCGTCCGGTGTTTAACGGACGTTCGGTGTCTCATGGGGTGCCGGACGTCCTGTAGGTCGGGGTTAGGGTTGGAGGAATCCGTGCACAAATTGGTCAAACTTGCCCGAATTCGCGAAAGAAAATCGGTGATAAGGTGGGGAAAAGCTAGATCCACTCGTGGCACAGCAAATCAACGGAACAAAGTCAACAAAATCTTGCCAAATCAACAGATCACAAAAAAAATTGGGGCTATTTTTGTGGGGAATTTTCGAAATTGGGAAGAACATAACAAAAACAAGCTGGAAAACAGGGTGTGGGGCTCCAATTTCGTGATCAACCTATGCTCATGATACCATAATATGATGTAGGGTGGAACCCTAATCTGCAGATCTTTCACGAAAGGAGGTTTATCCCACAACGAACACGGAGAACACAAGGAGGATACGAAGGAAAACACGACGGGAAACACTCAAATCAACACAAATACGGTCACACAGGTGCTAGATCCACGATACACATCAAGATACACGATCCATAGTCAACAATGGTGGTACAAAGATAGTCTTCTCCCGGAGGGGGTCTTGGGTATCCCTTGGGATCTTCTCCAATTTGGAGGCCTTGAATCCGAGGTGGATCTTCTCCGAAGAGGCCGCGGTCTTGTAGGAGAGGAACCACAAAGGTCTATGATGAGCTATCCAAAAGCTACCTCGAAAGGATGGAAGTCAACGAGTATATATTACATGAGATGACGCCGTCGGGGCGGACGTCCGCTGGTCACCGGACGTCCGGTGGTTCCGGAGGGACCGGACGTCCGGTAATCCTCGGATTTCCGCTATTTATGTTCTCTGGTCGATGTCACGGACGTCCGGTGGCTTTCGGTCGTCCGGTCGTCTGGGAGTCGCCGGTCGTCCGGTGGACGTCGGACGTTCGGTGCCTGGCAGTGTCCGGTCGTCCGGTAGGGGTCGGACGTCCGAAGCCTGTAGAGTCTTCAGCCTTCCTTCTTCTTGTTCCAAGCACTTGTCGATCTCGCCGTCTTGACCGATGTGCAGAGCTGTCCCGTGGCCTTCATCCAAGTACCTGAGTATGCACAGAGTTTCTGATGAGGGTAGAAGCCATGTCTCATGTGAATCGGAAAGATGTCGAGAGAGGACCGAAGTCACCTTGGTCTCGAGAGCTCTTGCACGGGCTCGAGTCATTGGTCCTTTGGGCACTTGGTGCGGCAATGAAGGGTCCATGGGGATGACCTTTGGATGCTCCCCATCAGATTCCCCTCCAATTCGTGAAAGATCTCCATCTGAGGGTTCCACCCTATATCAGATCTCCATGCCCACCGACCTCCGCCGGTCGCGCTCTGCCTCAATGGCCTTGCAAATGGCAATGGAGCAGCCCGGTAAGTACTATGCGCAAGAGAAGATGGAAATTGAGAAGACAACCACCTACAGCAGCCGGCGGATAGGCGGTAAAGGAAGAAAGGACCTACCTTCGAGCATGTCCTCGATCACCTAATAGCCGTCCTATAGCACATTCTCCCTCTTGGCCCAGCTCGAGCGTTGAGTCTCGAACTCGGTCTTGAGGAGCTCTGTGTCGTCCTGCAGCTCATGAACCTTCACCTTGTGCTCCGCGAGCTCCTTAGCAAGGCAGTCACGCTCGGCGGCCGCCTCGCCACGCTCCTTCTTCTTGTCCAGGAGCTCCTTCTCGAGCGTGTGCACGCGGCCCCGTAGGTTAGCGGTCGCCTTTGCAGAAGAAAAAAAAAGGAAAACATCAACATCAACAAAAAGACAAGAAGTTGTTGGAAGATCCGGCCCGACTGCTCAGCAGTCGGCCCGAATCTCAGGGGCTACACCCAGCGGGTGCGCTGACACGCCCCAGCTGACGGACGACGCACGTACCGCGGCTCTGAGTCAGGTAGGTGGTCCACTTGGCGAGCTGCTGACTCTGCGAGTTGAAGGCAGCCACACGCACATTATGGTAGTCATGCAGCAAGCACGACATCCCGATGATTTATACACACCTGGTAAGTTCCAACTCGCCTGCTCAGCTGTCGGCTTGGAACTCGGGGGCTACGCCCAGCGGGTGCACTAGCACGCCCCCGCTGAAGCCGGCAAGAAGAAAAGAAGAACAGAAAAAACACAAGAGAGAAGACTTACCTGGACGGCCGTCCGTGACGTCATCATGTCAGACTTGGCCTTCAGGAGCATGGCACCAAGGTTGTTGAAGGAATCCAAGACATCCTGAACCGCGAGGTTCAGGACGGCCGGGCCGGGTCCTGACGCCCAACCAGACGGAATGGCGCTCGTGGCCTCAGCTCCGGCCACTCGCGAGCACATAGCATCCGCACCAGCCGGCCTTGGCGCAGAAATCGCCTGCGCTGGGCGCTGATGCACAGAGGTGCGGGGCACCACTTCTTGGCTCGGCACCACTGGTCCTTTGGCCTGGCAGCCACCTTGCGTGCAAGCATCTGGGACGCATGGAATAGCATCTGCATCGGGGACAAGGGGCCCAGCCCCCTCCCGCTCCGGGGCCGCTGCCCATCGGTGTCCTCCGGGACCGTGCTGCACATCGGATCCTCTATGCTCTTGGTGATGGCCTCCACCTATGCCATGGCCGCAACGTTGGCTTTCGCCTGCGCTGCGATCGCCGCATCAGCCTCCGCTCGAGTTGCGGCCTCCCGCGCATTCCTCTCTGTCGCCTCCCGGAGGTCGGCTGTCGGATCCACGCGGCGGGTTCCTGCGGAGCCGTCTGCTGAGATAATTAGTGAGGCAGATGGCGCCCTCGACATGGAGAGGGGAGCCCTACTCAGCAAGAAACGCAAAGATGAGAAGATCGGCAAAGAAAGCCAAGAGATACATAACCAAGAAAACTGCGACAAGAGCAATGAAAACTTACGCGGACACCATGCGCCGCTGCTTCGGGCCCTTCCGGATGGCGGCTTCCTTGGCGGCCTCTTGCCACTTGGTTGCGGCCACCGATGGCCGGGCCTTCTTGGGTTGTCGGCTGCCAAACATCCCACCTTCATGGCGGCGCTTGGGAGCGTTGTCTGTCCCTATCGGCACCTTACCAAAGGGTCGTGTCGTCAAAGGGCCGTCCCCGCCTTGTAGGCTCCTCCCTAGTGAGGCGGCTCGTCGTCGTCCTCGTCATCGTCCGGTCAGTCGCGGACGTCGGCCCCCGTGCCGCCTCGTGCGGCCTGGCCGGCCTCACCGCCTCCTGCGGCCCGACCGGCCTCACCGCTGCCTCCTTCGATGGCGTCGTCCTTCTCCATCGCAGCCACCCCCAGCTCGGGATCGCCCACGTCGCTCACTTCTCGGTCTGGCATCCACTGATGGCCGAGAGCTGGCGCAGCAACAGCCCCTTGGCCGATGAAGTGCTGCAGCATGGGCCGACTGGTCAAGGCGGACGAAAGCATACGGCGTAAGAAAATAAAATGAGGCGGGATACTTACCGCAGGCGGGGGGTTGGCGCAGCTATAAGGTGGCTTGCCAAAAGCCTACTCCACCTCATCAAGCTGATGGTTGGAGAAGTGGTTGACATGCCAGACTACCTCGACAGTCGGCAGGTTCTTCGTCGACATCCGACAAGGATCCCGACAGTCGCTCATGTCGCACATCGGGTGCGGCCAGAACTGAAACGGCGACACCCGGAGGTGGACGAAGGCGGCCAACAGGTCGGCCGGCTGGAGCCCCTCCGACTCCATCATCTCCTGGAGCCGGCTGAGGGCGATTTTGACAGCAGACAGCAGTGGCTTGCCCGGCTGCTGGCCCTAGTTGCTCCGCGTCCTGGTAGGCGGCCCGGGCGCGAAGGCCGGCAAGTTGATGTAGTCCCAGGTCCGGTGGGCGTTGCGTACATAAAATTATGACTTCTGCCATAGTTTCGCCGACTCATGGATGACGATGGGCGGAAACCGTGTCTCGAAGGGGGTGCGGCGCATAGCGACGCAAGCACCGCATTGCGTTGGCTCGCCCTTGGCCGCGGAGCCAAGCTTGAGATAGAAAAACTTGCCCCATAGCTCTAGTGTGGGCAGGGACGCAAAAATAAGCCTCGCACAAAGTGACGAAGGCGGAGAGATGCACCACCGTATTGGGAGTGAGGTGGTGCGGTTGGAGATGGTAGAAGTCAAGGAAGTCCCGAAAGAAACCACTCACCGGCAGGCCGAAGCCGCGGATAAAGTGGCTGCGGAAGACGACAAACTCGCCGGCCTCCGGCGCCGGCGAGATCTCCTGCGCTCGGAATGCGCGCTGCCACGCACGCTTAGTTGGGTATCCTCCGCGTCGCGTGTAGGAACTCAACGTGGTCTTCGTGCACGTTCGGCCCGTCCCAATCGCCACGTGCCATGGCCTGAGGTCGCAACGGCACGGCAAAGAAGGGCAGCAGAGCGGCGCGTCGGCACGGCTGCAGCGAGGAAGAAGAGGCACAAGAGGATGGAGAGCGGAGGGGCGCGCGTGCGTTCTGCCCCCCCCCCCCCTTCTATTTATGGGGAGACGGCAGCGGAGGCGAAGAGGCGAGGCGTGGGGACGTGGGGATTAACTGCGCCCAAGCCCCGCACCTCCCCGCATTCTCCGCGGGCAGTTACTCCGCGCGGGGAGGGCAACAGTCCACCTCGGCCGCAGCAGATCTGCACGCGCGCCGAGGCCCTGTAGTGGCGGGCCCAGGCCTGTAGCGACGTCCTATCGCGCGCGTGGGCTGGAAAGTCGACCTAGCCTGCTCGTGACATGTGGCGGGCGTCCAACGGGTGGCAGCCACACCACCCGGCGAAACACCAGGTGGAGCCCATCTCAATGGTTTGAATTCACCAGGCGGTCGGCCTAACCCTAGTCGGCTCCTAGCAGGCGAACAGACAAAGACGGCAGATCTCCCGAAGAGGAAGTCGTTGAGGCACCTCGGCACCGAGCCGCGGCCCCTCACCAGCTTCGCGGACTACTGTCGGGGTTATGTACCTCGGGTAGCCTCATCTGCACCCAAGAACATTTTAAGACTTTGGGGCTGGCTCGGCCATCCGGGCCGACTGGACCACACGGCTAGCGCCTTGGCCGCATTCTAGGAGGCGGAATGCCCTAGGCAGGCAGCCTCAGGAGCGGACCGGCATCCAGCAGCCGGCCCTCTCCCCCTCGGAGTCTGCACCAACCGACCGTGATCAAGGCTAAGCATGGCAACAATGCCATATGTATCTCTCGAGATACGCGGAGGCATGGCAACAGTGCGCTTCGACCAGGTGGACATCCTCTATCATGGCATGACACTGTAGCCATGTGCGCTGCGACGCCGCCCTCGTTAGCAAGGACGGCGCTACAGCAAAAGGCAATCGGCGTGGCCCGCAGGCGGTGGGCCCTACCTGTCGGCCAGATTCTTAGTAGCCGGCGGGGTCCACTGAAGGCGGTCCCCAACAGCCGGCGGAGAACCCGACGACCGAAGACACTGACGTCCATGTCCTACCAACCGACATATTACCATTGTACCCCTAGGGGGTAGGCCTATATAAACCCCCCAGGATCACCCATGCAAGAGGTTGAGCTCTAAGATAACCCAACATACTATCCATCCACCCAGAGCTAGGAGAAGGAGAGCTAAGCCTTGCCTTTTTTCCTCCTCTAGCGATACATCTCTAGGAGCATTATTGTACACTTGTGATTCATAGTGATCATGCAGAGACCCCGCAGAGCAGGACTAGGGCTGTTATCTCCACGGAGAGCCCCGAACCTGGGTAAGACTCGTGCACAATCGAGATCTCGCCCAATCCTGCTTCTAGAGCTTGATGACGTACTCATCTCCCACACCATGACAAGCCACCCCCTCGCATCTGTCTCGAGAATCCTCCGACTAAGCATTTGTGTCCAAATGGAGCACAACGAAGCTCTCGACCCAAATGGTGTCCCGATAGAGTTATATCAAAAAAATGCATGTTATTAAGGATGACCTTATGTAGTTGTTTGGCCAGCTTCATGTCAGCCAACTCAATATTTTCTGGCTTCCCTAAGACTAATGAGTCCAGTCGGATTCAAAAATATAGACCCATATGTCTCATCAATATTAGTTCCCAAATTTTGATGAACGTACTCAATGCAATGGCAGATCACGTAGTTCAGCCCACACAGACATCCTTGGTGCAGGGTGGGAATATCCTAGACAGGAAAGTAATCCTGCATGAGGTTGTGCACCATACAAAGTTGAGCAGGGTGGTATTTAAGGTGTACTTCTAGAAGGGCTATGACATTTTCAAATGGCATTTTATCTGACAGACTCTAGTAATGAAGGGCTTCTCTGACCAATGGCGCACATGAGTCCATAGTTTCATGACTGAAGGTAATGTGGACATAAAAATCAATGATAACATTGCTCATTACTTTCAAAAAAAAGTGACTATGACAAGGAGACTCGATGTTCCTAATGTTATTTAACATTATGGGTTGATATGCTAGTGAATATCTTAGAGTGCGAAAAGAATTCCAAGAAAATTTGTTGAGTGGTCCCACACCTGGTGGACGGAGGATTGTCCATTCTTCAATACGTGGATGATACATTTATTTTTATAAAGCATGGTCTCAAAAAGGCTAAGAACATGAAACTGGTGTTATCAGTTTTCATACAAATGATTTATTTTGCTTTGGGAAAGCCAAGCGGGGCTACCATGTCCAAATTATTGGTTGTAAGCAAGGCATGTTCACACCTTGGTATTTGGTAATCGTAGTACATTATCGTAGGTTCTCAAATGCTCATTAAAAATATCGTGTGTGAAGTTAGAGAAAGCTCTCTACTTGGAGGGGCAAGTTTCTGTCCGCTAGAAGGAGGCTCGTACTTATCAACATTATGCTCAACAATAGGGTTTTTTACACGTCTCTTTTTTCTAAATTCCAAATGGGGTCCTCCATAAGTTGGACTAGTTCAGGTCCATACTTCCATGTCAAAGTGACAGTGAAAATTTAAAAGAAATATAGACTAGCTAAATGGCGTGTAATTTGTTGTCCAAAAAGAGAAGGTAGTCTTGGAATTCAAGGCCTCGAGGCCAAAATTGCCTTTCTCGATAAATGGATTTTCAAGCTTCTAACTGGGAATGGGGTATGGGAAAATTATAAGGGCGTCCCTACTAAAATAACACCCCCAGGACACGCAACCATGCCAACTCAAGGTCCAGAAACACAAGGACCAATGACTAGACTTTCGCATGCTAACTCAAATATCATGAACTTTCATTTCTAGGAACTATTCTAAGTATTTATGGTGATATGATGATGCTCAAGTCATATGTATTTGTATTACTCACGAATGAAGGATCTAGCATGGACAAGTCAAACCTGCACTGAAGTGTAATCAAGGATGGAAATGGCATCAAGCGTACAAGGAGCAAGAACGAAGTTACAAGTGGAGGTTCTGGGACTTTAAAGCCACCATTATGACAAGTGAAGACATGAAGAAATGTACAAGATAACACTTTATAATTCCGTTCATCGTAGTCTATAGGTGTTGCGCTACTTCCGATTTGGGCTATGTTGACATTTTCAGAGTAAAAGACTACGTGTAGTTTTTAGACTCTTTATTTAGGGAAGAGATCAAACTTATCCCCTTAGGGCATTCAATTAGGTTTTGGTTTTGTTGGTTTGAGCACTTTGTTAATCAAGTACTTCATCTTATATTCATAAATCATATTGCACCTCCGAAATTACTGTTTGTTCTTTGGTTGCATACATGGATTGATCTTCGTAATCAGGTTGTGGTGAGGACATCAATATCATTGTTACACCCACTGCCCCTACTATTATACATACTGGACCAATTACTAGAGCTCGTGCACGCCAATTGAATTACCAGGTACTTGCGTTTCTTGGTAATGATTCTAATATTTATGAGAATATAATGCTGCCTAAATTGGATACATTTGTCTTGCTTACAAATGAAAGGCCTAGCTTGGACAAGAAGGATGAACATTGGAGCAAGATCAAGCATGGAGATGATGGCATGCGCAAGGGGAACAAGAACGGAGTTACAAGTGATGATTTCAGGACGTTGAAGCCACCATAATGAGTGCATGAAGCCTTGGACAAAATATACAAGTTGCAACTTCATAAATTTCGTCCTGAGGCTATTATAGGTGCTGTGTCACCTTATTATTGGGCCAGGCCCATGTAATTTTGAAATACTTGAGAATAGGCTGTTTTTAGAGTCCGTATGTGTGGGGAAACAAGAGTTTGGGTTGGTTTCGGACCCCTCTTCCAAGGGCCGCAAAATCCCCCCCCCCCTCTTCCTCCATATATACAGCCCTTAGGGCCTCGTTTAGACTTTGGGTTTGTTTAGATTAAAGTTCGACATAGTTGCAACTTCGTGTACTTTGTTTGTGTTCAACGACCAGACAAAGACGTCACAGAACACCACTTGATCAATAAAGCTTTCCTCTTAAATTCGCAATATCCAGATTGCAATAACAGTTTCTTGTTTGTTCTTCATTTGCTTGCAGGAAATAGACCCTTGTGGTCAGGTTGATTGTGCTCCGGCATGGTCAATAACCTCTCGGAGTTGGTTTAGCGATTTCTAAGGCGCGACGTCCTCGCACGTTCGTAGTCGGATGGTCAAAGTCGACTTCCTCCAAAACGATAGCCACCATCTCCTCAAAAGACGGGACACCTTCGCCTCTATCAGGTTGACTGTGTTTCCAACACCATCAAAAACCATACTAGAGTTTGCTTAGCGATTGCTAAGGTACACCGTCGAGTGAACGTTGTAGCCGGGTAATCAAAGTCAGCCCCAGTGAAATCGATACTATCACATCGAAAGATTAGTACACCCTTGTACCAAAAACCTCTTTTGAAACAATTACATGGGGTCGAAGGCTCTCTCCCATATTTACTGGAAGCCAATGGATACACACTTTTGGGCTGGTCCAATGCAGTGAAGTAATACTTCTTTCGCTTTGAATCTTTTTCTATTAAGGAAGATTCGTAGATTCATTTTTGGAAGATATCTAGTGGGGCAATGTCACTCTCCGAGAATAATATCTAGCCTTGTACCATAATGTTCGGAATAAAGCGACGCAATTACACAAGTGTTGGGTGCGTCCCGAATCATGTGATGTTTCGGAAGGATTGGTTGGTCTTCGACTTGCGAGGTTCATTTATCGCTAGGGCACGATGTATTTCTCTAGACCCTGCATCAGAATGGAAGCTTCTCGATGGACTCTATATACCATACGATTGTCCACTTTGATCCTCCAGTAATGCATAATAAATAAATTTGGAAAAATGAAGGTGCCATTGCAAACCAAAAAAAACTATTGGAATACTACAAAGATGTGGCCCTAACTAAGGATAACTTAGCAAAGTCCAACTAGAATGAAAGTAAGGAAGTTTGCTTCTTCCACTAAAATGACACAATGAAGCATCTTTTCTTCCCATGTGAGTTTACGCGCACTCAAATAGGTCGCATCTAACTTGTATCTGCCTCGTAGTGTTGCCAATATGTTGGTAGTTGGTTACCAGGCGTTGATCCAAGAATAGAATTCCCATCCAGGCGGGAGTAAAAACATTGGATCACCTTGGCTATGTAGGATTGATTTGTTCTTATGCTAATAAATGCTTCTCTCCACAGCAGATTGTCTACCAACGTACACATTGACTGTTCGTGATGTATTCTCAAGCGAGTAAAATTCCAACTACTGTTTTACAGTGGTCTATGAACCCTCTCTAATAATTTATGTAAATGTATTAAAGCCATATTATCTTACTAGAGAAAGTGGATTATCATGTATCATTTTATACTAGTGAATTGCACGTGCTTTGCACGTGAGTTGTGAGATATCGTTGCAACATAATGTTGACAGACAACTGACACTTACATATTACGTCATTGAAAAGGAAATCATTAGCTGCATTGTGTTCCAATACATGTATATAACACATTAAATGTATGGACCTTAAGGTTAAAGATAGTGTTGTGCATTTGATTGAAATTCTCATAGAAGATATATGGAATGTAGGAAATGGTTCATCAAGAGTCTTTCACCATGAGTAAAATTCACAAATAATCTCATAAATGGATACACTTTTATTCAAGTGAGAACTCTAATGGAGCAAGGGCATACATGGAAGATTCTAGACTAAATCATAAATGGATACACTTTATTCAAGCGAGAAACTCTAATGGAGCAAGATCATGCATGGAAGGTTCTAGAATAAATGAGAAGTGTGCAAAGATAGTATATGTGACAAGCACAAGGGTGTACTAAGTTTTTAACTATTAGAAACTTCTGGATAGTACACATGGCAGAACCTGATGTAACTGATAGGAAATCAAATGGTCAGCAATGCTCGGATTTGGCACCCTTGACCGTCAGATTGAGTACATCCAATGATCCATATTCAAACTTATTCACACACTATATAATGGTATATATATAGATATAGACGCAACAGACGTGACCTCGCCCGACTCAACTCCAGTGGTCACGGGGAAACAGAGGAGAGGGGCCAGCGGCGAGGAAATTTGGAGGGGTTCTAGAATAATATGGCTCACGAAAAAAGGAGAAACTTCGAGACTATCCTATTTTGGTGGTTGGCTTCGCCCAACATGTCTCGTCTCCATCTCAACCTTAGATTCAAGATTGAATGGTACATATTACCAACTCGTTTTTCTATAGGAGTAGAGATTACTAGCACAAATGCAAGTGCGTTGCAACAGGATAAAAATTACATGTCTCTAGCTCAATATAAGAATGGATCAAGATCCCTACATGTATGTATTCTCTAGTTCAACATGGCACCCTTTAGTTAGAGTCAAACAAGTATATTCTCTTTTATTGGCATGTGGCCACAATTTTTTTCACTTATAATTAACCAGTATATTTTCTTTTATTGGCACATGGAAGCTACCACCGTCAATAATTTATGGTGTCCCTTATTCTGAACAAGTCGACTTAGCTCGATGTGCCGGATGCGGAGCAGGTCCAGTATGGGAGTGATCGAACTCACAACCTCAAAGACCTGGCCGCATGTTGCTAGCCACTCAAACAAATGCGTCTTGCTAACCGATGGTCAACGTGAATATTTAAGAATATAATGCGACGTCGGATTTGTAAGATTTTTATTTATCTATTTGAACTTTTCAAAAACTGATAACTATGAACTGCCAAAAATACTTGGCAACGTGAACAAATTTCTAAATTACGAACATTTTTTTGAAAATTCCATGCGTTTTAAAAAAACACGAAGAAAAAAATTGAACGGAACATTTTTTGAAATTCACAAACATTTCTTAAAAGAATGAAACTTTCATAATAATATGAACATTTTGAATTTGTGAATAATTTTTGGTAATGGGAACATGTTTTGAACATTTAGAAGAAATTGAGAAAATGTGACTTTTAATGCAAAACTTATTTTCAATTTATGAACATATCACTAAAACACGAATATTTTTCAAATTTGTAGCATATTTTAAATCTTGAACAAATTTAGGAAAATCCAAACATTTTCAAAAAAATGGGAATAATTTTTTAATTCTTAAAAATTCGAAATGACAAAATAAATAAAAATTGCAAACATTTTTTAAATAGAAACACAATTTTGGAATTCATAACATGAACTACTAAATATACTTGGCAATGTGAACAATTTTCCAAATTATGAACAGTTTTTTGAAAATTCCATACATTTTTTCACAAAGCAAGAACAGAATTTTTGAATGGGACATTTCCTAAAATTCACATAGATAGCTTCAAAACATGAACCTTTTATATAAATACAAACATTTATTAAGTTGTGAACATTTTTTAAAATGGAAACATGTTTTGAACATTCAGAAGAATTGAAGAAAATGTGCTTTAACTCAAACATTTTTACAATTTTTGAACATATCACTAAAACAAGAATATTTTTCTAATTTGCAAAAAAAAAATCAAATGCATTTTTAAAATCTTGGACAATTTTCAAAAATATAACATTTTTATAAAAGGACTAATTTTATTTTTTTAACAAACTTTGGCACGACAACGACAATTTTAAATTCCAAACATTTTTTATAATAGGAACACTTTTTATAATGCGTAAGTTTTTGCGAAATTTTGAATAAAAATTAAAATTGCAAACTTTTCCGAAAATTTCGAATTTCAGAAGAAAAGAAGTAAAAATAGACTTGGAATGGGAAAAATAGAAAGAAACAGAAAATAAAAGGAGAAACAAACAGAAAATTGAAAAATTGAAACAGAACGCAGAAAACAAATGGACCACCGAGTCTTGGGCGCCCTGTGCGTTGCTCAAACTATTTGCTGCGGGAAGTAGGATTGTTTATTCCTGCGTGGGCAAGAAAAAATGGGCGGACTTTACTGGGCCATAGCATGCGGCCCACGTACGAAATTCTGCACAAATTATATTTCCTTTGCTAATAGACAGACGTACAAAAGTTTAGTACCACCTTGAATCTCTACCTAATAATAAAGAAAATTGGGTTTCAGCCCGTCTGTCATCTCTTTTTGCAGAAAACCCCCTCCCTTTTCTCGAAATTAACCCACACTCCATCTTTAAGTCTGTCCGAACCGTTTTTTTTCACATTTTACACAAAACCCCTTGAGTTATATCCTAATTAACCCGTGATACATATTTTTATGCAGCAAATAGTTATTTTACAGTTTTACTTGAACCCCCTGATATATACATTAATCACCCCGCAGTCTATTGATTTTTTTATTTCAAATAGCCGTATCTTTTAAACCACAACTCCAATTTAAACATGTTATATATGAAATTTGATTAGAAAAATATGTAGAATTTGAATACGGTGTTATTTTACATTTCAAATAGCCGTATCTTTTAAACCGCAACTCCAATGTAAACATGTTTTATATGAAATTTGATTAGAAAAATATGTAGAATTTGAATACGGTGTTATTTTACATTTCAAATATTTTTAAATACTATTTATGGTGCAATATTAATCAATGTCGCACAATCCCTCTATATTTCATACCGGTGATCTATATTGCAACATGTAAACTTAAACATTAATATTTGGGGAAGGTTATAATCTTTGAGCATGTTGTATTTGCACAAGGTTCTCTCTTTGTACATTTTTTATGCTGCGTACTTACCAACGTACTACACAACAATTTAATTAATGGTGCAATTTGAATACGGTGATATTTTAATTTTCAAATATTTTAATTTTCAAATATTTTTAAATACTATTTATGGTGCAATATTAATTAATGGCGCACAATCCCTCTATATTTCATACCGGTGATATGTATTGCAACATGTAAACTTCAACGTTATTTGGGAAAGGTTATAATCTTTGGGCATGTTGTACTTGCACAAGGTTATCACTTTGTACATTTTTTATGCTCTAAGACCCTAGGTGCGTACTTACCAACAGACTACACTTTTTTTAGTGAATACACAAACATTTTTATAGGATATAAATACACTTATAAAATAAAATGTTTAATAAATCAAAAAATGTTCGTGGATTCAAAAGTGCTTTTATAAAAAAAATTCTTATCCTAAAAATATTAGAAATTTTGAAGACAAACGTTTGGGAAATAAAACAATGTTCATGATTTTAAAAAGTTGTTTTAATAAAAAATGTTAATAAAATTGAACAAAATTTTGTTAATTCAAAGAATGTACATGAATGAAAAATTATACTAAAAATCAAAAACAGACAAAAAACAATTAGTGTTAAAAAATGTACAAAATGTTTATTTTTTTTGTTTTAAAATTTTATTTTAAAGTAGTTTATTTATTCATAAAATGTTTCCTGATTAGGATAATGCTCATGCTTTTAAAAAAATGGTTTTTAAATAAAAAAGTGTTCATGAATTTTAAAAATTGTTTCACCAGTTTCCAAAACAATGTTCTTACATCCTACAAATGTTCGCAGATTCAAGGAAATTGTTAAAAAAATTCAAAATTTGTTTCTGTGAAAACTGAGGCCATCGTCAGCGAGTGTGAGAAGTAGGATAAGTGGCAACATAAATATGATGCCTCACAAAAATAAAGGAGAAGGACCTATTGTGGTCTTGAGTGATGGTTGTTGGGTTAAGATCGTGTGTTATATTTTCTCTCCCGTTGCAACGCACGGGCTCTTTTGCTAGTAGAAAAAAAATCTTTTTGCGGTGGACGGATGAAAATGTAGGAGTTATTAGTAGGGGTATATAGCGGTATAGATATAGATATACTCCCTCCGTCCGAAAATACTTGTCATCAAAATGAACAGAAAGGAATGTATCTAGAACTAAAATACATCTAGATGCATCTTGTTTTATTCATTTTGATGACAAGTATTTCCGAACGGAGGAAGTAGATTTTATTATTTTTTTGAATAAAGACACCGATAGGGCATCTTAGATCTGATTATCATCAAGGAAAGATAGACAACTGGACGTAGAACGACCAATAAAAAATAAACAATATATAGATATAGATTTTTGACAGGATGTATCATTGTATATTAGCAATATCATATCCCATCAACGAGACTCAGATTCGGGTCAGACTGTGTTAAGATGTCAAAATTTTCTTGCCATACCCTGTATTACTGGATTCAAAAACGATTTCAATCGGAACCTGTCCTAACCACTTTCACCCTTAACTGGAAATAGCTGCAAGACATGCGGTACAGAGAAAGCATAATTCATCGGTACGTAAAGACATCCTTGGACAGAAAACACTCTTGGTTTTACATTCACGTCAGTGGAAGTACAGGTAACGCATGTCACTGGTGAAAAACTGACTCCATAGTAAAGAAGACATTCCCAACTATAGAGTTGTTCGGACTTTTGAAAGAAGAAAACAATCTTCTGAAATCTTTAAGCTTGTTGTCATGGAAAAATATAGATAAATGATAATTCAACATCATACGACATTCAGGCATGGATTTTTCACATCATGTTTTTCACAATATGATGCTGGAACTCATCACAAATCCAGTTGCAGTTAAGCTCATAACAAAAGGGGCTCCTCCTTCCTCAGGGGTGGGCAGAACACAAATCTTGTTGGCACATCCCATCTAGAAATACATTCAGAAACAACCTCTCACTGAACAGTCATTGAGAGAATCTGGCGTGCAAGCCCAGGGTCCTGCTGAAGTAGCTCTCTAATGTTGTTCTCCACTTCTCCCAACTGTTTCTCAAGATATTCCTTGGAAGTCTAGCCATCATAAAAACCAATGTGAGTGAGGATCCATTTTACTCTTCAAATTTCGACACAACAGAACAAGGGTAACTCGCAGGCATACCTGCATCGATGATATTGCAGTCTCACTGTCATTTAGCTTTTTCTCTTGCTCATTTACCAGAAGTGATCTCGGCTCCAAAATAAACCTACAAGTAAAACGATGTATAAACATGATATTATAAATACAGTTACAATACAAGAGCAGAGCAGTAAGCAGGCCCCTGGCAGAAGCTGATCTTCCAGATTTACTTACACTTTACCTGTAAACAATGAAAAAGCCATCAAAACCAGCAGGAAGCAATGCATATTTATATCCGACTCGAAATTGGATTATTGCAATTGCATCATTCGGTGTGCAATGATGGAATTCAACACGCAAAGGAAAACTAATAAACTAAATTTAGTCACCCAACTGAAATGTTCTTTACACAAACAGAAAGCCAATGTTCAACCAGTATAGCAATGGCTGCTAATCACGTAAGACAAGCAATGGATCCATGACAATTAACAAACCTACAGCAAAGGTTTTCAAATCAAACACCACATGTATTCACTTGTAACCACTCTGGTATGTCCACCAATTTCTTCTCCAAGTGCACAAAAATTGAAAACAAACTACAATCATTGCAAAGGACAGATTTCTAGCTAGCAATAATAAGGTGCAAATTCATACTCCTCTACTTAGCTGAAACACAACATTTTTTTAGTGCACCGCTTCATGATATTATCAGTTGAATTACGAAGACAGCTAACTCCAAAGAGTAAATGATGAAAGCATCACTGTACTTCGTATTGCAACCTGGGCGGAAACTGAAAGAACATGCGGTGCCCCCATGTTTGGTTTTGGTAATTGATGACAATCTCTATGGACTAATGGTTGCCTTGAGTTATATTTGAAGGGTTTGTCTATAGGCTTTTCTTGGAGTTCATTTGTTGGTTTCAAGGAGAGTTTGTGATGACCAAGGTGCTATTAAGGAATTATCCAAAGATTGGTCTTGTGAGTGTTGAGCTTATTGCAAGCATGTCTTGAAGAAGAAGAGTGGGTTATCATTCATGTTTACCTTCAAGACATCATCCAAATGAAGAGAGTTGGAAAGATTCAAGGTTGATCAAGACTAAGTGAAGCAGTGAATCAAGTTGATCAACACACAAAGCGTAGAAGATTTACCGAGAGGGATCAAGCAATCCTATGGTATGGTAAGCATTGTCAATCACGCTTTGTGTACTAACCCATGGTCTTCGTGAGAGTTCTTTGTGGGGTTAGGTTGCGGTGTGCAAGTTCAAGTGGAGCATCACGAAGAAATCAAGTGCTTGAAGCTTTCCATCCATTGTCGTGACAATGGACTTGTGAAGATATGCCGAAGAGTGGCTCACCCATAGAGGAGTATGGGGGAGCAATCTACTAGTCTTCATCGAGACAACGCAATCAAGAAAGGTGGTCCAACTTGAGGAAGTCAAGATCATCTACATCTAGCTCAACTGAACTTTGTGCAAAGCAAAGGTTTGCCCTTGATAGGTTTTCTATTTTACCGGTCTCGTGGTGGTAGTTGGGAGACCGGGTTATAGGATCGTTTGCCGTACTATCAAGGGGGGCTCTCAAGTTGGTAGCTTGATCGTATCGTTAGTAGAGAGCTCAAACCATTGCATCCTTGCATCATGTTTCTTGGTTCTTGTTTGGTTCTCTTTGTGAGTCTTAGAGCTTATGGTCATCTTGATGACAAGCTTGAGTTCATCGAAAACGGAGTTCACATGTGTCTTCTATGATGTTTTCGGTGTTGGGTGTTTTACCGGTCTTATCCGAGGAAGGGTTCTCACCATTTTCTTATGGGCCTTTTCTACTTTGCTTCTTATTGGTTTTTCTATCAAGATTGTGTTAGCCCTTGTCGCTAGCTTTCCAACAAACTTGGTTTCATCGAATTCGGAGTCCGTATGCAAAAGTTATTGTCGTTTTGGTGTACTGAAAAGGCTGCAGCGGTACTACCGCGGGTTGGAGCGTTAGTAAATTTTTACTACCGCTTTCGGAAGCGGTACTACCGCTTTCGGGAGCGGTACTACCGCTTGGAGCAGTACTACCGCGGCTACTTCCGTGGCTACTTCCGCTCGGGACCAAAAACTCGTCACAAGTCCAGCGGTGGTAGGTACGGATGGAATTTTTTAGTACCGCTCGCAAGCAGTAGTACCGCTACCCTTAGCAGTAGTACCGCTACCCCTAGCGGTAGTACCGTGAGGTCAAGCGGTACTACCGCTCCGACGGTTCTTCTGGCCTTTTTGCCTCCTCGCTGTTGTTTTTCTAAGGGGAACTAATGCCCTAGCGGTAGTACCGCTCCTGGAGCGGTAGTACCGCTCTGTGCGGGCTGTGAGCATAACGGTTAGATTTTTTTCCCACCTATAAAAGGGGGTCTTCTTCCCCAATGAACCTTATCCTTCGAGCTCGTGTTCTTCCCCCATTGTTGACCTTCTTTGAGCTTGCTATCTCTCAATCCCTCCATGGATTCTTGCTAGTTTTGGGGGGAAAAGAGAGAGGAGATCTAGATCCACATTTCCACCAATCACTTTCTCCTCTAGGTGAGGGGAACCCCTTGGATCTTGATCTTGGAGTTCTTGGTGTTCTCCTTCTTGTTCTTCCTCTCATTTCCCTCCCTAGCATTAGTTGCTTTGGTGGGATTTGGGAGAGGAGGACTTGAGCACTCCGTGTGCCCTTGCCATTGCATTTGGTGCATCGGTTTGAGTTGTCCACGATGATACGTGGAAGTGAAGTTGAGAAGCTTATTACTCTTGGGTGCTTGGTACCCTTGAGCTTGTTCCTCTTAGGTGCTTGGGCGCCCTAGACGGTTGTGGTCACCTCGAAGCCATATTCCATTGTGGTGAAGCTTCGTGGTGTCGTTGGGGAGATAGCCCCAACCTTGGTGTTCGGAGCTCAATCATTGTGGTGTAAAGCTCCGGGCAAGCGTCGGGGTCTCCAATTAGGTTGTGGAGATCGCCCCGAGCAATTTGACGGGTTCCGGTGACCGCCCCCAAGGGTTGCCAAAGTGTACGGGTTCGGTGACCGCCCCCAAGGGTCGCCATTTGTACGGGTTCGGTGACCGCCCTCAAGGGTCCCTTTGTGGAATCACGGCATCTTGCATTGTGCGAGGGCATGAGGAGATTACGGTGGCCCTAGTGGCTTCTTGGGGAGCATTGTGCCTCCACACCGCTCCAAACGGAGATTAGCATCCGCAAGGGTGTGAACTTCGGGATACATCGTCGTCTCCGCGTGCCTCGGTTATCTCTTACCCGAGCCCTTTACTTATGCACTATACTTTGTGATAGCCATATTGTTTCTTGTCATATATCTTGCTATCACCTAGTTGTTTATCTTGCTTAGCATAAGTTGTTGGTGCACATAGGTGAGCCTAGTTGTTGTAGGTTTTGTGCTTGACAAATTAACCGCTAGGTTTATTCCGCATTTGTTCGAGCCTAAACCGTAATTATTATAAAGCGCCTATTCACCCCCCCCCCTCTAGGCGACATCCACGATCTTTCAGAAACCACATGAAAATCATGTTTGAAAGTTGCGGTTGCCTACTTTTTAGCTGCCTGAAATTAATGAGAATCTCAGTCACTTTTTTTAGCTGCATCAAACTGACGTTTTCTATATTGTGTGATGGACAGAGCTAAATGCTAATACAAAAGGGAGCTATACAAGGCCGGGCAAACCTAAGGCTACACAGTTTATCTGTGCCCAAATTAGGTGTGTACCAGTAGATGTACATGACAGAAACTGAACAAAAAGAATAAACCTAAGGCTACACAGTTTATCTGTGCCCAAATTAGGTGTGTACCAGTAGATGTACATGACAGAAACTGAACAAAAAGAATAAACCTTAAAACTAAATCCTTTACACTAATTCGGCAAGAGAATCTCACACAAGAGAATACGCTCCCACGTCCACGTGTTTTTTTTTCACCAAACGATCCTCAGACTTCTACCACAGTTGGACGGTGGATCACCCATGGAGGCCCGTGAAAGCCTCATTATAACCCTGAAAAACTCAGTTGCAGGCCCTGTTAGGCCCTTTCCAGGTCACCCGCAGCATCTCTTCTTGCCCCGTCTCTCACGCATTCCCTGCCTCTAGCGCCGCTACCTCTCGATCTATGCCTCCACTGCATCGCCTGCCCCATCGGGCGCCTCCTCCACTGACCTGCCGGCCACCTCCTCATCCTCCCCGCCTCTTGGCTTCTCCTCTTGTGCTGCCTTCATCCCTCCTCCCACGCCGCGTCGGCTGACAGGCGGATCCAGGCAGCATCCTCACTGACAACCTCTACACGCCACAGCACCGCCATGGGTCCACAAGCACGGGCGCGTCCTCCTTTCCGAGATGAAGCTACACAGGCGTCCCTTCCTGCATTCCTAGCTCTCTGTCCAAGTTTGTTGTTTGCATGCTTGATGTTTTCTCTGGAATGCAGATGAAATATATTCCCTCTGGCTCAGTCCCTTGTTTCTCCTCTGTGAGTTCAGGGATTTTTTTTTGTTGCCTTGTTCTTCCTCTCCTGCCTCTTTCCCCCATCCCTCAGATATGGGACAAAAATGTTGTACTTCTTTGGCATGTTTTTCTTCTGTACTTGCCCGCCCAGAATTATGCCTGATGTTCGATTCTGTGGTTTGGTTGGTTCTCTTATTCTCCGGTTTGTTTTTCCTTTAGACCACGACCATGCTTTTGTTTATCAATAGACAGCTAGCCACAGGGTATTCCACTCGAAACTGCTCTCTTGTTTCAACACTAGCATGTTGGAAGCTCAGTAGTGAATAAAACAATTTTACTTCTGGTGTAGGTTCTGCTGGAACCAGGGAAGATAAAAGAGTCTCATACAAGGGCAATGTTAACCTTCATGCCGGTACTAACAAAAATGCACTGCTGAGTGTTGCTTTTGGGCTGCCGGTTCGTTCTCTCATTGTTGCATGAATTTATGTAAGACTTACAGCTAATTGTCTGGTGTATAACTGTGAACTATTCTTGTCCTGCTATACAGAATATCTGGGTGCAGTATATGACATGGCATACTTGTGTCGATGGTCCTGTTATGCTTCATGGTTTGGACGAAGGTTCACTAGATCTGACCTGGTAGACTTGGTTCTATCAGGTAAGTGCAGCATCCAGTCACTACTTTGTTGAATAATTTAAGATTAAGTAAGAAAGAAGGTAAATATACCTTTATCCATGGTTGGTCCAAAAGGTGAACAGATGAACCTGAACTCTTAGAAGTCCATGCTAGATTGGTCTAAGAAGGGTGCCATGTATTGAATCAATGATGTAGTCTTTTGGTTGTGTAATCCTGTTTTGTTTGCTATTGCCATACGTGTCATGGGAGTGGGGTTTTTTTTTTTTTTGAGAGAGAACGTCGGTCTTTATTTATCAAGCAACAAAGTTACACAGAGTCTCCCGGATACAATCCGGAGCAGAATGGAAAATACAAAGACTCACTGAGTTCAGACTCGATCTAGCTAAAACATGAGCTACAACATTACATTGCCGACGAACATGCTTGAAAGTCACAGAAGACAGAGCCCCACACGCTGTCTTGATATCAGCGATTATAGAACCCACGATGGAGCGGTCTCGTGCAGAAGAGTGCTGCCTTTGTACCACCGAGAGACAATCAGATTGGAAGATCACGAGCATAATTGGTTTGATGCCAACATTCGGCATTGCCAACATTCGGCATTGCCAATATTTGGCAGGCCAACATTCGGCAAAATCAAAAGTTGCCAAAATTTGGCAACTTTTTGTGAGATTGACAAGAAAAGTTGGTAGTCAACCATTCCCTAGCCAACATTTGTCATTTGCCAAATATTGGCATGCCAACTTTTGGCATCGAACCAATTATGCTCCACATGCGTATAGTTCTCTTGGCGAGACAAATAAGCTGCACGACAAAGAGCCATCGCCTCTGCCACTTCCGGTGATGAAACACCCGGCAATGGTTCTGAAGCAACGGCAACACACTGGCCCGTATGGTCTTGAATCACCACACCTATTGCTGAGGAGCCCTGGTCCAACGAAACAGCTGCATCTGAAGACACCAGCAAAGAACCATGCGCTACCGGAGACCAATTAGAGCTAGAAGCAGTGGTCTCACGTCTAGCCGTAGGATGAGTTTTGAAAAGATGCTGGAAGGTCAATATAAGCACGCGTCCTCGCAGCCGTATGCTTCGGGAGAGGAGCAACAGGTTCATTACGAGCTGAATTCTGAGCCTCCCAAATGTGCCAAAGAGTGACAGTCAGAATAGAGACTTCTCGATCAGATCCATAGGATAGAAAATTGAAAAGCCATTGCTTTGGAGATGTAAAGGATGAACGATACAGCTTGATCCCAAAAACATCCTTAATCTCCTCCCAAATAGCACGGGCATGTCCACAAAAAAGCAAAGCATGCTCAATGCCTTCTGATTTGCCACAGAAATAACAATCAGTCTTCGTTGGCACCTGACGGCGGAGAAGTTGCTCTCCCGAGGGTACACAATCGTGAGCAAAACGCCAAAGCAACACTTTCATCTTATTTGGAGCCTTAATATTCCAAAGCTTCTTCCATAACTTTTCCTCCAAAGACCAACAGATATGTTGTCCCCCACCATTACCACTCCGATCATTTAAAAAACGACACGTCTTGGCCATGTTATAAGCAGAACGGACAGTATATTCACCAAACCTAGTGAAAGGCCAGCGCACAAAATCCGGACCGCCTGTCAAGTTTATTGGAATTTGAAGAATATCATTGGCTACCTCCTCCGCGAAGAAAGCTCTCACAGTATCCACATTCCAACATCCACTATCCTCATCAATCAAGCAATGAACTTTGGCAAACTCTGGGATAGGGGATATGGGTCGAAGCAATGCTGCAGGGGTAGATGCGATCCGGTTATCCTTCAGAATATGTGTGTTTCTTCCATCCCCAATACCCCATTGGACACCCTTCTTCAGCAGGTCACGGCCATGCAAAATGGCACGCCAAGTTGCCGAGGCTGGGCGAGGAGCAGCAGCATTCCAAAAATCACCGAACGGGATATACCTTCCTTTCAATACCTGCGCACACAGCGACCCAGGATCAGTAAGCAATCGCCAACCTTGTTTCCCCGACATCGCCTGATTGAACAGTGTCAAATCCTTAAAACCCATTCCACCAAGGCCTTTAGGAGTCGAGAGCCAATCCCAAGAACGCCAATGCATTTTCTTTTTACCAGCTTCATGCCCCCACCACTGATCAGACACAATCTGTCGAAACTTCTCGCAAGTAGCAACCGGCAAACGGAAACAACTCGAAATGAAAGTAGGAATAGCCTGAGTCTTGGATTTGAGTAAAGTTTCAGTTCCTGCTCTCGACAACGGTCGATCCGACCAACCATGGATATTCTGCCACGCCCTATCCGGGAGGAATTTGAAAGTGCTTGTGGGGGATCTTTCAACATCCGTAGGCATACCCAGATGTGAATCATGAAAGGTCTCGTTGAAAATATCTAGTTGAGCCTTCACACGATTTTTGACATTAACAGGACAGTGCTTACCAAAGAACACCGAGGACTTGTCCTTATTAATTGCTTGCCCTGAACCCGAACAATATGAGCTTAAGGTAGCCTCCAAAGATGCCACATTCTTAGGATCACTCTTAGCAAAGAAAATGCTATCATCTGCGAACAGGAGGTGTGAGATAGATGGACCATGACGGCCATTTCGAATCCCATGTAGCTCGCCGCTAGCCTCCTTTTGAAATAGGAGACTTGACAAACCTTTCGTGCATAAGAGAAAGAGATATGGGCTGATTGGGTCTCCTTGCCTAATGCCACAAGATGGAACCGCCTGTTCAGTTAATTTCTCGTCGACTCTGACAACATAGCTGACATTAGTAACACATCGCATCACCGCCTCGATCCAGGAAGGAGCAAAACCCAACTTAGTTAAACACTCATGGAGATAGCTCCACTCCACGCGATCATAAGCCTTCATCATGTCTATTTTCAGGGCAAAGAAGGGTTTCTTCACTCGTTAGTGCCGGATTGTATGCAGGCATTCATAAGCAATCAAGGTGTTATCTGTGATCAATCTTCCAGGAACAAAAGCACTCTGATACTCTGACACCACCACAGGCAGAATTGACTTCAACCGATTCGCCAAAACTTAGGATGCTATCTTATAGAGCACATTACAAAGACTAATAGGACGGAAATTCTTCAGATGTTTCGGCCTGACCATCTTCGGAATCAACACAATCACTGAATCACGGAATCCTTCAGGAATCGGTCTCCCTTCCAAGAAACCACGAACGCCTGACAGATATCCTCTCCCGGAAAATCCCAATGATTCTGATAAAAAAGAGTCAGGAAACCATCCGGCCCAGGGGCATTAGTAGGACCCATCTGGAACAAAGCAGACTTAATCTCATCATTTGAATAGGGTTTGCACAAATCAGCATTCATCTCACTAGTGATCTTGTTCCGAATAGCATGCACAACATCATCAGTCGTAGGAGATGGTCGAGATGTTAAAAGCTTCTCATAATAGTCCTGCAACAAGCTCTTGAATTCACCTTGAGAGCTGCACACCGTGCCATCCTCACGGTGCAGAGAATGAATCTGGTTAGTTCTTCGTCTGGCCGCCGCACGCGCCTGGAAGAATTCAGTGTTTCGGTCACCCTCCTTGAGCCAATCAACCCTAGAGCGTTGCCTTTCCATAATTTCCTCCCGCTCGAAAAGCTCACATAGTCGACTTTCAATATGCTTCTCTTCCGACAAAGAGGATGGGGAGGGCGGTGAAGCCCTAATGGTAGCCAGACGACGCTCCATCTTACCAATGTTCTTACGAATGGAACCAAAAGCTTCCTTACTCCATGTCCTTACTCCATGTCCACGTCGATCGCAAAGACAAGCAGCCATCCCTACCAACCGACCACGCTTGCTCAAGAGTGTCCTTGTAGTCCGAAGCTCACAACCACATGGCCTCAAATCTGAAACCTTGTTGAACCGGAACCATGCGACGCTGATGGGAACACGGTCCAGGCAAACAAGAAAAGGGTAGTGATCAGATGTGGTGGCAATCACATTCTCCACAGAACAAGCTTCAAATAAACAGGAAAAAGCACTGTTAACCATGGCACGGTCTAAACGACACTTAACATGACTGATGTGATCTTGCTTGTTGCACCAAGTAAACTTCGGACCCGAGAAACCTAGATCAGCCAGGCCACAGTCAATCATGCAATCCCGGAACGCAGCAATCTGAGCATCAGACCTATCCCTAGGACCACAGTGTTCATCTTGTGTAAGTACCTCATTGAAATCACCACAGCAAATCCAGGGACCCGTCCAGTTAGGTTGCAATCGCCGTAGTAGTTCCCAAAAGCGAGACCTATCCTCTCTCCTTGGCTCCCCGTAGACAAACGTAGCACGCCAAGGTAAACTTTCTTCTAGTTGCACATGAGCATCAATACAACGCTTATTGGCTGCCTTGACAGTGACTACCGCAGCAGACGGCCAGAATAGAGCAAGGCCGCCACTGCGACCCTCACTGCTGACAGCAAAACAGCCAGAAAAACCCAAGGACCACATGAAATTCTTAACTCTTGTAACCCTCATCTTTGTCTCTGAAAGAAAGAGGAGGGTGCGTCGGTAGAGCTTCACAAGCCAGCGAAGCTCGCCAACTGTCGAGTCCGACCCCAAGCCTCGATAGTTCCAGCATATGATACTCATTGCGTCTGGCGGGGCTGCGTCGCAGCCTCCGCCGATCCGTCGATCGAGAATTTGAAGTACCTTGTTTCTTGTTTGACTCCATGTCAGTGACCTGCACCACATCAGAGGAAGTATGTTGAGGGTCCGTAGCCAATACCAGAGCTAAAGCATTGGCGTCAACATTAGACTGCTCCGGGTCAGAAGAAAGCGTTGACGGTGATGGCTTTGATTTCCTCTTGAGTCCCAAAGTGCCTTGCTTATCATGACCATCCAGGATGAGCTCTCTATCCATGGCCACAACCCTTCCCCTCCATCGACCATGAGTTGAGGAAGCACGACCACGGCCCCGTCCGCCTCGCTTAGGAGTGGAGGAAACCCCACCCTCCGTAGCATTGGAGTCCACGGGAGTTCCAGGCCTAGAACGGCCCGAGGATGCCGAACCAGAGCCACCTGCCTTGACATAAGCCCCAACAGAAGATTTTGAACCACTGACATTCTTGTGTCCATCCTCCGAAATAACGCGTTTCTTGGAAGCATACGGCAAGTGTCCATTATCATCCCTAATGCCTGGACTAGGGCACAGAACCGACGAGTGGCCAAGGAGACCACATGAGAAGCAATAAAAGGGAAGTCTCTCATACATCACCGAGGTGTCAGTAGATTGGAGTTTGAGAGAAGTCACTATCACATAGCGAACAATTGGCTCTAGAACAGCGATCTAAACTCTTACACGCATATAACCTCCCAGCAGCGACTATCAGCATCGGCTTCAACCCTGAGAATATTGCCAATGGGTTTAGCAAACTCCATTCCAAGCTTAGCCTTCATCAATCTTGGTGGCAAATGCATAATACGGGCCCAGAGAGCCAAACGATCAAACTTGACTTGAAGGGGTTGTGTGTTCAGGTCAAAAACTTTGAGTAACACAGCATGCTTGCCCACCATCCAAGGCGAACCCTCGATCACCCTGGCTCTGCCGCCTGGGTACCAAATTCAGCGACGAATACATTGTCCCCAGAGGGGTGGAGGCCAGCCTCATTGCCGACGAGATTGTCTGAATATGGAGAGTATTGGGAGAAAATACCTTCCCCACTAGGGCACAATCCAGAGAAACCAGATCGACCTCATCGTCATCATCCAACACCACCTGTAACGCCTCGACCGCCGTTAGCCGAAGCCGTTCCATTAATTCCTCCACGCGATCCGCCGAGCACGAACCGCCTGCCGAGGATGATGGCTCTGCAACCGCCATTGCCACACCCTGGCCTGGAAGCGCCCGAACTGGAGGAGCATCACCACCGTCCGGCGCAGACTGCACGCCCCCAAGGGCACCAAACTCCTCCACCGCGCGATCACCCGCCATGCAAGTACAAGCAGAAACCAAAACCAGTCCTCGCCAAGGGTGGGTAGCGATACAATGAAAGCCCCTTATTCACCCCGAACAAAGACTGGATATGGAAGCCGAGAGTACCCCGGATCAGCAGGAGATCGACCGGAATTGGAAGGGAAGAAAATGGATCCGCGAGTCAATCGAAGACCCAAACAGCGTTCAAGCCCTAGGAACCGCCCGTCGCCATCGAGTCGCGGGAGCCTAGGAGAGAGAACATAACTGCTCCAATTCATTCAGGCCTAGGAGAGAAAACAGAAAATAAGGGAGATGACCTAACCCAGTAGCTGATGATTCACGCCTTCTCCACAGTTATTTTTGCTTTTATGGTAGTGGTAGCAGGTTGGAAGATTTTAGAGAGCCACCAGCCTCCTGTGGAGCACTGGAGTGATGCGGAGCATCCTAAGGACATCACCATGTCAAGAGTCCGTTTGGCAAGTGACACGTGCGACCTCTACTTCTCATACATAAAGGTGAATCATCTCCTTTACACGTGTTCACTTGACCCCTTCGAGGATGGTATACTACTTGACACTCCACTCGTGTGCATGCATAGGTATTGTCGGAGCTTCACGGACGACGACGAGGAGTGCAAGCGCCGAGGAACACCTACACCATCTGCGAGGGAAGCTTGGAAGAGAAGACGGAAGAAGACGGAGCTGCTGATACTACAGCGGCCGGACATCCGACGCTTCAGCAACGGCCGGACATCCGGCACTCCTCCCGAAAATCCGGACCCTCCTTCACAGAAGCTGGACCGAACCAGCCCGGACATCCGGCCGTAACCCCGGACATCCGGCTCGCCCCGAAGCCCCGGACATCCGGCTGCCAGCCCGGACATCCGGCCTTGCCTACGTGCATGTATCCGGGCCGATGCCCATGTACCCGTTTCGCCCCTCACTTACCCCTTCATGACCCTAGACTATATATACTCCTCCACCTCCACCATTTTAGGGTTAGCAATGGTTTAGCTCATATGAGAGATAGAGCTTTGCTCATCCATCCCGGATCTACTCCACGAGAGAGACCGCGGCCCCTCTACGGAGAAGATCCACCTTGGATTCAAGACCCCTAACGGGAAGATCCTACGGGATATCATCAAGACCTCCTCTTGGAGATGAACTCTACCCATGTATCTTTCCCTTTGTTGTTCATGTATCTTGTGATCTTGTGTGTTTGATTGTCTAGTGGATGTGTGATTGGACTTGTTCTTGAGTGTTTCCCTCGTGATTTCCCTTTGTGTTCTTCGTGTTCATCGTGGGATCCCCTCCATTTCGTGAAAGATCGGCCACATAGGGTTCCGCCGTACATCATATGGTATCAGAGCCAAGGTTTCTCACGAATTTGGAGCCTCCCCACCGTTTTCTAGCCTTGTTTTGTTGTGTTCCCAATTTCGAAAATTCCCCACCAAAAATAGCCCCAAAATTTTTTGAGATCTGTTGGTTAGATGATGTTTTGTTGATTTTGATCCATGGATTTGCTTGGTTTCAAGTGGATCTAGCATTTCCCCAAGTTTCCCCATCTTTCCTCCACAAAATCTCTCAAATTTTGAGCCCCAAATCATCAATTTCCGCCCCCAATTCGAAAAGTTCGTCCCGATTCAGATCTGGAATCTTTGGGCCGGACATCCGGGCCACTGGCCGGACATCCGGGCCACTGGCCGGACATCCGGGCCATCGGGCCGGACATCCGGCTCCCGGAGGGAAAAATCCCGCGCGGTTCTGGACATCAGGTCCCGGAAATCCGGGCTCCACCCCGGATGTCCGACCCCTGGGATTTCTGCCACTCGTGTTTCACCGTTTTGTCCATAACTAATCCATCCGGAGTCCGATTTTGACGTTCTTGAGCTCGTTTTGAAGCTCTTGACATCCCCCATTACACAAAAATACCACCATCATCATTTGACTCCATCATATTTTTGGGATTTTGGCATCTTTGCCTAGGGCTTCCACCACATCATCCGCTACACCACCACCGACTTCCGCAACATAACCAATTTTGTTCCCATACCATTTGTGGTTGCTTGAATAGTGATTTGAGTCTCCTAAGGTGTTTAGGCTACTTAGGGACCATTGCTTCTTCATCAACCACCACCACCACTTCCGCATACCCATTGCCCATCATACATAGCCAACCCAACTTAACCCAATTTTGTTCGAGCTTGTTTGAGTTGTGGCTTGTGTCTCCTAAGGTGTTTCGGCTACTTAGGGACCGTGACTTCAACTCCGACACCGTGTATAGCCCATCATACACTTCCACCACCATAACCCATTTTGATCGGGTTTCCATCAACAATTCCGCAACCACCACCGCTTGTCCTCTACCACCATTTGATATTTGTCCTTGAGATTTTGAGTTGTGGTTTTTCCGTTTCCTAAGGTGTTTCGGCTAATTAGGAACGGTTCTACATCAAGAGCACCACCTCTCATCATCGACACGGACGGTAACTTCGACGACATCATTGTATATTCCCTTGCAGTTGCATTGTTAACCCCTAGCCCATTTTGCGTCACTTGCCTATCGAGACTAGCCTTTGAGTATTGCCGGCAACGTTACTTGTGCACATTAGTGATCATCGATCCACCTTCCATTGCATACATACCATATCTTGGTATCATCATATCATCCCTTGTGTCACAAGATTGTTCCCGCATATACACAATTGCTATCTTGGTTTGTGCATCGTGGCCATATACAAAAAAAAAGAGAATAAGCTTTTAAGCAAAGGAGAAAAGCAAAGAAGCTTGTAAGCAAGAGCCATAGCATCGCATCATATCATATCATACTTGATCATCTTGGATCATTTTGTGCTAAAAGCACCGGAACATCATACACATAGCATACTTGGGATAGACAGTTCATACATTTGCATCTTATAGGTTGTGCACAAGTGTCGTATCCGCCTATAGAGCAATCGTGCTAGCGTCTCTCTTGAGTTGTGCAACACGAGCGTTTTCCGTGGATTCCACATTTTGTGCTCATTCCCTGGTTGCACGACGCCATCTATCTATCCGTGCGTGTGTTTCCGTGTGCCACTCCTTGCTATTGGTCTACTTGTCTCACTTGCGAATTTGTGAATCTCTTTCAACTTTATTGACTCTTGCTAACATTTTGCATCAAATTTTTGTGCCACTATCCTCACCGAGCCACTCGAAAAGCTTTACTTGATAGGTGTGAGTGAACAAGTCCGGTACCAATTCCACTATTCTTTCATTTCACATTGAGTGAAACGGGATACATCCTCAACATTCGGAAAAGGTAACTTGGTATTGTTTATCTCATCTCCTACTCACCTTTGCTCGAGTCTTGTGATGGATAGGAAAAGCATTTCATCTACTTCGGTCTACAACAACAACGACAAGTTCGATGGCATGACGAACAACTTGTGCGCCAACATGAATGCTCAAATGGAGGAGCTCAAAGACCTCATCAAGAACCGCAAGAGGTCTCCCTCATCTTCGAGAAGACGCTCAAGTGCACATCCTTCCGAGCTACCATCTCAGGCAAGATCTCATCGGCATCGACATCATCAACGACAAGAACGTGAAGGTCAAGAGCTCAACACCAACAACCGCTCAACGACTTCACCGTACACCTTGGCATCTTCGCCAAGCGACTTCAAGGCATCTTCGCCTTTGGATATGCGGCATCTTCGCCTTTGGATATGCGGCATCTTCGCCCACAAGCACCTCAAGCTTATGATCAAGAGAAGCTCCCCAAGCTCAAGTCCGCGACTTCCACGAGCTACTACGACCTCGACAACGACTATGAGATTCCTTTCTATGGGACTCAAGAACCCGAGGAGTATCTCGAGTGGGAACGCTTGATGGACGACTAACTCATGCTACTTCAAGTTCCTCCCCACGATCAAGTGAAGTGTGCCACAAGAAACTTCCACGACTGCGCATCGACATGGTGGTTTCACACACCTTCGGAGGAGTATGACATGAGTTGGCCCAAGACGAAGAGAGCTTTGCGGCGAGAGTTCGTGCCTCCCACATACACGGAACAACTTCTACGCCAATTGGAGAACACCATACAAGGATCCAAGTCCATCGACAAGTACTTCAAGGAGATGAAGATTGCCTTGCGACGAGCCGGCGTGGACGACCCCATTTCGATGAAGCTCCACTTCATGATGGGATTGCACAACGACATCTACAAGACTATCTTCTTCGAGAACTACAAGTCCCTCGACGACAACTACATTGGTGCTCTCAAGGCGGAACAAGAACTTATGAAGGCCAAGGCTTCTCCACAGCAAGCAAACTTCTTGAAGACCAAGCTCCAAGACGACGAGCATGAGGATAGTACCACCATGATGTCCAAGCCCAACGAGCTCCAAGACGATGCTCCCAAGTTCGACTCCACCGCCATCCCTCTTTGTGGCATTGATGATGCCGAGTCTACTTCGACTCTTTTTCAAGACGGTGCGGCGACGACTACGACTACGGAGCCATTCAAGGACCAAGCTTTGGAGGCGAACGACATGGTGACGAGCAACGATGATGCTTCCATCTTTGGAGGTGAGAGGGATGATGTGCCATCTTCGGCCGTCATCCACGGCGACGGTGACGAGATGGTTGAGCATGGGATTTTTCCTTCGACCACGGCGACGTATGATGACTTGAGTGACTTGTGCCACCATATTGAGAGTGAGAGCGAGTTCACCACTAGCCCCATAGATGACGAGTTGCCCCAATTCCCATGTGAGGAGAGCCACAACCCCCACCACTTGAGTGAGATGAGTGACTCCACCATATGCGACATTGAGTGCACCTATTTTGAGGGAGTGAGTGAGCCACCATATAGAGAGAGTGAGATGGTTGATATGGCATGTGAGGCCACTTCCTACACTAACGACTTGACCTCTACCTCTATTGTGTCTTCTCAATTGGTGCTAGGTCCAACATTTGATGACGCGCCGATCCGCGACGACTTCGTCCTACCATTGGACAAGACGATGGCCATGGTGGAATATTATGCACCCCCCACATGGTTCCATCAAGATGAAGATGATGACCACCATTTGGTCTTTCCCACCTCACCTACACCACATGAGTGGAATGAGAAAGGTAACAAGGGTGAAGGTGATGATCTCGTCCCACTAGTGGACATTCTTGACATCGATTGCTTGCATGATGTTGATCAACCTATTGCCATGCTTCATTCTAGTATGATTTCCCCATGCGATGATTTACCCATTAATGATGAGTTTGATGATTGTCATGTGGAGTCTATTAGTTGTGATGCCATGTTGCATAGGATTTCATGTGATAATTCTCTCGGTCACATCATGTTTGACAATCCGCTTGACTTGTCATATGCTATGCATGAGATCAACAATATGTCATATTTGCAATCTCATCGTAGTAACTATGCATATGCCATTAAGATAAACCCAATTTGCACATATGGCATAGATGACAAGCCCATGGTTATTGGCATTTGTTTTTCTTGTGATGATATTGACATGCTTCCTTTGCATCATATCCATCATATGCCATGCCATGATTACCTAGCTTCCGGCATGCATTGTTTTGGATGTTGTTCCACTTCTCCACATTATGCTTCCGATATTGCTTATGAGGAGACCCCCATAGTTTCCTCATACATTTTAGGAGATTTTGACCCATCCCATCCATTGCATGATCCCCATGCTTGTGTGCACAATATGCTCCCCATGAATGAACATGCTATAGATGTGCCATATAATTGTATGCTCAATTTGCATCCACATCATGCTATACACAATAACTATTCATTCATGATGGATGACATGTTCTTATACCATGCATCAAATTTCTTTGAGCGATGCTTATCTTGTGCTAACTCACACATGCACATACACATCATGATGGATGATGTGTACATTTACCACGCGCACAATTTCTTTGGTTTGTGTCTCTTTTGTGTAGGTACCCATCCATACTCGTCAACTTCACAAATGCACGAGTTGACGAAAAGAGCTCTAGAGAGCAACGATGACTTGGGATATCGTGGATTGTCCTTCCAACCGCTCCCTTTGCGCAAAGACTTCGCGCATCTCTTCTACATGGCCCTCACATGGTTATGGGTTATTGTCCATTATATCTCTTATGCCCCTCTTGCCATGTTCACATTGCATGATATGCCAATGCCTTTGCCTTTGCCATGCATTTGTGACCCATGCTTCGCATTACACATTATGATTGATTCTCATGCTTGTATGTGTATTTGCATGCTTGGTGGAGATATTGCTTGTTATTGCCATGTTTTCTTTGTGCTAAATGCCTATGATGATACCTTGTTCATGTTATGTGCTCGTGCTTGTGATATGTCGTGTGCATTGCTTATGCCTACTATTGGCTCACATGACATGATTGCTATGAACTCATCTAGTGTGTTGCATCTTCGCTCCACTAGTTTGCACGACATGATTGATATTCTTGCTTATGTTGCAGCATCGATGATTCATACTTGCTCCTTTCATGCGGTTGATGACAACCATTGCCATGCTTTGCACATGATTGATTTTGCTTGTTTTAGTCTTGCCAATGAGATTGCCCCCATAGCATTCTCTCATTTATTTGGAGATTAAGACATCATTCTTGTGAAGCATGCTTGTTTTACCTCCTTGCACCATATGCCTAGTGCCATGAATATAGCTATTGTTGCATCATATTATTCATGCACTTTTGCTTCCAATGGTTATGTGCAAGAGAAGAGAACCATCATGATGGATGATGTGTTTATCTACCATGCGCATACATTCTTTGTTTTGTTGTGTGCATGTGTAGGATACTTGGACTTCGTGTCGACTTCCACTTCACGTGAGTTGACCATTCGAGCTCTTGAGAGCGAACCACTTTCTACCACGACGCTTCTACATCGCACTTTCTTGTGCTTCGGCATTGTGAAGGATGCACAAGGACACACTTTCGAGGTGATATCCTTCTCTTTCGAGAAACCACAATCCATGAGCATGAACATTGTGGATCATAATAGTTGTGTTGCTTGCACCATCACTCTTTGCACACATGCTAGAGATCTTTCTTCGACTTGCCATTGCCACTTTGCCATGCGTCATGATATATATGCCTTGTGTGTTGCATCCGACTTGTGGATTACTTGCTCCTATCATGTGCTTGGTTGCAACAATATCATCTCTTCACATATGCCATGTACCATTGCTTGTCACATGATTGACTTGTTTGCCTCACACATGATGAACAATTGCCATTTCTATTGTGTTGAGTGCCACTCGACTTTCACTACACCATATGCACGCTATGCTTGGATTGTCTTGCACTTGACTCATGTGTTTAGACACTTCATTTTATTTGGTGTTGTGAATGATTCCTATGCCTACCATAGACCTTTCATTGAGCACTTTATGCATGCTTTCTACGACTTTGAGGTAGATGCTTACTCTCTTGTCACACATATGTGCATCTCTACCTCACATTTACATGCTTGTTTCCATGATGACCTTGATTGTGCTCAATTGATGTGCTTAAATGCCATGCCACAACCCCTTGTCACACCCTATGCTATGCTTGATGACAACACTTGTTGGGTGAATCCCCTCTTGAATGCTTGGTTTTGCACTAACGCTAACCACATTTGTTTTTCCAAGTGTTTGTTGTCCTTGCTCCTTTTGAAGGAATCACTAGACGGTGCGACATTGGAGAGTGCCCATTTCGAGCTTCAAGATGATGAGTGCTTGGTGATCGACCGCTTCGACATGGTGACGCCATCTCTTTCCCATGGTGATTTGGCTTTCGATCCGAGGTCGGATCTTTTCCAAGGGGGAGGGGATGATGCGGAGCATCCTAAGGACATCACCATGTCAAGAGTCCGTTTGGCAAGTGACACGTGCGACCTCTACTTCTCATACATAAAGGTGAATCATCTCCTTTACACGTGTTCACTTGACCCCTTCGAGGATGGTATACTACTTGACACTCCACTCGTGTGCATGCATAGGTATTGTCGGAGCTTCACGGACGACGACGAGGAGTGCAAGCGCCGAGGAACACCTACACCATCCGCGAGGGAAGCTTGGAAGAGAAGACGGAAGAAGACGGAGCTGCTGATACTACAGCGGCCGGACATCCGGGCCAAAGGCCGGACATCCGGCGCTTCAGCAACGGCCGGACATCCGGCACTCCTCCCGGAAATCCGGACCCTCCTTCACAGAAGCTGGACCGAACCAGCCCGGACATCCGGCCGTAACCCCGGACATCCGGCTCGCCCCGAAGCCCCGGACATCCGGCTGCCAGCCCGGACATCCGGCCTTGCCTGCGTGCATGTATCCGGGCCGATGCCCATGTACCCGTTTCGCCCCTCACTTACCCCTTCATGACCCTAGACTATATATACTCCTCCACCTCCACCATTTTAGGGTTAGCAATGGTTTAGCTCATATGAGAGATAGAGCTTTGCTCATCCATCCCGGATCTACTCCACGAGAGAGACCGCGGCCCCTCTACGGAGAAGATCCACCTTGGATTCAAGACCCCTAACGGGAAGATCCTACGGGATATCATCAAGACCTCCTCTTGGAGATGAACTCTACCCATGTATCTTTCCCTTTGTTGTTCATGTATCTTGTGATCTTGTGTGTTTGATTGTCTAGTGGATGTGTGATTGGACTTGTTCTTGAGTGTTTCCCTCGTGATTTCCCTTTGTGCTCTTCGTGTTCATCGTGGGATCCCCTCCATTTCGTGAAAGATCGGCCACATAGGGTTCCGCCCTACATCATGGAGCCTAACAATCGCAACTTTATGTTCAACTTCTACAGAATTAGTGTATTGTACTACTTCCTGGCATGTCTTATTTTCCTAAGTTTGGGTGTGATTGTAGACTGATAATCAAGCTGAACTGATAATGTTACCATGGCAGAAGAAGAAAACTGATGTATCATGTATTAGTTTCAATTTCTAAGTGAACTTGGCTCAGTTGTTCCATGTAATTTTCCGAGTCAGGATTTCTCTTTGTTTTTATATACTGCTCTTATATATAACTCAAAAACAAAAATTGTTGCTCTCAGTATATGTGTGTTTCCTGGCTTACATATCGGCTAATCACCCGTGGTAACACCAGTGAGGATTTTATTGGTGCCCCAGCACTTTCACTGATTGCACCGCTGGAGTTATTCAGAGAACAATTTATTTGAAGCTGCAATTGTCAGCAAACTGCCTGCGGGTGGCACTAATAGGCAGAAATCGTGGAGTAATTTCTACCCTGACAGAAAAGAAAGAGAATAGCAAAGTACGTAGGAAAACAAATAAAAAGATCAAGATTGAAATTATGCACGTAGATTACAGGTAGCTTGCACTACTCCGTAATGTGCAAGAACAAAGTGCAACTATTCTATGATAATCTTCAAATGATGAATTATAAAGTGTCTACAGAGCAAATTAAAATGTGTGCAAGGCTGGGTGCAGCTTGGAGATCTGCCTATGGATGCTAACTACCTTTCTTTTAGCGAATGCTGGCTAATTAGCTATAGATTTGATCCAGCAAGCGCAATCTATTTAGGTGACACCCGAATGGGCCATACAACCATTGTTAATGGGCTTCAGAGGCTGGAAACAATGGGTACCCCGCCAATCGCAGGCATAATAGGGTTAAAGGGCAACAAATAGACTGAGAAAAAATCAGCCCCTGAAATTAGCATAAAGTGTAAAAGGTATACAAAAATTCGAAAAACAAAGTATGTCGGGGAGGTGAATTTCTATAAGCATGTAAAACATCTCAAGCTCAAAATCAAATTCATTTGGGAGGTAGTAATAGAAACAAATTCAGAAAATAGTGGCGAATAGTAAAACACCACTAGAAGAACTTGTTTTTACATACCTCCAGAATGGATATGAGTTTGAACTTGAAATTTCACGTGAGCATCTCCTTCTAACAAGCTGTTTTCTTTTTACAATTTCAGAACTTCCAAATGTGGTTTCCATGGAATTTTTCATCATAACTTGGTTACCACAGGATATTTTCTCCACTACATCTACGGACAGTTACCACAGGATATTTTCTCCACTGCATCTAAGTAAGTACAGTTTTGGACACATTTGGCAAAGGCATTGGTGTTGAAGGTGTTCAACATATTTTGAGCGAAAAAGAAATGACAAATAGCTTCAATGCATCCATTAGAAGAAAAGTAATTCTTACCAATGGCCTTGTAAGTGTTCGTATCATCAGGCAATTGGCTAAGTTCCTCCAGTGTAAGATACGCACGCTTCTTTTCACTCTCTTTAGAACGCATCTGAGTTTGTAGCTGATGAAAGAAGAAAACTGTTGTAATAAATGTTATCGGTCGGGGAATCTTGGGCACAAGTATATATGCTAGAGATACTGAAGGAATTTCTGACAAAAACATCCATTGCAAGGATAACCACCACCGAGCAAGAAACCCAACAAGATAACATAAATGATCTATTTCAGCAATCTAAATAGCCATCAACTCAATAAAATCCCAATAAGATAACAAGATTCATATTTATCATTATTTATGGCATGCCCATATTGCACAAAGACTAAAACAATGTGACGTTGCGTGTGCATAATGGCTCAAATATATTTCAGCAATCCAAAATCTATCAACTTATTCTAATTTCCACCGATGTTTCAAACTAAGGTAAAAGTTAGAACATACCGTAAAATATGTAAGTTAGGACAGTTGAAAGGTACTTATCATTCATCGCTTGAATAAAGATGATGCTCACTAAGGTTGGCATTAATTTCTTTATGTACACATGAATTATTTCTACAAGCAATGTACAATATAGCTCAGTCTTTAAAAATGGAGAAGATAATCAATACAGCTTTGAGCGATACACTGGCACCAATTAATTCTGCAGTAATATACCCCAAAAAGCCAAAAAATACTGCCTCCAGACTAGAAACAGAAGAATACCACACCAATTATTATATCATTCAGGAAAAAACGGATCATCTCACAATCCATGGCCCATATACAATTTTGGTCCTCCTCGGTTCTAGCCAGGGTACTGGATGTCACATAACAGAGTACAAGAAATGCACCAGTGCTCAGTAATCATAGCAAAGAAAGTGACAAGAAATAGATCACCGTAAATTATCCTTAGCTAAACAAATCAGCAAAAAAACTTTTTAATAAATTAAAGATGTGGTCCAGCATAATCCAGAGTAAGGAAATATTTGTGTGCCCTCACAAGAACTCAAAAAATTTCCATTCCTTTCCCTGAAATGATCATTTCCTTAACAGCTATACTTGGAATGAAGTAACTCAACATATAATGTCAACTAATTATAATGTAGGTAGGATCTGATGCAGATCATGATTATACATCGGTGGACCTACATATATGTATGGAAAACTAAATAATCAAATGTTTTCCCTATTTTTCTGTTTTTCATCAAAACATTCAACTGATCAATCAATTCTGATGTAAAGGGAGTGTTATCTTCCCCTCATACTCCCTCCGTTCCCAAATATAAGTCTTTCTAGAGATTTCAATAAGTGACTACATACGGAGCAAAATGAGTGAATCTACACTCTAAAATATGTCTACATACATCCGTATGTTGTGGTCCATTTGAAATGTCTAAAAAGACTTATATTTAGGAACGGAGGGAGTACTGCCTTATTCAGTGTGTTAGGCACCCAATTTTGCAAGAATCAATACATCAGAAAAGCAATCGCTTTTAGTAGTTTAATACAAAGACGAAAACATCAGGTAGAATTATGAACATCTGCTGGTGCTTGCTAATGCAGCGAAATACGGCCTATGGAATTAAGTGTCATTTAGCGAACTGAAAAGCCAGCTCAATAAAATCAAATCAATTACAGACATTTGCTGGGGGGCTATCTAATGCAGTATGAAATATGGCTTATCGTAGTGGGTGTCAATGAGCAAACTGAAGAGTCGGCTCAATGATACAAACATTGTGGGTAGAATCACAAACTAGAAACGGGCAGCAATGCTGTTCGAATAACCACCAAAAGCATACCGCTCGGGTACAACATTCCAGCGCACGAATCTAGGAAAGGGGTTTCTAGCAGACGGAACATAGTAAGACCTAAGGGCATGTCCAATGGAGGGCGCTTGCTTAGGCGCTTAACATATTAAAATAAATGATTTAATTACCTAGCATCTGTCTAAGAGTCTATGCTTCCAACGCTAAACATGATTAGAGGCGCTACAGGAACAAATAAGAAAAGTGCTAGCGCCTGCTTCCTCCAACGCAAAAAGATCTGGAGTTAGTTGAAGCAAAGGCGCTAGGAGAGATTTTCTAGTATCCTTTTAGCGCCAGCCGCCAACTAAATCTGGTCGTGCATGGAAAAAACAGATGAAGCGCCCGGCAACAACATTTGAGTCGACACACACACACACAACTGTCTTTGGAGAGCCCATGCGTACGCATCGTGACCAAGGCGAAACTAATCAGGATATTTATTTATAGAATAATATAAGACGAAGCAAGGGTATAGGTTTTGACCTGTTTGATCTTCCCGGTAGTCTCGATCATGCGGCTCTGCAGCTCTACGAAAGCCTGACGCCGCGCAAAGAAGGGTGCAAGTTAGAAGGTTGGCACCCAGAGATCAGTCAGGAAAACTTAGCACTTACCGCTCGGTTGGGTTCGTCCGCCATGGAAGGGGATCTGGTGAGATGAGGAACCCTAACAGCGAGCTAGACTCCAACAGACAGGAGGGGCACGCGGAGAGTGGGGAGACGACGGCGGGCAGCGCTGTTTGGGATCGGCCGGCCCGGACAAGGCCCGCTCGCTTGGGCCCGTTCGCTACCCGACCCGGACAAGGCCCCGCCGGCTTCTGCCGATTTTACATGGAAAAAAAGCCGGTGATCATCTCCAATAAATAGATAATATCTATAGCACATATGCTCGTGTGTTGTGACGGAAGAAATTAGTTTATCCATCAAAACAACATCCGAACGATGTCGTACGGCGATGACAGGGAGGTGCACGCCATAATCGAGATAAATCTAGATACTTTTTGTTTCTCTTAATAAATATCAGATCATGTACACCGACTGGACCGAGGAAGATTTAATTCGATGTCAGAAGACTTAATTGAAGTGTGCCTCACTTTTCTCCTTTATCTTTGGTTCTTAGTGCATGCACATCTTTAATTGGTCCTAACACATATGCCCGTGCGTTGCAACGGGAGAAACAGATCCTCGCACGCCTCAAGAAACTCATTCTTTTTTAGAAAATATAAACAATGAAACTGAATTAGTGTAAAAAAAAATTGTGAAACCAAATGACAACTTAATGTAAAGAAGGGTCTATCAATACTATAAACAGAAAGGAAATGTTATATATATATATATATATATATATATATATATATAATTGACTATTCGGCACCTTGGGTGAGGAATAGTTATTCTTCACCCGCCTCTATTTTAACATCTACGCACCGTAATTTTACGTTTCGTAATTTTTGTCTTATTTTAGACATAAAAAGAGAACGTAAGAAAACCTATAATCATCGTAAAAAATATTTTATGTTACGTAAAATTATAAATGTAAAAATATAGTCTAAAATGTACATAAAATACAATTTTTGACCAATATTTTGTTTGTTATGCCAAATTTTATACAGTAAATCAATATGAATGTAATTATTTGTATTTCAAATATAATATATATATATATATATATATATATATATATATATATATATATATATATAGGTGGGTCTATTCTCATAACACTCCTTAAGACCTTATTCTCATAACAAAAAACTTATTCTCATAACACCCCACTTAAATAGGTTTCTAGCGCGGAGCGCCCCGAGGACAACAACCACTGCCCCGCCTCCTACCCCCGCGCTGCCGCCCCGCCTCCTTCCCCCTGCACCGTCGCGCCGGCTCCTACCCTGATGCAGTACGGTTTTCTTGTGCAGTTCGAAAGCGCAAAAAAAGATCGCTGCAATTATTCATCGGTCGCACCGTTTTCAAAACTGCTCTTAAACCGTGCGAATCTCGAAAAGTGTTCAACATGGCGAAGTTGCTTCTACTCCATAACTTTTCAATGGGATATTACACGCATAATTCCGATAAACGGTTAAAAAACTAGAGCAAAAAAAGGTATCGAAAAAACAACATGTACAATTTTTTCAAACATGCAGTTCACCGTTTTCAAAATTGCTCTTAAACCGTGCGAAATCTCGAAAAGTGTTCAACATGGCGAAGTTGCGTCTAATCCATAGCTTTTCAACGGTATATTACACGCATAATTCCGATAGACGGTTAAACAACTAGAGCAAAAAAGGTACCGAAAAAACAACACGTACAGTTTTTTCAAACATGCAGTTCACCGTTTTCAAAACTGCTGTTAAACCGCACGGAATCTCGAAAAGTGTTCAACATGGCGAAGTTGCGTCTACTCCATAGCTTTTCAACGGTATATTACACGCATAATTCCGATAAACGGTTAAAAAAACTAGAGCAAAAAAGGTACCGAAAAAATAACACGTACAGTTTTTTCAAACATGCAGTTCGCTGGTCTAAAAAACAAACAAATGCAGTGCACTTTGGTCTAAAAAAAGTCCATTGCAAAGGAGTCTTTGAAGCTCACCTTGTTCTCTCACGAAGTTGGCCATAAAAAAACCTTTGTGGTTCACTTGGTGATCCAAAAACAAAAACACATTGGAAAGCAGCTCACTTCTCAACACTTCTCAACGCGCGTAAAAAATTAATTATTACGAAAAAGGACAACAACAAATCATGAGGTTCACTTTTCGTAGTGTTCCGTTTCACTTTCGGAAGTGTTGCGGTCCACTTTTCTTCGGAAAAAAAAGTTGGAAAAAAGACAACAAAATTCCTCTGAGAAAAATCTACGTCCAACAAAATAAAAAATGAGGTTCGATTGACTATCTGATGCAGTGCGTTTTTCAGTTCGAAGCAGTACACTTTTCTGTCCGATGCAGTGCAGGCGTCGGTTTTGTTGTCGCGAAAAACAGAGTTTCCGCGTTTTTGTAATTTCAAAACTGCTCTTAAACCGTAATGAATTAGAGGGAGTGTTCTACATGAAAAAGTAGCGTCTCGACGATATCTTTCCAACGGTGTATCATTTGGATCATTTCGACCAACGTTTTGTAAAAATTTCACGAAAAAAACGGCCGCTGCCCTTCGTAGTCAGCCGCACGATTTTCAAATTTAACTAAAAACCGTAAGGAATCTCAAAAACATTTCAACATATGAAAGTTGCGCCTCGTTCGTAGCTTTCCAACGATATATTACACGCCTTGTTTCGACAAACGGTTAGAAAACTGGAGCGAAAACAGTACCGAAAATTTGAAAAAATTCGAAAAACACAATTCCGCGATTTAGTAAATTCAAAGCTGTTCTTAAACCGTAGCGAATTAGAAAAAATAATAGATATGAAAAAGATGCGCGCCGACGATATCTTTCCAACGGTGTATCACATGTTTCATTCCGACGAGCGGTTTAGAAAAAAAGCCAAAAAACGCTCGCTGCCATTCGTTGTGAGCCGCACGATTTTCGAAACTGCTCTTAAACTATGATGAATTTTGAAAAGTGTTCAACATGGCGAAGTTGCGTCTACTCCATAGCTTTTCAACGGTATATTACACGCATAGTTCCGATAAACGGTTAAAAAACTAAAGCAAAAAAGATACCAAAAAACAACATGTACAGTTTTTTCAAACATGAAGTTCGCTCGTCTCTGTGGTACAGTGCGCATAGCTTTCCAATGCAGTAACACAAAGCAGTTCGGAACTGTTATGAGAATATTATTCTCATAATGTTATGAGAATAGACCGGCTGTATATGTTTGAATCCACCAACCAACCGTGGCTTCAACCCCTACTAACACGTTGAGTGCTCCTTGCCGATCCATTTGCATGCGTAGCTCCTTAAAACTAGGAAAGGGATATGTTATTCGAATTGAAAGTAGTACATGTACACACTTATGGTATCTAGTGTTTCATGAAGATACGGTATAATCTTTTGTGAGGAGTATATACTACTTTTTACCTAAGGAGTATATAGTATATATTATATTTTATAGAATATACCACTTTCTTAGCTTTGCGAGTATATGGTAGAGTACATAACTTTGTTGTAAGTATATGTTGTTATTTTAGGGTGCATGTACGTACTTATTTTTAGGGAGTATATACATCTTCTGTGAGGAAGCATGTGTACTTCATCTCTTACGAGAGGGTATGTATCACATCAATTCTTAGGAAGTATATACTTCAACTTTTATGATATTCTTCATTTTTGTAGTATGTATGTACTGGATTGTTTAAGTATATACTACTCCCTCCGTCCACAAATACTTGTCATCCAAATGGACAAAAAGAGATGTATCTAGAACTAAAATATATCTAGATACATTCCCTTTTATTCATTTTGATGACAAGTATTTCCGGACGGTGGGAGTACATCACTGTTGAGGAATATACCACAAGAGAGTATATAGAACATAATTGTGACGACATATGCTTTTGTACGGGAGATTATATACCACATTAGTTATGAAGAACTATATACAATATTTTTAGAGTATATAAATAAAAATGCATGTGCATAAATACTAAAAAATGCATACGAGCAAAGAAATCTGCTACAATAATTTTCATACAAACAGTACATGATAATGCATAGATATTATATGTATCATCGGTTGCCAAGTATATGTTCATGCATGCGTGCTTCAACCCAACAACATGTCTGGATCTGTGGCTTGTGCCAAACCGGACGCGGGGCAGTTGGACTGCGGATTTCAGGGTGTTGAAGTTCAGTTGGGTCGTCACTTGTATGCAAGAAGTGAAGAACTCACCATGGCCACGCCGCCGTCTATGGTTGCTTCGCCCTCCTATTAACCACAGTTGCATGAAACTTAGGGAGCATTTTCATACGTCAGTTGAGTGAAATATTTTATTCAGAAGCATGAGTAGAACAAGAACCTGATCTATGTGTACATATCATGGATCAATAAAATAGCAAGGAAAAAATCGTGCATGACCAAATGTTGTACTGATGCTGACAAACCGAAGTTACTTACATTTTGTGAAGATCTACAGAAAAGTAGTAAGCTCCAGTAGAGACATCTTGCCGGAGCTACTGACATAAAAAGAGGGCCATGATGTGAGAGAATCTGCGAGGTGTTGTTGACCATCTCGAAGAATATGCATGTATAGAGATCAATTTGCGGCTAATTAATCAGGGGAGGAGTTGCTGCCATGGAAGAGATGACAGGAGTTTTTCGCGTAATCAAAACCAATTTACGCCTAAAAATCCAATATCTGCCGCTCTTCCGCCATAGGCTTCAAATTGCTAGAAAAACACACCGGAAAATAAATCATTGCAAAAAACTCCTGTCATCTCCTCCATGGCAGCAACTCCTCCCCTGATTAATTAGCCGCAAATTGATCTATATACATGCATATTCTTCCAGATGGTCAACAACACCTCGCAGATTCTCTCACATCGTGGCCCTCTTTTGTTAGTAGCTCCGGCAAGATGTCTCTACTGAAGCTTACTACTTTTCTGTAGATCTTCACAAAATGTAAGTAACTTCGGTTTGTCAGCATCAATACAACATTTGGTCATGCACGAGTTTTTTCTTGCTATTTTATTGATCCATGATATGTACGCATAGATCAGGTTCTTTGAGAGAACATGCGGTGCCCCCATGTTTGGTTTTGGTAATTGATGATAATATCTATGGACTAATGGTTGTCTTGAGTTATATTTGAAGGATTTGTCCATAGGCTTCTCTTGAAGTCCATGTGTTGGTTTCAAGGAGTTTATGAGTTGACCAAGGTGCTATTAAGGAATTATCCAAAGATTGGTCATGTGAGTGCTGAGCTTATTGCAAGCATGTCTTGAAAAGGAATATTGTGTGATCATTCATGTTTACCTTCAAGACATCATCCAAATGAAGAGAGTTGGAAAGATTCAAGGTTTCAACTCACAAAGCATAAAAGATGTACCGAGAGGGATCAAGTGATCCCATGGTATGATAAGCATTGTCCATTGCACTTTGTGTACTAGCCCATGGTCTATGTGAGAGTTCTATGTGGGGTTAGGTACGTGTCCATGGGCTTGCGTCAAGAGGAAGATATCATACAACCCATGGAAAGGATGACATCAAGTGGTGATCGTCATCAAGATTGCCATGTGCAAGTTCAAGTGGAGCATCACAAAGAGATCAAGTGCTTGAATCTTGCCATCCATTGTGGTGTCAATGGACTTGTGAAGATGTGCTAAAGAGTGGCTCGCCCATAGTGGACTATGAGGGAGCAATCATCTAGTCCTCATCGAGCCAATACAATCAAGAAAGGTGGTCCAACTTGAGGGAGTCAAGATCGTCATCATCTAGATCAAGTGGACCATGTGCAAGGCAAAGGTTTTCCCTTGATAGGTTTTCTATTTTACCGGTCTCGTGGTGGTAGTTGGGAGACCGGGTTATAGGATCGTTTGCCGTACTATCAAGGGGGGCTCTCAAGTTGGTAGCTTGATCGTATCATTAGTAGAGAGCTCAAACCATTGCATCCTTGCATCATGTTTATTGGTTCTTGTTTGGTTCTCTTTGTGAGTCTTAGAGCTTATGGTCATCTTGATGACAAGCTTGAGTTCATCGAAAACGGAGTTCACATGCGTCTTCTATGATGTTTTCGGTGTTGGAGGTTTTACCGGTCTTATCCGAGGAAGGGTTATCACCATTTTCTTATGGGCCTTTTCTAATTTGCTTCTTATTGATATTTCTTTCAAGATTGTGTTAGCCCTTGTCGCTAGCTTTCCAACAAACTTGGTTTCGTCGAATTCAGAGTCCGTTTGCAAAAGTTGTGGCAGTTTTGGTGTTCTAAAAAGGTTGCAGCGGTACTACCGCGAATTGGAGCTGATGTAATATTTTACTACCGCTACAGAGCGGTACTACCGTGGCTCCTACAACGGTAGTACCGCTCCGGATCAAAAACTCGTCCCAAGTCCTGCGGTGGTAGGTCCGGATGTATTTTTTTAGTACCGCTCGCACGCAGTAGTACCGCTACCCTTAGCAGTAGTACCGCTACCCCTAGCGGTAGTACCGTGAGGTCAAGCGGTACTACCGCTCCGACGGTTCTTCCGGCCTTTTTGCCTCCTCGCTGTTGTTTTTCAAAGGGGTACTACCGCCCTAGCGATAGTACCGCTCCTTGGAGCGGTAGTACCGCTCTGTGCGGGCTGTGAGCATAACGGTTGGATTTTTTTGCACCTATAAAAGGGGTCTTCTTCCCCAATGAACCTTATCTCTTGAGCTCATGTTCTTCCCCCATTGTTGACCTTTTTCGAGCTTGCTATCTCTCAATGCCTCCATGAATTCTTGCTAGTTTTTGGGGGAAAAGAGAGAGGAGATCTAGATCCACATTTCCACCAATCACTTTCTCCTCTAGGTGAGGGGAACCCCTTGGATCTAGATCTTGGAGTTCTTGGTGTTCTTCTTCGTGTTCTTCCACTCATTTCGCTCCCTAGCATTAGTTGCTTCGGTGGGATTTGGGAGAGGGGGACTTGGGCACTCCGTGTGCCCTTGCCATTGCATTTGGTGCATCGGTTTGAGTTCTCCACGGTGATACGTGGAAGTGAGGTTGAGAAGCTTATTACTCTTGGGTGCTTGGTACCCTTGAGCTTGTTCCTCTTGGGTGCTTGGGCGCCCTAGACGGTTGTGGTCACCTCGGAGCCATATTCCATTGTGGTGTAGCTTTGTGGTGTTGTTGGGGAGATAGCCCCAACCTTGGTGTTCGGAGCTCAATCATTATGGTGTAAAGCTCCGGGCAAGTGTCGGGGTCTCCAATTAGGTTGTGGAGATCACCCGAGCAATTTGTACGGGTTCGATAACCGCCCCCAAGGGTTGCCATTTGTACGGGTTCGGTGACCGCTCTCAAGGGTCCCTTAGTGGAATCACGGCATCTTGCATTGTGCGAGGGCGTGAGGAGATTACGGTGGCCCTAGTGGCTTATTGGGGAGCATTGTGCCTCCACACCGCTCCAAACGGAGATTAGCATCCGTAAGGGTGTGAACTTCGGGATACATCGTCGTCTCCACGTTCCTCGGTTATCTCTTACCCGAGCCCTTTACTTATGCACTATACTTTGTGATAGCCATATTGTTTCTTGTCATATATCTATCACCTAGTTGTTTTTCTTGCTTAGCATAAGTTGTTGGTGCACATAGGTGAGCCTAGTTGTTGTAGGTTTTGTGCTTGACAAATTAACCTGCTAGGTTTATTCCACATTTGTTCAATCCTAAACCGTAATTATTTTAAAGCGCCTATTCACCCCCCCTCTAGGCGACATCCACGATATTTCAATTTGTATCAGAGCCTCGTCTCTCTTTATAGGGCTTAACCGCCTAGAGAGTAATGATGTCGACTAGGGGTTTAGGATTCTCTGACACTCTTAGTTTCGATGGCACAAGTTTTGATGTTTGGGTAATTCGCATGCTTAATCTCTTTAGGGTCATGGACCCAAATTTAGAGCGAATTGTAGATATGGGTTTTTCTCCTCCAAAGGATCCACAAAGATTTTCTTTAGAGGATGAGAAAAACTCTTATCTCAATGCTCAAGCTTCTAATGTGCTTTTTGATGCTTTGAGAAATGTAGTTACATTTCAACTCATGTCGTTTCGGGATGCTCATGAGTTGTGGACAAAGCTTCATGATAAATATGGCGTGTCCAAGATTTGTGGGGATGATTGTTCTCCCTCCACCTCCGGCCGTGTTGCTTTCTCAACTTCTTCTACTTCACCTACATGTGGATTGCCACAAGGTAATGATATGGTGAGTAGTGGTGCTCGTTGCAATGATGATAGTGGGATTATTGTTGATGATGCTTCATCTCTTTCTTATTGCAATGCTTCATCTTTGGACTTTAGCACTTTGAGCACTCCAAATGTTTCACATGCTTGTGTTGATAGTCCTTGCATATCATATAGAAATTGCTTGACTAAATCTCATGATGATATGCTTGCTATTTCTTGTTGCCATGATAAAAATGCATCTATTTCCTCAAATTGTTGTGCTAACAATGTAGAGGAAACCCAACACCCCATGGAACAAGATGTAGTCTTGAATGATGCTTCAAGGGATCCTACATCATCATCTATTGTGTTTTGCCTTATGGCTAAGGCTTCAAAGGTATCTCCCACTTTGAACCCCAATATATCTTGTGATGATAGTGATGATGACAATGATGATGATGTAGAAAATGATGGAGATAATGATAATGTTGCCTCCTTAAAAATTAAGGGGGAAATGATTTTTAAAGCTCTTCTTAAGAATAAATTAGCTCGTTCCAACTTTATGGAAATCATGTCTATTGCCATTGAGGGCAAGAAATATATTGATGAGTTGGAATCTCATCTAGAGGAGCATGAGGTCACCATTGAGAAAATGAAAGGTCATGAGCGTGATTACGCTAATGAGATCGGCGACCTCTCGCAAGCTCTTGAACTTGAACAAACCACCAAGGAATCTCTTGAGGAGACTTTTTCTCTAGAACTATCTAGAATAAAGGAATCCCGTGATATAGCTCTCGAGGTGGCTAATGATTTTGAAACTAAAAATGAGAAGCTTGAAGTTGCACATGCTAAACTCCTTGAGGATTTTGATCACCTCGAAAATGGCTCAAGGGTCATTAAGAGTGAGCTCATCAAACTTACCGAGTCTCATGCTCAACTTAAAGCTTCATATTCTAAAGAGCTTTCAAAGTTGCCTTCTCCTCTTGCTATTATTGATGATGCTTGTGCTACTAACTCTATTTCTAGTGAAGCATCCCTTTTGAAGGAGAATGTTGAGCTAAGGGCTCAACTTGAGTTGCTATCTAGCAATTATGGGAGATTGGAAGAAAGTCATGTAAATCTCACAAGCTCTCATGATGATCTTCTAGTATCCCATAATGTGCTAAAGATAACTCATGAGGCTATGATTATCAAGGTAACATCTAGCGAGTCTCATGTGGTCGCTAGCACTACTTCTAGTCAAAATGCTATATTGCCATGTGCTAGTCCTCGTAATTCATCTATGCATAACATTGGTACATCTTGTGATGAATTGCTTTCCTTGCCTTGTTACTCTAACAATGAAGCATATACTTCCTCTAGTACTTGTGTTGATACTAACCATGTAGATAAAATCAAAGAGCTCAAGGCCCAAGTATCTTCCTTGAAGAAAGACTTGGAAAAGTGTCATGAAGGGAAGTCCACACTCAACAATATCTTGAGTGTGCAAAAATCCCCCAATGACAAAGGTGGACTTGGATTCAACTCCAACAAGAAGAAGAAGTCCAAGAGCAACAAGAAGAAGGGCCAAGAACAACTCAAGAATTCGGCCAAGATTATTTGCTTCAAGTGCAAAATTGAAGGGCATCATGTTAGATCTTTCCCATTGAAGAAGAAGGCCATTAGTGACAAGCAACAAGGGAAGAGGCCACAAGTTCAATCTCGTGCTCAACCGCAAGTTGGAGAAAGGCCGCTTCCCAATAATTCTCATGGTAATGCTTCTTATTTTGAGAAATCAAATGAGAAGAAAGTGAACAGTAGATGTTGCTACCTATGCCGTGAGAAGGGTCACCTTGCTTCTTCATGCACTAGTGGTAACTTATCCAACCCAATTATTATTGATGATGTCTATTTTCTTGGGAAGGATAATGTTGGCAATGTGTTTGCCAAGTTTTTTGGTACTCAAAATGGTGTCAAGAAAAGAACCATTTGGATGGCCAAGCCTATTGTTACTAACCTCTTAGGACCCAACTTGGTTGGGGACCAACAAGCTAAAACTTGATCAATAGGTGTTTTTGGAGGGCATTAGAGACTTTGCTACATTATGAAGATATGAGGGGTCTTCATCATTCATATTTTCTCAATCCAAGTCATTAGGACTCTCAAGTTATGTTATATCCAATGTTCTTCCTTGCGGTAACTCGTACTTAAATTGTTTACATTGAAAGTTACTTGCCCCTCTGCATGTTTTGGTTTTGTTCCTTCCATGTGTTTGTATATGTTGTGCCTCCAATTACTTATCTTGAGTAATCAAGTATGTGTGTGTTGGTTTGCACATCATGTACATGTGTGTCGTACGTTGAGCCTTTATGCATCTTGTTTGTATCTTAGTTGGCTCTTGTGAGAGATTAATGGAATATCCCATTATGAGGGAGTGATGTGCTTTGTACACCTCACAATCCTATAAATGTGTGTACATGAGGAATACCATCTAGTATTGATATTACAAGATTATCTAGTCGATATGTGGTATGTCTTCTCATGAGAAATTCAAATTCTAAATTGTCCATTAATTATCTCTTGTTGGATAGTTATTTTGCCTCGTGTTTATCTTTAATTGGTATCACATTATGGGGTAGTAATATGCTATGTGTATATTACTAGCCTAGAAAATGTGTACATTTGAGATATTGTCACCTAGAATTGATATTGTAAATTATCTTGTTCCTAGGTGGCACGTTAGCTCTACAAGTTGCAATTTGCTTGTGTTTGGTGTGAAGATGATGTCGGATATCCTTGCTATCTACCACCGGGAATTATTTCTAAATACTTCTTGTCTTTTGACAATTGGTACTCACTTATGTGTGGTAGAAATTATTGATCATCTTCGCGTTGGCGTTTGCTTCTTTTTTTTGCCTTATCTCTTGCCAAGTTTGTGTCAACTCCCATTGCCTTCCGTGCCACTTGAGGATCTTGTTGTTTTCTTGATCTTGTCTAGTGTTTTCCTTGATATAGTGAACATGGTGATCCTACCTTGTGCATTTTGTATTGAAATGCAAATTCTTTATGATTCACAGCTCGTGGGGGAGCTATCCTTTTTTTCTATAAAACACTAAACTTGTAATCCATTTTAAGTGTGTGTTGGTGGATGGTAAGCCATTTCTTTTTGGTACTTGTGCCATCATGAAACTTTGAAGAGGGCTTGGTTTGTTTGGAACCATCCTCTCTTTTGGGAGTTTGATATCATTTTGTGGGTTCCAATGGATATCTCATTCCTTGATGTATCTTTAATGATATCTTCCAAGTGATGATTTATCCATTTGGTATCCTTTTTCACTTGGTTTTTCCTTGTATTTTGGTATCGGTTCTTGAAAGTCTTGAGCATGCATATTAACATCATGTAGTTTCCTTGGCATTCTTTCTCTCTTTGACCCAATATATAGGGGAAACTCCACCAAGTCTCAAATTGATGAGATGTGCATGAATTTCATTTCCATATCTATATGCACATATTTATGTGGAGTTTGTCCTATGTATTGTTGGCGTTTCTAACTCTTTGGTCCCAATGAGTTTGGGTACCATTTTGTTTGTATTGTTGTTATAGGAAAATTTTGGAGATGCATTGGATGCTCGGCTCACTCACAAGGAAGGTGTTGTCATCATGTGCATATTGGAGTCAATCTAGGATGATCAATGAACTACTATCTACCTTCAATTGGTATATACTACATCCTTCCAATGATATCTCGGTAACAAGTATCTATTCATGCTTTCCTCTCTTGCATTCAACCTTGTGTAGGTTGCATCTTGGCATGGTATTCATTTCATATCTTGTGATACTTGTTTCCTTTCTCAAAGCATCCCAACGATGATCTCTTGTTGCTAGTTGTGATGTCTTTGACGGATGTGTGATTGGACTTCATTTATATACAATAAGACCATATCTAGCCAAGTGTTATGCTTTCAAGCAAATATCTTATTGGTATATTTATGACTTCCTTGTGGATATCTTGTTCCTTCGTGTTGTAAATATTTCGGGTGTACATCCTTCTTTGTAGATATTGATGTCTACCTAGAACCTTATATACTTGAGATAAATTACATCTCTAGTTTATATCCTTTCTTTCACGTCCACCTTGTCTTTCTTATGTTATTTCTTTGGTGGCTCCGTGAAAGCTTTTGCCTTGAGTGCATGTCCTCTATCGTTGCATCTTGATGCACTCTTGTGTGGTGAGGATTATTTTCCTCTTGCTTATCTTTACGAGGCTTGCCATCATAATTAGTATCCCTCGTCTTGATGAGCCTCTCATCGTCTATCTTTACCATGGGTTGTCACAAGCATAGGTTCTCTATTTGCTTATTAGTAAGCTTGTGAACCCATTTGCTAGTTGTGTGTGGGAATGATAGGCCTTGCACCGTGTGCCTCATTCTTTCAAGACTATGTTGATGCTTAATGCTCATCCTAATTTTAGTCTTCTCAAGTGCTTCGCCATGACTCACACACATCATTTTGGTTGAGCCTATTCTTAAGTTGCCTCTTTTACATGTTGCTCAACCATGTGCTTGTTGCAAGTGCTAGGCTTTGTTTCCTATATGCTCACTTGCACTGGATGTGAGTTTCTATTGATTTTGGGGGAGCTATGATCCTATCTTGTGCACTTTGTATCCAATACAAATATTCTTATATGTGCACAAATCACGGGGAGCTTCTCCTAGTATCTTTAGAACACTCCTCTGCTCATGTCATAATATCATTTATTCTTGTGGCTCATAGGATCCTTGGTCTAGTTGGTTCAGTTGATATCCTTTGATTGGTTGCTTCAATTGGTATATTTTGACTGCTTCATTGCTTGTGTCTCTCTTTGTTATGTCTTTGTGGCATATCATTCTTTAGCAATCTTTGTGCCTCAATATAGTTTGTGTTCCTCCAAGTATTTACCTTCGGGTATGTGTATTGCATTCCACTCTCTTGTTGAGAAATACACATTTTATGGAGGACCACAATTTATATTGGCCTTCTTAGATTTTTTCCCATTTTGGCAATCGATGCCAATGGGGGAGAAGTTTCAGAGAGTTTTGTGGAGAAGTTTAGAGAGTTATCTCCTCTTGATTTGGTTTTGTTCCTTAGCATTTGCATCTCATTCGCATGCACTTGGTTGTTGCATTGCATGGTGATACATAATTCCTTATATAAACTCTCTTGAAAGTGATTGTCATCAATTACCAAAATGGGGGAGATTGAAAGAACATGCGGTGCCCCCATGTTTGGTTTTGGTAATTGATAACAATATCTATGGACTAATGGTTGTCTTGAGTTATATTTGAAGGATTTGTCCATAGGCTTCTCTTGAAGTCCATGTGTTGGTTTCAAGGAGTTTATGAGTTGACCAAGGTTCTATTAAGGAATTATTCAAAGATTGGTCATGTGAGTGCTGAGCTTATTGCAAGCATGTCTTGAAGAAGAAGATTGTGTGATCATTCATGTTTACCTTCAAGACATCATCCAAATGAAGAGAGTTGCAAAGATTCAAGGTTGATCAAGACTAAGTCAAGAGTGAATCAAGTTGATCAACTCACAAAGCGTAGAAGATGTACCGAGAGGGATCAAGTGATCCCATGGTATGGTAAGCATTGTCCATTGCACTTTGTGTACTAACCCATGGTCTATGTGAGAGTTCTATGTGGGGTTAGGTACGTGTCCATGGGCTTGCGTCAAGAGGAAGATATCATACGACCCATGGAAAGGATGACATCAAGTGGTGATCGTCATCAAGATTGCCATATGCAAGTTCAAGTGGAGCATCACGAAGAGATCAAGTGCTTGAATCTTGCCATCCATTGTGGTGTCAATGGACTTGTGAAGATGTGCTAAAGAGTGACTCGCCCATAGTGGACTATGAGGGAGCAATCATCTAGTCCTCATCGAGCCAATGCAATCAAGAAAGGTGGTCCAACTTGAGGGAGTCAAGATCGTCATCATCTAGCTCAAGTGGACCATGTGCAAGGCAAAGTTTGCCCTTGATAGGTTTTCTATTTTACCGGTCTCGTGGTGGTAGTTGGGAGACCGGGTTATAGGATCGTTTGCCGTACTATCAAGGGGGGCTCTCAAGTTGGTAGCTTGATCGTATCATTAGTAGAGAGCTCAAACCATTGCATCCTTGCATCATGTTTCTTGGTTCTTGTTTGGTTCTCTTTGTGAGTCTTAGAGCTTATGGTCATCTTGATGACAAGCTTGAGTTCATCGAAAACGGAGTTCACATGCGTCTTCTATGATGTTTTCGGTGTTGGAGGTTTTACCGGTCTTATCCGAGGAAGGGTTATCACCATTTTCTTATGGGCCTTTTCTAATTTGCTTCTTATTGATATTTCTTTCAAGATTGTGTTAGCCCTTGTCGCTAGCTTTCCAACAAACTTGGTTTCATCGAATTCGGAGTCCGTTTGCAAAAGTTGTGGCAGTTTTGGTGTTCTGAAAAGGCTGCAACGGTACTACCACGAATTGGAGCGGATGTAATTTTTTACTACCGCTCCAGAGCGGTACTACCGTGGCTCCTACAGCGGTAGTACCGCTCCGGACCAAAAACTCATCCCAAGTCCTGCGGTGGTAGGCCCAGATGTATTTTTTTAGTACCGCTCGCAAGCAGTAGTACCGCTACCCCTAGCGGTAGTATCGTGAGGTCAAGCGGTACTACCGCTCCGACGGTTCTTCCGGCCTTTTTGCCTCCTCGCTGTTGTTTTTCAAAGGGATACTACCGCCCCGCTCCTTGGAGCGGTAGTACCGCTCTGTGCGGGCTGTGAGCATAACGGTTGGATTGTTTCCCACCTATAAAAGGGGGTCTTCTTCCCCAATGAACCTTATCTCTTGAGCTCGTGTTCTTCCCTCATTGTTGACCTTTTTCGAGCTTGCTATCTTTCAATCGCTCCATGAATTCTTGCTAGTTTTTGGAGGAAAGAGAGAGGAGATCTAGATCCACATTTCCACCAATCACTTTCTTCTCTAGGTGAGGGGAACCCCTTGGATCTAGATCTTGGAGTTCTTGGTGTTCTCCTTCGTGTTCTTCCACTCATTTCCCTCCCTAGCATTAGTTGCTTAGGTGGGATTTGGGAAAGGGGGACTTGGGCACTCCGTGTGCCATTGCCATTGCATTTGGTGCATCGGTTTGAGTTCTCCACGGTGATACGTGGAAGTGAGGTTGAGAAGCTTATTACTCTTGGGTGCTTGGTACCCTTGAACTTGTTCCTCTTGGGTGCTTGGGCGCCCTAGACGGTTGTGGTCACCTCGGAGCCATATTCCATTGTGGTGTAGCTTTGTGGTGTCATTGGGGAGATAGCCCCTACCTTGATGTTCGGAGCTCAATCATTGTGGTGTAAAGCTCCGGGCAAATGTCGAGGTCTCCAATTAGGTTGTGGAAATCACCCGAGCAATTTGTACGGGTTCGATAACCGTCCCCAAGGGTTGCCATTTGTACGGGTTCGGTGACCGCCCTCAAGGGTCCCTTCGTGGAATCACGACATCTTGCATTGTGCGAGGGCGTGAGGTGATTACGGTGGTCCTAGTGGCTTATTGGGGAGCATTGTGCCTCCACACCGCTCCAAACGGAGATTAGCATCCGCAAGATTGTGAACTTCGGGATACATCGTCGTCTCCGCGTTCCTCGGTTATCTCTTACCCGAGCCCTTTACTTTTGCACTATAGTTTGTGATAGCCATTTTTGTCATATATCTTGCTATCACCTAGTTGTTTATCTTGCTTAGCATAAGTTGTTGGTGCACATAGGTGAGCCTAGTTGTTGTAGGTTTTGTGCTTGACAAATTAACAGGTAGGTTTATTCCACATTTGTTCAAGCCTAAACCATAATCATTTTAAAGCGCCTATTCACCCCCCTCTAGGCGACATCCACGATCTTTCATTCTTGTTCTACTCATGCTTCTGAATAAAATATTTCACGCAACTGACGTATCAAATGCTCCCTAATTTTCACGCAACTGTGGTTAACAGAAGGACAACGTCAACCACAGACGGCGGCGCGGCCATGGTAAAATAAGTTCTTCACTTCTTGCATACAAGTGACAACTCAACTGGACTTCAACACCCTGAAATCCTCAGTTCAGCTGCCCCGCGTCCGGTTTGGCACATGCCATAGATCCAAACATGTTGCTGGGTTGAAGCACACATGCATGAACATACTTGGCAACCGATGATGCATATATCTATGCATTATCATGTATTGTTTGTATGAAAATTACTGTAGCAGATTTCTTTGCTCGTATGCATTTTTGTAGTATCTATGCACATGCTTTTTTTATTTATATACTCTAAAAATATTGTATATAGTTCTTCGTAACTAATGTGGTATATAATCTCCCGTACAAAAGCATATGTCGTCACAATTATGTTCTATATACTCTCTTGTGGTATATTGCTCACCAGTGATGTACTATATACTTAAACAATCCAGTACATACATACTATAAAAATGAAGTATATCATAAAAGTTGAAGTATATACTTCCTAAGAATTGATGTGGTACACACCCTCTCGTAAGAGATGAAGTACACATGCTTCCTCACAGAAGATGTATATACTCCCTAAAAATAAGTATGTACATGCACCCTAAAATAACAGCATATACTTACAACAAAATCATGTACTCTACCATATACTCGCAGAGCTGAGAAAGTGGTATATACTATAAAATATAGTATATACTATACACTCCTTAGGTAAAAAAGTAGTATATACTTCTCACAAAAGAATATACCGTATCTTCATGGAACACTAGATACCATAGGTGATACGGAGTATCCCATGATCATCCCCATGTTCACTCGACGAGACCTCAACTACACACAATTGGACACAAGGTTCACTCACTCCTCTCTGAACCTCCACTTTCTACATGTGAGACATACCTACTACCTCAAATATATGTGCTATGCATGTTCAGGAACACCCAAGGAGACCATGGAGAACCCAAGAACCAAGGCCAAGTGCGCGCGGAAGAGAAGGAAGAAGGGCCAGCACCTACAGGCCCCGGACATCCGGCCCCCAGGCGCGGACATCCGGGCCCTGGCCGGAAATCCGGCGCCACTGTCCAGAAGACACCCGTGGCTCAACCCCTCCAGCCCGGACATCCGGCCCCTCGGCCCGGACATCCGGCGTCTCGGGAAGGCCCGGACATCCGGCCCCCGCCCGGACATCCGCCCCCTGTCTGCGCACAGTGTATCGGGCCTGAGGCCCATGTATCCCTCTCCCACTTACCCCTTCGTGGACCTAGACTATATATACTCCTCCCCCTCCTCCATTTGAGGGTTAGCTTAGTGATAGCTCATTTGATACTATCTAGTGGTTCATCTCCTTGTGAGTGACTGCGGCCCCTCCACGGAGAAGATCCACTACGGATTCAGGACCTCCTTCATCGGAGAAGATCCCCAGGGATATCAAGACCTCCTCACGGAGAAGAACCGGTTACCCTTTGTATCGTCCCTTGTTGATCATGGATCTTGTATCTCTTTGTTTTTCGAGGATCTAGCATATGTGTGACTTGTTCTTGTTGGTTTGAGTGATTCTCTCGTGTTTCCCCTCGTGTTCCCTCTCGTGTTCTTCGTGTTCATCGTGGGATCCACTCCATTTCGTGAAAGATCTGCTGATTAGGGTTCCACCCTGTATCATATGGTATCATGAGCCACGGTTTCTCACGAATTTGGAGCCTCCCCACCGTTTTCTAGCCTTGTTTTGTTGTGTTCTTCCCCAAATTCGAAAATTCCCCACCAAAAATAGCCCCAAAAAATTTTGTGATCTGTTGGTTTGATGACATTTTGTTGATTTTGATCCGTGGATTTGCTTGGTTTCAAGTGGATCTAGCATTTCCCCAAGTTTCCCCATCTTTCCTCCACAAAATCCCTCAAATTTTGAGCCCCAAATCATCAATTTCCGCCCACAATTCGAAAAATTCGTCCCGATTCAGATCTGGAAACTTCGGGCCGGACATCCGGGCCACTGGCCGGACATCCGGGCCATCGGGCCGGACATCCGGCTCCTGGAGGGCAAAATCGCGCAGGTTTCTGGACATCAGGCCCCGGAAATCCGGGCTCCACCCCGGATGTCCGACCCCTGGGATTTCAGCCACCCGTGTTTCACCGTTTTGGCCATAACTAATTCATCCGAACTCCGATTTCGACGTTCTTGAGCTCGTTTTAAAGCTCTTGACATCCCCCATAACACAAAAATACCACCATAATCATTTGACTCCATCATATTTTGTGGATTTTGGCATCTTTGCCTAGGGCTTCCACCATATCATCCACAAAACCACCACCGACTTCCGCAACCTAACAAATTTTGTCCCCCATAGCATTTGTGGTTGCTTGAGTAGTGATTTGAGTCTCCTAAGGTGTTTAGGCTACTTAGGGACCATTGCTTCTTCATCAACCACCACCACCACTTCCGCATAGCCTAGTCCACCATACATAGCCAACCCAACTTAACCAAATTTTTGTGTGAGCTTGTTTGAGTTGTGGCATGTGTCTCCTAAGGTGTTTCGGCTACTTAGGGACCGTGAATTCAACTACGACAACGTGTATAGCCCATCACTCCACTTCCGCAACCACCACCGCTTGTCCGCTACCACCATTTGACATTTGTCCTTGAGATTTTGAGTTGTGGTTTTTCCGTTTCCTAAGGTGTTTCGGCTAATTAGGAACGGGTCTACATCAAGAGCACCACCTCTCATCATCGACACGGACGGTAACTTCGACGACATCTTTGTATATCCCCTTGCAATTGCATTGTTAACCCCTAGCCCATTTTTGCGTCACTTACCTATCGAGACTAGCCATTTGAGTATTGCCGGCAACGTGACTTGTGCACATTAGTGATCATACTCCCATATCATACATACCATATCACCGAGGTGCATATCTTGGTATCATCTCTTGTGACACAAGGTTGCCATCCCATATACTCAATTGCTATCTTGGTTCGTGAAGTTTTGCATGACAAAAGAGCTCAAAAGAGAAAGAGCCAAACAAGCTTTTAAGCATAAAGAAAAAGATACGCAAAGAGCTTTTAAGCAAGAACCATAGCATCATACTACATTAAGATTGTCATACTCGATCATTTTGGATCATACCACCGGAATACCATACACATAGCATACTTGGGATAGAAGTCGTTGCATTTTGCATAGTAGGTTGTGCACAAGTTCGTATCCGCCTATTGTGCAATCGCGCTAGCGTCTCTCTAGTGTTGTGCAACAAGAGCATTTTCGTGGATTCCACATTTTGGCTCACCCCTTGGTTGCACGACCCCATCTATCTATCCGTGTGTGTGTTTCCGTGTGCCACCCATCTTGCTATTGGTCTACTTGTTGCATTTGCAAATTTGTGAATCTTTTTCAACATTATTGAGTCATTTCGTTTCAATTTTTTGTGCCACTATCCTCACCGAGCTCCACCATAAGCTTTACTTGTGTAGGTGTGAGAAACCGACAAGAATTGGTACCAATTGTGCTATTTCCTTGTTCCACATTTGAGTGATCATTGATCCATCTTCAACATCGGTCAAGGTACATTTGGTCTAGTTCTTCTCTTTCTCCCACTCATACTTGCTAGCGTCTTGTGATGGATAGGCAAGGCATTTCATCTCCGGTCTTCGACATCGACGGCGCGAACAAGGACATCCACGAGAAAACCATCGGACTACAACGAGAAATGCAAGCGTGCTTGGGCAACATCGCCATCGAACTACGACACTCCAAGACAAGGACAATGGCTTCCTTCGACGACTTGTGCGACTCCTTCAACAAACAAATGGCGGAGCTCCGACACTTGGTGGTCGATTACAAGTCTTCTTCCCCTTCGTCATCCTCTCGGCGGCGACGTTCAAGTCACAAGTCTTCGGAGCGCAAACATGATGCAAGTGCAAGTCTTCCACGGCCACACCGCCATGGCGACCATCGACATAGTCATGAAGGGAAAGTCACCTCCAAGCATCATGTGCACGACGACGACGAACGACATCTAACAAGAGCTCAAGCACGACAACGACATCATCATCATGAAGATGATCGACAAACGCATATCTCCAAGTCCGAAGAAGCTCTCCATCACGCCAAGGCCAAGCTTCAAGAGCAAAAGAGAAGACCGCGAGACAAGCACACCCAAGTCGGAGCTACGGCTACAACCACCACTTCGGCATCTTCGCCAAGTGCTATCAAGGCATCTTCGCCTTCGGACGTACGGCATCTTCGCCCACTTCCCATGAGTTCGCCTACATCGACGTCTTCATCATCAAGGCGATCATCTACGAGCGACGGCGACAAGACGGTCGAGCATGGGCCATCCCCTTCGACCAAGGCGACGAGCATGAACCTCTTCGACACCATGAAGACAGCGCCCATATTGGACTACTACTCCGGGTCAAGCTACGCGAGCAAGCATGAGACCTTCTCTTTGACCTCGGAGGAGCGTGATGGTTTGCCACACCCTACGGCATTCATCTTTGGAGGCATTACGGATGAGGAAGTTGAGCATGGAGACTATTGCACCTACACCTCTTCGACATCCACATATGACGAGATGCCCCAATTTCCATGTGAGGAGAGCCACCACCACATGAGTGACATGAGTGACTCCACCATATGTGACATTGAGTGCATTTCCTATGAGAGGATGAGTGTGCACACCACTAGCCCCACACATGAGAGCATGCCACTTCTCCTATGTGAGGTTGAGAGCCATTTGAGTGACTCCACCAACCATACGAGTGAGAGCATCCACGAGGGAGTGAGTGAGTCACAACACTTAGTGAGTGAGGTAGTTGATCGGGCATGTGAGGCCACTATGCTTTCTAACGACTTAACCTCTACTCCGAGTGTGTTTTCTTTGGTGCTAGGTCTCCTACAAGAGGACATGCCTACCCTCGCTGAGTCCGTCCCTCCAATGGACAAACCGATGGCCATGGTGGAAGAAGATGTACCCCCCACATGGTACCATCAAGTTGCAACCTCACCTACAATACATGAGCGATGCTCCAAAGGTAACATAGGTGATGGTGCTTCTTTCGTCCCGCTAGTGGACTATCTTGACAATGATTGCTTGCATGATGTTGACACACCTATTGCCATGCTTCATGCTAGTGCGACTTCTTCATGTCTTGACTTACCTATTTATGATGAATATGATAATGAGCATGTTGAGTTGCCTAGTTGTGATGCTATGCTCCATAGGATATCATGTGAAAATTCTTTTGGTCACATCATGTTTGATAATCCTTTGAGCTTGTCATATGCTATGAGTGAGATCTCCCATATTGCATCATTGCAATCTCAACATAGTACCTATACATGCCCCATTAAAGTGAATCCTATTTGCACTTGTGGCATAGATGACAAGATGATGGTCATTGGCTTTTGTTTTTCATGCGATGATATTGCCATGCTCCCTTTAAATAATTTGCGCAATTCATCTACTATGCCATGCCATGAACACATTGTTCCAAATATGCTTTGCTTTGGATGTTGTCAATATTCTCCATGTGATGTTTCCATTGATGCTCATGAGGAGACCCCCATAGTTTCCTCATACATACTAGGAGATTTTGATGCATTCCATACTTTGCATAGTTCCCATAATTGCGTGCACCATATGCATTCCATGAATCACAATGATATTTCTCGTGATGCATCACACAACTTGAGTCTCCATTATGCCATACATAACAACAAACCTCTCATGATGGATGACATGTTTCTATACCACGCATCTCATTTATTTGAGCATTGGATATTATGTGCTAACCAACATTTGCACGTGCGCATCATGATGGATGATGTGTACATATACCACGCACATACAATTTTTCCTTTGCCTTTGTCTTGTGTAGGTACTTTTGCAAACTCGTCAACCTCACAATCCCATGAGTTGACGAAAAGAGCTCTTGAGAGAAACGATGACTTGGGATTCCGTGGAATCTCCTTACCACCATTCTCTTCGCGCAATCACTACGCGCCTCTCTTTTACTTGGCTCTCACACGGCTATGGGCTATTTGCCACTTCTCACATTATGCCCATACTATCGTGTTCACTTTGCATGTTATGCCTCTTGATATGATTTTGCCATGCAATTGTGACCCTTGCTTGCAATTACCCATGATTAACCATTATGATACTCCTATGTGTATTTGCATGCTTGGTGGAGATACTTGTAGCTACTACCATGATTTCTTTGTGCCCAATGCTATTGTTGAGTCTTGTGTTGGGAGAGTCATGATATCCCATTGCTATTTCCATATGGCCTCTCATCAACACATTGATGATATTTTGCTCATATCTTGCTTTCATGCTTGTGCTATGCCATGTGCATTATTCATGTCTCCTATTTGCACACATGCCATGATTGCCATGACTACCTCTAGTACGTTGCATCTTCGCACTACTAGCTTGTTTTACTTGATTGCTATGCTTGCTTGCTATATTGCATCACCCATGTTCCACTCTTACTTGCTTTCTTGGGTTGATGACATATATGTTCATGCCATTCACATGATTCACATTGATCATTGTCACTTGTCTCCTTTCGTTGCATCTCTCCTATTCCCTTGTATTGAGTGCAACCATGCTATGCCTATTGATATTGGCGACTTTGACACCCTTCTTGTGATGCATACTCGCTTGATTGAGCCTATTGCACTTGGTTGTTCTCGCATCTTATGCCTACATACCATGCACCACACCCTTGTACTTTCTTATGATAAGAATGATGCAAGCACTTGTTGGGTATTTTCCCGCACGAATGCTTGGTTTTTCATTATGGCTAACCTCATTTGTTTTTCCGAGTGTTTGTCATGTTCTTTCATTTTGAAGGATTCACAAGGCGGTACCATCACAAGGCATCTTTGGCATGTGAAGGCATACACGTTGCGCGACACCAACATCTTCGAGAAATTCCTAAAGGTGAATTCCTTCTTTGTGAGCCATCCTCACTTACGCATATTGGATGGGCCATACTTTCATTGTTGTTTCCTTCTTCTTGTCTACATGATACATCTACGGGATGGAGGACCGACATTGAAGATGGACCCTTTGGATGCACCTTCGGACCTTCACTCATGCCACGACATCGAGCATTGGTATATCAAAACTCCTTTGGCACATTGCACCAAAACCTTCATATTTGTTGATTGTGTGCTCACATGCCATGCTCCATGGACAAATCATACCCATGACAATTTTGCATCGTATGCATGGATTGACTCACATTATGATTGCCTTGTTGCATCTTGTATTCCCATGTCATCCATGATATATGAGCTTGTACATTTCCTTAGCAAATTTGTTGTGATCTTTCTTGATGGCATATTCATACATCATGATCATATTGTCCTCAATCAATTGCATGATAACATACACATATTGAGCATCCATTGCCATGTTCATGCTCTTGATAAACCATCACATTATGACATCATTTTGCATAATGGTTGCATTGATCACATTCACAACACCTTTGTGTGCACCACAAATGCATTTGATCACATGAATGCTTTACATATCATACTATATCATCTTGTTAAGCTTCATGTACCTTGTCACACGGACTCATTCTTACATGATGGACACTTTGTGTGCGCTAACCATTGTATTTCCAAGTGTCCTTTGTGTTTGCTCATTTTGCATGTACCACATACCGGAGACACCTTGGAGTACTTCGATTGCAACATGCCCTCAACTTCGTCCAACTACAAGTCCGTTTACGACTACCGTTTCCATGGTGATGAGGTTTTTGATCCGAGGTCGGATCTTTCCCAAGGGAGGGGAGATGATACGGAGTATCCCATGATCATCCCCATGTTCACTCGACGAGACCTCAACTACACACAATTGGACACAAGGTTCACTCACTCCTCTCTGAACCTCCACTTTCTACATGTGAGACATACCTACTACCTCAAATATATGTGCTATGCATGTTCAGGAACACCCAAGGAGACCATGGAGAACCCAAGAACCAAGGCCAAGTGCGCGCGGAAGAGAAGGAAGAAGGGCCAGCACCTACAGGCCCCGGACATCCGGCCCCCAGGCGCGGACATCCGGGCCCTGGCCGGAAATCCGGCGCCACTGTCCAGAAGACACCCGTGGCTCAACCCCTCCAGCCCGGACATCCGGCCCCTCGGCCCGGACATCCGGCGTCTCGGGAAGGCCCGGACATCCGGCCCCCGCCCGGACATCCGCCCCCTGTCTGCGCACAGTGTATCGGGCCTGAGGCCCATGTATCCCTCTCCCACTTACCCCTTCGTGGACCTAGACTATATATACTCCTCCCCCTCCTCCATTTGAGGGTTAGCTTAGTGATAGCTCATTTGATACTATCTAGTGGTTCATCTCCTTGTGAGTGACTGCGGCCCCTCCACGGAGAAGATCCACTACGGATTCAGGACCTCCTTCATCGGAGAAGATCCCCAGGGATATCAAGACCTCCTCACGGAGAAGAACCGGTTACCCTTTGTATCGTCCCTTGTTGATCATGGATCTTGTATCTCTTTGTGTTTCGAGGATCTAGCATATGTGTGACTTGTTCTTGTTGGTTTGAGTGATTCTCTCGTGTTTCCCCTCGTGTTCCCTCTCGTGTTCTTCGTGTTCATCGTGGGATCCACTCCATTTCGTGAAAGATCCGCTGATTAGGGTTCCACCCTGTATCAATAGGCGTGTACATGTACTACTTTCAATTCGAATAACATATCACTTTCTTAGTTTTAAGGAGCTACGCATGCAAATGGATCGGAAAGGAGCAGTCAACGTGTTATTAGGAGTTGAAGCCACGGTTGGCTGATGGTTTTGGTCCATGGATGAGAGTATGTACAGCCGGGAGTATATATATATTACTACTAATAAAACAAGGTAATATTTTTGGTTTCGTCTCGCTTTGATCATATTATTTTTGTTCGTATGTTTTCTCGACATAACCAACTTCATCCTCTTTTTTCTTCACTTCCTCCGTACCTGATCTCTTCGGCCGATTCCAGCGATGGATTTGATCTTGCGACCTTACGCTTGGTAGCAGGGACTCCAACCACACAAGCTAGGTACTGAAATATACACAAATTGCAGCGTCCCAGTTAAAGTAGTTCAGCGGTAGGTCCGTTTATTTTTTCTTAAATATTTTCAACAATTCTTGGAAAGAAACGTCGACGATTTTCCTTAAAATATATGAATACATTTAAAATATATATATCGGAAATTCGAACAAAATTTTGAAACCCGAACAGTTATTGAAAATGTGAATATTTTTCCAAAAGTTTATTTATTTTTGATATACGTTGTATTTAAAAAAATATATATACATCGAACATTTTTTACATACGTTGAACAATTTTACATACAAATTGAACATTTTTGTGATATACGCTGAACAATATTTAAATACTTGTTGAACAATTTTGAAATATATTGAACATTTTAGTAATATATGCTGAACAATTTATTAGTACACAATGAACATTTTTGTGATATCCATTGAACAATATTTAAATTCATAGACTACATCAATTTATATATATTTGTAGTGTGTTGTTTGGCGTGAGCTAAGACCCGAGATTCATGAGACATACATGTTGGATTTAATGGGACAGAGGGAGAGAAACTATCAGATTATATGTTGGCTAAATTGAACAGAGTTTGTGAGGCGTTTGTGGCGAAATTAAAGGAAAAGAAGAGAGAGACCATCAGATTATATGTTGGCTAATTATATGATGAGATTCATAAGACATGGGAGAGTGTAGGATTCAAATGGGTTCTTTGCTATTGTTCCACAAATTAGGGGTACACTACTGTATTATTCGACAAAATAGTAGTTCTGCTGCAGCACTGCCGGCAAATATGGTCGCTCTCTTAGTCGATGGTGTGTTCGTGGAAGCTGACGCCCAGCAACGGTCGAAATGGTGCTTCGAAAGCAGGATGACTCGGATATTTGCTGTATATCGATAATTATTCCATTGCAACGAAGCTCGAGATACATGCGATAATAATTTGCATGGGGCTAGCTATAAAATATTATGACATGCCTATCATCGTACAATCAGATTCAACAATGGCGTTGTTCATTCTTTCTGATAATAGCTTGAATTGTTCCGTCTATGGAGTTTATTCCTCAAAAAATTCATAGAGATCAGAATAGAGGTTGCAGATTGCTTAGCACGACTATGTGGTTGGATCAAGGACCTTCATCTATAGAGAAAATCTTACCTCTGAGTTATAACCCGCGAAAAGGCCAAGTAGTTCTGCTGCCCCTTAATGTTTATATCCACATCAATGGTCATGTATTCTACAAGATGTGATTTATCAGCCATATCATTCTTAGCTTTTGCTGCATCATATTTCCGAACAGTGAATAAAAGTACATACTTTCTAAATTAATTCCTTAAAAACTTTTGCTCCACTCTATTTATATAGTGGAAAATTAATTATCAATAGTGGTTTTCGCAGGAAAAGGTGCTCGCATTTTTTTATTTTACCCGTTACAACTTGCTAGTACATATACATACTAATAAAACAAGGTAATATTTTTGATTTCATCCTACTAATAAAATAAGGTAATATTCTTGAGTTATAAAAGAGTGGTGGGCGCCTCCATCCCGCGCCGCCGGTGGCGGACATCCCACTGAGTAAAATGCACTGGCAGTCACTCAACTTGCGAAGAGCGCTCAGTTTGGTCACTGTACTTAAGAATACGGCCAATACGGTCACCGAATACGACAAGACGTGTTTGTACGGTCACTGTTGCTCGTATGCCATCCGTCGCCGCTCGGTTTGACCATTTAGTGTCGTCCACGTCGGCAGTTTCAGGGTTATTTTTGTAAATTAGCTCGTAGCCTGTAATTATCCAGCAACCACCCTATATTTGTTCACGCAATCCCTAATTCCCCACTCTTCGCCGCCGACGCCCCGCCCTCTTCCTAATTCCCCTCTCCGCCGCCGCCGCCTCCGCCCTCTTCCGTGCTGCTTGCCGGCGGCCTGTCCCTGCCGCTTGCCGCCGCCAGTTCCTTCACTCCGCCATGTCGACAAGCTCGGTCAGGTCATCGCCCGGCGGCCGGTCGGTGGTGGTGCCGCTCATCAGATGCCCTTCTTGTCGCACTCGTGTCAAGTTCTATGTCTCCAGCACGGAGAAGCATGAGGGCTGGGTCTTCTACAGGTGTCCTGCTGGTGTAAGTAGAGCGCATCCTGAAGATCCTCTGTTCTTGATTTTTGTTGAATTTTGGGAACTTGTAATGGTGATTTTTGGCGGTTGTTCCATTCTTTTGATCTTCAGGAACATTTCTGGCATTGGGAGTTGGAATACGTTGCATATTTGCTGGAGAAGCAGTTTCTCGTTGGCAATGAAGTCGTAGATGCATTAGGAGCTGCAGAGGATAGGAGGGAAGAGCTGATGCGAGCAAGGAATCGAAGATATGCAGTTGGAGGTTTTGAAGATGGAAATCATGGAAGAGTTGTTGGTCAAATGAGCAATCAGCAAGCACAGGCAATCTTAGGGTTAGGCAATGAAATATTGGTGATGTTGAAGGCAGTGTTGGCAGCAGTCATTGTAGTTACAGTACTAGGAGCTATTTCTCTCTTGAAGAAGTGATGGAGTGGATGCAAGATGTAGTTGATGCAGTGTTTGTACTAGGTAATTCACTGCTAGTTTGTTTAGGAGATGAACTGGTACTGTGTGGTAGTGTTGTTAGTGTCAAGTGACAATCTTTTGCATTGTATGTGATGCTTTTGCAATATGTAATGCAAGTGACAATCTTGTACTGCAAATTTAAGTTAATGGATGATCTTGCTGTGTTATTTTGATCTTGTGCTGCAAATTGATCAACCATCTATATTGCAAAGCTAGTAGACCATTTATGTGTTCATTTTGAATGCAAACTAGAGCTTGGGCAAAGAAGACAAAATAACTTGGGCAATGTTTAACCAGGGCATTAAGCATAGTCATAAGTAGGGCAAAGTAGTATCTGGTAGAACTGGTTACAAAATGAGCAACAATTGATCCATACTCATGTGTCAACATCATTATGGATCAATTGCAAAATTTTCCTACATTAGCACTGATTGCATACTACATGGATGTGAGCAAAATAAGAAACTTCTTGTTCTGCTGGCTCTCCACTGTCTCATCACTTGAAGATATCAAACATGGATGTTCTGCTGGCCTTCCTTGGCTGATCATCTCCTTGCTGTTGTGAATCATCATGTCTTTTACCCATTGCAATTGATATCAGCCTAAGTTCTTCTTTTCTTTGTGCTGCAGCAGCCTCTTTCTCTGCTTTCCTATCTGCTCTTCTTTTTGCTGCAGCAACCTCTTTCTCTGCTAGCTTCTTGGCAGCTTCTTGTTCTTTTTTAGCCTTCTTCTCAGCCTCCTTCTTTGCTTTGTTCTCAGCAGCTATAGTTTTCTTAACCTCCAAAAGAATCTGCCTTGTCTCTGCTTGAGCCTGCTTTTTTATTGCTGCTTCTTCTTTCTTCTTCTCTCTGTTCTGAGCAGCTAGGAGTCTCTTCCTCTCTGCCTCTGCTGTTTTCTTCTCCTCTTGCAGATGTCTCTTCCTGGCAGCTTCTTCAGCCTTCTTTTCCTGTTCTTCTCTCCTTGCTGCAAGTATAGCATTTTTATTGTCTTCTAAATCTTTGTCTCTCTGCTTTTTTAATGCAAGTAACTTCTTGGTGAGTCCTCCTTGCTGAATGGTGTTTGTGCTCCCTTGGTTTTGATTGACCAGCAGCTGAGCAGCAGAAAGGAATGCAGACTCTGGAACTGGGCCTTGTACAATTACTCTTGGCACAGGCCTCTGCATGACAAAACATTAGTACAAGTGATCACACAGTAATAGAATTTGATCAACCATGTATGACAAGACTTACCCTTTCTATCATTTGATCAACCATGAGATCTTCTATGATAGGATTTTCTGCAGGGTTGTGTTCCTGCTCAAAATGAAGCACAAAATAAGTGATCTTGCTTGTGGTGCTGATCTGGTGATGACAAAACAAAATGAAGCTCAAAATGAAGCACAAAAATAAGCTCAAAGCAAAAACATAACTGGGTAACTACAGGATCTTCAGCTTGCACATATTGCTCCTCTGGTGATGTTGCTTGTGGTGCTGATGTTGCCTGCATATTTGGAGGAGGTACTCCTGCCTTCAGGTGCTTGCATCCTTTAATGTTGTGATCTGGCTCTCCACAGTATTTGCAGTGCATGATGACACCATGCCTAGACATTTTCTTGCCACCATTACTGCATATTACCTCACCAGGTGCTTTTCTTCTGCTTTTACATGGCCTGCCTACTTGCTTGGTATACAATGGTGGCAGAACTGGTGGCCCATTCATCATCTCCCACTCTGTTTTGTCTCTACATGGATAGATTATGTTCTTGTATGCCATCTTGAACATGCTCACAGAATAGCACTGGTTAACCAATGAGATAGGGTCAACTCTTTCATGTCTAGCACATGCTATGGCATGTACACAAGGTGTGCCACCCTTCTGCCACCTCTTACAGCTGCACTCTTTGGTGTGCCAGTCAACAAGGAAGTTCACACCCCTGTCGCCTACTTGGAACACCCCATCTCCAGCTGCATCCACATAACACAGGTTTGCCCAATCAGTTAGCTTCTCCACCTTTTTCTTGATCTTTGGACAAATATTTCCTTTCATCTTCTCTGCCTCAAGCTGTTTGCTGTAGTGCCTCTGCATCAGTTGGCCTTTGATCCTTTCTAGCATAGAAAGTATATGTAGCTCTCTAGCATCTAGTATGTACCTAGAAATACAAAACAAAAATGAGTTCAGTGTGAAACATGGAAGTAAGCAGTGCACATAGTATAGCAAGTTAATTGGCTTATCACTTGTTAAAAACTTCACAGTTATTGTTGAGCAATATATCACACTTGGGAAGATCACTTTGAAATGCTCTAACCCATGTGTATGGTTCCAACTCATGCAGCCACCTGTAAGCATCCAAGCTGATGTCCTTCATCTCAGTCATGTACTGCTCATACTTGACAGAAGTGGTACTTCTTGCTATCTTCCAAAGCTGATTCTTAAGAACATCCCCTTTGAACTGTTGCTGAAAGTTCTGCCACATGTGTCTGACACAGAACCTGTGCTCTGACTCTGGAAATAACTCATCCACAGCATTGATAAGGCCCTACAATAACAAGACATAAACATAAGCATGGACTACTACTAATGGACTACTACTTATACTACAATTGATGTTGGTTACCTTTTGTTTGTCTGACATAATGGTCCATGGAGCAGTATTAAATATGGCAAGATCATTGTTTAGTCTTTCAAGGAACCAACACCAATTAGGCTTGTCTTCCACTTCAACTACAGCTACTGCAATTGGAAAAATACAATCATTTGGGTCTATCCCAACAGCAGTGAGTAGCTGTCCTCTGTACCTTGTCTTGATGTGACAGCCATCAAGGAATATCATAGGCCTACATCCCTGCAAGAACCCTCTTTTGCATGCATCTAAACACATATATGCTTTATTGAACCTTGCCTCACTATCTAGTGCAACAAAGAATGAGCTCCCAGGGTTACTTCTTCTCAACTCATTGCCATAGTCCCAGAGCATGTTGTATTGGCCTTCTTCATCACCATATATTATTTTCATTGCTAGCCTCCTAGCTCTTTGTAACTTGGTCCTGCTTGGGGTCATATGCCACTCCTTTTGAACAACTCTAGAAAAGTTTCTCAAATTCATGTCTTGGTCAGCTCTAAAGCTCTCAAGATACTTCTGTGCTAGAAATGGTGATGTGAAAGCCTTGATCTTCCACTTCTTGGTACAAGTGTGCTCATCCACATATTTCTTGACCATGAAACACTTGGTCCTGCTATCATATGAAGCCCAAAGATACCAAGTACAGTCCTCATCACATGTTGCCTTCACTCTTTTCTTATCATTGACTGGCAACTTCACATCTACCCTGTTTTTGCAGCTGTACTCCTTGATGGCTTTCCTCAAGAGCTCTACAGTTTGGAAAACCTGACCAACATGAAACTTGGGGCAATGAAGATCCTCTGTTCTGAATGCCTTGAACTTCATGAAAACCTCTTCATCATCAGAATCTGGTGCCCACAAGTCATCACCCTCTGATTCATATAACTCATCTTCATGATCATATGTTGCTGCTTTATCTGCATTTTTCTCATTTCCTTTCACTGCTTCTTTTCCCTTTTCAACCTTTTGCTTCTCTTTGTCTTCTTTCTTCTTCTCTTTCTCCACAGGCTCATCCATGTCTACATTATCAGCATACAAATCATCATCACCATCACTTATGTCATAGTCACTGTCCACTATTGCTCCAGGATCAAAGTCAGAATCATCTGAGTCACTATCACCATCTTCCAGGTAAACAGAACTGCATTTCTGGCTGGTTTTCCTTTTGCATATTCTTGATGATCCAGCTTCATCACTTCCTTGTTGTTCTGCTTCCTTCAGTATATCTGGAGCTGCAGAAGTTTCATCCTGGTTATCTGCAAAAGAACAATTCCTCCTTGCAAACACATAATTGCCCATATCAACATCTGAGCTATCTGGATAAACAACTTGTATTGGGATTGCTTCACCTTCATGGCCTGCACCTTCAGGGACATGAAGTTCTGGCTCTGCATTTACAGCCTCAGTACATTCAGACTGATCAACTCTTGTCTTAGAAGGACTAAACACTGGAGGTAGCTGAACTCTTGGGAAATTGACCACATCATCATCGTCATTGTTTGAATTCAGACTGTCTTCATGGTCTAAGTATAGACTGAATGAGTGGTGGCCAAGATCAACAAAGGTTATCATCTGGTCTGTGTCTCCATCTTCTCTAATTTCTCTCAAGCCATTCTTCTGCAGGGTTAGGATTGGAATGCAGTAGTAAACCTTGAGCCTTCCTGCCATCTCCCAACCAATCTCCTCAACTAGGTGCTCAACCATGATTGGGGACCATGTCACTGTATCCAAATCATCATACCACAGCACATGACCGTTGACATAAGAACGGTTGCTACCTTTGCCAAGGAAATATCCACCGTGGTTAAATTGAACTGAAAATTTCCTGCTGCGTGGTCCTAACAAAGATGAAAATAGAGCACAATTCTGTCAACATATATTACAAGGAACCACCTTTGCTATTCTAAAACCCTAACAATATGTTCAGACATCTAAAAGGCCTAGAATTGCATCATAATGACCTAAATGCAAGCACTTAGCACCCAATTTGTCAGGCAAAAACAATACACCGAAAACCCCCAATTTGTCAGGCAAAAACCCTAGCTTAAATCTTGTGAAATCTTGTGGGCAAAATAGGCTTCCTAAGTCTCCATGTGTACAATGCGAAACCCTAAATCACGCAATCAGAGACTCCAAGCACGAATCATGGCGGATGTACGTGGGGCTTACCATAGGACGGTGGAGGAGCTCCATCTGGTCGACGAACAGGCGCCATCCCGACGAGGATCCAGCGCCCCTCCGGCAGCGACGCGATGCGGCGCTCCTCCCCGGCGACTTCGACCCTTCCGCGATCTCGATGACCGGAGATGGTGTGCTGCCGCCGACGATGGCCTCCTCTGCCCCCGTTCTCCTCCTTCCCCTCGTTATGATCGAAGCCGAACAGGCAAGGCGCTTTCGGCTAAAGCACAGCGCACCAGGGGGGATTCTGCAAAAACACCGCGCTACCGCCTGCTTATTGCCACCTGGCGTCCAGGATTGGTCAACACGTGGTCAAACCGAGCGGCGACGGGTGGCATACGAGCAACAGTGACCGTACAAACACGTCTTGTCGTATTCGGTGACCGTATTGGCCGTATTCTTAAGTACAGTGACCAAACTGAGCGCTCTTCGCAAGTTGAGTGACTGCCAGTGCATTTTACTCAGCGGGATGTCCGCCACCGGCGGCGCGGGATGGAGGCGCCCACCACCCTCCGTGGCCGTGTGGAAAGAAATGCCAACAACAGCCTACCTGGCCGGTTGTAGGCCTTATTGTCATGATGGATTTATGAAGGAAAAAAGGTAGAGAGGACAAAGAGAAGCAGAATGTGGGAAGAAGTTGAAGATGACATGTGGGTCCATTGAGAGATCCCAAAAATTTCTCCCATTACAATGCACGGACATTTATGCCATTAATAAATAATAAAACACCCAATGGGCTTCGGAGGAAAAATATACTAGCTAGGAACGACAAAAGGCCTCATGGAATCCGAGTCATCATAGTGGGCTTTACGAAGTATACTAGCTGCCACCCACCCACTCAGTCTGTCAGCCTATCACCGGCTCTGCCTCTCTGTTCTTCTCGCGACGGACCTTCTCCTCCGCCGTCTTCCAACCAACCCCTCCTCCCATCTCCTAAGTCCCAATTCCAAAACCTTGCGGGCTCGTTGCAGCACACCTACGCTGCGCGAGATGGTCCCCGCAGGCCACCACCTCCTCCTCCTCGCGCTCGCTTCCCTCGGGGGCGCAGCGGCGGCAGGCGCCGGCGAGGGGTTCTGCTCGGCGGAACCGCCCAACGATTGCCCCCAGTCGCCGCCGCTCTACTTGAAGGTCACCAGTCCCACCCTCGCACCCGTGCATTTGCAAGGTACTGTACCTATCTACACGACCACACTCGGTGCACCCTGTCGCCCCCTACTCGTTATTGTTGTTTTTTATATCTTGATCATTCATTTTTTTTCTTCGAAAAGGGGCACTTTATTTATTACTTAAAAAGATTTAAGTATTACACCCGGCCTCTGCATAACTAAGATGCACACAGCCAAAAAATGTCTTCCCACACTAAACAAAAATAAAAAGGCGAAATACATAAACATGAAGAGTCCGTATAACGTCTAGAGTGGAGGGGGGCCAATCCTAAGATCATGCTGCCACCCATGTTGGGTAAAAGTATCCCTCGCCGTAGCCTCCAATTGTGTACACACCTCCGTAAATAGGTCTCGATTCTCCACGCGTTGTAGAGAGGACCATAAACGAAGAGTCCCGGTACATCTGTAGATAACCTGCATTAGAGAAGTACTTTTATCGTTAAAAACCTTATCATTTCTACATAGCCAAAGCGACCAAATAACGGCAAGCGCTCCCACCCTGAGAAAAGTTCTAAACCTATGATCAATCCCGTGTAACCAGTTGCCAAATACATTAGCAACACTACAAGGAGGATACAAGCCAGAAGCTATTTGGATGACTGACCATATAGAACGAGCCAATTTGCATTGGAAGAATAAATGTTTTATTGTCTCATCATGGTGACAAAAGACACATTGCGGACTTCCATGTCAATTCCTCTTAATAAGGTTATCTTTAGTAAGAATGACTCCGCGACGAAGATACCATGCAAATATTTTATTTTTAAGAGGTATCTTCATCTTCCAGATCTTATTATTATCGACTGGCACATCAGACTGGATTAACGCTCTATACATAGACTCCACTGAGAATTGACCACTCCCATGAAGGTTCCATCGAAATACATCAGACCCATGTGACAGGTGCACCGTGGATAACCGCTGGAGCAGGATGTTCCACGATTGAAGTCTGGGTCCAATTAAATCTCTTCTGAACGTCACATTTGGCGGAAATGATTCCATTACGGTGGCGATTGTATCACCCTTGTGGCGCACAATGTTGTATAGAGCCGGATATTGTTCCCGGAGTGTGGCATTTCCTAGCCACTTGTCCTCCCAGAATCTAATTTCCGATCCGTCCTTAATCGAGAAGGATCCATAGCAGAAGAAATATTTCTTCATAGCCATTAGACCCGCCCAAAAGTGGGAATCCCCAGGCTTCCAGTATACTTGGGATACCGCCTTGGTGCCCACATATTTCCTATTTAGGAGGGTTTGCCATACACCTTCTTCCGTCAGAAATTTGAACAACCATTTGCCGAGGAGGGCCCTATTCTTAACCTCAAGGTCATGAATACCCAACCCTCCTTGGTCTTTGGGACGGCAAACCACACTCCATTTGGTCAGTCGATATTTCTTTCTCTCGCTATCTCCTTGCCAAAAGAATCTTGATTGGAAATAATCCAATCTATGTAAAACTCCTTTAGGCAACTGGAAGAAGGAAATCATATATAGTACCATATTACTTAGTACTGAATTTATGAGGACCAATCTTCCACCCAGAGACAGCAGTTTACCTTTCCAACTACTAAGTCTTTTTTGTAGTCTCTCTTCGACGTGTTTCTATTCAACATTTGTGAGTCTTCGATAATGTATCGGTATCCCCAGATATGTGATCGGAAACTGGCCCAACCCGCACCCAAATAGTTCAGCGTACAGGTGGGCCTCATCTTGAGCCTCGCCAAAGCAAAACAATTCACTTTTATGGAAGTTGATCTTAAGACCCGATAGTTGCTCGAATGCTGATAATCTTGATCATTCATGCAGTCATGTATCAATTCGCTCAATAAAGAAGTAGTCATGTGTCACAATAAGCACCAACGCCATCATACATGGTATGACAAAACCTATTTATTGCCCCAAAAGCACTTGTATTGTACATTCTACGCCCTAATTTAACTGTTGGAGCGATAGTGATGGTCCACACAAATAGCGAGCTCCTGCAAAACGGATGCATGCTAACTAGTATAATACTACTAAGTATACAACCAAGGAAATTAGAAGGATGTTTTGATTATTAGTCATATCAGTGATTGTATGTTGTCCCCGCGGTGCAGTAGGGGCCACTCCTTTTCCACCTTTTTAGATCATACAAGCTCTCTTCCACTGGATGCAGGATTGCAATTTAGTGGTGGTTTTATGACTTGGTAGCACTGTGGAGGTGATGGTGTTAGATCAAATGGCAGGTGCAATAGTGTCATGGGTGCATATGTGAGGAAAACCAGGCCACCATTGGAATATGTCAAATGTTACGAATATTTTGTTCCATTGTTCTTCTTAGAGCATCTCCAACATATGATGTAAAATAACCGCCGTGCCCAAGCAACTGCCATTTGGGTCACTTTGGGCCCAAAAACGTCTCCAACAGATGATGCCCTATACCTATATGTGCCCCAATTTTTTTTACATGAGGCCCGAAAATTTGCTACAAGTGTTGCATATTTGGAACACCTCTAGCGTCTGCCACAAAAATGAAAATGCTGCTGCATGAACCCAACCGCTTCCACTGAAACTAATCCCGTCAGCCACCTTGTCGCCGTCCTCGATTTTGGCCGCCCTACGCCATCGCGGCCACCCCGCCAGCCGATCCCGCCGACAAAGCCAGCTGTCATCTAGTTGCAGCCAGTCCGAGCCCCCACAACAGCCGCCGCCCGAATCCGGCCACCCCCTTCCTTCCTGTCGCCGGATTCGCCCCCCCCCCTGCCAAGCTCCTCCGCCATCATCATGGGAGATTTCCCAGCCGCTACTGCCTCCGCGCCTGCCAGCCGTGAGCTCCACACCGTACCACGATGTATCGCGCTTGCCGTCGGGCCACTTCGCGGTGGAGATCCGCAACCCTGATGTGGGGGAGATGAAGTGGCCTGGCACCTTCAGTGTTCAGAGCCCTGACAACCCCTCCACACCTACCAGCGAGCACAGGGCGCGGCCCAGCCGCGCGCATCGTGGCAACCCCCGTGTCCATGGCCCAAAGTGGGTCAACTAGCCCATCGCGGCCCGAGCTAAGAGGCAGGTACTTAAGGAGGCGAGCGCTACCGAGCTAGGGTATCCAGTGGATCACCGAACGAACGGCGGCGGCTATCTTATCTTTTCCTTCCTTCTTCTTTCGTCTTTGTCAAGAACAAGAACTGAGATCCACCTCTGTAATCGTTGCTAGTGCAAGTCTAATAGATCGAGTGAGTGAGACCCTAACCATCAGGCCCTGGGACTGGGGGTACCCAGGCCCGTCTGCCTTTGGCCCATGGCGCGGCGCCACCAGAAAGCCCAAGCTGGCCCATTGCCAGTGCTTCATGACCAAGGCCCTCGCGAGGGCCTCGCTTCGCGAGGGGCGCGTCGTCAGGTGTCATTGTGTCATCGAGAGCCTCGCGAGGCGGCTTCCCGAGGCACCCCGCGGAGGCGTACGGAGCGAGGATCAGGCAACGGAGCCGCACAGCCCTGCGTCTTCACGTGGGTGACGCGCTTGGCGACGAACGGAGCCAGAAGGGCGCCAGCCGGCCCGAAAGAGTAGGTTTACCTCTTTCGTGCTAAGGGAGCACGGACATCGCACGGTTCCCGAAGCAATCCTCAAAGGTTGCCACTTTGGTGCAAGAAGGCCAAGACCGGTATAAGTAGAGATAGAGCTCCACCGTAGAGAGGGACCCCCGGACTGAGAAGAGGCCACGCACTTTCCCCTGTACTTTCATACGCAATCCATCCACAAAGCAGGAGTAGGGTTTTACACCGCAAGGTGGCCCGAACCTGGGTAAATTGTTGTATCCGTAGTTCGTCTTTCCCATCGCTCGAGCACGCTGGAGCATCGCCGTGAGGTAGTGTGAGCTGGGCAGGGCTTGGCGAGGTTCTCCGCGAACACCCAGAGTTCGAACCTTTCTTGGGTCCCCGGAGCCCCGATTCCGACATTTGGCGTGCTAGTTAGGGGTGTGCTGAAATTCTTCCGCTTCACTCCAGTTCTTGCTCCACCATCTTCATGGCCGAAGCTCACCGTGTTCGAGACGAGCGCAGGGCGGCTCGCGCCGCCAGGACGGCGCCCGCGAGACGCGGTAGCCGTCGCCACTCTGCCGAGCTCGCGGCCGTCGCTTCTGACCCCGCCGTTTCCCTGAGCGCCATGGGTTGCTCGGCTTTCACCGTCAGCCCGCACCAGGTGGACTGGTCGGCGAGGTTCAAACTGGTGCTGCCCCCATGTTATGACGGCGTTGCCGATCCCGAGGAGTTTCTTTGGCTGTACACTCAAAGCATCTTGGCGGCGGGCGGCGGCGACAAGGCCATGGCGAACTGGTTCCCCCTGGCTCTCGCGGGCGCCCCGCGGTCCTCGCTTTTCAGCCTCCCTGGGGCTTCTGTCTCTTCCTGGGACGAGCTCCACGATTGATTTGCTGCGTGCCTCGCGCTCCAGGGGCCGCACGCGGTCGCGTGCATCCTCGGCAGGTCCCAGGTGCCTGCGTCCAATCCCCACTCCAAGCAGCTCTTTCGTGGGGCAAACGCCCCGCAGCCCCAGCCCGAGGTTTTGTGGCGTCGCGCGCGGCCTGTATGCGTCGTTACCTTCGATTCCCGAGACCACCCCAAGTCCGCAGTCGCCGCTGGCGCGCTTCCCATGCTGTGTACCCCCACCATCAGCAACGTGGCGGTCACCAAGACCCTCATCGATGGAGGCGCCGGCCTCAACGTCCTCTCCATCGAGACCTTCGAGACGCTCCAGTTGCCCTATGAACAGTTGATGCCGACCAAGCCCTTCTCCGGGGTGACCAATGGGTCGACCGCTCCCCTAGGGCAGGTGCGCCTTCCGGTCACCTTTGGCACCCATGACAACTACCGCACCGACCTCATAGACTTCGACGTGGCCCACATCGGCCTCCCGTACCCCGCGCTCGCCAACTTCATGGCGGCGACCCATCCTAGCCACAACATCATCAAGATGCCGGCAACGGCGGGGTCATTACTGTAATCGGAAGCAAGGAGGATGCGGCCCAAGCCCTCAAGCGCGCTTACAGGGCCACGGCAGCTTCGTGCCCAGACGCCAAGGACAGGGCCGAGTCCCCGGAGGCCGCCCCTGCAAGGAAAAAATAGTCGTTCTCTCAGGATCGCGCCGAAACGAAGGTGTCGGTTGACGGCAGCGGCTTGGGTCCTACCTTCACCATCGGCGCCGGTCTTCCCCCTGAGTAGGAAAGCGCCCTCGTCGCTTGCCTCAGGGCAAACAAGGATGTGTTCGCCTGGAAGGCGTCTGACCTGTCCGGCGTCCCAAGGGAGGTGATCGAGCATCACTTGGCAGTGTGTCCGAACGCGCGCCCCGTCAAGGAAAAGGCGCGGCGCCAAGCGCCGGAGAAGCAAGCGTTCATCGTCTAGGAGGTGCGCAAGCTGCAAGAAGCCGGGGTCATTCGAGAGATGCTTCATCCCGAATGGTTCGCCAACCCGGTCATCGTCCCCAAGAAAGGCGGGAAGGAGCGCATGTGCGTCGACTTTACTAGCCTCAACAAGGCCTGCCCCCAGGATCCCTTCCCGCTCCCTTGCATTGACCAAATCGTGGACTCTACCGTCGATTGCTACCTGCTGTGTTTCCTGGATGCTTTCTCCGGCTACCACCGGATCAAGATGGCGAAGGAGGATGTTGAAAAGACCACCTTCATCTCCCCGTGCAGCGTGTTTTGCTACATCTGCATGCCTTTCGGCTTGAGGAGCACCGGCGCCACCTTCCAGCGGTTGATGCGCATCACGCTGGGGCCGCAGCGGTTGATGTACATCAGCAAGTACCCCGTCCCAATTATTGAAGAGCTGGGGGACGAACTGCACGGCGCAGTCCGGTTCTCCAAGCTGGACCCCCACTCTGGCTACCACCAAATACATTTGGCCGAGGGGGAGGAACACAAGACGGCTTTCCAGGCGCACTCGGGCCACTTCGAGTTCCGGGTGGTCTCCTTCGGTCTGGTCGGCGGCCCCGCAACTTTCAACGGTGCCATGAAGACGACACCGAAGCCACTCGTCCGCGTCTGCGTCCTGTTCTTCTTCGATGACATCCTGGTGTTCAGCAAAACGCTGGAAGACCACGTCCAGCACCTGCGTCAGGTGCTCCAGCTGCTCCGCCGCGATCAGTGGCACGTGAAGCTCTCCAAGTGCGCGTTCGGACAAAAGCAGCTGTCCTACCTAGGCCACGTCATCAGCGAGCACAGTGTCGCCACAGAACCAGCCAAAATCCGTGCGGTCGCGCAATGGCCGGTCCCCACTGATGCCAAGGCGGTTCACAACTTCCTGGGCCTTGCCGGCTACTATCGGTGCTTCGTCAAGAATTTTGGCATCCTGGCGCGGCCGCTTTTAAACCTGCTGAAGAAAGGTGTGCCTTTCGTGTGGACGCCCACGACTGAGATAGCCTTCCAGCTACTCAAGTGACAGCTCGTCGAGGCACCCGTGCTCGCCCTGCCAGACTTCTCCAAGCCGTTCGCCATCGAGACCGATGCCAGCGACAAAGGAATCGATGCCGTTCTCCAGCAAGGTGGCCACCCGATCGCGTACATGAGCAAGGCCCTCAGCCCTCGCTACCGGGGGCTCTCCACTTATGAAAAAGAGTACCTGGCGGTGGTCATCGCGTGGGTGAATGGCGCCCGTATCTTCAACACGCAGAGTTCATCATACACACCGCAGTGCAGCTTGACTCACCTGACGGAGCAGCGCTTGACCACGCCATGGAAACAGCGAGCCTTCACTAAACTGCTGGGTCTCCGCTTCACCATCCGCTACAAGAAAGGCGTCGAAAATATTGCAGCCGACGCCCTCTCACGCGCCAACCCAATGGGCTGTACACAGTCAGCTCATGCCAGCCGGCGTGGCTGCAAGACGTGATCTCAAGCTACCACAACAACCTGCAGGCCCAACGCCTCCTGGAGCAATTGGCCATCCGCGACGACCCCAAGGGCAGGTTCAAACTGCAGTTTCGCGACCGCATCTGGCTTGGGGGATCCACGGCAATGCACCAGCGCATCATATCAGCCTTCCACGACAGCCTGATGGGCGGCCACTCCGGCTTTCCGGTCACGTACCGACGCATCCGTCGCCTCTTCGCCTGGCCAAAGATGAAAGCGCACGTACAGCAATATGTACGTTGCTGCCAGGTATATCAACAGGCCAAACCTGACCGTTCTGCTTCACCTGGCCCTGCTAATGCCGTTACCTATCCCCAAAGTGTCATGGGACCTCATCACCATGGACTTTGTGGACGGCCTGCCACAGTCCGGGCAGTACAACTGCCTGCTGGTAGTGGTTGACAAAAGAACTCGCTTCGCGCACTTTTTGCCCCTAGCGCTAATGTCGTTACCTATCCCCAAAGTGTCATGGGACCTCATCACCATGGACTTCGTGGACGGCCTGCCACAGTCCGGGCAGTACAACTACCTGCTGGTAGTGGTTGACAAAAGAACTCACTTCACCCACTTTTTACCCCTGGCACACCCGTACACCGCGCCAAGATCGCGATTCTCTACGTGCAGCAGCCGTACAAGCTCTACGGGTTCCCGGGAGCCATTGTATCTGACCGTGACCCGGTGTTCACGAGCCATTTCTAGCAAGAGCTTTTCAAGTATGCAGGTACTGAACTACGCTTGAGCACTGCGCACCATCCCCAAACGGACGGCCAGACGGAACGCGTGAACCAGTGCATCGTTCAAGCCTGTCCAAGACGGTGGAGCTTCTGGGTGCCCCTAGCCCAGTTCTGGTACAACTCGTCGCACCACTCTGCCATCGGCATGACCCCGTTCAAGGCCATGTTCGGATGAGAACCAAGACACTGGGGGATCACGGCAACCTCATCGGCTTCCATGCCAGCCCTGCGTACTTGGCTGGAGGAGTGTGACGTCGTGCAGAACCTACTCCAGCAACAACTACACTGAGTCCACCAAATCAAGCAAGACCAAGCTAACAAAAACGCTCCTTCAAGCATTTCCAAGTCGGCGACGAGGTGTTTCTCAAGCTGCAGCCGTACATCCAGACGTCGATCGCACCACACGCCAACCACAAGCTCAGCTGCAAATTCTACGGGCCCTTCCCCATCAGCGCCAACAACGACGTCACCTACGAGCTCCAGCTGCCACCTCAAGCAACGGTGCACCCTGTCTTCCATGTCTCGCAACTCCGGCAAGCTCTCCTTCCTGACACCACCATCTCCGACACGTTGTCGTCCAGCAACGACAACCTGGCGGTCCTGACCCAAGTGCTACAAGTCCAGGTGGCGCAAGAAGAATGGCGCCATGCTGGAGCAAGTTCAAGTGCAATGGACACCAGGCGCAGCGATCGGCGTCACTTGGGAGGACAAGCAGGCGCTCAAAGCGCAGTTTCTGCACACGGAGGCTTGGGGGCAAGCCTCTGTCTATGATAGCCTGGCTTATTAGGGATGATAGACTACTCATATCAAATAAGGAATTCCTTCTTTTCCGGGAGCCCATTCGGACAGAACTCCAAAGTTAAGCGTGCTCAGCTTGGAGTAATTTCAGGATGGGTGACCGACCGTGAAGTTGCTCCCGGGTGCGCACGAGTGAGGACAAAGTGCGCAGAAAAGACTAGTATTGATATGTGGGGCCAGTCTAGATCCCGCCAGGAGTAACGACCATCGGCGGGTGTGTCCGGGGCGTTACAAGTTGGTATCAGAGCCGACCCTCGCGGTTACACAGATGTTTGCGGACAGGTGTGCGGTCATGTTATTCATGACGTTTGTGACCCGTCGTGGCACACGGCATGGCACATGTACCGGACTGGATGCACAGACGTATGTGCCAAGAGGGAACGTTCCTGTGGCCCGACGAGGACGTCGGTTCCTTTGAGTGAGGGTGTATGTGATAGCCTGGCTTATTAGGGATGATAGACTACTCATATCAAATAAGGAATTCCTTCTTTTCCGGGAGCCCATTCGGACAGAACTCCAAAGTTAAACGTGCTCAGCTTGGAGTAATTTCAGGATGGGTGACCGACCGGGAAGTTGCTCCCGGGTGCGCATGAGTGAGGACAAAGTGCGCAGAAAAGACTAGTATTGATATGTGGGGCCAGTCTAGATCCCGCCAGGAGTAACGACCACCGGCGGGTGTGTCCGGGGCGTTACACTGGCCAAGGAGGAGGGGATGTTAAGAGCCCTGACAACCCGTCCCCACCTGCCAGCGAGCACAGGGCGCAGCCCAGCCGCGCGCATCGTGGCAACCCCCGCGTCCACGGCCGAGAGTGGGTCAACTAGCCCATTGTGGCCCGAGCCGAGAGGCAGGTACTTAAGGAGGCGAGCACTACCGAGCTAGGGTATCCAGTGGATCACCGAACGAACGGCGGCGGCTATCTTATCTTTTCCTTCTTCTTCTTTCGTCTTTGTCAAGAACAAGAACTGAGATCCACCTGTGTAATCGTTGCTAGTGAAAGTGTAATAGATCGAGTGAGTGGGACCCTAACACTTCGACACCGCAGAGCTGGTGGCGCGCACGTACAACGTGAGAAAGCTCCGATACTTCCGGCACCGACGGTACTCATTTCCCTAAGGAGGCCGAGTACATAGATTTCATCGCCCCTCCCATGAGGAAGAGAAGCCACAACGCCAAGGCCGATGATGCACTCTATAAGGCGAATCTCATCGACGCCAATTTGGAGCTCCTCGCGCTAAACATTGCATACTTCGAGGAGGAGGCGCGGCACAGGAAATTGCATAAGGAGGAGGAGAATCGCAAGATCGAAGCCGAGGTTGATGAGTTGTTCGACCAGCTCGAGATGGAGCTCTCTGAGGAGGAGGAGGTGAAGCCATCGGGTAGGGTGAAGCCATCAGGTAGGTCCACGACCAATTAATATGAGGCCGGCCCCTCCGGCACCGGGGTGATAGGACTTTGACGACTACTGCCAGCATCACGCTACGCCGTATAGTTAGGTCTATCACAATGTACTGCTAGGGATCTATGAGAGTGACGGTGTTTAAGTTTGTCGTTTCATGTTTAATGTGCAACATTTCATACTATAGTTCAAAATGTGCAAATGAATTTATGTGTTTTTTAGTTCATTTTTTCAAATTTTAGGGCATCCAGAAAAGCAAAAACTTTTCTGGTGCCCTAAAACCTTCTCTCTCCTCACCTAAAATCATTTTTAGGGCACCAAATTTTTGGTAATCTGCTGGAGATGCTCTTAATGGTTTTTTTCTGTGATGAGACTTGAGGCCTCGAGTAATTGAGCTGTACACTAAGTACTGCTTGACTGCACATGCAAACTGTGTCTCATATTCCACTCTTATGGGACTAGAACTAGAATCATACCATCTGCAGTCTCTCCAGTTCGTCTTGTTTGCTTTAATTGTATTAGATTGTCTTCCAGCTATGAATTTTAGATTGTCTTATCACACCCTTGCTAAGAATCCTATATATTCATTCCAGTTATTGCTTCTGTCTGTATGCATAGGCTGAAAGCCTCGAGAGTTTCGTCATCATTTACTATTAAAATATGGTTTGTTTTCTTGAAGATGGATGCTCTTATACATTGTCCAGTTAATGCTAATTTTGTTCATTTTGTGGATCTCCAGATTTACCTGGCTTCACACGTAGTGTGTACAAAAAGGATCATGCTTTAATAACACCAGAAAGCCATGTATTCAGTCCTTTGCCTGATTGGTAAGGCTCTGTTTTTTCCGTGTACTCTAATTTATATGCACATTATGTGGCTATATTAACACCAACCGTTTATTCTCTCTAGGACCAACACGCTAGGAGCATATTTGATTAGCCCAGCTCTTGGCGCACACTTCACTATGTTCTTGGCAAACATGCAAGGTGTGTTGTTTATCCCATTTACTGTCACGTGGTTACAAAGAATGCTATGATCATATGTACTCCCTCTGTTCCAAAATAAGTGTCGTATGGAGGGAGTAACTGCATATATCCACTCATAAGACAAAATACTAGTCAATATAGTTGCTAAACATCAAGTTGGATGACAAGATGCTTATTTACTGGATCTAGCATTTTTTTTATTCATGCATGGGAACAATAATGATAGCTTTAACTTATATATATATATATATATATATATATATATATATATATATATATATATATATTCATACATGACTTAAGCAACTTCTGTTCATCTGGATATGTACTACATTCTTGGGCCAAAATTGCCAAGTTCGGTAGCTCTCAGTTTAAAGTCCTTCCTTTTCTTGTACTCCCTCCGTCCGAAAATACTTGTCATCAAAATGGACAAAAAAAGATGTATCTAGAACTAAAGTACATCTAGATACATCCTCTTTTATTCATTTTGATGACAAGTATTTCCGGACGGAGGGAGTACATCATAACATGGCATATTTATTTTGCTGGAACTAAGTTGTTGGCAAAAGCAGCCTATTAAGATCTTTGTTGCACTATGCAGATGGATCAAAATCAGCCTTACCACCAAAAGATGTTGAAAGGTTCAATGCTTAACTTGGTAGTTAAACACTCAGACATAGATTAACGGAGGGATTAATTTATTTGTCAGCATCCTTCTCTTTGTCTGACTTGGAATTATCACCACCTCCTTAATGAGATTTCCAGCGCTCCCATTTTATTTCCAGGCTTATCTTTGTAGTTCAAGGCAGCATTGCATTGTCAGTGGAGAGCGGAACAACCCACTCCCTGTTGGTAAGATTACATGAATGCATGCTTTTTGTGAATTTTTTATCAAATTAATTGTGTATTAAACAAAGAATTGGGGTACTTTAAATATCAATGATTCCATAACAACCTGCGGGTTCGTATGGATTTTTTTTGGTTCAGTTATGCATTTCTTCGCACATCAGTTTGTTTCAAGGCAGACTCATACCCAGCCCATTGATATTATTTCTATTTGTTACTAAGAATTATATTTGACCTTATCATATATACCATCATAGCAGATTGTGATCTCGTAATACAGTGTCTCAGTGGTGATCATGTATCTTGGTCTAGTCTTGGTTTTGTTGTTATATTGTCATAGCATGTTTTAACTTGTAAAAATGTGAAATAAAGACTACAAAAGGTTGAAATCCGATGCTGATATAGTGATATTACATCGAAGTTTGTGAAAAGATAATAACATTCAAATTTATAAAACAGGAACTTCGTATGGTATGATTGAATTTTCAGATTCAACATTGTTTTCGTTATTTGACATGACTAGATGAATGGAACTGCCACTTATCAGTTATTATTCTTTGGCAGTAAACAATAGGGAAAGTCCATTTAGCTCTTTTATTTTCCCCTCCTCATACTCACTGGGGCAAAATGGTCTTTGCAAAAACCCACTACGTTTTTTCTCATGCAATGTTGTCAAGTACAGACTGTGGTTCTTGGGAACTATCCAATGGCATATAAGTTCTCCTGAAGCAACGTAGTTCATCCCACAATCATGATTTTTTTCCCCGGCTGTTGCCTCTTTTGAACAACCTTTGAGAAGTAAAGCTTGACCAGGATAGTTTGATTTGATAAATGACTTGATGATGGTTGCAGGTAGACTCTTATGCTTATCTTCCTGCAAACATGAAGCACTCTTTGATATCAGATAAACCAACCACTCTTGTAATCTTTGAGAGGAGGTACAATGGTTATATTCCACTGTTTTGCAAATTTGATTTTTATTTACCATTCATGTAGACCTAGCTGCATTGTTCTTGTTGAAGGTCATCTGTCAGTTAAGCGTGTTCTAATTCTCCAAGATTGAATTAAGTTCCATGACAGATATTGGTCTAGTCAATTAGTATTGTAACCATTGCCCCTTTTCCCCTTTTATTCTGAACATGATTCACTTAACTCAGGTACAACTGTACAAGTGTCTTTCAGCAGTGCTTTTTTGCTGTTTTTTGCTAACTCAAATAATACGAAGTTCTGTTGCAATTATGTTCCTTTAGGTACACAACCATTGGGGATTACCATGCTGATCTAGTTGTTGGTTCAACAGATAAGCAACCCCTCCTTGAAATCCCAGGAGAGGTACAATGTTACTGTACATTTTTCTTTGGATCATCTTTCCTACAATCTCTAGGCACCTATTAACTTGGATTGCCTGCCATTTATTAAGTCTTTGTTATATACTACATGTATTTCAGATGAAGGAACCACTAATCAACAAATTTGTCTTGTTTCTGATCCTCTTTGCCACGTAGACTTGTTGCCAACTTTGAACATCCATAAAACATTGTTGCTTTCTTTCCTGTTAAAATGTTCCGTCTTCTGTGCTGGCCTTAAATTCTTTGCCTCTTGTTTTTTCACCAGGTATTTGAACTGAGGAAGCTGCTACCCACTTCTCTACCTTATGACTTCAATATTCATGTAAGTTTGATTATCTTTTGCTGGTTAAGTTGCTTATTGTGTCATAAATTGTTCGACCCAACGTTGAGTTCCAGCCAAAGCATTGTATTTAAAACTATTTCTTGTCCACTTCGAGTTAATCATCAACTTCCCTCGCAATAAAAGGGGAGTTGTTCCCTGACTTTCAGTTGAACAAAGAAATGTGTTGCACGTTGAAGCATTTGTTGTTGGAAAAGGTTTTGCGCCACTCTTATTAAAGGGGACCAGTAACAATCTTACAAAATATACCGTACAACTCAAAATTACATTGATGGCTTATTCTCGGGTCAGGTGTTGTGGGCCCCACAACATAAGTCTGAAGTTGTTCATTCAGATTAGAAGTGTCTGCTTCTGAATGTTGATTGAAGAACGAGTTTCTTGATATGCTTCCCCCCCACTTACAGATAATGGACTTTCAGCCAGGCGAGTATCTCAATGTGAAGGTATGTACATCTTTGTGTTTATATTATGATACTTTTAATAATTTTGATAATGCCTGTTTGATGGGGTGAACTGTGATCATATTCTGTTTTCTAATCTAAAACTTCTCACCAGAGGATATGCGATGCTATTTTTTATGCATACGTTCACAGCAGTAGCACCGATCCTATTCTGAAACCTCAGTCTTCTTTTTCGATTTGATTCTACCAGGAGGTTCATTACAATCAACATGGGCTGCTGCTTTTAGAGGGACAAGGAATATATCGATTGGGAAATAGCTGGTAAGGATGCAGTATAAAACATTTTGTTTGTTTTATGACTAGAGATGGAAGTTGTTTCATGAAAGAGGTCATATCTTGGTTGTGATATACGAGAAGATGTGCGCTCCATAGTCGTAGCCAATTAGCCAATTACTCCACCTTATTGACATACAGTAACTTCTAATATACTGGATTGTTTTTATATGCATAATTTACCATGTATTAATATTTTTTCCCGTCCATTGCCCTTCAAATGTTTACATATTTTTGACTTACAATTGTGACATTATGCTCTCAAAGCCAGCATACAGTGTTCTTTCCTGAAAGTGTAACGTCAACAGCTGTTTGCTACTGGCATATATTCCATAATGTTCCATATTCCACTATAGAGTATTTTGCATTGATGACTCAGGTATCCGGTGCAAGCAGGTGATACCATTTGGATGGCGCCATTTGTGCCTCAATGGTTAGTGTTTGCGAACTTTGCGTTCATCATTGATGTACTTGGCTTTTGTAGGCAGCTCATGGCTGTTGCCTTGCTGTTCCAGGTATGCTGCCCTTGGTAAAACCAAGTCTAGGTACTTGCTGTACAAAGATGTCAACAGGAATCCACTGATATGAGCAAAGGCACTCACTCTTGATGGATGGCAATCGTTCACCATAGAGCTATGCCAGCTATGAGGAGTTCTAGAAGATGGGCCCCAAAAGACATTGCTCCAATTGCTTGCTGGCGAACTGGCCAGATTCTAGAGAATCAATGTAAAATAATAATATCAAATGAGTACTTGGAAAATTGTGATGTTTATGGCTACCAATTGGTGGTTGGAGGATGATATGAACTGTGATACTTTTCTCCTTTTTCGAAATTTAACTGTGGAACTTCCATGTATGGTGTCTGGCCAGAAATCGCCGTAGCCGTGGCACATCAGTAATCTCGACTGGCTAAAAGAAGTTAAATGCATGCGTTGGTGTAAAGAAGAACTGTCACTTGATTCACTCGATGAAAGAGTGGATGTGCAAACCCACGCCGCATGTTGGCGC